>CAKLBY020000035.1:1200000-1800000 GCA_921007115.2 Peronospora matthiolae | reverse complement strand
TAACAGGACGAGCAAAGACTTGGGCCTTAAGGCTCAAGCTTCACGATCCAAACGTGTTTGAGTCGTTGGAGATCTTGAAGTCTCGGCTCAAAGACACGTTTAAGCCGCCGAGAGCCAAGTTGAGAGCATGCTCTGCACTCTTGAGGCTAAAGCAAGGTAAGCGTGATGTGCACGCTTACGCACAACACCTGCGCTACCTTGCGAGTAGCGTTACGGAGAAGCCTGTTGATGAGCACACGCTCATCAACGTGTTCATTTGCGGCCTTGTAGATGGGCCGGTGAAGACCTACATGTTCTAAGAGGAATTCCATACGTTGAAAAAGGCGATAGCGTACGCGGAACAAGAAGACTTCAGCCTGAGACAGTCTCAGGCTAACTCGTCAAACTATCGTCCGATGAGACAACAGGAAACAGAAGGTCTCGAACCAATGGTCCTCTGTTACATCGAGAGCGAGAACTCTCGCTCTCTGATTCACAAGCTTACATTAAGATGCCACCGCTGTTAGAAGATTGAGCACTGCAACACGTCCAAAGACAGGACGTGATGACCGCCGTTGGCCAAGAAAAGGTGCGAGGCGTGGGTCCGACCATGTCGCCAAGCCGCAACAGCAAGTCGGACCGTCAAAAACACGGTCAGGGTCAGTAGGGGCGGAGCACCCTGCTGATCCAGCAACGTCAAGAGAGTTTGCAGGACGCTTGACGAAGATTGCTCCCAACACACAGTCGCTATGTGTTACTGCCCCTAGTGATGAGGTGTCCCTCATCACTTTAAAGATCGAAGTGACAAGTGGAATGTCACTTCGCGCCCTGGTTGACTGTGGGGCGTCGAACAGTTTTATTCGACGCCAGTCGCTAAGGGATAGTAGGCTCAACTATGTTGAGCGAGGGTTCCCTCCAACGAGGTTGACGGTGTGCATTGCTACATGCGCATCCGTAACAGTGAACAAACGTGTAGTGGGAATCCACTACACGCTAGAAGGAAAAAAATACGATGGCGACTTTATTGTACTGGATTTAGATGACAAATTTGATGTCATCCTCGGTCTGCCATGGCTTAGAAATACCAGCCATGGATTAGCTGGCAGCATCAATCCGTGAAGATGCCTGCCGTTTGTTCATCGGATGGCCATCTGATGAACGTCTTGGAGCGTCCACAAGCGTGTGGATGAACTACGAGTGAGTACGATGGCCTCACTTGTGGTGCGGCGGTAAGTATGAATGCACAAGATCACAGTGTAGAAGGCCACTGCACTGTGGAACCAGCTTCCGGCATCGGTGTAAAGACACAGGCTGCGTCGAAGGTTCACCACTCGAAGAGATCTAGTAGACTGGAAAACGGGTGCACACCAAGAAGGGTGCATCCGAGAAGAGAGATTAGTGTTGTTCAGGATGACAACACGTTGAAGCAAGACCGACTATCAGGGAGTCGGTCGTAGAGCAAGCCCCATCGACTGAAAGAGAGTCGATTGAAGAGGACGTGACTGTGGTAGTACACCCACAGCCAGTACACGCATTGGAAGAAAGTTCAGCATTCCTGAGAGCAATAACTCCCGAGAGAGTTATGTTGAGGGTGTGGATCCCCAACCACCTGCGGACGTGTTTTCCCAGAAAAGCACCGAGTCAGTTGATGTCTTGGTGAATAACGGATCAAGTGTAGGCGCTTAAACACTTGATCTGGTGACGCCCCCGAAGTCAGCTTTGGATGTGGTCAAGTTGCCAACGCTAGAATCTAAAAGATTCGTGCGAGATCTGCGTAGTGACAAGATCAAGCAGATCTGCGTACTCGTCACAGAGGACGAGTACGTCGCCGATATTCGGTCGGCACAAGTGTTTGCTGAGAACGAACGGGCTCTCAGTAGCTCATCGATAGATGAGAGTTTCCTCGATGAGAAGACTCGGATTGAGAGATACACGTCTCAATCTTGGGAGTCTTTGAAGACAAATTCTTTGTGTAAGTATTTAGTTGAATTCCGGGGATGTTTTCCCTGAATCCGTGCCATGCGAGCTGGATAAGGACAAAGGCGCTTGGCATGAGATCGAAAGTGAAACCTGGTTCAAAATACTGTGTCATGAAGCAGTGGCCATTGCCTCATGAACAGGTCACAGCGATCGACAAATTATTTGCTGATCGTTAGCGGCTTGTCATATGAGGGAATCAACGTCCTCACACAGCTCTTCGACCTTCTGTGTGCGAAAGGCCACAGGAGGGTGGTGGATAGCGCACGTGTTCAACAAATTGAACCCTGCAACGGTACCGGCCTCAACGCCGATCCCAAGGAAGGCGTCAGCATAGATGGTATGGTAAAATGTTCTATCTTTTCGTCCATGGATCTGATGGATGGATTCTATCAGATCCTCATGCGTGAACGGGACACCCCGTACACAGCACTGAGCACCCCCAGTAGTATGCTCTGGGAGTGGCTAGTGATGCCACAGGGGCTAAGCAACGCCCCTGCAACGCTCAAAAGATGTGCTATGAATCTGTTGCAATCGGTGCGCGATTTCGCACCGAGTTGTTTCGACGACGTCTTCGTCCATAGCCGGGCTATGGATGGAAAGACGGTCGTGGAGGTTCATAGAATCCACGTCTGGAAGGTTCTTACACTAATGCGAGCGCATAAGTTTTTCGCGTATCGCAAGAAGTGTATATTCGCAGCGAACGAAATACCACTTCTTGGCTGCATTGTGGGTAAAAACGGTATACGCCCTGATCCGGAAAAGATCAAGGCGATTAGCGACTGGCCTGTGCCAGTCGACGTCAAAGGACTTCGAAAGTTCCTTGGCTTGGCAGCGTATTTGCACAAATACTCGCGCAACTATGCCGAGATGAATGTACATCTCTCTCGTTTATTAAAGAAAAACGAGAGGTGGTCATGGAGCGCTGAGTGTTAGCACTCTTTTAAAGCATCAAGAAAAGCTTGATACAATCGCCTGTGTTGGAGATTGCAGACCAGAACAGACCATTTCATGTGGTATGTGACGCCAGCGATTTCGCAATCGGCTGCGCGTTAATGCAGTACGACTCAGACGGCGTTGAGCGCGTCGTCTGTAATCAATCGCGTCAGCTGCAAGCCGCTGAGCGCAATTACCTGGGCATGACAAGGAACTCCTTGCCATGAAATATGCACTGGCTAAGTTTCGGAAATATATCTTAGGAGATAGGCCCTTCATCGTTCATACCGACCATGCGTCGTTACGCACGGCCGTAAACAGTCCACAACGCTCGCAATGAATGGCGAGGTGTCTGTCTTTCTTCGCGGAGTACAAATTCTCCGTCGAGTATAAACCATGGCGACTTAATGTCGTCGCTGATTCTCTTTCGCGTCGGCTCGATTTCGAGCCGACTGCTCAACCCAACAGTAGGGGTGACCCCACTGTCGCAACACTAACAGTGCGTGTTCCGTCGTCGAATCTGCTCGATGGCGTGCGTGAAGCTTACACAGAAGATGAGTCTCTTCTGCGGTTGATGGATCAAGCGTCTAATCCGTGCAGTCAAGCTTTGAAAAGCTTGTCGTCTCAATACCGCTCTTCAACCAAACGGTATTCTGTCCGTGATGGACTGCTGTACTATACAGCAGTCAACGGCGACACACCTCGTGTCGTCGTTCCGGCTCATAATGATTTGCGATTGCTAATCATGTATGAGTGTCACGATGCCCCAACAAGTGGACATCGTGGTAGAGAAAAGACTTACCTCATGGTGCGTCGTGACTTCTACTGGCCCCGCCAGTATGAGTTTGTGCGCAAATGCATTCGCGCTTGCGAAGTTTGTCAACGAGTGAATCCTAGTCCTTCATCCCGCGCACCCTTGCAGCCTCTACCGATTCTGGAAGAGTGTTGGCAGTCCGTATCGATGGACTTCATCGTCGGGTTTCCCAAGGACGTTTACAAGAATACTGATGCTCTAGTGTTTGCTGATCGGTTCAGCAAGATAAAAAACACATCTTGTTGCTGTACTGGAGTCAATCACATCCCAGGGCTGTGCTCGTGTCTTCATCGATACTATCTTCCGACTTCATGGGTTAACCCGTGAACTCGTGTCTGATAGGAACCCACACTTCATAGCGGAGTTCTGGCAATCCGTGTTCCGTTCACTAGGAACACGTTTGACGATGTCGACTTCTGAACATCTTAAAACAGATGGTCAGACGGAACGCGTCAACCGCGTCCTCGAAGAGATACTTCGAGGGTATGTCCACTCGTTTACGAGTTGGAGTGAGTTCTTGTTGATGGCGGAATTAGCCATCAACAACTCGGTGCATGCGTCAACATTGCATACACCATTCTTCGTGAATGGCCTACGCCATCCACGTTTACCCGCCTTCTTAGAGTGTGACTCTCGTTTAAGGGGGGAAGGACTCGCTCGAACAAAACCGATCTGGTTCTTGCTCATCACCCGTCGACAATGGTGTCAACGTAAGGGATGCCGGTGTCAATGCGATCGATGTCGATGACGATGATGACGATGATGCTGGTATATTCATCATCGCCAATGACCGCAACAGTAAGGATGATGACACCCTCACTGGTGAAGACAAAGTTCTTTAAGCAGTGCACACAAAGCGCACTGCTGTTAACAGGGATGGATCAGCAGAGGAATTTCTGCTGACTCGCGAAGCGGCTGCCCGCTTCGTTCAAGATTCGATTGCAGATGCACTAAACAGACAGAAGAGAAATGCAGACAAACATGGAAGATCAAATGTTCTTTCATTTGATGAAGGAGACCTAGTTTTACTGTCTACAGTAAACTTACCGAAACACGCAGTGACAAACGTGGGCAGCAGTAAATTGCTGCCCAAGTACATCGGTCCATTTCGTGTGTTGCGCCGAATGGGCAACGCATACACGATTGAACTACCCCGTAAAATGCGCACGCATCCTACGTTTTACGGTGGTCGTCTCCGCCCGTACTATCAGTACGAGCCAGTTTCGAGATGCAAAGAAAACCTCCATGGTCAAGAGCCCAAACCACCCTCGAATGGTACCATTTCAACGAGACAGTCTAGTCGACTAGCGAAGCGACCTGTTCACGCAACTCAGCGATGTCTAGACGAGCAGCAGCCAGCTCATCACGAAGATAACGAGTCAGACGTTCGTTCTTAAGTTGCGCGATCGCAAAAGCGGCACGATCGTCCGAACGATCGTGCATTAGGGAACTATGATTACCCCTCACAAGATCCTCGAGCCCATAACGCTGAGATCGTTCATGAGCCAGGTCACCTTGCAACCTTTCCGTTACACGGATCAGCTCTTGAACATCAACTTGATCCGACCCTCGAGCCGGATCAGGTGTTCCCACCGCCACCACATCCTTTGGTGGACTCATGCAGTGGTCAACGCTCATTATTAAAGCGTATTTTGAACCACCGCGATGTGAATGGAGTCCGGACGAGTTACCTCGTCCGCTGGCGTGGCTATCGACCGGCGTGGGACAGATAAGAGCATCGTGCCCAGCTGATTGTTGATGTCCTTAGTCTCGTCGAGCAATGTGACAAGACCCACCCGCTGCGTTCGAAGAAGGGACGTCGGAAAACGACCTCCTCGAACGCGAGTGCAGGGATTGCAAGGTGTCATACCTTCGGCCATCTCGAAAGAGATGCGCGCCCTCCAGTAGGGATCATTAGGGAGGAAGGCCTCCCTATGGGCACAGTTCGAGTTGTCCAGGCACCCAAGACATGGATCGCCCAGCGAGAGACAGGATAATCCTGCCTCTCTTGAAAGCCGGTGCAACTTAGATCGAGCCCCGACGGGGTTGCGTTTCTCAAACCTGATGCGAGCTGCATCAAGCTTGGCGAGCCAGGCCTCACGGCCAATACACTCGATGTTGTGGAAGAGGGCATTCCATCCCTGCACCAAAGCTTTGGCATCTCGCACACGGCTGCCATTGTACCACCGATGTTTGAAGAACGCATCGGTAAAGAATTCTTCCTCAGCACGGATTGTTCCCGTGCTGGAATCAGGCTGCAATCGAACAACGGTATTTGATCCCGTTCGGTAGTCATGACGGCCAACAAGTCCAACTCTCTGGATGACGGCATCCATGGAGACTTTACTTGAGATGTGTGGCGCAGGATATTTCGGTCTTGATTAGTGTCAGCATGAGCACTAATTTCGGTTTCTGGCCTCTTAATTGGTGTCAGCATGAGCTCTGACACTAGTGGCAGCTCCATCCCTTAATCTACTTCGCTCGTGGTGATGTATAGGTGCATCACCACCATCCCCACGCGTCCTATCGTTGGATGGACTTGCGTGAGGCGGAGATTCGTCGGAACAAATTCTCGATCCGAAGATCTCGGACACGATACCGCCGCGTTGACCAGAGCCACTCAACATGGCTCTTGCAGTGTCCATCCCGGGTGATCCGGAGGCGTGAGGTGTCGCCTTCGAGTCGGATGCATCATCCGACTCGCCAGAATAGATGAGCTCTATCTCAGACTCATCTGGATTACGACTCGTGATACCCGCTGCAGACGCAACGGATGTACCTGTCGCACGTGGTGACTCACCACGTGGACGATTCACAACTACAGGTGACGAATTACCTGCTGATGGGGTGTGAGAGGCACTTTCCGCGACTGCACGCATGCGTGTAGCCGCATCTCTTGATGCTGCAGTAGCAACTCGCCCGGTTTTCAAAACCATGTGTTGGATTGGCAAATGAATGGAATTTGACCAAAAATTGCTCCCTTTACCAGAGTGATCCAACGGTGGTCACCCTGTCCCAATCAAGTCAATTCAACCAACGGGTGATTAATGGTGAAGGGAGGGGGTGATGTACCGGGGTGGCCCGTTACATGAAATTGACACCAAACGGTGTCAATTGGGATATTGTCTAGCCTGACAATATTCTGCCAACATTATCCGGGATGGATAATGTTATGGGAAAATTATCCCCTTTTAGAATAATATTCATATGCTGCTCCAAAATTGGTTGATACAAGACACATCAACCATGGATTACCATTAATCGCTGCTAGACGCGCGCAATGAGTGGCGAGCAGGTTGTCGTCAGACGACGGCGTAGTTTAATATAGTTGGATAAAGATTAAAGTTATATTGATAGCTTAAATATATTTGATACAGTTCTCTTTTTACCCTTTTCTCAAACTAGCTGTATAAGTAGTTAGCTTCCTCTGCACGTACTAGTGTACGTGAAGTTTCGCGGCACCCCAAACAAAGGGTGCCCCGCTACAAACGTGGTGCCACGGGACTTCACGTTCACACTTCATCCAGAGGAAGGTTTCAAAGCGAGAAAAGGGTGAAAAGTAGAACTGTATTTTGTCTTTTCAATCTCCTGTTGATAATTTCTGTTTGGTCTTCATTTTACTGTCTTTAAATACAAAGATGTAATACAACCATCTGCTCACCACCCATTGCGTTCTTCTGTCTTGGCTCGGCTTTGTTGGTTGATATTGTTGATCACTATCATACAATTAGCAATGCATTACTTGTGCAACACCATGTTATTAGAAAACCAATTTTGTGAAAATAAATGTCTGTCTTTCCATATTTTACATACTTGATATTCATTTAACGTAAAATGTGGTGGAGTGGGATTTCGTAAAATTGCTGACGCGATCCCAACTCTCCACTGGGGCCCAGACGATTAACTAACGGAGAGGGGACTCCGATTCTGTGAAAATGTATTCCTTTCTCAACTTTTGCACCCGTTGGGTGGTCGGGGTACACTCTTCTCGATGGACTTAGTTTGATGCTGAACTTGACTGTGTCTGAGATTAGGATCGATCGCGCGGAAAAATTCACGCGATCGAGGTTTACTTGGGGACTCTATTTGAGTTTCCCGGATCTCCCTTGAGTTCGTCTTGTCCAATATGTGGTGCTTTATGCGCGAGCCTACTGAACATTTGACTCGTCTTGCTATCTTGTGATTTTTCCTTTAGGTTCTTTCTGCGTCCAGTCGCAGTTGGAGGGTGAGAGTTATTGCACTCCTGGACAGATAAGGTAGAAGTTACGTTCTTAAAACAAAGGCCGAACCTTTTTTGTAGACGTCAGGAGGCCGAATAATCCTTCTTGGAAGTGGCGATCCGTGCCCGTTGAAGAAAATTGATCTCTGTTTATTGTTAGCCAACCAAATGCTAAAACTATCATTGTGCCTGTCTGCTCCCTAGGTTATGCTGCCACTTGTCTTCTGCATTACTTTATTTGTTCCTTCTCACACGCGGTCCGCTCCTGATCGAACGTCGATCTCCCTGAACATCAATATCCCTGATCGTCCATCGCCTTGATCGCTTCACGGTCACCCTCAATCTCCGATTATATTCTCAACCTTGATCACCCAGTATATTCTCGATCCTGGTATCTGGGTAATAGATCCCGGCATTCTAACAATCTATCTTAGTATCTTGACAATTGATCTTGGTTTTGTAAATTTAAATATAATATTGCGAAGCTAAACAGCCATCAATCTCTTTTCACGATCTGTCGCGGTTCAAGCTTTCTCAACCCCGCGATCACTACATATTTCTTTGATCCACTTCATCACAAAAAGTATCATGTAATGGAGGCACTTTATTACGCTATGAGCCGTACGAACAAATAGGTCGCTTTTTATATTCTCTCAAAGACACGCTTTTGATGTTCCTTTTTTGGTTGAACCCATGAATAGCGCGTGAAAACTAAATCGTACAGTTTTACCGGGACGACCATAGCGATGAGTCTAGTTTGCGTAAAAAACATGGAGCAGTGCTTCCGATCGAGCGTGGTAGACAAACAAAAGTCGCAGCTATTTCTTCACGGAAACGCCACTAGATGCGTCCAAGAGTCCCACGTTACAGAAGTGTGAGTCAAAATAAACGCCTGGTCGGTAGATGGACCTCCCGGAACCAATGGACACTGAAATTCTAGATATTTGGTCACGTACTTGCTTGGCAACTTACATTCATATCCTCGCCTTGTTCCTCGCTTACGCAGCTCTCCAGTGGATCATTGGGTGTATTTTTTTGTTTCGGCGAGCGATGGGCCCATTCCTGAATTTCCAACTTGGTGTCTTACGTATCGTCTTTGTGGACGAGAGCAAACTGGTGCCTAGGCGAGACTATCATTTTTGGAATTGACGCCCAGCGGAAAATATACGAGCAAAGACGAGTCTCGTCAATTGCAGAAGAAATTATGGTTATTGATTTCGTCATGCGAATGGGAGGATCAGGTACGCTGGCAAGCGACATCGTACTTTCAGAACTAGCGGGGGCGGCAAAAGCGGCAAAGGAGGCGCAAAAGATGGCGAATGCATGGTAAAATAGTGCATGGCGACTAGGGCCACTAATGACACAGGCGACGCATTTATAATTTTAGTAATTTTGTGTCCCCCCTAGGAACAATGGACACGTAGGGCGGGCAGATGAGGGCGGGGACTGTAAATAGCTTCGTTTGTGTGCACGTACAATTCTAGCTAAAAAAGCACCCACGACAAGAGACTGGTGCAATGCCTATATACTGCACAAAGGTGGAAGGCACGTGGCGAAGCATACAAAACAGTCTTCCAGCTGTTGCACTTTCACAGGCTTGCAGTGATGATGTTGACTGCCGTGGAATGTTATGCACGCTTCGACCAAGTCCGGTTGGTGACGAAGTGAAAGTAGTATGACTTACAACAGGAGCTATGAGCAGACCATGTAGTGAAACACATTTGCCGGTGGACAAGCTGCGCATGCCACCGTACACTCGATACCTTAGTAGGATGTCACGCCATTTGCCAAGATAGGGCATTTCACGTTGTTATTCCTAGCTCTATCAATTTCGTTCGCAATAAAATTGGCCTCAGCGTTGTACATTTTTCTTCAGGAAGCCGTTTACTAGCTGGACTACTCCGGGATCGAGCTCTTGCTATAGCTTTCACCGCCTCCCTCGTGAAAACTGGGTCAACAGATTTTTAGGGAGACATGCTGCTTGTCTTTTCAATCTCTAACAGCATCAAGATGTGTGTTGGATCTTAAGCCCACGTCGAAACGCCGAATTCTTGTGCAAGTTCGGTAATTGTACTGGGCTTGTTACCTGAGGCGGCAGCTGTCGGGGCCGAGTTCGAGCTGGCACAACAAGTGACAGCACGTTGGAAGTTCCTACTAAGATACGACCGCGACTGAGACTAAACAGTACTTTCCAAGTCCGACAACAGTCGCTGTGTCGACAGCATCTTCATCCCCTGCACTCCCTCCTTATTGTTCGAAACGAATAGCATCTGCTGTAACGCACAGCACAAAGAGTCAGGTTGGAAAGAGATTCCAAAGAGGCGCGGAGGTCAGAGATCCTGCTCATTCTGTATTTCTCATTTCAGTCACCAGAAGACCCAGAAAGATGTACCTCACCATGTGGCGCCAGACCTTTCCCCACGCACTCCGCATCCACACCAAACAGACTGCATCCCGCTTCTTTTCCAGCCATGTCGCTGTAAAGCAGACCAACCTGCTCATCAACGGCGTATTCGTGCCGTCCGTCTCGGGCAAGACCTTCGAGACGTTCAATCCTGCTACAGAAGAGAAGATCGCAGACGTGGCTGAAGCCGGTGAGGCTGACATTGATGCTGCTGTGGATGCTGCCCGCGCAGCCTTTGAAGGTCCATGGCGCACGTTACCCGCTTCCGAGCGCGGGCGTCTCCTCAACAAGCTCGCAGACCTCATTGAAGCAAATATTGACGAATTAGCTGCTCTCGAGGCACTCAACAATGGCAAGCCGTGTGCGGAAGCAAAGGGGGCCGACCTTGGCCTCGTGCTCAAGACGTACCGCTACTATGCTGGCTGGCCCGACAAGATTCACGGCTCAGTGATCCCTATCACGGGTCCGTACTTGTGCTACAACAAGCCCGAGCCTGTTGGGGTCTGCGCGCAGATCGTTCCGTGGAACTTTCCACTCTTGATGATGTCGTGGAAACTCGGTCCCGCTCTTGCGGCTGGCAACACGATTGTGTTGAAACCCGCAGAACAAACGCCGCTTTCGGCTCTGCGTGTCGGAGAGCTCATTGTAGAAGCTGGCTTTCCCAAGGGCGTGGTTAACATTGTACCGGGTGCAGGCGACTCGGGACGCTACCTCGCGCAGCACCCGAACGTTGACAAGGTCGCCTTCACAGGCTCCACTGAGGTTGGCTACCAGATCATGCAGACGTCCCACGTGGACAATCTCAAGCGCATCACGCTTGAACTTGGCGGCAAGTCGGCCAACATTATTCTGGATGATGCGGACATTGATCTTGCGATTCAGCAGTCGCAGCTTGGTCTGTTCTTGAACCAGGGCCAGTGCTGCATTGCCGGCACGCGCGTGTACGTGCAGGACGGCATCTACGACGAGTTTGTTCGCCGCTCGGTGGAGGCTGCAAAAGCGCGTGTAGTGGGCGACCCGTTCAGCTCTAGTACACAGCAAGGAGCGCAGATCGATAAGACTCAGTTTGAAACAATTCTGGGCTATATTGACAAAGGTGTGGAGGAAGGTGCTCGTTTGCTGACTGGTGGCAAGCGACACGGTGACAAGGGATGGTTCATCCAGCCTACTGTGTTCTCAGATGTGACGGACGATATGGTCATTGCTCGCGAGGAGATCTTTGGACCAGTCATGCCGATCCTCAACTTCAAGACCATTGACGAAGTCATCAAGCGTGCCAACGACTCGATGTACGGCCTCGGCGCAGGTGTCGTGACGACGAATCTGGACAATGCCATTAAGATCTCGAATGGACTGCGTGCCGGTACGGTTTATGTGAATTGCTACGACGTATTCGACGCGAATACACCGTTTGGCGGGTTCAAAGACTCTGGTATCGGCCGCGAAAATGGCGAGCTGGGTCTGCGCAACTACTTGGAGCACAAGACGGTAATTATCAAGCGCCCAGACGACTCGATGCCTTAAAACGGGCTCTTTACGCATGGCGTCGTATTCGTAGGTAATGATGATTGGACGCTACTAGTGTACACGGTAATGGATGCGACAGCTTCAACTCTGTCATGTTGAAGGTGTGGATGTGTGTACCACATCGAAAGTAACGAATGCCCCGCTTTAGTTGTCGGTTTCTGCAATTTGAATTTGACCAAATATTCATTTTTGTGTATATACATATCTCTCGTGATAGGGTAAGTGAAGAGTTTCAGCAGGTAGACAAGCGCAAGTTCATGTGCAAGCAAATCACGAGTGAAACAGCTGCTGTGCGAGAGTCTCTCTCCTCTGGAGTGTCTGAACGGTCTCAGGTTCGTAGCTAATCGCACGAGCGAAAGCTTTCAGGCGTTCTGTTAAAAACTATGGAGAACGAACTAGCTTATCATCTTGTCTGGATGGACTCGTTTGTTTGTCTGCACGTGTGTGCAGAGTAGACGGACTGTCGACAATGGGAGTAAGATGGTAAATAGAAACATAAAGAAGAGCCACTTGTTGTTGCACACCACGCAGCTGAAGCAGGTTGGCAATGTTGCGGTGCTAATTTGTTGTTGTTCAAGGACGGCAATGTTGCAGTGCTAATTTGTTGTTGTATGATGGGATTAATGGGCTTACCTGTAACGGGGCACCCTGAAGCTTGTACTGGTGACAGTACAAGCTACTTATTCCGATGACAGAATAAGGGGGGGTGCCTCGTAACTTCACGTACACTCGTACGTGCAGAGGAAGACGGTAAGAAGAAGCGAGTACTTGGTTAAAGTAAAAAGTAGAACTGTATTTATAATAGTTAATGTCTGCAATAAATCACTATTTATCTTCATCTAACTATGTCTAAATACAAATGTGTAAATCAGTTATCTGCTCACCACTCATTGCGTGCGTCTGTCGTGGCGCGTCTTCGTTGGTTGATATAATGGCCTATATCAACCAATTAGGAACTACTTGGAAGTGCTACAGAATATTGTCCTTATGACAATATTCTGAGAATATAACTCTTATAGTTATATTCTATTAACAATTTCTTATAAATTGTTATGTAACGATTCACCCCGTTACATTACCCCTCCGATGCCAACTTTTGATTCTGCAGCTATAGGGTAGTATCCACGCAGAAGTTTTGGACTAAAAACACTTTCGTGACAACATGTTAGCTCGTCTACCCTCATGATTGCAGAAGTGTTGCTAATTGTAGTTGATCCCGACAACGCATCGTCGTATAGAAAAAGGAATTTGACAACGCGTAAGGTTATGCATGGAGCGGCTTGGCGTCATGATGGAGCATGTGGAAGCAAACACATGCTGTACTTGGTATTTTGTGGTAGTTAAAACGGGGCACCCTTTGTTTGGGTGCCACGAAACTTCACGTACACTAGTACGTGCAGAGGAAGCTAATTTACTCAACAACTATGTTGAGTAAAGGTAAAAAGAGAACTGTATTTGATTACAGTTAATCTATCAATATAACTTTGATCTTCATCTAACGATATTAAACTCCGTCGTCGTATGACGACAACCTGCTTACCACTCATTGCGCGCGTCTAGCAGCGATTGGTGGTAATCTATAGTTGATATGTCTTTATCATACCAATCTTTGAGCAGCACAAGAAAAGTATCCAAAAAGGGATAACATTCCTTCAATATTATCCATCTCGAATAATATTGGTAGAATATTGTCATGCTAGACAACATTCCTATTTGACACCGTTTGGTGCCAATATCATGTAACGGGCTACACCTTTACATCACCCCCTCCCTTCACCATTAATCACCCGTTGGTTGAATTGACTTGATTGGGACAGGGTGACCACCGTTGGATCACTCTGGGAAAGGGAGCACTTGTTGGTCAAATTCTATTCATTTGCCAATTCAACGCATGGTTTCGAAAACCAAGCGAGTTGCTACTGCAGCATCAAGAGAGGCGGCTACACGCATGAGTGCAGCCGCGGAAAGTGCCTCTTACACCTCAGCAGCAGGTGATTCGTCGCCTGTTGTTGTGAACAGTCCACGTGGTGAGTCACCACGTGCGACCAGTACACCCGTTGCGTCTGAAGCGGGTACCACGAGTCGTAATCAAGATGAGTCTGAGATAGTGCTCATCTATTCCGGCGAGTTGGATGGTTTATCCGACTCGAAGGCGACACCTCACGCCTCCGGATCACCCGGGATGGACACTGCAAGAGCCAGGTTGACTGGCTCTGGTCAACGTGGCGGCATCATGCTCGAGATCTCCGGATCGAGCGATTGTTCCGACGAATTCTCGCCTCACGCGAGTCCATCCGACGATAGGACGCGTGGGGTTGGTGGTGATGCACCTATACATCACCACGAGCGAAGTAGCTCGAGGGATCGAGCTGTCACTGGTGTTAGTGCTCATGCTGGCACCAATCAAGAGACCAGGGACCGAAATGTCCTGCGCCACGCTCCTCAAGTGGAGTCTACGTGAATGCCGTCATCCAGAGAGTTGGACCGGTTGGCCGGCATGACTACCAAACGGGATCGAATCCCGTTGTTCGATTGTAGGAAGATTTGCCCACCTAATTCCAGCACGGAAACTATCCGTGCAGAGGAAGAATTCTTCACCGATGCATTTTTCAAACATCGGTGGTACAATGGCAGCCGCGTTCGAGACGGAATGGCCTTAGTGCAAGGATGGAATGCCTTAATCCATAGCATCGAGTGCATTGGCCGTGAGGCCTGGGTCGGTAAAATTGATACAGCTCGCATCAGGTTTGAGAAGCGCAACCCAGTCGGGGTGCGATACAAGGTGCACCGGCTGTCAAGAGATGCATGATTACCCTGTCTCTCGTGGGGTGATTCGTGTCCAGGTTGCCTGGAAAACTCGAATCGTGCCCATAGGGAGGCCTACCTCCCTAGTGATCCCTACTGGAGGGCGCGCATCTCTTCTGAGATGGCCGAAGGGATTGTAACTTTGCAATCCCTGTACTCGCGTTCGAGGAGGTCGTTTTCCGACGGCCATTCTTCGAACGCAGCGGGTGGGTCTCGGCATACTGCTCGACGAGACCCAGGACATCTACAATCAGCTGGACACGAGACTCCCAGCTGTTCCACGCCGGTCGATAGCCACGCCAGCGGACGAGGTAGCTCGTCCGGACGCCATTCACGTCGCGGTGGTTCAAAATACGCTCCATCAGAAACGTTGACCACCTCCTGAGTCCACCAAAGGATGTGGTGGCGGCGGGAACCTCTGATCCCTTCTCGAGGGTCGGATCAGCTTGATGTTCAGGGGCTGAACCGTGTAACCGATCAGTTACAAGATGAACTGGCTCACGAACGGACTCGGCGTTATGGGCTTGAGGATCTTGTGAGGGATAATTAAAATTCCCTAATGCACGATCGTCCGAACGATCGTGCCGCGTTTGCGTTCGCGCAACTTGAGAACGAACTTTCGACTCGTTCTATGCGTGACGAGCTAACTGCTGCTCGTCGAGACATCGCTGAGCTGCTTGAACAGGTCGCTTCGCTAGTCGACCAGACTGGCTCGTTGAAACGGGACCCTTCGAGGGTGGTCTCGGCTCTCGACCGCGGAGGTATTCTTCGCATCTCGAAACGGGCTCATACTGATAGTACGGGTGGAGACGACCGACGTAAAACGTAGGATGCGTACGCATCTTACGGGGCAGTTCAATTGTGAATTCGTTGCCCATTCGGCGCAACACACGAAACGGACCGATGTACTTGGGCAGTAATTTACTGCTGCCCACTTTTGTCACTGCGTGCTTCGGTATGTTTACTGTAGACAGTAGAACTAGGTCTCCTTCATCAAATGAAAGAGCATTTGCTCTTCCATGTTTGTCTGCGTTTCTTTTCTGTATGTCTAGTTCATCTGCAATCGATTCTTGAACGAAGCGGACAACTGCTTCGCGAGTCAGCAGAAATTTCTCTGCTGATTCATCC
Source organism: Peronospora matthiolae (assembly GCA_921007115.2). Classification (NCBI taxonomy): domain Eukaryota; phylum Oomycota; class Peronosporomycetes; order Peronosporales; family Peronosporaceae; genus Peronospora; species Peronospora matthiolae. The sequence goes on along the minus strand of CAKLBY020000035.1, from coordinate 1,784,211 downwards.
TTGTCAACAGCAGTGCTTTCGTGTGCACCGCTGAAAGAACTTTGTCTTCACCAGTGAGGGCGTCATAGTCCTAACTGTGGCAGTCATTGGCGATGCTGAATATACCAGCATCGTTATCATCATCATCATCATCGGTACCGATCGCATCGACATCGGCATCCACCACGTCGACACCATTGTCGACAGCTGATGAGCAAGAAGTAGATCGGTTTTTGCTCGAGCGAGTCCTTCCCCCCTTAAACGAGAGTCACACTCTAAGAAGGCGGGTAAACGTGGATGGCGTAGGCCATTCACGAAGAACGGTGTATGCGTTGTCGACGCGTGCACCGATTTGTTGGTGGCGAATTCCGCCATTGGCAAAAAAACTCACTCCAACTCGTAAACGAGTGGACAGACCCTCGAAGTATCTCTTCGAGGACGCGGTTGACGCGTTCCGCCTGACCATCTGTTTCTGGATGGTCAGAAGTCGACATCTTAAACGTGTTCCAAGTGAACGGAACACGGATTACCAGAACTCCACTGTAAAGCGGGGGTACCTATTAGGCACGAGCTCACGGGGTAATCCGTGAAGTCGTAAGATATTATCGATGAAGACACGAGCACAGCCCTGAAATGTGATTGACTCCGGTACAGCAACAAGATGTATTATCTTGCTGAACCGATCAGCAAACACTAGAGCATCAGTATTCTTGTGAACGTCTTTGGGAAACACGAAGACGAAGTCCATCGATACGGACTGCTAACACTCTGCCGGAATTGGTAGAGGCTGCAAGGGTGCGCGGGATGAAGGACTAGGCTTCACCCGTTGACAAACTTACAAACTCATACTGGCGGGGTCAGTAGAAGTCACGACTCACCATGAGTTAAGTCTTTTCCCTACCGCAATGCTTACTTGTTGGGGCATCGCGACACTCATACATGATGCGCAATCGCAAATCATTATGAGCCGGAACGAAGACACGAGGTGTGTCGCCGTTGACTGCTGTATAGTACAGCAGTCCATCACGAACCGAATACCGTTCGGTTGAAGAGCGGTATTGAGACGACAAGCTTTTCAAAGCTTGACTGCAGGATTAGATACGTAATCCATAAATCGCAGAAGAGACTCATCTTCTGTGTAAGCTTCACGCACGTCGTCGAGCAGATTCGACGACGTAACGCTCATTGTTAGTGTCTCTACAGTGGGATCACCCCTATTGGTGTGTTGAGCAGTCGGCTAGAAATCGGGCCAACGCGAAAGAGCATCAGCGACGACATTAAGCCGTCCTGGTTCATACTCGACGGAGAAGTTGTACTCCGCGAAGAAAGACAGACACCTCGCCATTCATTGCAAGAGGTGTGGACTGTTTACGGCCGTGCGTAACGTCGCATGGTCGGTATAAACGATGAAGGGCCTATCTCCTAAGATATATTTCCGAAACTTAGCCAGTGCATATTTCATGGCAAGGAGTTCCTTGTCATGCCCAGGTAATTGCGCTCAGCGGCTTGCAGCTGACGCGATTGATTACAGACGACGCGCTCAACGCCGTCTGAGTCGTACTGCATTAACGCGCAGCCGATTACAAAATCGCTGGCGTCACAGAACACATGGAATGGTCTGTCCTAGTCTGCAATCGCCAACACAGGCGATTGTATCAAGCTTTTCTTGATACCTTCAAATAGTGCTGACACTCAGCACTCCATCGCCACCTCTCGTTTTTTAGCAGACGAGAGATGTGTACGGTCATCTCGGCGTAGTTGCGCGAGTACTTGTGCAAGTACGCCGCCAAGCCAAGGATCTGTCGAATTCCCTTAATGTCGACTGGCACGGGCCAGTCGCTAATCGCCTTTATCTTTTCCGGATCAGTGCGTACACCGTTTTACCCACGATGCAGCCAAGAAGTGGTATTTCGTTCGATGCTAATGTACACTTCTTGAGATTCGCGATCATCTTATGCTCTCGCATTAGTGTAAGAACCTTCCGGACGTGGATTCTATGAACCTCCACGTCCGTATTTCCATCCATAGCCCGGCTATGGACGAAGACATCGTCAAAATAACTCGGTACGAAGTCGCGCACCGATCGCAACAGATTTGTAACACATCTGTTGAACGTTGCGGGGGCGTTACTTAGCCCCTGTGGCATCACTAGCCACTACCAGAGCATACCACTGGGGGTGCTCACTTCCGTGTAAGGGATGTCCCGTTCACGCATGAGGTACTGATAGAATCCATCCATCAGATCCATGGATGGAAAGATGGTACTTTTTGCCATATCATCAATGACGACGTCCTTCCTTGTTATCGGCGTTTGAGCCGGTACCGTTGCAGCGCACAATTTGTTGAACGCGTGCACTATCGGCCACTCTCCTGTGACCTTTCGCACACAGAAGGTCGGAGAGCTGTGTGGGGGTGTTGATTCCCTCACATGACCAGCCGCTAAGCGATCGACAAAGAATTTGTCGATCGTTGTGACCTGTTCACGAGGCAGTGGCCACCGCTTCATGACACAGTTTTTTGAACCGGGTTTCAGTTCGATCTCATGCCAAGTGCCTTTTTTCCTCAGGCAGATCGAACGGCACGGATTCAGGGAAAACATCCCCGGAATTCAACTAAATACTTACACAAAGGATTTGTCTTCAAATACTCCCATTGAGACGTGTATCGCTCAATCCGAGTCTTCTCATCGAGGAAACTCTCGTCCATCGATGAACTACTGAGAACCCGTTTGTTCTCAGCAAACACTTGTGCCGACCGAATATCGGCGACGTACTTGTCCTCTGTGAAGAGCACGTAGATCTGCTTGATCTTGTCACTACGCAGATCTCGCAAGAATCTTTTAGATTCTAGCATTGGCAACTCGACAAACTTTGAAGCTGACTTCGGGGGGTGAAACCAGATCAAGTTTATAAGCGCCTACACTTGATCCGTCATTCACCAAGACATTCACTGTCTCGGTGATTTCCTGGGAGAACACATCCGCAGGTGGTTAGGGATCCACACCCTCAACGCAACTCTCTCGGGAGTCATCACTCTCAGGAACGCTTGAACTTTCTTCCAATACGTGTACTGACTGTGGGGTACTACCACAGTCACGTCCTCTTCGATCGACTTTCTTTCAGTCGATCGGGCTTGCTCTACGACCGACTCCCTGATAGTCGGTCTTGCTTCAACGTGTTGTCATCCTGAACAACACTAATCTCTCTTCTCGGATGCACCCTTCTTGGTGTGCATCCGTGTTCCAGTCCACTCGATTTCTTCGGGTGGTGAACCTTCGGCGCAGCCTATGTCTCTACACAGATGCCGGAAGCTGGTTCCACAGTGTAGTGGCATTCTACACTGTGATCTTGTGCAATCGTACTAACGACCGTACCACAAGTGAGGCCATCGCACTCACTCGTAGTTCATCCACACGCTTGTGGACGCTCCAAGACGTTCATCATATGGCCATCCGATGAACAAACGGCAGGCATCTTCATGGATCGATGCTGCCAGCTAATCCATGGCTGGTATATTTCTAAGCCATGGCAGACCGAGGATGACATCAAATTTGTCATCTAAATCCAGTACGATGGATTCATCATCGTACTGCTTTTCCTCTAGCGTGTGGTGGATTCCCACTACACGTTTGTTCACTGTTACGGATGCGCCTGTAGCAAGGCACACCGTCATCGTCGTTGGAGGGAACTCTCGCTCAACATAGTTGAGCCTACTATCCTCTAGCGACTGGCGTCGAAAAAAACTGTTCGACGCCCCACAGTCAAATAGGGCGCAAAGTGACATTCCACTTGTCACTTCGATCTTCAAAGTGATGAGAGACTCCTCATCACTAGGGGCAGTAACACACAGCGACTTTGTGTTGGGAGCAATCTTCGTCAAGAGTCCTGCAAACTCTCTTGACGTTGCTGGATCAGCAAGGTGCTCCGCCCCTACTGATCCTGTTAGTTTTTTGACGGTCCGACTTGCTGTCGCGGCTTACCGACATGGTCGGGCCCACGCCTTGGACCTTTCCTTGGCCAGAGGTGGACATCACATCCTGTCTTTGGACGTGTTGCGGTGCTTGGGACACTGCACTCATGGGCGTAGTGTCCAATCTTCTGACATCGATGTCATCTTGCCGTTCGCTTGTGACTCAGAGAGCGAGAGCTCTCGCTCTCGATATAGCAGAGGTCCATTGGTTCGGGACCTCCTGTTTCCTGTCGTCTCGTCGGACGATAGTTTGACGAGTTAGCCTGAGACTGTCTCGGGCTGAAGTCTTCTTGTTCCGTATACGCTATCGCCTTTTCCAGCGTGTGGAAGTCCTCTCGGAACATGTAGGTTTTCACCGTTCCATCTACAAGGCCGTAGAGGAACACGTTGATGAGCGTGTGCTCATCAACAGGATTCTCCGTAACGCTACTCGCAAGGTAGCGCTACTGTTGTGCATAAGCATGCACGTCACGCTTACCTTTCTTTAGCCTCAGGAGTGAAGAGCGTTCTCTAAACTCGACTTTTGGTGGCTCAAACGTTTCTTTGAGCCGAGACTTCAAGATCTCCAACGAATCAAACACGTTTGGGTCGTGAAGATTGATCCGTAAGGCCCAAGTCTTTGCTCGTCCCGTCAAATTTGACAGGGCGAAGGTGACTTGCATCTCGTCACCCTCGATGTGACGGGCTCCGATGGCATCGTCTAACTAGACGAAACACCTCAAAAGGGAATCTTCATCGGTTCCCTTGTACCTTGAGATATCGATCTTCAAGGTTTCGGGTTGACGCATGTGCTTCGGCCCGCCCATAGAATGGTGAGAGCCTTACAGTTGTACCAAGGCTATCTTGTGTCTTTCGACGGCGAGTTCCCATTGTAGGAACTAGTTGATAGCAGCATGTTGCTGGTCTCTGCTTAGAGACTCCAACATACCACTGATGGCGGGTTCACCCATGAGCACACTCATGCGGCCGACTACCTCCCATTCTGAGTCACTCAGATGGGAGTAGCCTTCACGTGTGACGTGAAAGCTGTCGTCTTCTACGTCCAACATGTTCATGTTGGATGGACACTAAGCAGTCGTTGGACGGACTACGAAGTGCTACCAGGTGTAACGGGAACCCTTTGTTTGGGGTGCCACGAAACTTCACGTTCACTAGTACGCGCAGAGGAAGCTAATTTACTCAACAACCATGTTGAGTAAAGGTAAAAAGAGAACTGTATTTATTACAGTTAATCTATCAATATAACTTTGATCTTCATCTAGTAATATTGAACTCCGTCGTCGTTGACGACAACTACTTACCACTCATTGCGCGCGTCTAGCAGAGATTGGTGGTAATCTATGGTTGATGTGTCTTTTATCAACCAAGATTTGAGCAGCGCATAAAATACTACCCAAAAAGGGATAACATTCCTTCAATCTTATCCACCTCGGATAATATTGGTAGAATGTTGTCAAGCAAGACAATATCTCTATTGACACCGTTTGGTGCCAATATCATGTAACGGGCTACCCCGTTACACTACTTATCCGTTCTCACATCATTGCGTCCGTGGTCAATTTCGTCTTGACCGTACGCCCTCCATGCCCGAGTCGCCTATTTTGGCCGAATGGCGATCGGGAATACGCATGATGAGTGCAGCAAAAGCAACGCAGACGCTTTTTTGTATCCAGATCTCGGCACTTCCCGAACGTTCACGAATCGTGTAGTCCAAGCTAAAGATCTCTCATTAAATATATTGCCGTGATTATCTCACCTGCCACCCAACGTGTACCGCGTTGCCCGACCAACTGATATCCGTCTCAATGACTGGTGTGGACTGCAAGCTTCTCAATTCTTTCTCTTACAAGTAACTCATCTTGTTCTCGTTCCAACTTGCATGTCATACAAATTCTATAGAGATCGCGACTTACTTTACCCGCCCTAAAGCTATTCGCTTAAACAACCTCTAAAACTATTTCCAGCACACATCACAATTTCGTAGACCTAGAGAATCAATCCATCACGTTGTTGCACCTAACTTATGGAAGTGAAATGCAAAGTACGGCAGCACGAACACCACCACTGTAACGAGGTAGGCCGTTACATGAAATTGGCACCAAACGGTGTCAATAGAGATATTGTCCAGCATGACAATATCCTACCAATATTATCCGAGGTGGTTAAGATTGAAGGAATGTTATCCCTTTTTGGGTAGTATTTTATGCGCTGCTCAAAGCTTGGTTGATAAAAGACATATCAACCATAGATTACCACCAATCTCTTCTAGACGCGCGCAATGAGTGGTAAGTAGTTGTCGTCAACGACGACGGAGTTCAATATTACTAGATGAAGATCAAAGTTATATTGATAGATTAACTGTAATAAATACAGTTCTCTTTTTACCTTTACTCGACATGGTTGTTGAGTAAATTATCTGCCTCTGCGCGTACTAGTGAACGTGAAGTTTCGTGGCACCCCAAACAAAGGGTGCCCCGTTACACCTGGTAGCACTTCGTAGTCCGTCCAACGACTACTTAGTGTCCGTCCAACATGAACATGTTGGACGTAGAAGACGACAGCTTTCACGTCACACGTGAAGGCTACTCCCATCTGAGTGACTCAGAATGGGAGGTAGTCGGCCGCATGAGTGTGCTCATGGGCGAACCCGCCATCAGTGGTATGTTGGAGTCTCTAAGCAGAGACCAGCAACATGCTGCTATCAACTAGTTCCTACAATGGGAACTCGCCGTCGAAAGACACAAGATAGCCTTGGTACAACTGTAAGGCTCTCACCATTCTATGGGCGGGCCGAAGCACATGCGTCAACCCGAAACCTTGAAGATAGATATCTCAAGGTACAAGGGAACCGATGAAGATTCCCTTTTGAGGTGTTTCGTCTAGTTAGACGATGCCATCGGAGCCCGTCACATCGAGGGTGACGAGATGCAAGTCACCTTCGCCCTGTCAAATTTGACGGGACGAGCAAAGACTTGGGCCTTACGGATCAATCTTCACGACCCAAACGTGTTTGATTCGTTAGAGATCTTGAAGTCTCGGCTCAAAGAAACGTTTGAGCCACCAAAAGTCGAGTTTAGAGAACGCTCTTCACTCCTGAGGCTAAAGAAAGGTAAGCGTGACGTGCATGCTTATGCACAACAGTAGCGCTACCTTGCGAGTAGCGTTACGGAGAATCCTGTTGATGAGCACACGCTCATCAACGTGTTCCTCTACGGCCTTGTAGATGGAACGGTGAAAACCTACATGTTCCGGAGAGGACTTCCACACGCTGGAAAAGGCGATAGCGTATACGGAACAAGAAGACTTCAGCCCGAGACAGTCTCAGGCTAACTCGTCAAACTATCGTCCGACGAGACGACAGGAAACAGGAGGTCCCGAACCAATGGACCTCTGCTATATCGAGAGCGAGAGCTCTCGCTCTCTGAGTCACAAGCGAACGGCAAGATGACATCGATGTCAGAAGATTGGACACTACGCCCATGAGTGCAGTGTCCCAAGCACCGCAACACGTCCAAAGACAGGATGTGATGTCCACCTCTGCCCAAGGAAAGGTCCAAGGCGTGGGCCCGACCATGTCGGTAAGCCTCGACAGCAAGTCGGACCGTCAAAAAACTAACAGGATCAGTAGGGGCGGAGCAACTTGCTGATCCAGCAACGTCAAGAGAGTTTGTAGGACGCTTGACGAAGATTGCTCCCAACACAAAGTCGCTGTGTGTTACTGCCCCTAGTGATGAGGAGTCTCTCATCACTTTGAAGATCGAAGTGACAAGTGGAATGTCACTTTGCGCCCTATTTGACTGTGGGGCGTCGAACAGTTTTTTTCGACGCCAGTCGCTAGAGGATAGTAGGCTCAACTATGTTGAGCGAGAGTTCCCTCCAACGACGATGACGGTGTGCCTTGCTACAGGCGCATCCGTAACAGTGAACAAACGTGTAGTGGGAATCCACCACACGCTAGAGGAAAAGCAGTACGATGATGAATCCATCGTACTGGATTTAGATGACAAATTTGATGTCATCCTCGGTCTGCCATGGTTTAGAAATACCAGCCATGGATTAGCTGGCAGCATCGATCCATGAAGATGCCTGCCGTTTGTTCATCGGATGGCCATATGATGAACGTCTTGGAGCGTCCACAAGCGTGTGGATGAACTACGAGTGAGTGCGATGGCCTCACTTGTGGTACGGTCGTTAGTACGATTGCACAAGATCACAGTGTAGAATGCCACTACACTGTGGAACCAGCTTCCGGCATCTGTGTAGAGACATAGGCTGCGCCGAAGGTTCACCACCCGAAGAAATCGAGTGGACTTGAACACGGATGCACACCAAGAAGGGTGCATCCGAGAAGAGAGATTAGTGTTGTTCAGGATGACAACACGTTGAAGCAAGACCGACTATCAGGGAGTCGGTCGTAGAGCAAGCCCGATCGACTGAAAGAAAGTCGATCGAAGAGGACGTGACTGTGGTAGTACCCCACAGTCAGTACACGTATTGGAAGAAAGTTCAAGCGTTCCTGAGAGTGATGACTCCCGAGAGAGTTGCGTTGAGGGTGTGGATCCCTAACCACCTGCGGATGTGTTCTCCCAGGAAATCACCGAGACAGTGAATGTCTTGGTGAATGACGGATCAAGTGTAGGCGCTTATAAACTTGATCTGGTTTCACCCCCGAAGTCAGCTTCAAAGTTTGTCGAGTTGCCAATGCTAGAATCTAAAAGATTCTTGCGAGATCTGCGTAGTGACAAGATCAAGCAGATCTACGTGCTCTTCACAGAGGACAAGTACGTCGCCGATATTCGGTCGGCACAAGTGTTTGCTGAGAACAAACGGGTTCTCAGTAGTTCATCGATGGACGAGAGTTTCCTCGATGAGAAGACTCGGATTGAGCGATACACGTCTCAATGGGAGTATTTGAAGACAAATCCTTTGTGTAAGTATTTAGTTGAATTCCGGGGATGTTTTCCCTGAATCCGTGCCGTTCGATCTGCCTGAGGAAAAAAGGCACTTGGCATGAGATCGAACTGAAACCCGGTTCAAAAAACTGTGTCATGAAGCGGTGGCCACTGCCTCGTGAACAGGTCACAACGATCGACAAATTCTTTGTCGATCGCTTAGCGGCTGGTCATGTGAGGGAATCAACACCCCCCACACAGCTCTCCGACCTTCTGTGTGCGAAAGGTCACAGGAGAGTGGCCGATAGTGCACGCGTTCAACAAATTGTGCGCTGCAACGGTACCGGCTCAAACGCCGATAACAAGGAAGGACGTCGTCATTGATGATATGGCAAAAGTACCATCTTTCCATCCATGGATCTGATGGATGGATTCTATCAGTACCTCATGCGTGAACGGGACATCCCTTACACGGAAGTGAGCACCCCCAGTGGTATGCTCTGGTAGTGGCTAGTGATGCCACAGGGGCTAAGTAACGCCCCCGCAACGTTCAACAGATGTGTTACAAATCTGTTGCGATCGGTGCGCGACTTCGTACCGAGTTATTTTGACGATGTCTTCGTCCATAGCCGGGCTATGGATGGAAATACGGACGTGGAGGTTCATAGAATCCACGTCCGGAAGGTTCTTACACTAATGCGAGAGCATAAGATGATCGCGAATCTCAAGAAGTGTACATTAGCATCGAACGAAATACCACTTCTTGGCTGCATCGTGGGTAAAACGGTGTACGCACTGATCCGGAAAAGATAAAGGCGATTAGCGACTGGCCCGTGCCAGTCGACATTAAGGGAATTCGACAGATCCTTGGCTTGGCGGCGTACTTGCACAAGTATTCGCGCAACTACGCCGAGATGACCGTACACATCTCTCGTCTGCTAAAAAACGAGAGGTGGCGATGGAGTGCTGAGTGTCAGCACTATTTGAAGGTATCAAGAAAAGCTTGATACAATCGCCTGTGTTGGCGATTGCAGACTAGGACAGACCATTCCATGTGTTCTGTGACGCCAGCGATTTTGTAATCGGCTGCGCGTTAATGCAGTACGACTCAGACGGCGTTGAGCGCGTCGTCTGTAATCAATCGCGTCAGCTGCAAGCCGCTGAGCGCAATTACCTGAGCATGACAAGTAACTCCTTGCCATGAAATATGCACTGGCTAAGTTTCGGAAATATATCTTAGGAGATAGGCCCTTCATCGTTTATACCGACCATGCGACGTTACGCACGGCCGTAAACAGTCCACACCTCTTGCAATGAATGGCGAGGTGTCTGTCTTTCTTCGCGGAGTACAACTTCTCCGTCGAGTATGAACCAGGACGGCTTAATGTCGTCGCTGATGCTCTTTCGCGTTGGCCCGATTTCTAGCCGACTGCTCAACACACCAATAGGGGTGATCCCACTGTAGAGACACTAACAATGAGCGTTACGTCGTCGAATCTGCTCGACGACGTGCGTGAAGCTTACACAGAAGATGAGTCTCTTCTGCGATTTATGGATTACGTATCTAATCCTGCAGTCAAGCTTTGAAAAGCTTGTCGTCTCAATACCGCTCTTCAACCGAACGGTATTCGGTTCGTGATGGACTGCTGTACTATACAGCAGTCAACGGCGACACACCTCGTGTCTTCGTTCCGGCTCATAATGATTTGCGATTGCGCATCATGTATGAGTGTCGCGATGCCCCAACAAGTAAGCATTGCGGTAGGGAAAAGACTTAACTCATGGTGAGTCGTGACTTCTACTGACCCCGCCAGTATGAGTTTGTAAGTTTGTCAACGGGTGAAGCCTAGTCCTTCATCCCGCGCACCCTTGCAGCCTCTACCAATTCCGGCAGAGTGTTAGCAGTCCGTATCGATGGACTTCGTCTTCGTGTTTCCCAAAGACGTTCACAAGAATACTGATGCTCTAGTGTTTGCTGATCGGTTCAGCAAGATAATACATCTTGTTGCTGTACCGGAGTCAATCACATTTCAGGGCTGTGCTCGTGTCTTCATCGATAATATCTTACGACTTCACGGATTACCCCGTGAGCTCGTGCCTAATAGGTACCCCCGCTTTACAGTGGAGTTCTGGTAATCCGTGTTCCGTTCACTTGGAACACGTTTAAGATGTCGACTTCTGACCATCCAGAAACAGATGGTCAGGCGGAACGCGTCAACCGCGTCCTCGAAGAGATACTTCGAGGGTCTGTCCACTCGTTTACGAGTTGGAGTGAGTTTTTTTGCCAATGGCGGAATTCGCCACCAACAACTCGGTGCACGCGTCGACAACGCATACACCGTTCTTCGTGAATGGCCTACGCCATCCACGTTTACCCGCCTTCTTAGAGTGTGACTCTCGTTTAAGGGGGGAAGGACTCGCTCGAGCAAAAACCGATCTACTTCTTCCTCATCAGCTGTCGACAATGGTGTCGACGTGGTGGATGCCGATGTCGATGCGATCGGTACCGATGATGATGATGATGACAATGATGCTGGAATATTCAGCATCGCCAATGACTGCCACAGTTAGGACTATGACGCCCTCACTGGTGAAGACAAAGTTCTTTCAGCGGTGCACACGAAGCGCACTGCTGTTGACAAGGATGAGTCAGCAGAGAAATTTCTGCTGACTCGCGAAGCGGTTGTCCGCTTCGTTCAAGAATCGATTGCAGATGCACCAGACAAACAGAAAAGAAACGCAGACAAACATGGAAGAGCAAATGCTCTTTCATTTGATGAAGGAGACCTAGTTCTACTGTCTACAGTAAACATACCGAAGCACGCAGTGACAAAAGTGGGCAGCAGTAAATTACTGCCCAAGTACATCGGTCCGTTTCGTGTGTTGCGCCGAATGGGCAACGAATTCACAATTGAACTGCCCCGTAAGATGCGTACGCATCCTACGTTTTACGTCGGTCGTCTCCACCCGTACTATCAGTATGAGCCCGTTTCGAGATGCGAAGAATACCTCCGCGGTCGAGAGCCGAGACCACCCTCGAAGGGTCCCGTTTCAACGAGCCAGTCTGGTCGACTAGCGAAGCGACCTGTTCAAGCAGCTCAGCGATGTCTCGACGAGCAGCAGTTAGCTCGTCACGCATAGAACGAGTCGAAAGTTCGTTCTCAAGTTGCGCGAACGCAAACGCGGCACGATCGTTCGGACGATCGTGCATTAGGGAATTTTAATTATCCCTCACAAGATCCTCAAGCCCATAACGCCGAGTCCGTTCGTGAGCCAGTTCATCTTGTAACTGATCGGTTACACGGTTCAGCCCCTGAACATCAAGCTGATCCGACCCTCGAGAAGGGATCAGAGGTTCCCGCCGCCACCACATCCTTTGGTGGACTCAGGAGGTGGTCAACGTTTCTGATGGAGCGTATTTTGAACCACCGCGACGTGAATGGCGTCCGGACGAGCTACCTCGTCCGCTGGCGTGGCTATCGACCGGCGTGGAACAGCTGGGAGTCTCGTGTCCAGCTGATTGTAGATGTCCTGGGTCTCGTCGAGCAGTATGCCGAGACCCACCCGCTGCGTTCGAAGAATGGCCGTCGGAAAACGACCTCCTCGAACGCGAGTACAGGGATTGCAAAGTTACAATCCCTTCGGCCATCTCAGAAGAGATGCGCGCCCTCCAGTAGGGATCACTAGGGAGGTAGGCCTCCCTAGGGGCACAATTAGAGTTTTTCAGCCAACCTGGACACGAATCACCCCACGAGAGACAGGGTAATCATGCATCTCTTGACAGCCGGTGCACCTTGTATCGCACCCCGACTGGGTTGCGCTTCTCAAACCTGATGCGAGCTGTATCAAGTTTACCGACCCAGGCCTCACGGCCAATGCACTCGATGCTATGGATGAGGGCATTCCATCCTTGCACTAAGGCCATTCCGTCTCGAACGCGGCTGCCATTGTACCACCGATGTTTGAAAAATGCATCGGTGAAGAATTCTTCCTCTGCACGGATAGTTTCCGTGCTGGAATTAGGTGGGCAAATCTTCCTACAATCGAACAACGGGATTCGATCCCGTTTGGTAGTCATGCCGGCCAACCGGTCCAACTCTCTGGATGACGGCATTCACGTAGACTCCACTTGAGGAGCGTGGCGCAGGACATTTCGGTCCCTGGTCTCTTGATTGGTGCCAGCATGAGCACTAACACCAGTGACAGCTCGATCCCTCGAGCTACTTCGCTCGTGGTGATGCATAGGTGCATCACCACCAACCCCACGCGTCCTATCGTCGGATGGACTCGCGTGAGGCGAGAACTCGTCGGAACAATCGCTCGATCCGGAGATCTCGAGCATGATGCCGCCACGTTGACCAGAGCCAGTCAACCTGGCTCTTGCAGTGTCCATCCCGGGTGATCCGGAGGCGTGAGGTGTCGCCTTCGAGTCGGATAAACCATCCAACTCGCCAGAATAGATGAGCTCTATCTCAGACTCATCTTGATTACGACTCGTGGTACCCGCTGCAGACGCAACGGATGTACCTGTCGCACGTGGTGACTCACCACGTGGACTGTTCACAACAACAGGCGACGAATCACCTGCCGCTGAGGTGTGAGAGATAGCTTTCCCGGCTGCACTCATGCGTGTAGCTGCCTCTCTTGATGCTGCAGTAGCAACTCGCTTGGTTTTCGAAACCATGCGTTGAATTGGCAAATGAATAGGATTTGACCAACAAGTGCTCCCTTTCCCAGAGTGATCCAACGGTGGTCACCCTGTCCCAATCAATTTTATTCAATCAACGGGTGATTAATGGTTAAGGGGGGGGTGATGTAAAGGTGTAGCCCGTTACATGATATTGGCACCAAACGGTGTCAATAGAGATATTGTCTAGCTTGACAACATTCTACCAATATTATCCGAGGTGGTTAATATTGAAGGAATGTTATCCCTTTTTGGGTAGTATTTTATGCGCTGCTCAAAGCTTGGTTGATAAAAGACATATCAACCATAGATTACCACCAATCTCTCCTAGACGCGCGCAATGAGTGGTAAGTAGTTGTCTTCAACGACGACGGAGTTCAATATTACTAGATGAAGATCAAAGTTATATTGACAGATTAACTGTATCAAATACAGTTCTCTTTTTACCTTTACTGAACATAGTTGTTGAGTAAATTAGCTTCCTCTGCGCGTACTAGTGAACGTGAAGTTTGGTGGCACCCAAACAAAAGGTGCCCCGTTACAAGTAGCCTGAGGCACTAACCGCTTCGATCTATTAATTGTTGCGTACTCTTTCTGCTAAAGAAAGAGCAAAGCATTTCGGAACCAGTTGATCGGACGCACATGACCGTGTGAATGGCGAGCTGCTAGTCTCGCGCTCGCTCTCTACCAGACTTTTTGTTAAGATTGAGATGACCTGCTGGCTATGCAACAGCCTGTTTCGGCTGAACTGATTCCTTGTAGTGCGGCGTTGAGAAGTAGATTTTCGTGGTCATACACGATGTGACTTGGGAAATTTTGTGGTAAATAGAATCCGCGCTACATTTGCCACCTCATGAACGACGTTGATATAGACTTAGAATTAGAGACAGACTTGACATGAATAACATAAGCTGGATTGGACATGTGCATTTAGTGTTGAAGTTTTTTTTCTGTAATTTAGTAATCATCGAGTGCGTTTCAGCTTATATGTGTTAGCTGTACGACAGTCTGGAAGGTGCGAGACAGTGACCAATGATTCCATCTTTACCAAAGTCGTTAGCTCGTGACCGCTGATGTTTACAAAATACAACCACTGCACAACCTTCAGAAAATAGGTCGGCGAGTTTTACCTGCTCTCTATTGGTCTAGACGCAAACTGCGCCAATGAAATGTAACGGGGCACCCTTTGTGTGGGGTGCCACGTACACTAGTACGTGCAGAGGAAGCTAATCTACTCAAACAGCTAGTTCGAGTAAAGGCGAAAAGAGAACTTATTTAACAAAGTAAAGCTATCAATTTAACTTCAGTCGTTATTCAACTATATTATTATACATTGTCGCATGACGACAACCTGCTCACCACTCATTACGCGGTCTAGCAGCGATTGGAGGTAATGTATGGTTGATATGTAATGGGCCACCCCGTTACATAAGTAGGTTCGATTAAGTTTACATGTTACTTAAGTAGGGGTGTTACTTTCGGAGTAGCGAAAGTAGCACGTCGTATATTTTTGCTGGTTTAATGGGCTCAGTACCATTATTAGCCAGTAAGATATAGGCACGTAGATTGAGTGGTTCCCATGAGTCCAAGGGAACCATTCGTACTTAGGATGATTTAAAAGACAAAAATATAAACAGAGTTAAAAATACTTAATACCTAAGACTTGGGCTTTAAGCTTCCTCAAAGCGTTAGAAATAGTGTACGCTGAGTACGGGTCATTCTAGCCCCGTTACACCTGGTAGCACTTAGTAGTCCTTCCCATGCCCGAGTTTGGGATGAGCGATTCGTCGTACTTTGACGCTCCAGACGTGAGTCTGGAGCACGCGACTTTTCCCCATCTCACTGGTGTTGAGTGGGATGCCCTAAATCGCCTCGCAGCGATATCTGGAGAGGCATTCGTTGTGTCGCTGATGAGATCAGCTACTCCTGATGGACAGCGTCTCGCCATACACGACTACATGGCTCGCGAGCTCGCCGAATCCCATCGGCGAGGTTTAACTCCCTCGCGGACTTCACGGAACGATGCCGTGAAGATGGAGACCTCCGCCTATTCTGGCGAAGGAAAAGAACGCTTGTCGTTGTCTCGTTGGTTTCGAGAGGTCGACATCGCTATCGCCTCGAGACTTCTCGAGGCTCCTCAAGCGAAGGTCAATTTCCTTATTTCCCGTCTCACTGGGAAAGCCAAGGAGTGGGCCTTGGGAAAACTCGTTGTTGACGAGTTTGCGTTTCCCACTCTGGAAGCCATCCAGAGTGACCTTCGACTCGCCTTCTAGCCGCCCCAGGAAGAGAAGTTGGTGCGTTCAAGGTTCCTGTCCCTGCGACAGGGTAAGATGTCCCTGCGCGACTATGTGCAGATGGCTCGACATCTGGCGTCTTGCATTATCACGCATCCCATGGACATGTATACACAAGTGAACGTGTTTGTTGATGGCATGCGTGAAGGGCAGACTCGCCTCTCGCTGGAACGAGCAGAGCCTGCCACATTGGAGGAGGCTTTCGCTATCGCTCTCCGTGAGGACTTCAGAGTCACCAAGGCCTATACCAAGCCTTCAGTTGTTACCGCTGTCAGATCAGCGGGCCCGGAACCTATGGAGATCGATGCAATTGAGTCGTCGGGTGACCGACGACGCGCTACAGCCTAAAAGGGCGACGTCCGAGGCGGACGTCCGATGATCTGCTTTCGATGCCGAAAGCCGGGACATCGCGCGGCTGAATGCCGCGCGCCAGCACCGATGTCGGTGCATGCGACGGACACCCATCATGAGGGAGGTGGTCCGATCAGTCGTCCAAAAAATGGACGAGACCAATAGGTGCAGGGCGCCCTACTGGTTTGAAGGGAGGTCCGGGTCCACCGGTGGCAGCCCGACCTCCCAGCCCATCTGTGCTGCGTGCACGGTCAAATGCCACCACTACGAGTGGTGATTCACGCCTGATTATTGTTAATCTACATGTCGCCGGTATCCGGCGACCTCTACGAGCGCTCCTGGATTCAGGAGCGACAAACAATTTCTTCCGTGAATCTTGCGTGTCAATGCTGCCACCCAGCATCCAGATCCACGAGGGACCTGGCCAAGTTGTTGTCAAGCTCGCTGACGGGAAACCACGCCGCGTATCGCGGCGCGAAGTGTCGTTGCCGTACACGTTTGACGGCTTTCGCAGTAACGACAATTTCTTGGTGATTTAAATGAATTATTCAATCTATTGCATCCTGGGCATGCCATGGTTGGCACGCTATAAGCCCCAGATCGACTGGTTAGCCAGATCAGTGAGACGTCGAAGCAAGTTCGACGTCAGCGAAGTGTTCACCCATCTCTTGGTGTCTCCAAGTGATTGGCCGAACGTTACAGTCGTGGATCGTACATCCACGACACCGGCGGTACACAGAGTGAGCGATGGCCCTCTCTGTACCGCTTGTTCCGTGCCCCTACGCACGAGTGATGATGTCTCCTCGCTTTGCAGCGAGGAGTCCGACGTGGACGAGCAGTGGCTCCCGCGTAATGACGACGCGGACGAGCAGTGGCTCCCGCGCGACGACGACGCGGTCGAACAGCGGTTCCCGCACGAGAGAGTAGTGGTCGAACACGAACAAGTGTTCCCACCTGCACCCATTGTGGTCGAGCAGAGGCTCCCACAAGGGCAAGATGTGGCCGAGCAGGGGCTCGCCACCGAGTGTGACGTGGATGGACAAGAGTCCCCACGTGCGGAAATGATGGTCGAACAGGGGTTCCCATCGTCGCCTACTGTGGTCGAACAGAGTTTCCCACGTGAGCAAGACGTGGTCGAGCAGGGGCTCCCACAGGAGTTTGTGGCGGTAGAGCAGGGGCTCCCACAGGAGTTTGTGGCGGTAGAGCAGGGGCTCCCGCATCATGCGTCGACGGACGAGTATGGACTACTCCCGTCACGCGATTTCGACGTCCTGGATGAGGACATCCAGCGTCTAGAGGGGGGTGCAGATTTAACACCTGACTGCGGTTCGCCAGCTTCGAGCAAGGACTCGAAGCACGATGGGGACGCAAGCTACGAGAACTCAGCGTTGGAATGTGTCCACGCTATTGTGTACGTGGACGGGAGTCCACAAAGGCGCCAATACATTGAGGTCGCGAGTCCACCTCGCGACGCGTCGTCGATTACGAGCCTTCCAGGACTCTCCTGGAAGCATTTTCTACGTGACCTCATGGGAGGCACGGTGGAACAAGTATGTCTGGTCACCAACGAGGTGACCTATGAGCCGAATGAGGAGCGAATGACGCGCCCTCGAAGCGCTGAGCAAAAGTCAGCGCGCGAAGAAAGATTTGCGTCGCAATCTTGGGAGGCTCTGCGCGAGTCTGGTAACCCTGTTTACGACATTGCACGAGAGTACGCCGACGTGTTCCCGGACAAGATTCCGGCCAAACTCCCTGCCGATCGTGGCGTGCGGCACGAGATTGATCTCGTGCCAGGATCGAAATATTGTGTGACACGCCAGTGGTCGTTGCCTCGAGACCAAGTCGAGGATATTGATGCATTCTTCGAAGGTCGTCGCAAGGCCGGTCATGTGCGTGAGAGTGTCTCACCCCATTCGAGCCCAACCTTCTGCGTGAAGAAGGCTACGGGAGGCTGGCGTATAGTGCATGCGTTTAACAAGCTCAACGATGCCACTATTCCTGCCCAAACGCCTATCCCCAGGAAAGACATGGTTCTAAACTCCATGTCAGGTAGCGTCATCTTCAGCGCCATCGATCTGACCGATGGCTTCTACCAGATCTTGATGCTACAGACTGACATACCACTCACTGCGGTGTCCACCCCGAGTGGTATGCTATGGGAGTGGCTGGTGATGCCACAAGGATTGAAGAACGCACCAGCCACTTTCAATCGCATGGTATCTCAAGTGTTGAGACCGCTTCGAGACTTTGCTCCTAGCTACTTCGATGACATTTTTGTCCACAGTCGCGCTGAGGGCAACCTCAGTGCTGTCCAAGTCTACCTTCAACACCTGAAGCAGGTGTTTCAAGTCATGCGAGATAACAAGTTATTTGCAAACTTGAAGAAGTGTGCATTCTGTGCACCGGAGATTCCGGTGCTGGGCTGCTACGTGAGTAAATCGGGTGTTCGAGCCGATCCAGAGAAGGTGTCGTCAATCTGTTCTTGGCCCACACCCAAGAGCCCTACGGAGTTACGTCAAAGGCTCGGTCTAGCTAATTACTTGCATAAGTACACAAAGGATTACGCCGGTTCTATACAGCCCCTGTCGTCACTTCTGAAGAAAGACGCAACGTGGTCGTGGCGTCCCGAACATCAAGCAGCCTTTGACGCAGTGAAGAAGAGCCTGGCGTCGGCGCCAGTGTTGATACTCCCTGACGACACCAAGCCGTTTCACGTCGTGTGTGATGCAAGTGACTTTGCAATTGGTTGCGCCCTCATGCAGTTTGATCATGAGGGCCGTGAACGAGTCGTGAGCTACCAGTCACGACAGATGAAGCCAGCAGAGAAGAACTATCCGGTTCACGATAAGGAACTGCTAGCGATGCGCTATGCACTCATCAAGTTTCGTGTCCACCTACTGGGCGAACGCACGTTCGCCCTGTGTACTGATCATGCATCGCTGCGAACAGCAATGAAGAGCCCACACCTGTCACAGCGGATGGCACGGTGGCTCTCTTTCTTCTCCGAGTACAACTTCGTCGTGCACTACAAGCCAGGAAAGACCAACATTTTTGCTGACGCACTGTCACGACGCCCAGATTACGATCCTCGTATGGCACTGAGTCGTCAGGCAACTGACGACGAAGATGAAGACGATCGATGTGCGACGTGTGTGTCGTTGAATCTAACTCGGGTCACACCCGAGTTATGCCTTTTCGATGAAATTGTCGCGGCTTACGCGAACGACCCGGATTACGCGGACATTATCGCCTATCTGCGCGCTCCCAGTGAGGCTGCACTGGGAGCTCTTTCGCGAACGAAGCGTGATTACATTCGACGATACAGTATGGACGGTGATTTGCTGTTATATAGCATCGACAAATTCGATGCACCTCGAACGGTGATTGCGAATGACTTGGATTTGCGTGCTCGTATCATCCACGAGTAACATGATGCCCCAATTGGCGGTCATCTGGGCCGCGAAAAGACATTCGCGGCTGTCCCGCGTGACTTCTTTTGGCACCACATGTACAAATGGGTTCGCAACTGGGTTCGCACCTGCGAAATATGTCAGCGCGTGAAGCCATATCCATCGTCGCAGGCACCCCTGCGACCCCTGCCAACTGCAGCTGAGGCTTGGAGCTCAGTCTCAATGGATTATATCTTCGGGCTTGCACCAGATGGCCAAGACCGAACGGGTATTCTGGTCTTTGTCGACAGATTCAGCAAGATGACACATCTGGTGCCTGTTCATGCAACGATCACCGCGGCTGAGACCGCGGTG
Source organism: Peronospora matthiolae (assembly GCA_921007115.2). NCBI lineage: Eukaryota > Oomycota > Peronosporomycetes > Peronosporales > Peronosporaceae > Peronospora > Peronospora matthiolae. Next base: position 1,764,275 of record CAKLBY020000035.1, on the reverse strand, counting down.
CACTTCATTGACACTGTGTTTCGCCATCACGGTCTACCAGACAACATTGTCTCGGACCGTGATCCTCGTTTTACATCTGCTTTTTGGACGTCATTGTTCGAGTTGCTTGGCACAAAGCTGCAAATGTCGACAGCAGCCCATCCGGAAACGGATGGGCAAACAGAGTGAGTTAATCGGGTCCTCGAAGATGTTCTTCGAAATTACGCAACGTCCTTTACAAGTTGAAGTGCGTTTTTGCCACTCGCGGAGTTTGCACTAAACAACGCGGTTCACGCGTCAACGGGGTTGACGCCATTTTTTGCAAATTCGGCCCGTCATCCTCGTGTACCTACTCTTCTTGCCGTGGGTCAGCCCACGGCTCTTCGTGGCTCCACTCTGGCGGGGGGTGATAACGATAAACAACGATCGAGTGAAGCTCACGGTATTCTGAGCGCGAATGTTGTCAACCATTCCAAGGCGAAGTCTTCTGTTTCGACGCCACGTGACGTGGCGTCCCCGCTCGCTCAATGGACTGCACAGACGCTGATCGATCCTTCTTCGAGTATGCGAAACCCTAAAGCTAACTACGCGCCGATTGAATCGGCGCGACCAATTGATGACATGGCTGTGTCAGAGTTTATACTCCAACGTCAAGCCATCACGAGGTTTGTACGCGATACTCTTCGATCTGCAGTGGATAAACAGAAATCGAATGCAGACAAACGTGGAAGAAAGAACACGAGTACATTCAAGAAGGGTGATCGTGTATTTTTAACTACCGAAGGCCTACGAGATTCAGCAGTAACCAATCTAGGCGCGAGCAAACTCGCGCCACGTTTCATCGGACCATTCACGGTACTCAAGGCGATCGGCGACGCATACACGCTGACCATCCCTTCGTCACTGCGACTTCAACCGACGTTTTACGTCGGGCGGCTCAAGGAGTACCGTCCAGCTACTCTTCACGGGTTGGCTCCGTCCTCGGAGTCAAAGGCTCATAGGTCGACCTTTCCTCTCGCCTTGCTCGACGCGCCAGCGACATCGGACGCGGCTGCGTCCCAGTCTGCGCGTGCCCAAGAACCTGGCGTTCCAGGTTCCGCATCCGTTCAAGCAGCTCGCGGTTCGACTGTCGAATCTCGTTCGCTGTTCTCTCAGCCCGCGCAGCTCGGTCAAGGGCAGCTTCAGCCTCCAGCTGGGCATCAACAGCCTTGTTCATAGCCGCATCTACATCGTCCTGGGCAACCAGGACGCCAGCAGTACCATCGTGAGGGTCCACCACCGCTTGTGGACGCGAAAGGCCAGAAGCGCTGGATTGTGGAGCGTTTACTGGGTCACGAGGACCCTCGTCGCGAAACGACATCGTCGCGACACCATGAGCGCGCGGTTCCAACCGCGCGCAAGTATCGTGTATGTTGGCTCGGGTTTCCACCCGATCAGGATACGTGGGAACCGCGCTCTTCGCTTCTTCGAGACGTTCCGGACGTCGTTCGGGCTTACGAGTCCCTGCACACGCTTGGTGCAGACTTGGTCGACGACCTGTGTGTTCTCGCGGTGAGCGAGAACGAGATGCACGACGACGGTGTCGTGGTGAAGTGTCACCACGACTTCGAGACCGAGAGCGATTGCGAGAACGTCGTGGTGACGTTTCACCACGACGATGAGATGAAGAGCGACGACGAGAACGTCGCGACAATCGTGTATCGCGACGATCACGCGAACGAGAACGTCGTGGCGAGTGCATGGCGCCACGACCTCGAGAACTCGAGTGGTGTCGCCAGCGTGACGTGCCACGATTAACCGCAGTCTTGTGCTCCATCAAGCTGCGCTTGTATTGTCCGATCCAGAGCTGTTCATACTCGCTGAGTGGATGCTCAGCGACGTGTCGTTGCCAAGCTTCGCGAGTTGGACGAGGCATCGAGTCACAGGAATAACAAGATTCGTGCACGTGAACGTAGCAGAGTCGATCTATGTTCCATGCGTTTTCACAGATTTTCTCGCGCAGTACACCGATGGAATGATCGGCGTGGATATCTTCACGATTGGCCAGCCACTGCTGAAAGTTTCTTCCGTCTTCAAGCATCCAATTCCACCGCCGGATGAACGCACACCATGACCGCTGGAGCGACTCGTACGAGATGCCATCAAGACTCTTTCCACGCAACCCACGGAAACGCCGGAAGTAGTCCTGCATCGTTTCGAGAGAGTCCGGAGCTCGAGCTCCGGACAAGTCACACAGCGCCCAAGGGATCAGGTGTCGATCCATCACGTGGTCGACTAAACTCCCGCTGATTGTGCGCGGGAGTGCTGTGGTGTTGGCGTCTGCGTCTTCAGTCATCGTTTGGCTTGTGCGTCGTTGGGTCTTGTGGTTGAGCACTCACGGTTCGTGAGTGCTGTCTTGAGAAAGGGGTGATGTAATGGGCCACCCCGTTACATAAGTAGGTTCGATTAAGTTTACATGTTACTTAAGTAGGGGTGTTACTTTCGGAGTAGCGAAAGTAGCACGTCGTTTATTTTTGCTGGTTTAATGGGCTCAGTACCATTATTAGCCAGTAAGATATAGGCACGTAGATTGAGTGGTTCCCATGAGTCCAAGGGAACCATTCGTACTTAGGATGATTTAAAAGATAAAAATATAAACAGAGTTAAAAATACTTAATACCTAAGACTTGGGCTTTAAGCTTCCTCAAAGCGTTAGAAATAGTGTACGCTGAGTACGGGTCATTCTAGCCCCGTTACATGATATGCCTTTTATCAATTAATCTTTGAGCAGCGCATGAATAATACCCAAAAGGGGATAAATTCCTTCAATGTTATCCATCTCGGGTAATATTAGCAGGGAATTGTCACGCTAGACAATCTCCCTATTGACACCATTTATTGTCAATGTCATATAACGGAATACCCCGTTACATGCAATAAGTGCCATTTACACGTGCTCAAGGACTCGTGTTCGACTTCGGACTCTCACACCAACCGATAGATCTTCCGCCACTTCTACAATCTGAGCCAGACTGCTCCAGTGTGACAGCGAGACCCTTCGTGTCTTCTTTCCGGTATAGCGTCTTCATGAACGACAATGTCTCTTCTGCCTTTTTCTTGTCTATTCGTACTTTCACGGCAGCATCGTCGCCGAACACGTCCTTAGGTATAGCTCGGTACGCCTGAGCATACTTTAGCCACTTCATGAGCATTAGAACGGTTCCATCCCAGCTCCTAGGCCCACTTGTCCACACGCCCGACATGAATCGGAAACCTTTGTCAGGGCTTGCACTTGTCTGAAGAAATACTAATTCCATCGCACGATAAGTCTTGGGTCCGTCTTGCAAGTAGCATTTGGAAGCTCTTGTTGTAAAGAAAACACCTCAGCCAGCAAGAGACAAAATAAAGGTACGGTCCGGCGATCAGTAATGCGCCCATCCCATGAGTGACATGAGTAACATGGTTACTCGTGGTTGTTCATACGCGACAATCGAACGAGAAATGGTTAGAGAGCTGATTATTCATGTGTGACAATTCAATGAGTAATGGTGTAAAGTTGATTACTCATGTACGACTTTCCAATGAATAGTGCGCGTAGTATCGATTACTATTGCATGGTCAAAGAGTCCATTAGGCTTAAAGTAGCAAGAAGAAGTTGCGAACTAAGGACCTAAAAATGTTCGCTTTGCAATTTAGGTCATACCAACAATCAGCAAAGACTTCAGTTTATGAGCATAAGCCCATTTGAATCTGCGCCAGCAGCCCTCGCATCCGCCTTGGACGCATCGACGACGTCCGCTCGCATCGACAAAGTCGATGACACTAACTTCTACATGTGGAAGTTTAAGATGCAGATGGTGCTGGAAGACCGCGACCTGTGGGACGTCATGAATAACGACTTCAATCCAGCACTGTCTTACGTCCAAGGACCAAGTGATGTACAGCAGAAGGCGAGGAACGCGTTTGCAATCATCTGTCTGGCGATGGAAGACTTGCAGCTTCCACTGGAGCAATCTTTACTTGGTGCTTTTGAAGCATGGACGGCGTTGATGACGCACTCTGAGAATAAGAGTCTCGCTAACAAGCTCTTCTTGCGTCGTTGTCTATTTGTAACAGTCTTGTTAATGTGCTGGAGCACAAGTGCAGACACTAGCGGAGCAGGTCGACGCGGTCGGCGCACCGGTCAGCGACGAATACCTTGTCATCACACTCTTGAGCAGCCTTAACGACTCGTTTCAGTTACTGATAACTGCGCTCGAATATGGTTCGGACGAGATCACTAGAAAACTAGTGACAAGTTTTCTGCTGGACGAAGACCTCACACAAAGGAGCAGAACGACGGCGTGTGTGCGTCCGAAATAGCGTTCTACACGAACGTGAAGCGAAACATGAAATATTTGGTGAAATCTAAAGGCGCGTGCAGACACTGCGGAAACGGCCATTAATCGCGAATTGTCCGATTCAGCTTCAAGAACACGAGAACAGTGAAACTTGGCGTAATGGACAGGCGATTCTTGCGCGCGACAACTCGCGTAGAAACGGGCATGATGACAGAGAATATCTGTTCATACCCGTGTCGGTGCAGTCGATATCGATTCCGAAGTGTAACAAAATCGTTGAAGATCTGGCTGGTTGAATCGGGTCCGGCGACATCGAGATGAAGATGCATTGCATTGTGCGCAAGGGTGTGCTCACCAGTGTTTGGTTCGTGCCGAAGTAAATTGCGATTTATTTCAGGTCACTCGCTTCGCTCACGATGTCGGACCGATCACGATTGACAGCTTAAAGTGTGTCGCAACAGTGAAGGTCTCGAAATAAATCATTGGAAACCATATAGACAAAGGCCTATTTCAGCTTGCCATGACACCGACTATCACAATTAAGCCAGTAGCGGCTGCAACCGCACGGTTTTTTTAAGCGACTCGACTTCAAAGTCAAAGTCACATCTATGGCACCTTCGACTCGGCCACAATGGCCATGGCGGACTCGACATGATCGTGCAGAACAAGCTCGGAATAGAGATCGACATCGTTTCCGTGAACAAGTGGGAGCTTTGCGAGGGATGTGCTGTCGGCAAACAAACGCGATCAACATTTAAAGACTAAACAGCTGCGTGCTATACTGACCTTCTCGATGTTGTGCACAGCGACGTTTGCGGTGCTATGTAGACAGCAAGTTTTTGTGGCAAGAGATTCTTTGTGCCTTTCATCGACGACAAGTCTCGCTTCACAGTTGTATACTTGATGGCGAGCAAGTTTGAGTTGAGTGTGTTGACAAGTTCGCGCTCTACGCCAAGTGGGCCAAGAAAAAAAACTGGTCGTAGAGTCAAAGTCTTGCGCAGCGAAACGGTGGCGAGTACAAGTCGACAAAATGTCAATTTTTTTGCGCCTTTCATGGAACTGTTCATCAATTTACTCCGCCGTATACACCGCAGCTCAACGTAGTTGCTGAGCTCTTGAATCGAACGCTCATTGAGTGCGCGCGTTGCATGGTCGAGCACGGGAAGTTTATGACGAAGTATTGGAGCGAAGCTTTGATGACTACAAATTATTTGCGCAGTCGCTGTCTTAGTCGTTCAAACACGGAAAACAAGTCACCATTCGAAGTTGGAATGAAAAACCTCCATATCTTGCGAACTTGAAGATTTTCGGCTGCCACGCACATGTTCACGTGCTAAGCCCGAAACGACAAAAGCTCGACGCTAGAGCTGTTCGCTGCCGTGTTATTGCTTATTCCGAGCACGAGATAGAATACCGATTCGAAGGTATCTCTACGGGTCGCGTTTTTGTCAGCAACGTTGCCAAGTTTTTTGAAAACATGTTTGACGACGGTTCGTGAGTCTTTGGTAAATGTGACAATGCTTACCCAGTCGACAAGTATCGAATAACCATAGGCGTCGATACTAATTCGGAGTCCTGTTTTAAAGACAACGACATTCCGGCTAATGACACCGATTGTTTCTCAGGCGGCACTGACCACATCAGCGGTTTTAAACGTCACAGTCGATAACAGTCACTCGAGCCGGTGGCGATACTTCGCTTCCTAAATGCTGGTCTGCCGCAACAAACTTGAAGACGTTGTCGTTCGACGAACTTTCGGCACCGCGCTCTGCTCACATCGTGCATTGATTGGGAGGTTTTCAACAACCTTTGCGTCTGCATTGGAATTCGACGACGCGAGCAAGTGGCGTGTAGCGTTCAACTTAAAGTACGGCTCGTCGATGAGTAACGACACTTGGGACATCGCGCCAGTGCCTCGTGGTCGCAAAGATATCGTCCGTAAGTGTGTTTCCAAACTCAAGGCAAATTAGCATGGAGTATATAAACGACACAAAGCACGACCGGTGGCAAAAGAATTTGCACAGCAGTACGGCATCGACTACGATAATTTGTTTGTGCCAGTTGCGAAGTTTACCTCATTTCGTTTTATTCTCGCGCTCTCCGTCAAATAAGACTTGCGCGTGCATCACATGGACGTCAAGACCGCGTGTCTAAACGGAGACTTGGACAAAGAATGTATATGCATGCAGCAACCCGATGGATATGTCGATGCACGATATCCGGCCGACTTTGTCTGCAAGCTGAAGAAATCACTACTGGATTGAATCAGTCACCGCGCATGTGGAACAAGAAAATTGATGACTTCGTGATAGGTCTAAGTCTCGACAAAGGCATATCCGGACACTGCGCATACTTCATGCGCGAAGTCGATGGAGGCATCACAGGAATCTTGGCGTTTGTCGTTCTCTACGTCGAAAATTTAATTATTGCATGCAACTCGACGGCACTTCTTTTGACGATAAAGCGCGCGCTTAACAAGCATTTCGAGGTGCCGGATTGGGCAATCTCAAGCTTTGCCTCGGTATGTAAATTGACCGCAACTTCGATGCTGGCACATTGTATGTTCGGCAGTCAAAGCTTCTGCAGTCGATCTTGACCAATTTCGGGATGCAAAGCTGTAAGCCCGTAAAGACGCCGCAAGCTAAAGGTCTACACTTAACAGCGTTGATGTGCGACGGCGGGTGTAAACACAAAGATCCAATGATTAATGTGGTATACCGCCAAGCATTTGGATGCTTAATGTGTCTCATGGTCGCGATTCGACCCGATTTTGCAGCTGCAGTGAGAGCTCTAGCCAGTTTAAATCCAATCCATGTCCGACACACTGTCATCACGAAAGCGTGAGCCTCGATACTTACAGTCGACTCCAACACTTGAACTTGTGTTTGGCAAACACAATTGCTACGATGATGCTCAAAACGACAGACTACACGGTTATTCAAATGTCGATTGAGCCAGCGATCACGATTCGCGTCGCAGCACAAGTGGCTACACCTTCGAGCTTAATGGTAGTTGCGTCAATTGGCGTTCACAGAAGCAACGATTGGTTGCGCTTTCATTTACGGAGGCATAATACATGGCGCTGTCCAAGGAAACCAAGGAAGCGATTTGGTTGAAGACTTTCGCGAGCGAGCTTGGTGAACTCGACCATGACTACTCGATTCGGTGCTCGAAGATAAATAAGGATTGATCGCAGTGATGAAGAATCCTAAGCTTCACAAGCGGCCCAAGAATATCGACATATGCTATCACTTCGTACGCAAAAAGGTTAAAAACGGACACATAGTACTGAGGTACTGTCCGACACAAGATATACTGGCATAAACCATGACGCAGGCTGTCCTCGTGGATCAATCTACACAGATTAAAACAAACTGGGGATCCAAGGTGCTGCCGAGGCGAGTAAGCTTGTTAAAAAGGAAACACCTTAGCTATCAAGAGACAAAATAAAGGTACGGTCCGGCGATCAGTAATGCGCCCATCCCATGAGTGACATGAGTAACATGGTTACTCGTGGTTGCTCATACGCGACAATCGAACGAGAAATGGTTAGAGAGCTGATTATTCATGTGTGACAATCCAATGAGTAATGGTGTAAAGTTGATTACTCATGTACGACTTTCCAATGAATAGTGCGCGTAGTATCGATTACTATTGCATGGTGAAAGAGTCCATTAGGCTTAAAGTAGCAAGAAGAAGTTGCGAACTAAGGACCTGTATTCACTTTGCAAGTTACGCCACATTAACGATCAGCAAAGATCTCAGCTCTCAGCACTAGCATTCATGTACGGAACGAATCGAAGCCAATGAGAAAACACTACCGCCTCTCACAGTCCTCTTTAGTTTTCCAATAGCTTCACGATTGCTCTATCTGTAAACGCTCCGCCGTGGGATCGGAAGATAAGTGCATATTGCAACCACAACGTCAGACACAAACTGACGGTGAAACCCTCTTCCACATAGCACGGCTATGTTCAATCCCTGGCTCTTTTGAAATACGTATCATCGCATAAACTTGAGCAGTGTTAGTACCAGACCGCGCCATCAGTATAAATCTCGTGTGTATTCCAAGCGCTTCTTGTAAGTCTTACGCGAAACTCGTCGATTTTATGAATCGAAGAAGCAACTTGACAGCATCATTGACCACTTGCAGTCATCTAGCCTTAGTCTGTAGGGTCACAACATCATAGTCGATAAAGATGTAACTTTAAGCTCCGTATTTGTCGATCTACGCAGTCCAGTCCAAAAGTGCGCAACCGATGCCGATCCACGTATTTTTGACACCTCATACCTTACCGTCATTCTATTTACTAGCTTTCGGGAGACATTACCCAAGTGCGTCCATGACTTCTCCCACATCTCGATCATACTCGGTATGGTTCCTGGAGACTTCGCTGCTAGCAGCATCTGGTAGCGGTCGGCCCAACTCTTTAATTTATCATCTGCTCGATACACGTGGAAAATGTGCACCAGCGTTTTCGTGTTTACCCAGGATACTAGCAGATCCATTATGTCACCGTCGCTGAACAGGGCTCCTTTCGCTCGAATTTGTTCAGCTTTTCAAAGCCACTGATAAATATTGTGTCGGTCAATGTTACGGTGTAGCTCAAATTGATAAAGAAGCCCTCAAAATGAGCCTTTTATACATTAAAAGTGCGGATCCAGGATCAAATTTTCTGCGCTGGATAGTACAGATGACAGAGACTGACGCGAAGGACGGCCTCTAGCCTCGCTGTCTTGGTCTCCAATCTTGTTATCGTTTTATGCAGCGAATAGTAGTTTAAAAAGACTTGGCGCGACGGATGCAGCTATGTCCAGACGGGGAGGAAGAGTGAGCAGGTTAAGAGCAGTACTTGTTGGTATTGTTGCCTACCGTGGTAGTAGACTTGCGTGTTTTTGCTGTGGAACGACGGAAGCCGCGAGAACATGACGTAGGAGACGCATGGCGGCGTTTGATTGCTGCTCGACAAATTATCGTATGAAAAGGCAAGTGGCGACATTTCTTGGCCGCTGGATGTGAACTGCATCCAGGTTTGAATGGCTCCCACTACTGATAGATTTGACCAATATGCTTTGTTCGAACTGACCACTAAATTCCAGTGGGTTACCAAAAACCCAATAAACAGAGCTTATAAAAAGTGTTTATGGCCACCACATAACATACATTTATGAACGCATGAGGGCGTTTATGTGCGATGTAGTGCCACCAGAACCAGTCAAAATGCCAAGCACAAGAGAGACTCGTGACTGTAGGCTTAACGCGTATTGTTAGGCGCGAGAAGTCTATTATCGTCTCAGCCAAGAATACAGCACCGGACGCGGCGGTGAATAGTGGTAGATGTCCTGAGGTAGGTGTTGACGAATTGGGATGAGCAGTCACGATATGCGGCACGACATGTCAGATCCAGTTGGTGTCGGCAAATGTTTATATGTGTACAAGAGGGCAATGGAACGATGAAGGAGCTGAAAAAATTGGTGAAGAAGCTTACAGTTACCAACAGGCAGGAAGCAAGTCGTTGGAGTGGTGGAGAAGGGTAGCGCAGCGATATTAAGCCAACCTAGTAAGTGCGACAGATACAGAGACATAGTGTGCGAGATAGCGAGCAACATAGCTAGGAAATAACGACACAGAATGAACATCAGTTCCTTTCAACCTCGTCAAGTGCAAGCTGAACATTGGCCGGTTGTAGTGGTTCGGCACTCCGATCTAGGGTAAAAAATAAATACAGGCATGCAACTAAGCCCTTGAACTACTGTTTCTGTGTCTCGATGTTCTCGTGTAACGGGCTACACGCGATTGTTGAACCGGTTATGTTGTGCAAGTAAAGATCGGTGGATCTGAGTGATACAGTATTGGTACCACATACTTACGGCAATACCGCACCTTATCGGGTAAGGATAACGGGTAGGACTTCTGTCAAAGAATCGCAATGTAGTGTCAGTCAGACAAGGTTTTAGGCTTTTATTACCGTGATTAAATAAATTAGGTTCAGTACTCCTTTTGAATCGTTGTACGCTAGTGCCTAGTAAAGGCGTAGTGTGTTGTTAAGAGCATTAGCCTTGTGAAGGTGATTACTCTTGTTCAACTAGCACTGACTAGTTAGTGTGTGCTTCTGTGAACCGCGATCCATTTGGAAGCGGGATTGTTCAGCTTGTACGCTAATACGACTGTACTTCGTGATAATTCTGTACCTAAGGGACTCTTTAAATCCAAGACCTCCTCCATTAAACAGAGCTAATTAGATCCGCTTCATCTTGCATACCTAAGGTGATTGCACGACGCACGCCCATAGTCCAGAATCGTACCCTAAAGCAGACATTATGGACTGCGCGCTGCAAAAAATGGCAGTTTTGCTCGCACCATAAGTACTTTGTACAAATTGAGCTCATCGGGAACTAGATCCAACACCATTCCTGTTTACCCGCCGCAACATCATCGTTAAACCTTACGATAGTCTAGACCACAGAAGCATTTGAATTCCCAGAGCCTGACGGTTAAGACATCTGCCAAAGCACCTAGAAAAGACATGAGAAGTAGAGATAGCACCAGTCCAATGTTTAAAGAATTTACTTAGCACACACGCACGCGCTTTTTGGCACTCCCAAAGCAAGTGTAGTGAATCCTCAGGTACCCTTGACACTCCTGCAATGCACGGCAGATAGTGTATGCGGGACACCCGCGTGATAATTGTTAAGTCGCTTGATCGCAAAGGAATAAGCCTTTCAAATTTGTAAGTTGAAAGTCCTGTTGTCATACTTCCAGACCTGGAAAGAAAGCTGATGGGCCACCACCCGTATCCATGTATCCGTCCAAATAATTGCATCTGATCGCTTCATCAAGAGTTAAAATGGGAAGATAAGCAAGCGTTTGTGGATCCGAAACGCCTCTCGATCTTTTGCCTGTCATTATCCATTACAAGACGATAAGGGGCGCGTCCAAGCGTATCGATGATGGCTAAAATGTAAATAAAAGACTACTCAGTGCATCCTGAGGTGCGTAGCCCAACTTACCCGACTCTATGTCGATCTCCGATGTCTCCGCCTCAAAATAACAATGCAGTCCGTCGGCGGCCTGCTTTAAGCGAACCAAACCCGTTTCTGACATAGAACGAACTTTACAACTCAGTCACCCATTTGAAACCATGACAACAAGGGGGCAAATCGAAACGTTAGGCTTCGGACCCAGCTCTGAATTAATTGGGAAATCAGGTACCGCCAATAAGATAGCTGTCGCCCATCGCCGTGGTTTAAGCTTGGAATATGTTACACCCCCCCTGCCGCGACGGTGGACAGTGGTAAGTGTGTACCTTTGGGAGTGATTTTTTTTATGTAACAACAGATATTTATAAAGGGAGTCGTTAGATTGCACACACTTTTCGCTGATGAGCACGCAGACCCTTCATAATTGTGAAAAAAAGTAGTTCATAAATCCTGTAATTGACTACAGCGGGCTATAATCTGATAACTGAATCGAGCGTTCTCGTGCTAACTGAAGAAACACATTTGAGACTTCATGATGAACAGTCTCCATAACCTTTCACGAGAACTGTACACCAGTTAGACGACACCCGCAGAGCGGTAGTTGAGTCTGCCACGGCATGGGGCTAGATCTTCACTGTTGAGCACACAAAAACTGTGGAAAACAAAAAAGGCGGTAAAGTCAAGAGCGTGACACTTTTTTGTTCATGCTCGCAAGCATGGCTTTATTTTACGCCAGAGCAACAAAGGAAGCGTGTCGTGAAAGCCGAGACAGAGGGTAGGAATGCAGCTATTTTATCCGTAGGATGCAGCCAACTGAGTGGACTGTAGAAGTGGTAGCAGGAGAGCATAGCCATGAGCCCTTTGTCGATCCCACTGTGCGTGTTCAAAAACGAGCGCTTGATCTCGAACAACGCGACGATGTCCTAAAGCTGTGTCGTGCAGGCCTGCGTCCCACCTGTATTGTTGATGTGATGCTCAACCATAGCTTAATGGTGACTCCTCGTGACATCTATAACTTGCTCAATACAGAACGTCGGCAACTGTTGGGTGGCCGTTCTTCGCTTGGGACTTTGCTTGGGAGCCTTCATCCTGAAGCATACCAAGCCCCTTTCTTTACGCATTTTAATGGACATCGACTACTTATGCACCTGTTAATCATCTCTTCTTCAGCCGAGGAGATTTGCAATAAGTTTTATGCGGGCAAAGTTTGGCTAATTGACGCCACTTGAAAAAACCAATCGGTTTTGACTTCACTTGCTGCACGTCGTCGTCGTGACTTCAGCTGAGCAAACCTTTACCTTTGCATAATTATTAATGTCGGCAGAGAGGAGGACAACTGTCTATGTGCAATGGGGCTGATTTGCAAGATTTTTCGAGACGTAAGTTTTAAAGCAAAAACGTTTGTCATCGACTGTGGAATGGCCCTGATGAAAGCTCTTGATGAAGCACTTCCAGGAGCTGAATTTCTCATCTGTCTGTATCATATCAGCAAGAATACAATCACCAAGCAGCACAGGACCTTTGACTCAATGCAGACATTCAAGGAGTTTTAGCGTCAGTCGAATTGTGTCGTGATGTCGCAGACGACAGATATCTACAAGGAGCAACTAGCAGTGATGCAAGCCGAGTTCTCTTTACATGTCATGCGCTACCTTCAAGATACATAGTTGATCTACAAGGAAATATTTGTGGCTCGCTTTTTGCGGGATAATCTCCACACTTGGTCACGTCACTAATTTGAGTGCTTGAAGCGCTCATGCAACATTGAAATATGGATTGTAGCCTCCACAGGTGATCTGTTGACTGTGGACGCAGCTTGTCGACTTGTCTGCGATGGCCAGATTGCAGCAATCAGGCATCGAACGGCAATGTAGTGATCAATTGCAGATTTTGCGATTCGGCCCAGTCTTTTCCGCAGTGATGTGAAGATTTCTGTTGACGGATTTCGATTTGCTTTTCAGCAATACCGACAGCGACATAATGCCGGTGATTGTTTAGACATGTTAACATTAACAAAATGCCTACCCTGCACACTCACCTTGCCATCGGCAACCCTCTCTGTCGTCAACGACTGTGACTGGACGAGCACGTCATCAAGTTAAGTAGGTGCGAATTATCTTACAGATCTTGACATATTAGTCACGCATCTGTTGAACGGGTAGGGAAAAAATTACTTAGCTGTTGTGGCATTACTAATCACTCCCGAAGCATATCTCTTGGGGTGCACTGCAGTATAAAACATGTCCCTTTTGTGCATAAGGACCTGATAGAATTCTTTAATCAGATCCATGGATGAATAGATGGTACTCTTTGCCATTCCATCGATGATGACATCTTTCCACGGCTCAAACAATTGATGTTTGAGCCGGTGAAGTATCAGCATACAACTTGTTAAAGGCATGTCATATTAATATCCCTACTGTGACCTTTCGCACACAGAAGGTAGGAAATCTATGTGGAGAGGTGCACCCTCTCACATGGTTGGTTGATAAGAGATCTGCAAAGAATCTGTCATAATCGCGAGTACTTGTTCATGAGGCAGTGATCATTGATTCGTGACACAGTACTTCGAACCCCTTTTCAGGTCTATTTTGTGATGAGTCGCTTTGTTTTTAAGTAACTCGCACGTCACTGATTCTAAGAACACCTTCCTGATTATAATCAAATCATCGTAAAAATGAGGTGCTCTGAGTGATTGTCACGATTAAGATGCCAATCGCTCAATCCGAGAATTATCATCAAGAATACTCCCGTGCATTGATGAGCAACTGATAACTATTCTTCCTCGTCTAAAACTATGGCCAATTGGATATCATGGACGTAATTATCTTTTTCGAAGAGTACGTATATCCTCACAATTTTTTACTGAGAAAATAATACAAGAACTTCTTTTTTTCCCATTCTGTGCAACTGAGTGATCTTCGAAGTTATCTATGGAGGCGCAATCAGATGAAGTGTATAGCTACATAGGTGGACGATCCAACATTATCATCAGATGGCCATCCGGTGAACAAGTGGCAGGCATATCGACTGTTCGTCTATGCCAGCTGACATGTGTCTCGTACCTTCTGAGCCATGGAAATCCAAGGATAACACCAAATTTGTCATCCAAGTCTAACATGATGAATCCATCATCATATTGGACCTCTTTCATTGTGTATATAATCCCTTCCACACTTTTATCACTGTTACGGATGCGCCTGTCGCGAGGCGTACCGTCAGCCTCGTTGGATGGAGCTCTTGCTCGCTATATTTAATGTTGCTGTTGTCTAGCGATTGGCATTGTAAAAAGATATTGACACCCCACAATCCACTAGGGCTCGAACCGGAATGTGTTTCGTGTCACTTCGAGTTCCAAGGTGATGAGGAAGCCCTCATTACCAGAAGCAGCAGCACACAATGAATGCGTGTTGGGGACAATTCTAATCAAGAGGCCTGCAAAGTCAGTTGACGTTGCTGGATCAGTAGGGTGCTCCGCACTTACTGACCCCGACAGTTGTTGGCTGCCCGTTACGATGCTGCGTCGTTGCAACAACGTCGGACCCACGCCTGAGGACCCCGCATGGCCGCTTGGTCGTTATTTGTTCCTGTGGTAAGTGCTACCGCTTTCGCGGCGCTGCATTCGTATGCATAATGTCCTGTGTTATTACATCTATTGCACGTTTGCAATTTCATGTAGTTGTTCACACGAGAGATCTTTCTTCCCGCGTAAAAGAGGTTTATTGGTTCTGGCCCTCCATTTTCCTGTCGTCTCGACAGGAAAATGTGAGCTCAAATCTGCGTAAGCCTGTTATACCCTAAATTCCTCCTGTTCCGCAACCCTCATGGCGTCTTTTAAGGTGATAAATTTCGATCGGAACACGTAGGCTTTAACGGGACTATCAGTAAAAATTGGCATGAACAACGTGATTATCGTTTTTTCGATCGGTGGCTCGACTGTTACGCAACTGATTAGGTGACGTATGTCTTGAATGTATGAGAGTACATCACGTTTTAACTTGCTTGCTTTTCATGAGCTCAAAGCGAGCCTGAACTCATTTCGCGGCAGTTCGAATGTTTGCCTAAGCCGGAACTTGAAGACATCCAACGACCCAAAGACACATGGGTCGTGCAACTTAAGGCTTAGGCCCACATCTTTGCACATCCTGCCAATTTCGATTGAGCATATGCGATCCTCATTTGCCCATCGATGATGTGGTGAGCCTTTTTGGCATCTTCTAGTTCCCCAATCCATTTCAACAGCGAGTCTTCATCGTCTCCTTTGTACTTTGAGATGTCAATCGTTAGAGTCTAGGTCTATGTACACATGTCGAGCCGGTAAAAGTTGCCTCCTGCTGTCTCAACAACTAAAAATGTTAGCACTATGTTCTCTCAACAACTCTTTCTGTTGAGACCCTTGTTGGTGAAGCAAGGATACACTTTCCTGCTCGAAGTCAAGCTCGTTCATAATGAACCTAGCGATGGCGGCGTGTTGTCCGTCTGGCCCTGTAGAGGACAGCATTGCACCAACAGCTTCTTGCCTTATTGTCTAACCCAAACGCTCCACGACATCCCTAAACGATTTGGCTTAAATGGGAGTAGCCTTCATGCGTTGGATCATAATCATCCCCCTCATTACCCAACATGTTCATGATCGCTGAAAGGATCACGAACTGCTAGCAGGTGTAACGGGGCACACCTTATTCAGCTAACAGAATGAATCTTGCACTGCTGACAGTACAAGGGTGTGTGCGACCAACTATCTTACGTTTGCGTACGTGCAGAGGACGAGTGCTATACGGAGTAAGAGCCCTCAGTACGTGTAAAAAGTAGAACTGTATTTAGTATAACCGATCCTTCTAATCAATCCCTGTTTGACCTCATATAAGTATGTCTAAATACAAGCATGTATAGTAACTATCTACCCACCTCTCATTGTGTGCCAATGTCGTGGCTATACTTTATTGGCTGATATCTTGGTCATACATTAACTAGTGAGCACTGTAGTACATTTGCGAAGCAATATTATCCATCAGGATAATATTGTAAGAACACATTAGGTTTTCCTGAAATAGTAATCATACTTGATAATTACCTTTTGTAAAAATCATGTAACGGAGGCACTCCGTTACATCAGCCGTGTAATCGTGCGTCCATTTCTGTGGACGGTACTTGCTTGTCCGTTGCTTGATGTCACGAAGAACCTACGTTTCCACCACTATGAATGGATCGTGCCTTAGAGTGAGATGCAGTAAAGGCAAATATAACGACGGTGCTGTCGCGCGGAGCAATATTTGGTCAATTTGCGGATTGACAATCGTTTTTGTTTTGGATCGTGTGATGATCTGTAGACATTTGACTGAAAGAGTGTAAAAACAGGATCTGACACCTTAATGCCAAAAAGCTATTATGCCAAAAAGCTATTAAGAAAATTAACTAGTAAATATCTGATATTATGTCGTGTAATGTCGTTTTTTAGAATAGGAGTGTAAAACACGCTAATTTCATTCATAATCACTTATATCAGTGGGCACGGGATTTGGGTACGATGTAGGTTTTCCAAGGGTGCGATCTAGGCAAACCCATTCCTTTACCCGTCTTCTCTAAATTGCTACAAACCGTCTGCCACCTTTACATACGGTTGTTCGTGTCGACGCGCCGTCGTCGATATTCATATGTAGCCATACGTGACGTCATGGAGCCTACATTTCGTGGTGTGTCGCCATGCAAATTGCCATGACAAGCACACAATGAGCGTCGATCAGTGTCAATGTGGCTCCGTGCACACACCAGCTGCAGCCCATTCTATGTTGAATGATGTACAAGTTGCAGCTCATGCGACAGGCACGTCAGCGTCAGACGACATAATAGCAATGTACTAGTACAGCACATCGCTGGTAGAAAGCGCGCAAATGACGTCGCGGGTGGTTCCATCCGAAGTGCCACCCCTTCGGCAGTGGAACAAATGCCGATGAAACTCTATCGATCGCTGTTGAACCGCTATAGTTTCATGGCTACCGCACACGGGTCAATACGGACCGAGCTGTGGTGATGAGTGCATTGACTTGCCGTTCCGTGCCTTTTTATTATCGCATCCGATCGCACCATTACTTACTAAGCACATCCAGAACGCGCTTGACAATAAGCGCGCCCTATAACTCCTCCTCAATCTGAGCCCGCCAAAGGTGGCGCACAGGCTCTGCAGCCCAGCAAAAGTAGCAATAAAAGCATGGTATTCCTGCTCTAGCGGAAGACTGGACTAGACCTTCTTTTTGCACTAGCAACGGGGTGACAGTCGACGTCATGATACAGGCGACGCTGTCAATGGTCGAATGACGCCTTTGCTGGGCAAGCAGCGTCAATCATTGAGTATAGCTGGCAAAAACGGTCTCACTCACTCGTCTCGCATGAGCGCGGTCAATTGACAGAAGAAAACATAGGGTCTATAGTACGTCTCCTTTGGCTCGTGACCGGCGCGACACTATCGAGCGAACGGAACCGAAGAATGATGATGCGTCAGTGTGACGTCGACGGGACACGAGAGGAGGGCGAAAGCTCGTCACGAGGCTTTACCCACACGTCACGTCTCGCTCCGCCAGTTTCAATGGCTCGCGTCAGCAGCCCAGCTCGCCCATCCTGCCTTTCTGCTCGCGCAGCCATGCAGACATAGTCGGTGCAGAGGGGGCGGGAAGAATATTCGGTCGCGCTCCCCCACCGACGCATTTCACTTTCCCCGCTCTCGCGCACGCGCACGAAGGGAGCGCCATCGAACAACCGACGGCACTTGAGAGAGAGAGACGCAGGACATTGCTCGCCCCCGCTCTTGCGCTGCCTTCTTCGTCCCTGTCTCCATCGCTTGAGACCAAGGCACAACCTCTCGAAGAGCTACTACCACCACCAATCATGAGCCAAGCAGCGACCAGCCAGGAGACGACCGTGATGGCCAACGAGCACATGGAGACGGTAGTCACCACGACCACGACCACGACCACGTCGATGGAGCAGGAAGACGAGACGACGACGTCGAGTGCGGACTCTAAACCCGCGATCGACGTTAGCCAGTACTCGTTCATTACGGAGTTTGGCGGCCAAGGCGTTCCTTACTGGACGGAGCTCCAGCAGCTCTACGCC
Source organism: Peronospora matthiolae (assembly GCA_921007115.2). Lineage (NCBI taxonomy): Eukaryota > Oomycota > Peronosporomycetes > Peronosporales > Peronosporaceae > Peronospora > Peronospora matthiolae. The sequence continues at coordinate 1,745,886 of CAKLBY020000035.1, read as the reverse complement.
GCGTCCAAGGCGACCATGACGCGCTTGTTTATCGAAGCTGCAGCACAGGCGCTACTTGAAGAGTCGAGCACTGCCGAGGCCAAAGCTTCGGTCGCTTTTGAGGCGGTCCTGGACGTGCAGCGCTGGCTGCAGACCCTCGAGGTTGGAAACGCCCCGACGAACCTGGCGCTCAACCGCGTTTTCTTTAGCATGCCGCTGTTGATGCTCACGCAATGTGCCAACTACCTCCAGTTCCTCGAGACTACGGGTATGACCCACGAGAGCGTCGTCAAGCGCGCGGCCACGGCCGTAGGTCATAGTCAAGGCGTCGTGAGTGCCGTCGTCTTCTCGGCGGCCAAGACCGCTCAGGAGTTCGTCGAGCTTGCAGTGTCTGTGCTGCGTTACATGTTCTGGCAGGGACTGCGCACGCAGGAGACGTACCAGCAGCTTCTGACGCAGTACAAGCAGGAGGGGAAGAAGCTTGCGAACGCTGGGCCCATGCTGGCTGTTCGGGGGCTCAAGGAAGAGCACGTTCGAGCAGCTATCGGGGTCGCAAGACGCCGCACCAAGACTCCGGATCTCCACCTCTCTCTTATCAATGCCTCAGACATGATGAACGTGACGGGCTTCCCCGCGACGCTAATGATACTAAAGCAGATGCTTGAGGGGCAGCTAGCTCCACTCGATGCAGACCAGACGCGGATCCCACATTCGCAGCGAAAGCCCACGGGCTCGCTCTCGTTTATGCCGATCTCGGCGCCCTTTCACACACCGCTGCTGACTGAGGCGAAACCGAAGGTGGTGCAGGACGTCCAGCGCGTTAACTGCGCGATTGAGGGCTGTGCGCTGCAGGTCCCAGTGTATGGGACGAACACCGAATCGACCAACTTGCAGAAGGTAAACGATGTGATCGATGAACTTATCAACATGCAGCTGCTGGAGCTTGTAGACTGGACTGCGACGTGCGCTAGTATCGCTAAGCACCACTCGAGCGCGACGCACATTCTCGAGTTCGGACCGGACCTTGGTGTGGCCAAGCTGAGTGACAAAATGGCCGAGGGGTTGGGCGTCGAAGTCGTGATTGCGACCACCAAGTACCCGGTCGTGAGTTTTACAACGAAGAACGCTCCGCTTGTTGGGCTTCAGCAGTTTATCGATGCGGCGCCGACATTTAACCCCGTGGAGGCAACGTGGGCAACGAAGTTTGGTCCGCGGGTGACCGAGTCGGGCAAGCTTTGCAACCGATTTACGCGCGTGCTGAACAAACCACCGGTAATGGTCGCGGGGATGACGCCAACTACCAGTCTGAATGGCATTGATTTGGTTGCAGCTATCTTGAATGCTGGCTTCCATGGCGAGCTTGCTGCTGGCGGTCTATCGCGTCCGAACATTTTCGAAAGCGCGTTGAACGAGCTTGTATCCAAGATCAGACCCGGACTTGGTATTTCGATAAATATGCTGTACCTGAATGCAAAGCAGTGGGGCTTCCAGTTTCCAATGGTGCTGCGTATGCGTCGCAGCGGTGTGCCCATCGAGAGTATTACGATTGGTGCAGGCATTCCAACGCCGGAGCGAGCGCTTGAAATAATGTCACAGCTACAGTCTGCTGGAATTAGACTGGTGGGTTTTAAGCCGGGGTCAGTAGACGGCATCCACGCGGTGTTGGAGATCGCTGCTGCGATGCCGAGTATGGACGTGATGTTGCAGTGGACTGGTGGCCGTGCTGGTGGTCACCACAGCTTCGAGGATTTCCACGAGCCGATGGAGGTGACATACGCTGCGATCCGTCGCGTACCAAATGTGCTGCTCGTTGTCGGGTCTGGTTTTGGTAATTGGGAGGACTCTAATCAATACATTACGGGTGAATGGAGTCTCGCTCGCGGACACTTGCATACGATGCCTGTGGATGGTATTTTAATGGGCTCTCGTGTCATGGTTGCGAAAGAGGCCGCGACAGCACCGGAAGTAAAGCAGCTGCTCGTGGACACCCCTGGTATTGAGTCCGAGCTGGATTGGGAAGCAAGCTATACTGGCGTTGTGGGCGGCGTAGTCACGGTTACGTCAGAGCTGGGCGAGCCTATTCACGTGGTGGCAAACCGCTGCGCTGTGCTGTGGAAGAAATTTGATGACAAGTACTTTGCTATACCGCGTGATCAACTGGAATTGGCCCTTCGCCTTAACAAGAAAGAGATTATTGCTGGTCTGAACGCAGACTACCAGAAGCCTTATTTTGGCTGCAAACGCAACGAAGAGACCGGTGAGAGCGCTCCAGCTGATCTATTGGAGATGTCATATAGTGATGTTTTGGCGCGTATGGTCGAGTTAATGTACGTGGAGATCGAAAATAAGCCATCTCGTTGGCTGCACGACACCTTCTTTTCGCGAGTGAGCAAGTTCCTCACGCGTACTGAGGAGCGTTTCTGCCGCGAAAGTCTTGGCGACCTGTTCGACCAGTCGGAGCTGTGGACAAACCCGCGGGCAGCAGTGCGTGCGTTCGTCGCAAAGTACCCAGAGACCGCGTCAACTCCATTGTCAGTCCCAGATTGTGATTTTTTCTTGGAGTTGTGCCGTACTGGCGGCAAGCCTGTGAACTTTGTGCCTGTGATCGACATCGAGTTCAAATCTTGGTTCATGAAGGACTCGCTGTGGTACTCGGAGGATCTGGACGCGGTTCCAGAACGCGATGCGCAGCGCGTGTTCGTGCTTCAGGGCCCTGTGGCTGTCCGCTACAGCAAAATCGTGGATGAGCCAGTTGCGGACATCCTAGGCGATATAGCAACTGGCCTCGCTAACGTCGTGAAGGAGAGCGGAGTACCTGCTCCCGTCAAATCTATGCCTGTCAGGTATACCGGGACAATTGCCGGCATAGAAGTCGTAGAGAGCGAAGGCAGAGTGGAGGTGTTGGTCCCGGTGGAAGAGAGTGCTGTGCCCTCTACCGATAAGTGGCTTGCTGACCTCGCTTCATCTGTGAGCGACAAAGAGTGGCTGAACGCGCTTATTTCGTCGGCACAGGTAGTTGAGATGAAGAAGTGGCTCGCGAACCCTGTTCGGCAGCTCCTTGCCCCCCGAGTAGGCCAGAAGTACGTGATCGATGCTGCCAGCATGCGTGTTTTTGACAGCTCTGTTGACCTTGCGAACCCAGTGATCGAGATTACGAAGAGGGACGCGACGATTGTGGTCATGGTGAACGAGGTTCGCCCGGCTGTGCGGGAATTGAAGGCCAGCTTCGTCACGCTGCAGATGGCATTCCAGTACTACCCGGAGCTGCCGTGCTCGATTCATGCTGAAGGCAGTGGCTTTGTTGACAAAGTGAAGGCGTTTTACGCCCGTTTCTGGGTGGCGATCGAGGGTAAGGAAGAGGAGTCGTGCGAGGCTGCGTGTGCAGAGAGTGTGATGTCTTCTTTCACGACTGACTTTGCTGTCACCAAGGAGGATATTACTGCCTACCGTGCTTCTCTGGGTCTTAGTGATGATGAGATTGGTGCACCGGCAGACTTCTCGACGATCGTTTCGTGGCGACCACTGATTCAGTCTGTGTTCACGACAGAAGTGAAGGGCAACCTCTTTGACTTGGTGCACCTGAAGCACTCGTATAAGCTGTTGTCTTCGCGCAAGGCTTCTGCGACGTTCTTGCCCGGCGACGACATCGTAAGCACGTCGAACGTCGGCAGCTTGCGCATTATCGACAGCGGCAAGATAGTGCACGGCGTGGCCATCATTTCCCGCAAGACGGTGAATAAGGAGATGGTGGAGGTGCTTGAGCCTCTTGTAGAGCTACACAGTGAGTTCTTGATTCGTGGTTCTTTCGATGACTTTGAATCAACCTTCTCTATCGACAAGTCGGTGGACGAGTTTGTGCCCAGCCGTCAGGAGACTGTAGAGATCATTAAGACGAAATCGTGGCTGAAGCTTGCTGCTGGAACGACAGTAAACGTCGGTGACCACTTGATGTTCCAGCTCACGACAAAAAGGCAGTACTCTTCGATCGGGTCGCTGAGCTCGGTAGAGGTGCTGGGCAAGCTGTTCCGTAAGGAAGCTGGCTCGGACGAAGAGATTGGTGTAGTTGAGTTCAAGAGTGACAGCGTGAATGAAAGCCCGGTTGTGGCGCTCTTGCAACAGGTGCAACTTGAGGCTGCTAAGACTAGCGGTATGTTCGCGAATGGTGGCTCTCACATGCTGGCAAAACCATTGGAGATTAATGTCCCGGCGAACGCTCTAGCGTACGCAGTGGCATCTCGCGACCTGAACCCAATTCACCGCTCTAAATATGCCGCCGTCCTGGGCCACCTCCCGGAGGGCAAGCCGATTATGCACGGTCTATGGACAGCGACCAAAGTGCGCAATCTGGTGACCCAAAGCTTCGGTCTCGGCTTCGACAGCAACGTTGTGGACTACGACGTGAATTTTGACGGTATGGTGTATCCGGGTGACAAGCTGTTCATGCAGGCGAAACACATCGGCTTTGAAACTGGCAAGAAGGTATTGTCGATTGAAGTCGTGAATAGCTCCGGTGAACGCGTGGTTAGCGCGCGTGCAGTGGTGAAGCAGGCGCCCATGGCGTTCGTTTTTACGGGCCAAGGCTCTGCCGCCGTGGGCATGGGCATGGAACGGTACCAGGAGTCATCGGTCGCTCGTGACATTTGGAACCGCGGCGATAGCCACCTGCGTAAGACATTCGGGTTTTCTATCCTTGAGATGGTGCGAACAAATCCGAAGTCTATTACGGTGCACTTCGGCGGCAAGAAGGGCCGTGCTATTCGCGAAAAGTACATGAGTTTGACGTGCGAAGACCCGGCATCAGGTGCGATTGCACCACTGCTACCAGAGGTTAACGCTCGTACACAGAGCTTCAGCTTTTCTGCCCCAGAGGGTCTGTTGTTTGCGACGCAGTTCAGTCAGCCTGCGTTGGTGTTACTGGAGAAGGCCATGTTCTCTGAAATCGAGGCGGCCCAACTGATTCCGGATGATGCTCACTTCGCTGGTCACTCGCTCGGTGAGTATGCTGGTCTCAGCTCTTTTGCAGGGGCTCTGGCTGTAGAGGACGTTGTAGAAGTTGTCTTCTTGCGTGGATTGATCATGCAGAAGGCCGTTAAGCGCGATGCTGAGGGCCGCTCTGACTACGGTATGGTGGCCACTAACCCCACGCGCGTTGGTTCCCACCTCACGGAAGAGGTCATGCACAAGATTGTTGACGAAATTGAAACTGCTTCCGGCAAGCTATTACAGGTTGTGAACTTTAACATCCAGCAGCGCCAGTACGTCGTTGCGGGAGAGAACGTGAATCTCGAGACCCTGTCGTTGGTACTGTCTGCTTTTAAGACGCTGCAGTCAGCTACCCCCGAGGATGTGGCGAAGATCATTTCTGATTCGTTGACACAAGCTCGTACTCGTAAAGAGAAGTGCGAGCTGAGCAGTCGTCCGTTTACACTGGCAAAAGGTCTGGCTACTATTCCGCTCGTTGGCATTGATGTCCCGTTTCACTCGCGCGAGCTGCTTGGTGGGGTACCGTCGTTCCGTGCTCTTTTACGGACCAAGTTCGACCCAGAGGTGCTTGAGCGCCAACTGCCACTCCTAGTGAATCGCTACATTCCCAATTTAGTGGCCACTCCGTTTTCGCTCGAACGATTGTACTTTGAAGAGGTTCACAAGGTGACCAAGAGTCCGTACCTCGCGGAGGTCTTAGATCCGATGCAGTGGAAGTTGACGACGAAGGCTCAGCTTGCACACCTGCTTGTAGTTGAGCTACTGGCTTACCAGTTTGCATCTCCTGTGCAGTGGATCAAGACACAGGCGCTTTTATTCTCAGAGGGTGGTGTCCGCCGGTTCGTGGAGATCGGTCCTGCTCCAACGTTGACGAACATGGCGCTTCGCACTCTTCAAATTGGCGATTTTCCAGATGTGTCGCGTGAGATTTTGTGGTATCAGCGTGATCGCGAGTCCGTGCACTTTGAAGAGGAGACGTCAAACGTTTCTGCATCCGAGTATGCTCGTGGTCTGGCTGCGGAGGCAGCAACTGTGTCTGCTTTGGAAGTGGAGGGCGCTGCTACGTCTATGACGAAAGTGGTGGCTGCCTCTACTGCCACGTCTCCAGTTGTCGCTGCTCCTGTCCAGCGAATACAGAATCCGGCTTTCGCACCCAGTACCGTTCTTTCTGCTGTCAGTGACGCTCCTGTGGCTGCCCTGCACATTCTTCGTGTAATTCTTGCTATTCGCTTGAACAAGAGTCTGGCTGACATTAAGGAGGACACCGATGTGAAGACACTTTGCGCCGGCAAGTCCGCTGTTCAGAACGAGATTCTTGGTGATCTTGAGAAGGAGTTCGGTGATGGAATTCCTGACGGTGCTGGGGAAGTCCCGTTGAAAGAGCTGGCTTCGAAGTTCTCTGGCTACAACACCCTCGGCAAGGTAACAAATGGTCTGATCAATAAGGTGGTGGCGAGCAAGATGCCCGGTGGTTTCACGATGTCAAGCATCAAGGAATACCTTGGCGCGGAGAAAGGACTGGGGGCTGGTCGAATGGAGAGCGTTCTGGCACACTCACTGCTTTCCGCCCCTCAAGCTCGTTTTAAGAGTGATGCGGACGCGCGCAAGTGGCTGGACGACAGCGTAAGCGGATACGCTTCGTTTGCCGGTGTATCGCTCGAGCGTCCTACTATGGCCTCTGCACCGGGTGCGGTGGGCGTGTCTTATAACTGTGCACCATTGTCGAGTCCGACGGTGAGTGACAAACCCGTGGAAGCGAAACATGCTCTGTTAGTGATCCTCGCGGCTAGGTTCGGCAAGGCATTTAGTGAGGTTCCGGAGACGGTGACAGTCAAGGAACTATCCGCTGGCAAGTCGGCTGTACAAAACGAGATTGTCGGTGACTTGGAGAAGGAGTTTGGATCCGGTCCTGATGATGCAGCAGAGATGAAATTAGTTGAGCTGGCAGGCAAATTTTCCGACTACGCGTCTCCTGGCAAGGTCACAAGTGCTCTGATTGCTAAGATGCTGGCTAGCAAGATGCCTGGTGGCTTTGGTCTGTCCGCCATAAAAGAGTATTTGTCCAGTGAGCGCTGCCTGGCGAGCGGTCGTATTGAAAGTGTGCTGCTGCACGGTTTGACACAAAATCCCAAACAGCGTCTTACGGATGATGGTATGGCAAAAAGGTGGCTGGATGGTGTTGTAGATGACTATGCTAAGTATGCCGGAATCGAAATCCCTTACCTGTCGAAGCTTGGAGGCGCCATAGCTGGTCAAACGATGGGCCAGCAGGTGATGCATTCGGCTTCGTTGCCGACTGACTTCGACAAGCGGCTAAAAACCATGATCGCGGATCAGGTTGACGCTCTGAACTCGTACCTGGGTGAGGACCAGCTCGACTGGCATCACAAGATTGAATCAGAGGTGGATATGCGCGAGGATCTTGAGTCGGCAGTGTTGCAATGGGTGGCGGAACATGGCGAGTTCTACGGTGCTGGTATTGCTGGCAAGTTTGACGCCAAGAAGGAGCGTCAGTACGACAGCTATTGGAACTGGGCCGTCCAGGATGCAATGGAGCTGTACTACCGTACCGCAGCCGCAGCCAAGGGCTTGCCAGCCAGTCAAAAGCTGATGGTGAACGAAGGCTTAAGGATCCATTTCGAGGCCATGACTCGCTTTATTAACAAAAACGTGGATACGATAGCGGACGGTTCGGCGCTTCCCCCGCTTGAGTGGTTCAAGCCGTACCTATGCAACCGTGCCACACCGGAGCTGCTCCGATGCACACAGTTCTTTGTATCACGGGCTGAAAAAGAAAGCAGTGTTGAACTTGCGCAGGCAGTTCAACTGCTTGTGGAGCAAATGGAAGAGTGGCTGGACACGAATCCTGTGAACATGCAAATCTTCAAGCCGACGCAGCCGCAACTTCGTATTCTTGAAAGTGGCGAGCTTGAATATACAGAAGTGCCTCGTGAGGGTGTGACAGACTCTATCCACTATGTTGATGAGGTTGCTCGCGGGCTTGAGTACAATGACGCGATTGAAACTGGTAAGGTTGCTGGCTCCGATGTCACGGCTGGTATGACGAGTGCTGTTGGATTCGAATCGACCCTTAACGACAATGGCAGCGAGAGCAGTGATGAGCCTGGGAGCGACAATGACGGTGAGATTGATGATGGCGATTCCGTGACTGACAAGCGGTCGACTGAAACTAAAAAGATTGCTCCTGCCGAGGGGGCCAAGCTCAATGCGCTGCGTGACTCGCTGCGTAAGCGTGCGAAGCGCGAATCAGCGAAGTCGTTGGTTGCTCGTTCGTCTTCGCTACGCTGTGGTCTGAACGAAAACCTGAAGAAAATCGTGTTGCCTCATGTGCACATCCGCAAACCGTCAAATGTGGATCCGACGATCCGTCTGTACGATGTTGAGTCGACTTGTGTGCTGTTGTCCTGCATGCGCGAGATGGCATCGACGGGTATCTCGTTCTCTGGAAAGGTGGCGCTGCTGACAGGCTGCGGTAAGAACTCCATTGGTGCCGAAATCGTAAAGGCGCTTCTAGAAGGCGGCGCTACGGTGTTTGTGACAACGAGCAGTTTTAGTATGAAGACGACTACCTTGTTCCGCGAGATTTATGAGCAGCATGGTAGCCGCGGCAGTCGTCTCATTGTTCTTCCGTTCAACCAGGCATCGAAGGTGGATGTGGAGAATGTGGTAGCCCACATCTATAACGTGCATGAGCTGGATCTGGACTTTGTTATCCCGTTTGCGGCTCTATCGGAAGTCGGACGTACGATTACAGACATTGACTCGCGCTCGGAGCTGGCCCACCGTATCATGCTGACAAACACAGTGCGTTTGCTGGGTGAGGTTGTTACAGCAAAGAAGTTGCGCGACACCACTACCCGCCCTGCACTGGTGATCCTTCCGATGTCACCGAACCACGGCAATTTCGGAGGAGATGGTCTGTACGCTGAGTCAAAGTTAGGTGTGGAGAGTTTGATGGGCAAATGGTACTCAGAAGGTTGGGACGACCAGCTTTCGATTGTCGGTGCCATCATTGGCTGGACTCGAGGCACTGGCCTTATGTCAGGTAACAACGTAGTGGCTGCCGGTGTGGAGAAGATGGGAATGCGCACGTTCAGCACGACGGAAATGGGCTTCAACCTAAGCGCACTGATGCATCCTAGTATTGTTGATCGCGCGGCTGACACACCGATTTTCGCGGACCTCACCGGTGGTATGGCTCAGGTGAGCGATCTAAAGGAGCAGGTGGATATTATCCGGTCCGATATAACGAGGGAGGCGAAGCTGCAGGCGTCCATTCATGCCGCACTCGAGAAAGACAAGAAGATATTGTCTCTACCTTCTACGAAGCTACCGTCTGCATCCAGCGCTGTGAAGTTTGCTCCTCGTGCGAACATGTCGAGCTACTACTGTAACTCGTTTCCAAAGCTGTCTGGTGTGGCCGGGTTGTCCACCTCACTAAAGCAGGTGATGTTGCGTGGTATGCTGGACCTGCGCCAGGTTGTTGTAGTGACAGGTTTTGGTGAGGTGAGTCCGTGGGGCAACTCGCGTACGCGCTGGGAGATGGAGTCGTATGGAGAGTTCTCGCTGGAAGGCTGTATCGAGCTTGCGTGGCTGACGGGTCGTATTCTATTTGACAAGGGCAACTGGGTGGATGCGACGACAAAAGAAATCGTACCGGACCATCTAGTGAAGCCTCGCTACGAGGAAGACATCATGGCTCACTCGGGCATCCGTATCGTGGAACCGGAGCTATTCGGTGGCTACGACCCGAAGAATAAGATGGTGCTGCACCAGGTAGCCATTGACAAGAAGATGTCGCCCATTGAGGTCGCTGACCGAGAGGAGGCTCTGCAGTTCCGCAAGGAGCTGGGCAAGGAGAACGTGGACGTGTTCCAAAACGCGTCTGGTGCTTGGATGATTCGTCTGCGCAAGGGCTCCATTCTTAATATTCCTCGTGCGCTTGCCTTTGACCGCTTTGTGGCTGGTCAGATCCCGACGGGATGGAGTGCTGAGCGACTTGGCCTATCGAAGGACTTGGCCGATGCTGTGGATCCGGTTACGTTATACGTGCTCGCGTCGACAGTGGACGCATTCATCTCGGCCGGTGTGACGGATCCGTATGAGTTTTACCAGTATGTGCACGTCTCGGAAGTCGGCAACACGTCCGGTGGTGGTATGGGTGGTATGCGTGCTTTTACGCAGATCTACAAGGACCGCATTTTCGGTAAGGCTGCCCCAAGCGACGCGCTGCAGGAATGCTTCATTAACACACCTCCTGCCTGGGTAAACATGCTGCTATTGAGTTCTTCTGGTCCGATTAAGACGCCTGTTGGTGCCTGTGCTACGGCTGCTGAATCTGTTGATATCGGTGCCGAGACCATCAAGAGCGGCAAAGCTCGCGTTTGCATTGTTGGTGGGTACGACGACTTTGGTGAAGAGGGAGCGTACGAATTCGCACAGATGAAGGCAACGAGTGATTCGGTGAAGGAGACTGCCATGGGTCGCGAACCGAAGGAAATGTGTCGGCCGTGCTCAACGACGCGCGGTGGCTTCATGGAGAGTCATGGTGCTGGTATGCAATTGTTGATGGACGCACAGCTGGCGCTGGAAATGGGTCTACCGATTTATGGCATTGTCGCGCTAACGAACACCGCAACGGACAAGAACGGTCGCTCCGTACCGGCTCCTGGTCAGGGTATTTTGACGACGGCACGTGAGGCTGTGCCCGACAACTCAAAGCTCTCACCGCTCCTTGACGTGGAGTATCGTCGTCGTCAGTTTGATGACGAGCTGGAAAGTATCGAGAAGTGGTACGTGCGCGAGAAGTCGTTGATTGACGATGATGAGTCTCGCGTTGCTTTTCTGGACGAGCTGAAAATGCGTAAGGTGCAGTCTGCACAATCCATGTGGGGCGACAACTTTTATCGAGGCCGTGCCGACATTGCTCCTCTTCGGGGAGCGCTTGGTGCTTGGAATCTGGACATCGATGACGTCGGTGCTGCTAGCTTCCACGGCACGGGTACTACTGCCAACGACAAGAACGAGAGCGAGGTCACGCACAAGCAAATGTCTCATTTAGGCCGCTCCGCGGGTAACCCGCTGCCAGTTATTTGCCAGAAGAACTTGACGGGTCACCCCAAGGGTGCCGCTGCTGCGTGGATGCTTAACGGCCTGTTACAGGTGCTGAATACCGGTTTGATTCCAGGCAATCGACAGCTGGATAACACATGCCAGACGCTACGCAAATACGACCACCTCGTGTACCCGAACCGTAGTTACCAGACGATGGGCATCAAGGCCGTAGTGATGAAGAGTTTCGGCTTCGGCCAAGCTGGTGGTGAAGTGCTGCTTGTGCACCCGGACTATCTGTTGTCTACGCTTTCTGCTGCTGATTTCCAACACTACTCGGTTCGCCGCGAGAAGCGCATGATCAAGATGAATACGCATACTCAGAGCGTGATCACCAGCAAGCAGTTGCACATCCAGGCAAAGAACGAGGCCCCGTACTCGTCGGCCCAAGAGAGCAACGTATATCTGGACCCGACGGCTCGTGCCGAGTACGATGAGATGTCAAAGACGTGGCGATTTGGTGGTGTGGATTCACTCACTGCGGCGGAGAACCGCCGTCAGCGTGCCGAGAAGCGTGCGAAAAAGGCGAAGGCCGCTGCTGCCACGGCGGCTGCATCGTCGAAGACAGCTTTGGATGCGCGTCAGGCCAGTTCATCGTCTACGCTGTTGACTGCCATCAACCAAGCAGCAGCCGACTTGGGTCTAGCTTCGAAGGACATGGGCATGGGTGTAGACGTGGAACCTGTGGCTACGTTTGAGAATCTGAACGAGCGCGAAGACTTTATTCGCCGCAACTTCACGGATCGGGAGATCGCATACTGCTATAGCGCGCCTCACCCTGCCGCGAGCTTTGCAGGTCGCTGGGCTGCCAAGGAGGCAGTAATTAAGGCTATCTCGAGCTCTGCTCCCACGGAGCCTAACCTCTGGAAAGGTGCTGGCGCTCCGCTGCGCGAGATTGAGATTTTCATTACTCCTTCTGGTGCGCCCTCCGTGCTGCTGTCAGGTTATCCGCTGGAAGTATTTAACCGCCTCGGTTTGTCGAAGTTGAGCGTGTCCATTAGCCACTCCGGTGACTTTGCTGTATCGCAGGCGGTGGCCAACTTCCAGCAGGAGTAGGTCTACTCGTCCATCTATGATAATGTTACATCTTTGCACTTCTACTTGTCACGTGCTATCGAGTGAACGATCGACGCATGCGTCTCATCGACCAAAAGGCGCAGATACCAGTTAGATATGCGCGACGTCTACTACCACCATGACTTCTTCGTCTCACATTTCGGAATGCTCCTATTTCGGATCAGCAAGTGTCGCATGAGCTAAATGATTTCGGAAGCGTGTCCAGGGTATGCGTGACTGACTGCACAGTGATGGACGCAGTTACGTGACAGAGCTTTGTGGTCCCTACCGCAATAACTATGCCAATTATCTAGAGTTTCGGAATATTCGGTCTTGATAATGATCGTTTGATGTTTTCATACCATTTGACGATTTTTTCCAATGGTCTGTTTGCTATGCTTGACATCGCAGGCACTACATTATATGAAGTCTTCGACTTCGTAAGCTTCGCTCAACGTTAAGGTGCGGTAAAAAGAAGTGCGGACTAGTTCGATTCTGCAATCTATGCATTGCCTCGTTATACTTCTGAGCGTGTTTGGTGAGTACGCAAAAATCCGTTTGAGTCGTACTCAGACGTACCCCAGTGGGTCTTCTCGTCCAGACAAAAGAGGCTTCGTACAAGGTGTGTGAAATACGGGTGCCAGACGAAATTGTGTTGCTACTGCCTAGCAACCAAGCCAATTTTTTGTCAGTGCTGGATGTCGATCGCTAGTCTAGTCTAGATACACCACATCGAGACAGAGGCAGATGTGAATGGTGATTTACGGTCAAGTGTTCGTCTCATCGATAGCTGCTGATCATGAAGATCAGAAGTGATGTTCATGGTTTATGTTGAGCTGATGCAACGTCCATGTTACACAAGTATGTATTTGTCAAAATTCTAGTCGATTCCATACCAACTTGTAAATGTTAGCGAGTAGTGCAAGTAGCAGTCTTTGAGCAATGCAGTTGTATGCAAATTGCCTGAGACTACAAGCTACTCGATTGACTGCGCAAGTCTGCAAAGGTATTCCATTGACTCATCATTAATGCTGACTAAATTGCAACCGACAATCCATCTGCATTCGTTAGATTATTTACTTGTTCGGTCTGCGTGGCAGTAAGCTCTCTATGTCTCGAAGATTCAGAGGTTGGTGATTCGTATCCCCGACTATCGTCTTCAACTTCCATTTCTCATTTTCACTGACAAACGTTTACGAAAGAGTAAGCAGCGTTCAATTTTTCGACTCATTCTGTGTCTTTGACGCCTTTTCTCAGAACACGTTTGTATCACTACGGCCATGTTGTGTCGCAAAGTGTGCTGGAACCGGAAAATTCGATAGCCGCTGAGTAATCTTAACCAAAAACTTTATTTCGAGCTGAACAGTAGTTTATCATGGATATCGTACTTAGCCTAAGGAGGAGAAAGCACCCTTTGAGAATGAAATCGTCAATGATTTCAGGTTGGTTTTAATTCAGTTTACGCAGTATCTTACTATGCTTCATAGGGTGGAGAACTGGTCCATTAGAAAATGAGTAATTTTACAAACAGCTTGTACCCATAAACTGATCGATTAAAGTCAATGGCTTGGGTGTTTACTTGACTAAAAAGAGGAGTACATCTGATTAAAAAGGGAGTGATTTTAACAGACTCCGTCATAATTCCACAAGAAATGAAATACAAATGTACTAATATATTTATAAATTGTAAGATGATTCAGAATACGGTCACGTGCTTTTCCACCGGATCTCCTACGACGCGGTCATTTTTACACTTTTATAGAGCAGGAAGGTTCAGAAAGTCGTGAACGCAGCCCAGTTAGCTTTCGATATAGTACGCTAAATGATCGATTGAGCCACGAAGCGATTACAATTACATGTCATTTGCCACGATATCTTTATGAGGACCATGTTCAGTTTACGATTCGCTGCGAGGGCGTGCCGTATTATCGTCTTTTCACGCTTGTTCTCGCCGACGTCGTTCTGAAAATGGCCAGCCCAAATGAAGGTATGATGGGATTGTGGCGAGGTATGCGACCATGAAGTGCCGTGTCGACTGATGGACCGCTCATCTCCACGCGGCCTCGGTGTCTTATGGGTCTCTCAGCATGATTCAAGTTACATTGTCGCATCGCAACCCGATGGCTGTGTTCATGCTTGAATCGATGTGAGGCACTTGCTCTAATCCCTATTTTAGCATCGCGTTTTCTCGAGCCCAACAAGCGTTACTATTCGCTATTCTTCGCCGTTTCGTCGGTCGATAGACGAGGAAGAACAAGTGTCAGGTGTGTACAAGCTTACTTTTCGGGGCTTCGTTGCCGTTGTATCCGTTGATCTACACTCCTTGTGAAGGTGTCCAGAATCGCTTAGCTCACTCGGGTACGTCATCGTTCGCCATTGATCGTGTTGAGAAAAATTCATCTTTACGTCAACACATCTTCGTCCTTTTCGACACGATCTTGCGACACGTTCAGGCAGAGCTGTTGAGTGGTTTTTGATACCGTTTGGCTGCCCGTAAACGTTCGTATGTTGAATGTGTTATATCCATAACAAGCCATAATCCAAACTCTACTGTGGATTCTAAATAAGAAACGGCTCCATTTAAAAAGGGTATTGTTGAATACACCCCACTTTTTACTAAATACACCCCATACATCCCGCTTATACCACACTACAGCTTGGTTTGCACGACGAATATCGCACCGCCATACCTGCGTACGACCGCTAACGCACAGCAATCTGCATGTGTAGCACAAATATAAAGGGACTTACCAAGCGAACTTTTTTTAGCACGCAATGGGCGACTGGAACTCTTTGCCTCCATAATTGACTTGACAGGCGACCATGAAGTACTCTTCACTACATGTCCTGTACATCTTGGCTGCAACTAGTCTTTTTCAGAAATGGTAACAGCCAGGTTTCAGTCGCGAAATGTACGAAAATGAACGAAACAAAGGTTCAGGTTTCACCAAATATAACCGAAAACATCTGTCGCAGCATAACTTACCTCTTAGAACAAATATGCATTACGCTGCTATTTGTATTTTGGTCTAGCCTGTCCTGAATCTACGTTAGGACTAGCCCATTGTCTGTCAAAGAAGGACTGTTTGTATGACCACTTACTATTTGTACGCCCGATGTAGATTGTGATGTGATTGTACATATGTATAATAGCGCAATATTCGTCGTACAAACCATAGTGTGGTTTGGTATAAGCGGGGTGCATTAAGGAAAAAGTGGGGTAAATTTAGCATTACCCTAAAAACTACGACATGATTGCTTTACGATCCCGGGTGTGCTTTCTTCTTAGACGCCCAGTTTACATTCTTACTCCATATTTCTCTATTTTATAGGATGTTAAAGTTATTTAAGCTATTTGGATATCGAATTTATGAGCTCTTGCATTAACGTGTTCATATTATCTGGGTGGATAGTTCATAATTCCCCCACGCATACTCGATAAATTTGTCGATAGCACTGGCCAGACAGCTTTTTCTTCATCCACACACCATTGCATTTGCAGCACGGTTCTAAATTATCTAAAATTTTGTGAGCTCGATGCTCGTCAAGAACGGTTGAAAATATCATCACATGTCGACAAAAGTTTATTGGTCTCAAGTGTTTATCTCTTTTACCTCACATTTCACATTATTTACGTAATATACCACCGTGGCGATTGGAGCGGTATTTTAAAATGATTAAAATACATAACTGGTCAGTGTGACGTGTAAAAGATTGTCCATCTTCGTATTTTTGCGAGAGCAAAAGATTATATGACAATCTACGTAACATTACAATAAAACGCGAAAAGTTTACTTGTCTTATCCTGTTTCCTGTACAATAATTGTCTTCCTAGATTTCAATTTATTTAGGAATGAAATTCGAGCATAATTGTACTGATATAGTAATGATAGCAACGAAAAGACTAGCAATGATCAGGCAACGTTGAGATCATGCAACTAGAGCAACACGTTACTTCACTTTCATTTGTAAGCAACTCCAGCTCTACACGAGCAGCTAGTAAAAGCCAGCGCGACTTCTGAATCTTGATCCAGAGTTGGTAGTAGCAATAGAAAGAACGCATTGTCTAGCTAAAGAAACGAATGAGTTTAAGGAAGTGGTGGCCAGTAGTATAAAGTCATACTCGTGTATTTGAGCAAGCGCTTGTTAGTTTAGACGATGGGTGTTATCTTTCATCACAGTCAACTAACTGCGTCATGTAATACCAAGAAATGCCAATGCACTTCATTTTTATTCCCTTCATCAGTGACCTCGCAGCCACTAGCTTGCATGTCACAAAGCTCTAAGGATGAATAAGTTTGGCTTACGATGCGTGTGGCCGTCATGGAAAATTGTCCGAGGAAAGCTGGACGTGACGGCGTCCTCCTACCGCAATTCCACTTCGGACTTACACACCACAGAGATGTCTGGATGTCTGTGTAAGTAAAGTTGAGTGCGTCATCCCTTAATGACTTCAGAGCCGCCAACTCAGACTTTCGACCGGCAAACCTTTGGTGTGCGACGTCAAAAAGACTGACAATTGCTATCGTTGGGTCCTGTGTTTGAATCTGTGAGCGCTGCATGACCTACTCAATGAGAACGCGTGATTGCCGTTCTATTGGTCCCAACACTAAACCAAGTCAATGTGCTTCATCATCCTGAATTACTGTATACTGCATGATGATTCAGCTGAATAAATCTCCAGCTAAGCACTGTCGGACATTGACAAACGAAAAGTCGTTTGATCGGTTGGCGAATGACAGTGTGTGTTGTCATTAACGCTTGCTCGACCACTTTCAGCATGGCTGGAGCGACGGTGGCTTAACCGTCGATCAGACGTCGGACGCAACGCATCGCGTCGAAAAAGCAGCACCAGACCGACGACGGGAGACACGCAAACCAACACTGCAGCACCAGATGCAACACCACCGATAAAGACGCCCAGCGCTACCAGCCCTAACGCCAGTACGATTGGAGCAAGTAGAACGTAACCGGATACACAAAAGCACGTTGTGAATGCTTGCCGAAAGGTGAGGCGAGCGCTGACAGTGCACGGGAAGAAGCAACAACAGATAATACAAAATACCACGGCCAGCACAAATGCGGGAGGTCCAAAGAGTACAAAGAAGAGCATGCGCATTACCACACCAATGCCCTTATGAGTAGCTCCTCGCCCCTCAGTGTCCACCATTTGGTTGCCTGCGCAGCCACGGACATTCCACCACTGCAAGGACACACACTTCAGTCAGTTATCACTTCCGATACAATACATTCTAAGATCTCAGTGGCGGTACCTGGAAGTGCTCGGGAAAAACGCTATCGTCAATGATCTTCAGACAGATCCAGCAGAAGCTAGCGTTGCATATCACACATTTCATCTGGTTGCAGCCACCCGTCTTCTCGACATTGTTCTGACAGCCTGGACACTGTTTGGAGATCTTGCTGATCAGTGCATTGTTCAGCTTTTCAACGGCAATCATCTTCTTGTCGTACTCAGCACAAGTACGGCCTTGGTGGGCACTGCTATGCACGAAGCAGAACCCGCGATTGCAGGCCTCACAGATGCACTCTGGCTGATCTCTTCCAGCAAATAGTTGCGAGTGGTCGCAGTACGGGCACTGTCGCGCAAGTTCGTGATCCTTATTAAACTTGAACTTGCCGTGCTTCTGCCACACTACGCCAGAAACTAATGCTTGAATATCGTCTGCCAAGATGTCAGCCTTGCACGTGGTCTTATCCTCCGAATCCTCATAGAAACATTTCGGATACACCTGTCCTTCATTAACATTGAACTCCAAATACTTTGTCAAGCACGTCTCACAAAAAGTGTGTCCGCACACTGAGAGAGCAAACGACGTGTTCATCGGCGCATATTCGTAACAGATCTGACACAAAAATGTCTCCTCCATCGAAAGTCCCAAGTAGCCAGCCATGGATCGTAACAACGTGGGTACCAAATGTCCTTGACTATCGCTCTTCCGTCTCCCGTGCATACCCAACGTCTCTCCCTCTACGGCCTCTTCCACGCCGGTAGATGAAGAGCGACCAGAAGCCGCAACAGAAAGAGAAGCTTCACCACCACCATTTCGATCTTCTGCTGTATCCGAGTTGCTCAAGAACGCCCTGGTCAGCGGTAATGACCTTCTTCGATCTCGAGTACTAGATCGAGCTGGAGCTGGAGTCCTGAAGAAACGTCCGGACGTAGCACGCACTAGTCGAGGCATCTGATACCAACTGATTCGCCCCGAGTCTTCAATCTCGTTCTCCATTATAGGAATTGACCCTCGACGAGGCGGCAATGCATCCAAAACGCGCTGGTCACCACTGTCTTCAACTATGAGGCGGAATTCGCCCAACAATGTGTCTGCAGAGGACAATTGGTGATGAGAAGACCGATCCTCAGTCACACTTGTCACCTTAGCATTCGGGTTTGCAGTAATTGTCAATACTGAAGTCGAGTGAGCGGCCCGGACCTTTGATTCGTCCAGCTGCTCCAGCTCTTCTTCTTCTTCTCGGTGGTGGTGCAAATGCTGCAGCTGGACACTCGAGCGCATGGGTTCATCCTCGCTGGAAAACGCAGAAGACTGTCGCAAAGGGCTGGAGAGGTCTGACAGGTACGCGGTCCGGTCGCGAGTCGAAGTAGCTGCGGGCTCCATGGCTATTGCTGACTTGAAGAGAGAAGCTTTTATTGGTGGAAATACGACAAAATGTCTGATCTAAAGTAGTTTCTTGGATGGAGAATAATAATGTGGTGCTTGATATTATCTATTCGCAGTGACGTCGGCAAAAATAGGGGAGTAAAACGAGCATGTAAGTTATCGAATGTCTTATCGAGCAAGGATATGAGGAAAAACTATCATCGTACCGCATTCCGTCTGTTACTCTCGTGTGGGACAAATTTGTAATTCGCTCGAATCAATACTAATGAAAATTTGTGATTCGCTCGAATCAATACTAATGACTGACAACGTCCTCGCTCAGTGACCTACCGTTGCTGTCATCGTACCAGAATGAAGCTCTTCACCAGTTCATATTCGAGCGTTCGCCACGATGCTTCACGTGAAAGACTATGTGTATGCAATCAGCTCGTCTTCGAATTTCTCACGAGCACGCTCAATTTTATTGGCAAGCTTCGGCGTAAAAATATTTTTTCGTAGAGTTGCAAGAACCGATGAGTACATCGAGTCCATTGAGAACGACGAGTAGGTGCACTTGTTACGAACGTCTGAGACTGGACCTGGTGAGCAACCACAAGGCTTTGAAAGCCGTATGAGTCGGCACCAAACACTTCTAGTTATCGCTTGGAGTGACAATGCGGTGACCTCGTGTACTGTTATATTCTCGGCTACAAAGTGATGACATGTCTTGTCGAAAGCTTGCTGTTACATACGAAGCTGTTACTAAAGTCTGCACCCGCCATAGGCTATCTGATGCTACCCACACGGGTTGCCCCTCTTGCCTTCGTCATGTATCATAATTAGAATTCCAACCGTGCAAAGCTTGTGTAGTCTTCACGTAAGAATGTGGCTTGTGACATGAAAGCTGCTAAAGATGAGTTAGCCCTCGAAGTTTCATTCGATGCAGCCTCACTGACGGAAATGGGAGCTCAGTATATGCGAAAGTGGAGCTGGACATATTATCCAGATAGTAATTGTCTGTTTTCCATACAATCGCATCTGGGATTGAGCTCAAACATTTGCAATATTGCGTTTGCTGGCAATATATCGCACGATCGTTTTATTGTCGGAGTGCACGCCGTAGCAGCGGTGTGTCAGCCGGTGTATTCGCCGAGTCCGATTCATCTAAACGGTATCAACTCAATCATGGCGATTATATTCCGTGTTGACCTCTCCCTCGACGGACCAATTTCCACTGAAATATATACATGCCACTATGAGCCAACGATATTCTGCTTGATTCTCAACAGCATTCATCGCATCTTATATCCAACATCACTCTTTCTCGGAGTATAGTTTATGCAGCGCCTTAAAAAGCCAACGTGAGCTGTACGCCAATAGGATACAGACTTGACTCGTCGACAACGATTGTCCTTTTCGTTCATGTCGTTCTCGGCGTCGTCGAAGGAGCCATCGCTTCTGGCCAACTTCTAGCACTGCATCTCCCATCACGCACATATTTTCGGCCTCACGAATACAGTTGTTCGAGCAAACCAGCCTCAACATCAATGCTGCCATAAATGGTTATCGCCATAGACGACTCGTCTTTCCATACGCAGTAATGTTTGAGGGCAGAACCTTATGCGGAGATCAAACGTGTAAGTATACTGTCACACCAACCAGCATCGTTAGTCCTATTTTTGGGTGAAACTCATTTGCCATCGAGACATTTGAAACTTCGTGAATTTCTCATGTTCCCCCATCACGTCCGGAGGCGTCAATCTTAGATGCCTTCGCAGTGGAACGGTGTGTTATCCAGTTCGCGTGATAACCGGTGCTGCGCGTAGCGATTTGCATACACATGAGCGGCCTTCAGCCGTACAGTCATACTTCCGGTGACCTAATGATCAAGCTGTTACAGCAGCCGTCATCGTCGTTTCTCACTTGGCTACTAATCCGCATTATCAAGATTTAATGTCAGCGACATCGCGAAAGCACTGCGCGATACCGACCACATTTTCACGAGACGGAAGACTTCGAACTTGCAGATCTGTATTGTATCAAAAAACAGTTCTCACGAGTTGCGTATGTTGTTCCGTTCGGATTAATCGAACTCTTCCACATGGGTGCTGTTTCGATGATAGCATAAATTGTAGGCCATCTGGGTTGGAAGCAGGTCATCAGATGGAGATGATGTAGTTCGTCCCAAACACTTGCTTCCGAAACAGCAGTCATTTAAAAATTGCACGATCATCTTCATCACAACCACTCACGCCTAAGACGGTACGTGGAAGACGGAGCTAGAGAAGATATCCTGGCGACAGATTGGGCACGAGGGGCGCGGTAGTTGCTCCACGCAGGAGCCACAGTAGATATGACCACACGGAATGAGCACGCGGTTCACCTGATTTTCCAGACACACAGCGCACACGAGCGCGTCCAGCAATTCCTTCTTTTCACGCGTTACTATGTCGATCTGTGTCGCAGCTGCGCGGCGACTGTTTTCCGCCACGTCCAGACGACATTGCATTTGCAAGTTTTCAGCCATCAGGTCTTGCACGCTCACATCCAGCGTAACGTTTAGACGGGATAGAAGATCGTTGACAGCCGATAAGATGTTAGCGGGGGAGACCGCTGGCGCTGGGATGTTGACATCCGACGTGATCTCGCTGCTGCCAGCGCCAGAAACAATCGTTACGACCGACGATGGCAATATAGCGTTCTCACAATGGCTGGTGGAAAGGTCTTTTGCTTGCTCTGGTGAAGGCTCGCTGACCACAGCATCGAAGCGGCTGCCGGTCCGTACGCGGGCGGACCGGAAAAAGTACACATCAGTGGCCAACACCTGCCGAGTCGCCGAGCTGTCAACTTTAACTTCATATTGACTCACGCCTGCAATATCACTGGGTCCTTCTCGCAGGATTTTGCTGTAGCGCAGAGATCCATCCATGCCTTCTACAGCAACAAGTTCTCCAGGCAGGCAGGAGCGCAACGGAGCTAGCTCCACATTCGCACAGTCTGTCTCGCATAAAGGCTGGCCCAATACTCCTCGGAGCTTCTCCTCGATCAACACGGGGTCTTCGTATACATCGAGTCGTTGCAGTACTACCGGAATCTTATCTTCGTCACATGTCAATATGGACTCTAACACAGAGCAATCTTGTAGAATACCACCTAGCATCTGGTTGATGCACCGAGCCACCAAATAACTCGCGCGCAGTCCCGTGTCACAACGCCCTTCGAGCACACGCTTTGCAATGTAAATCTGTCCGCTCGTCTGGTCCAAGAATGATAAATTGCCCACGCGCGAGACCTTGGTCACGTCAATTCTACGAGGAGGACAATCTAGCTTCGCAACGAAGTGCGAGCGCAGCTCTGTCACGCACTTTACTTCGTATTTTGCTAAACTCAAGATCCGTCGATCAAGGTCTTCAAAGTCAGGTGCAAACCCGAATGCGTCATACAACGGAGCTTTCTGCTGTTGAGTGGTAATGATTGTCCGCAAGCCATCAGCAAATGGCTGCGAAGCCAACACACTAGTAAAATGAGCGATGTCGTCACTAACCAGCATCTCTACCAGATTCTCACTACCATCCAGCTCTTCCGTCACAACGGTAGTAGCTCCTGGCACTCCCAGTATATTGCAACACCGTGTACTTATTCGAGGATGAACCAAAGGCAATTGCGTGATATCGATACTTGAGCAAAGAGCCGATGAATCGTTATAAGCCATCGCCAACATTGGCCGCATCACTGCATTTCCTGAAGGAAGAAAGATGCTTTTTTTCTCGTCCGTGGAGAGGCGATGGTTGGAGTCGGCCATGGCAGTGACGAGGAGATCGACTGATCGGGCAGCTGCAATAAGCTCATTCAGATTCAACGGATGGCCACAGCATTCTAAATTCAGATCGCTCAGCAAGCAAATATAATCATCCACTGTCGGGGATACCTTAGACCCCATGCGACAAAATAGCGCATCGTACGCGCCGAACATCCGAGGCACTTCATAAAGGAGTGGGGCCAAGTTTTCGCCCAGATGAAAGAACAGGCGAGAGCCTTTCACCAGCGTAGAACCAACTGGGATGACTGCCGCAGCGGCAAGACACTTCCGCGTCTTCGCGTCAATTTCGTCCCAGTTTTCTTGCAAATATTGAAAAATTGCCTGGAATACCTTTTCCATAGGCATAAAGAATTGCCAATTCAGAGATCCCGATGAAGAAGCACAGTTGCTGTTTGTAATGGACAGCAGATGGGCGATGACCTGATCTTGAGGCGGTGGAGACTGAATGCACAAGCGACTAAAAAGCACGCGTGCTGGTAGCGCTACGCTCGCTAAAATCGGCATCGTTGTATATACCAGTGCCTGATCATCTGGTATAGCACACTCGGAGTACTTGCGCACAACACAGCGCGGCGTATAGCTGCCTGAAGAGACTCTTGCACTCGAAGTCGACTCCAACACGTCAGGTGCTTCATACAAGATGGCGGGGACGAACGCTAGAGATATAATCCGCTCAAAAAATATTCGTGACCGATCAAACTTGTCATAATTCTGGACGAAGAATTGGTGCAATGCTGTAGTGAGCTTCTCGTCTTCGGCTGAAAGAGCTTGCTTACCCGCGCATCGTTCATCAATGCGTTCTGCACACTCCACAAAAATGTCAGCGGTCACTTCAGTTTGCAGCCCTATCTCAGACATGAGATCCAGCCATTCGGGCGTTCGATAGCGTTGAGCTGGAAATCGTCCACAGACACCATCAAAGATGGTGGTGAGGACACTGTTTCGGGGATCACAGAAAGAGCTCGCCGTGTAGCAACTTCCATCTGTACTCTCACCATCGCTGAACAAGGCCGATACGCTCAGCAAGGAGATCAACTCAGTGTTATGGCGTAACGATTGCCATTTCCGTAGGATAATCTGCAGTATCTGATTGCGCCGGACTTCCGGTAGCTCACCGTACATAGGCAGTACGTAGATCAGAAGTCTGCTGTCACTCATTTCTTCCACACCAAGTTCCTGGTAAAAGGCGTTCAAGGTCGGATTACTTCTGAGGAAGCATTGCTGTGCATCAGGTGGCAGCGGAATATCTGTCAAGTCAAGTTCCAGCGGAATCAAGAAATAGTGTGATTCACTACGAAGTGCGCAGAGTTCGTTTCGAATGTTCACAAATATTGGCAGCTGCTTCAACATTTCAACCTGAACACGGTTGTATCCGCCATAAGCATTGCCATGGTGACGAAAAAAATCGGCGAGTAGAACTGCGCGTGCTTCGCCTAATCGTTCCCAGCGCAGATCCCCCCATATCGACGCAAAAATCCCGTCAAGAACAATTCGACCCACGTCGGCACTACGCGGAACGATGTCGTGCTCTTGACCGTTAAAATACGCAAGCTCCACCGTTGCCACATTCAAATCCAAGAGGACGTTATGGAGTGTTTCTCGACTACAAGATTCCTGTGATTCGTCTTCCACTGGATACACGAAAACAGCGTAACCCTCACCAACTTCAGCACCTTCAACATTATCGAAACTTGCTTCACCAACTTCAGAACCCTCAACATTACTGAAACTTGCTTCTACAAGTTCAGCACCTTCGACATTATCGAAACTTGCATCCTCTAATACCAAGGATGTCAACTCGGGTGACAAAGAAACTACTTCATCTGCTTCTTGGTCTTCTTG
Source organism: Peronospora matthiolae (assembly GCA_921007115.2). Taxonomy (NCBI): domain Eukaryota; phylum Oomycota; class Peronosporomycetes; order Peronosporales; family Peronosporaceae; genus Peronospora; species Peronospora matthiolae. Next base: position 1,721,457 of record CAKLBY020000035.1, on the reverse strand, counting down.
TAAGTTTTCTTGATTAAAACAGCTTTCTCCACTTGGTAAACTTTCATCAGAAATTGATACCATCGCACCAGGGTCTTCTACCTCATCGTCACCGTTTTCTCCGTCATCTGCAATACTTTCTGTTTCATCGAAGATACTCCCGTTCGCAAACTCATCCTCTCGTTCAATTTTCGCAGCGCTTAGCTCCATAAAACGCCGGTGCTCAGCGTCGATGATAGCCATCCTATTCTCTTGCTGTAAAGCTGAGTCCATAAATGTCTTGGCAACTTCTGCAGATATTTCTCTGTCTGCAGAATCAGCCCATACACAAACAACCATGTCCACTTTGCTACAAGAGATAAGGCGTGAGCCCTTGATGGGGATCAGAGGCCAGTTCACAAAATATCCAAGAGAACGGCGCTCAAGATGCACTTCCTGCCAGAAGCGGTATAACCATAAATGGCCGATTTCAATCGGCGACTTCGGATCCCAGTCAACAACAGTCTGGTTTTTCCAGAACGGAGGCAATATTCGCTCGATATAATCTGACAAGATCTTAATGGAAAACGAAGCCAGCCCAAAAATGGAGGCAAATCGGGTTTCAGAGAAGAACTTATGCAGCCGACGGGACGCTGCTAGAGATACAAATATGTGGCCCAACGGCCGAAGCAACTCGACCTGATTAAACGACGCAAGCACATAATTTGTACGACGCTGATTTACGCGTAGCACACCAATACTTCCGTCTTCTAGAGGAAGTAAAGAAAGTCCATGAAATTCTGTCCAGATAGGATCCGTCTCACATGGCAACGGAAACGGTACATCGCGCAGACAATACTCCAACAGAGACAAACAAACATCCGAAAGAACTTTGGAGCTGCTCACACTTTTCAAAAACTGGCGCATCACTTTTGGTGTCACCACGGACACACGCGAGGGGAAAAGATGTAAGCAATCTTGCAGTATTTTAGTTGGTACGTCGAAAGCTGGAAAATGGAGTTGAGCAAAGGACGTCACCTGGGATAATGATCAAAGTACGTTTAGTAGCGATTATTTCAGACTGGTTCGAGAAACTTACCTGAATATTCATACCGCTCGGATCTAGATGGTATCCGCTTTTTAATGAACGAAATATGCCGTCGGTGCAAAAAAACAACTCCCGCGCTGCGATTGAATAGTACGTATGTGTCTGCACGATTGTCCCAAGCTCTCCTGCCCCACGCCGCTGAGCAAAAAGACCACTTGTCAGTACATCCGTGCTAAGGCGAGTTACACGGTAAACTTGTACCTTTTGAAGTACCGGCCATATATTGTACAGTGCCCTAGGCGAATTGGGCGCGTAACGCCGCTTCGCAATCAAAAGCAGCTTCACGTAAGCGTCTGAAACACCATCTTCCAGCAGAACACGATTCCAACCCGCTGCAACCTGTTCCTCACTGCCGCTTATACCTCTAGGATCTCGTCTACCGTCCTGGTTTGTAGACAATGCCAGGGCAAGATTCTTGTAGACCGTTGTCCGCTTGAAGCAGCCATTTATGTGAACTGGGAGCCCCACCTGTTGGCCAGTGTTGATAATATCGTACACATGACCGCAAAGATGTGGAGCTGGGTTGCCGTCACGAAAGATGTGACTTGCCACGCCGACGTACGGAGTCGAACCAAGCATCTCATGAGTCGGGGTACATGCCAAATCACGACTTCTTCCAAACCCATTGTTACTAGCGAAAAGCCAAATGTCTCGGTATCGTTTGTTTTCCATTTCAAGATTGACAACAAACTCCATCTGGTTCTCTGGAATCACCGCACTTTTGAAGAAGCTTTGCAGTGAAAATTTCTTCTTCCACTCTTTATTCTTGCGTGTCATGTTTCGCTGTTGGAGGGTACGTTCGGGTGCGTCGAGCGACACCTCGCCATGGCATTGAGACGCAAACTCAGACACTGTACCTAAACTCCAAAGCGAAAGACGGTGAACGGTCTCCGTAAAAATCAAGGTCTGATACAATTGTGACTTGATAAACGATATCAATTCCTCTGCTTTCATTGAATCCAACACGTAAGACGAGACAGCCGACCCCGTCTTACGCCACGGAAATCGAATCAAAGTACTTCGCGTTCCTCGCGAGATGTTACCAGGACAATACGGAAGGGACGTAAACGGCAAGAGCTGGTCTGGGTACCGCACGAAGTCAGCACTTAGCACTTCATACCGTCGACCAATACTTGTCGCTTGACTTGATGCCGACGTCGATGCTGATGTTGGTCCGACAGACGATGACAGGTAGCACCCTGTCGGGTCCAAAATGTAGAACCCCTCTCCACTCAGTATTTGCACGCAGTCTGACGCGACAAACCCACATAGAAGTCCCGCGTGTGGTGACTCTTTACAAAACAAATTATTAACGTCGTGTTCGCTCAAAACCACGTCGTGGATGTGGATACACAGCGCTTCAGCCTGAAGTGGCTGCAGTGACGGTTGGATCACACGCTGCGATGGGTGGTGACGGAAATCCAAAGAAAAGTCGACTTGAGTGCCTCCGAGTTGCTCGGCTACAAGAATCGTTTCCCAAAGAAGCGCTTGATGCCACTCTGGTTCAGGTGGTAGCAAATTTTGTAGCGCGGCAGCGGAGGGACATGTAACATCGAAGCTGGCCACGGACGTCTGTGCTAGCTTTGAGTGTAGTGATGTGGCCCCAAGAAAATGAGCAACAGTTCTAGGAACCTTGTTTGCGACGAACTTTACTCCCCGTCGAACCTCTCGGGATTCGTCCCATTCCATGTCATCGAACGTTAACTGTGTGGTAGGAATAAGCTGGTTTGTTTGATCCAGCAAGACCATTTCTTGTGATGCAAATGAATCAAGCGCTGACACTAATGATGTTGTGTCTTCCGATACAATCTCGTAGATCTTTAGACATGCCGCAACTTGCTTCGCACTTAAAACTTCGTGTCGTGGTAGTCTCATGATGGCTTCCAGGTAGTCGACCGTAACAAAAGCTTCTTTGATCCCAAACGAAGCAAGAAGCGACCGCGGGACGATATGCTCGCTTGGACAGCAATACAAAAGCGGCTCTAGGCTGGCATCTGCCATCACTGCAATTTGGTACGGATACGCGAAACCATTACCAGTCCAGATCCACGAAGCGTTTGCGAGCTTGCGATACAAAGGTGACACCGCCCACCTCTCTTCGTCTGACAGTCGATAATCCTCGAGGTCTTCGTACATCGAATGAACTTCTGACAGCGGAAAACGCCAGTTGGGTGAAGTAGAAGACAACGGCAGAGTTCCGCTATCTTTCTTGAAACAGTACTCTTCCCACAACGCACCGATTGCCTCGAGCTGCTTTGCAACCACTAGGGGGGCTACTTTTCCCTTCCACCCAAATGCGGTAACGAGTTCTTCCGAAGTCAATTCACCGTCCAATACATTCAGCGACGACGAGCAAAACCACTATTTAGTCAATCATATCACGACGCAAGAGCGAGTTAGACATGTTCATTTCACAATCAATCAACGGTAGCCACGTACCGCGTCGTTTAAAGGGCGCATATCCGAAGCTTTTGAAAGAAGTTCCCGCCGACCAGCATTTACAGTGTAGCCCTTCCATGGCATAGAATGGTTTGGTGGATCAGTAAGAATTGGCAACCACTGGATTGCTTTTAGAGCAGCCACAACTGTCAGCATAGCTTCTTTTTCATCGTGTTCAGTATGGTCACTCATCATATCACTGCCTACGCTAAAGTTCACCATCATGGAATCAAAGTGCCTATTAACAATTGTGAGCAAGCTGTGCGCCTTGAGACAAGCACGGTCAACAGCATCGTTATTGCCTTCACGATACATTGCCTCAATAGAATACGCACTTTCCAGTACTGCATGGCACGATAATCCAGTGCGAAGTCCCAGTGATCGAAGAATCTCAACCGTCGACGAGGTCGAAAAAGCGTGAGCGGGCAGGCTATTATCACCAACCAGCTCACCCAGCTCGCTCACGTTGGGGTCGTGAAGCTGAGAAATCGCTCGAAAGATCCGTTTTCTCGAAGGAATGATGGCCCGAGTCGACACAAATTCGCGAAATCGAGTATCATTTCGCTGATGAAATAGAAGTGTCTCTAGCGCATTGATAATCACTGAATCAACCAAGTCTTCATCTTGCCTGTCGAATTCTGATAAATGCGGGAAAACGTGATCCAATAAAATTGCTGTGTAGTTCAGTTCCTCGACTCCACAGTCACGAAGGAACTTTCTAGTTGCTTCGCTCTCAGCACGAAAAAATGAACTATTGAGAATTCTGACATCGGCCTCCGTGTCAGGTAAATAGCCCCCTCGCCTCAAACTTACAAAGTGCATCCTGTCGCCCTGTTCGGCATTAGCAGCGATTGAAGTCAACTTGCCGTGAACAGGAAATATCGGAAGCTCGAAGAGAACTGGCTGGAAGTCAGCCGGCACAGTATCGTAAGTTGTTTGCGCCAAAAAATCGCACAGCGCTTGTCGATCAGCCGACGTCGTCGAAGAAAAAATCTCGTCAAAATGTTGGCCATGATGGCGAGACTGGTAGTGGCCAAGAGCCGCTAGGAGACCAGTTGAAGTCAGTCTGTGCGCATATTTGTGTGTGCGCAACCACTGCGCACTCCTTTTGCCGATAATGTACGCAGTATCGATGATATAGATGCCCACTTTCGCCAGTGTACGTTGCAGCTGATGAAGTGCCTGCGACGATAGTACGGGTGCTCCGAAGTGAGGAAGAACAAGACTTAAATTTGCCCCTAGGCAAACCCAGCGGGTTCCTTTATCGAACATTATGGGCACCAACGGCAAAGTCGTGAAAGCTTGAGGCAGCTGGCTAATGGTCTGTAATTGTGCGTCCACGTACTCCCATAACAGGCGAATCCAATTTTTCTTGTTTTGTATCACCTCCACATGAGACGACACCTGAAACGTAAACATGCCCTCCTCAATTTTACTCCAACAGTTACCAAGTACGTCTGGTAGGAAGGTATCTGCTATGGCATGGAGGTCCACCACACTGAGATTCGAGTGCTCGTAAACAAACGGCAGTTGATCAAATAGTTCCTTAAAGTTGCCGCGAACGACACGATGTGGGAAACCATCCAAAAGTTGTTCCTCTAAAGCACTTTCGAAACAGTAGGTCACGCATAATCTTTTGCTTCGCAACTTCGAGTCGCTGTTTTCAACGTTTTTTTCGTTGAAACGGATCTTTTCAAAGTTTCCGTCCTTTAAAGGCACTATCGGTTGTTGATCGAGTGCTTCCGCACACAATCTCGGTGAGCTTTTGCAATCCGATAAACAAAATTGAACGACTTGTCGAAGAACACTAGGATCCAAATTAGGCAGGAAGTTTTCTTGTTTTGTCAGCTGCCGGAAGAAAGCAGGCGTCATCACTCCGTAGACTGCATGAAGCTGAACCAATACGCTGTGCAGGGCCGCCGGGACATGCACCGTCACTAGTGACGCGGCATGCAGAGCAACTTCGAGGATTTCCCAGTCATCAAGAGTCTCATCAACCAAAACAGACGAGCTGGGAGCGACAGACTTTTCAGAAACTTCCACAGATGGCAGCAACTCAACTAATGCGTGACCCATCCCTTGAGTTACTGACTGATAAAACATGGGCCGGTTCTTCATGATACGAAACAGCTCGAGGGCAATGCCATCCCATGGGTAAGCTGGTACTTTTGAGGGGAAAAACGAAAAGTACTGAGAATGGTCCTCACACGTAGCTTTCGCTTCCAATAAAAAAGTCAAGTATGCGGGAGAAACTGCATCTACCAATAGGTTTGAATTCCATTCGGACCGCAACTTCCCATCCCCACTCATGTCATCCCCAGTCCAAATATCACGCCGATTCGAAGATAGCTCGAAATAGCCGTTGACGTGAACGGGCAACCCAACTCGTACAGGAAGAGGCAAAAAGCAAAATGCTCGCCCTTCAGTAGCAACACCATCAATGCGACCAGCAATTCCAACCCAAGGAATCAGCTTCAACGACTCGTTTTCAACGGCACATGCCATCTCGCGAGCTCTTCCACCACCAATTTGGTTGCACACCAAATACCTTTCAACAACCTCGTCTGTCTGATCTTCTTTACTAGTATCCAGCGTTTGGATTTCCACATTCCCCTCCACGTCACTAAATCGGTGGAACAAGGTCTGCAACTCTTTTCGCTGCCATCGCCGGATACGTAGAACCTGGGTCGCCGAAGGTAATTTGTCTGCTGCTGTCGATCGCAAACGCGCATAGAAATCTCTTTTGGCAGTATGCCCTGCCACACCAACTGTATTTTCTGGTACCCTATCATTTTGCATAAATCGGTTGATGTCCAGCCGCGTCTGACCACGATCTTCTTCAGGCACTTCCGCTCCATAGAGAAGCGTAGGTGACTGACCAATTTCTGATTGTAGATATATCTCCACTTTGCGAACACTTCGAAGGAATATCATTGAATCAATGATCGATCCCTGAAAGCCTTTAAACAATTCCACTATCTCGCAGTGCGAATATCCTCGACGCATGATTTCACTGGATGCTGCAAGAGAACTATTTCGGAGTGGAAACCGAAACAAAGTACCACTGTAGTGCTGCTCTAGATCGCATCCAAACACGTCCTTGTACGGCGCAAATTGATCCGGGAACTGCTTCACTATACTTGACTTTGCAAAACAAATCTTGATTCCCGGGTTGGCAGCTGAAATTCCAGGCAAATGGGTGGCATGAGGATCGAACATAACTAGGAAATGCAGAACGATCAAGTGCAGCGTATTAGCAATCGCATCAGCCGACGTGTTTGTCGTAACGGAGGGATGGCTTACCAACGGTCTTGGCTGAAACAATTGAAGGCAGGTCTGTGAAATGGTACACCGAGTTAAATCCCAGTCCAAACCGTCCAGTTGTGGCGGCGCGCTGTAGTTTGCTGGCTTGACCAATGCGGGCAAGGTTAATGAAATCTTCATCGCTGAACTCAGCATCGTTGTACTGTTATACGCAAAACACACACCGAGTTAAAAATGAAAGTGGAGCCCTAACAAAAGAACCGATGACGCACACAGAATAGTGAAGGCCCCTGCCACTTTGCCATAGCTGGACTTAACAAGGATGAGGTTCCGTACGAGCAGCTATTGTAAAGCACACACACGCGAGTTGCCCCAGCGTCATCCGCATTTTGAATGAGCTCACTAATGATGTTTGGTCCGTCAGGATATTGCTCCAAGATGTGGGCAATCCGCTTTGTTAGCACTTCTGTCTGACCAAATGCCTCCACACCGCCTTCACCGGCGAAAGACATAACCTCATGACGACTTTCACTCAACAGCTCACTCCGTAAGGAACAAGAACCAATTTTTGCAGCGACATCGTTCGAAATCTTAGGGTGGATAAATCTTATAGATCTCTGTGAGGTTTCGTAGTCACATTTATCAAGCCATGGTGCGTCATCGTACGTCAAATTTGCCGCAAATTCAAGAACGCCATTTCGGTCTGGAGCAAAAATTTCGTGATCGGAGTGATGCTGTAGCAAATCACTTATCAATTGGATCAATCCGATCACCATCGCCAATTTATCAGCTGAGAGAGGAGCAGCTTTTGCGTTGTCTTCACCAATCGTCACGCCGGCCAGAGATTCTTTACGCATCGCTCCGAGAACATGCACATAGTCTGCAAGAGAAAACCGTTCCCGAACTCCAATCGCTCTTAAGAAAGGTATAAAATAAAGCAATTCATTCGAGACCGTACACAAATAGGGCTCAGCATTTATAATGGACACTGTTGCCACATTGCTTGCCGAGACAAAGCGGTTGCCAACCCACACGTACGCACCATTTTCGGAAAGAATCTTTAACACTAGATTGCGGTGTTCACCTTGATTCGTCTTGAAAAAAGTCGATAGGAGCTGGTATATGTTATAAACTGCCTGTCTGACTACATGTGTATCCTCATCGCTTGTATTTGTCGACTCCAGGAAACTGTCACGCCGTGACCTCCGATTATTAAACATGTGTGATATCTCTTTGAGCTGCGTTGCAATCGTGTCAATCGAGGGATACTTTTCCCACCCCAACAGGTTTTGCAGTACCTCCGAATGTACTGAGCACTTAATTATGTAACACTGCGATGAGCAGAGCCACAAATGTTTCCTTGGACGGGAGTGCAGCGGTGACGCAACGATGACTTGATGTCCTTGATTATACCATGGTGCTGCAGAGTGTGGCTTCTCCTCGCATACTGGAATCCAGGCAATAATTGCTAATTTGGCTTTAAAATCACCTATCTCCGTCCTCTCCATTTCTTGCTTCTCCACAGCTTCAACGGTAGGAACGCTTATATCACGTGGTATGTTAATTCCACGCGGACGGTCATTACCCAACACGTTTCTCAAAAAGCTAATGCCCTTGCCCTTTTTCCTATTCGATGCGAATGTCTGCACTTGCATTTGGAGCGGTGTCGGGGTTACCAGTTGGTCCATGTGCGTGTCCACATATTGCAACAAGTTAACGGATCGTATGCGCAGCTTCTCACGCATTTCATCTAACGCAGCAACTTGTTCTGGGTCAGTACAAGCTGTCAGAATTTCAGTTTGGTCTTTTTCCAAAGAAACGGCTAGCGACAAAATGGATCGACGTGACAAAGCACGCTGCAGGCCAATCGATCGCAGCGCAGAAAGAGGCTGTAGAGTTTGAAGCTCAAGGGCCGGAAAAAATGACCCGTCCATTAATTCAATGAACTCATCGATCTCAGGGTCATACAAATCGCCAATAGACTTCACCCCTCCCGTCATTGTCGGAAAAATTGCCGCGGTCTCTATGATATGTAGCAAAACGCCTTCACTGTCATCCGCTAGCAACATTGGTAGTTCCACCAGCAGCTTGTATACGAATTTCACGCGAATTTCGGGCTTAACATAGTTGATACGAGGAATGAGGTACTTCGCAAAAAAATCCACCTTAGAAATCCGTCGGACACCTAAATGTGACAAAAAACTTGCTATCAACACATCGCCTTCGCTTACGTGTATAAAATTGACATGGAGATATTCTGGAGCGATGCCCTCACATAACAGTGGTTCCAGACGTTGCGCCTTTAGTTCCGCGATTGAAACAAATGCGAGAGAAACCCCGCTGTCCATGCTTTCAAAATTATCGTTGCCGTTCGTCCATCGAATGTCACACTTGTCAGCACCAGTAGCATCGCGTAACCCCGGCAGGATTGGCAAATTGCAGCAAATATGCTTAAGGCCCGATCCGATTTCTTCAGTGACGCTGGATGCCAGAAAACAAAGCAGGTGCTTGCGATCTGAAATATTGGTGTTCTCAAACAACTCATTCACCCGTGTTGGTACCCCTCCTGCACCGATAGCCACTTCGATACACGACAGCACACCAATAGCAGTAGGCTGATGGATATGATGCCATAGGCTAGGATTCGGTTGGAAAGACGAAAACAAATTTGGTAGCAATACACGAACTTGCAGCTTTTGCAAGCATTGGAGGCAACCATCAGGTATACATTCGGCGCTCAACACGCCAGCTGAAAGATTCAACTGCACCAGTGTGTCGGACGACGTTGGAACGATCGGCCACTTGTCCTTAAATGCAGAGAGGTGCTTGCTTTTGCCAATGTATGCCCAGAGACGCCGAAACCATTCCTCGTCAGGCGCATCCTCACCAGTCCAGGGCACCGATGACATCCCAAACCACGCCGCTGGCAAAATTACTGCCAACATATCTTCAAACCCTTGATAGTCCAGTTTCTGCACATTAAGGATATCTCCTGCCATGTCGGACGAAAGAAGATTCATCCCGCTTTGAGTCAACGCTTCAACGCGCACAAGATGGCCGCGCGCTTTATCCAGTAACACCAATTCTTCTTGATTGGGAATCAAAAACGTCGTACGGGCGTCTTTACCGCATGCTACCGCTGGATTGGGATTTCGAAGTAACCAATCCAAAGTGTTTTCTACTCCGGCGTCACCCACGACTGCAAGCGCGTGATTAGCGTGTTGTCGCGAAAAGCCCATAGAACGCAAGTATTCAAGACTAGCAGGATCAAACCTGGGGCGACTTTCAAATTTTCGAAGTGTGCCATCGGCCACAGGGAGAAAATTAACGCCAACAAGAGCGTTCAAACGGGCTGGCTCAAGATCACTTAACATGAAACTTAGCAGGTACTTGGTAGCTTCTCGATTGCCTGCGTGGCTAGAAAATTTCGCTTTGTAAACGTCTCGCACGTTCTGCGGTCCAGCGTACGACAGGATTGCTGTTAATTTGACCAGTAGGCGCTCTTGATCTTCCGTCAAGTTCCTGACAACAGGAAGCCCATCATCGAGCATCAACTGCTCTATTTTTTTCGAGTCCGGATTCACGCTGCTGAAGACCATGCTTTCAGCAGGACACACCCACCGACCTCCTCCAACCTCACTGTACAAACACGGCTTACCGCGAATCAACGAGAAGAATGCAGAACTTAAAGAGTCCCAAGGGGCTGGCGGGAGTGTTTGCGGCAACAACTTGACATGTTGATCAGGACGCATGAGTTTCGTGTTGGCCAGGTGCAAGATCGCTCGGGCATAGCACGGCGCAATCACATCGCAAAGTAATGCAATGTTCCACTGCGCTCGAAGCCGCCCTTTTCCGCTTAGTCCCTCGCCGTACCAAATGTCTCGACGATTTGACGAAAGTTCGAAGTACCCGTTCACCTGATAAGTAGCCATAGAACTCGTTAGTTCATCAATTGCGCACAGTAATGATAGACGGGTCCTCACATGCACAGGTAAGTGCGTATGCGCTGGCAAGGGCAAGAAACAGAAAGCCAGGCCGGACGCAGCACAAACCGTGGAATCGGCAGTAGTCAAAACAGCTACTCCACCCCACGGGATCAGATGCTGATCAGCGTTGGATGGATTGCAAGCAATCTTGGAGCATTCCCCACCACCAAGCTGATTCGCGATAAAGTACTCGTAGTCCTTCGATGTGTTTTTAGTGCAATTGCGTGCTACGATTTTCAATGAGTAGTCGTGGAAAATTCCTGTGTTGAATGAACAGACGTCTGTCAGTGCCCATGTATCGGTAACATTAAAATTTTGCAACAATAGACGGTTACCTTTTATAGGGAATCTATGAGTAGATTGAGCAGGAAAAGCCACGCTAGTATGGCGGAAAGACCGTTTCAATCTAACCTCCGACGTCATATCGTCAATCAAAGCTTCCCGTACGATGATAGGAAACTCTTCGTCTGATCTCCATTCCCAAATTGAAATCTTTGACACGTTACGCAAGAACAGCAGCACAAGATGTAATGTATCAGCAAATTCCTCGAGCAGTTCTGCCGTTTGTGCGGGTTTCTGGGCGCGATTTGAAAGCCTGCTTCGTTGAGCTTGCTCTTCGGTTCGTAGCGAAAGGCGAAAAATGGTCCCCTTAAGTAACGAGTTGTTGCAACGCATTTCTTAGCTGAGGTGGGAAGCTCGTGTAAAAAGCACGTCAAATTGCCTACCTTGAATGGCTCAGCAAAATTGCATCCAAAACATCGGAACGGTGAAACTTGGTCAGGAAAGTCGCTCGCAAGATCAGGGTGCGCAATGTAATCAATCATTTTTCCTGGATTGCTAGGGTTGACGTTTGGCAAATGACAAGCCTGTACAGTCAAGCACGTGGTGCAGCAGGATAAGCGCACAAATGTACTATTATCGGCACTTCTGCTCGCCTCTTTCGATTACACAACAAGAATGATGTATTCGACGCACCTGGGGGTCGAAGAAAACTAACTGTCGACCGCTAACAAATGAGGGTAGATCGGTCAAGTGATAGACTGCGCAAGCAGGAGTAAACAAAAGCGCAAGTGACCACGGGGGTTGGCTCAGACTATTGATCCCAACTCCTGTAGCTATCGATATCTAGACGTACCGGAATTAAAACCAACGCCAAAGCGCCCAGTCTTCCATCCCATTGAGTCATCCTTCTTAAGCGAGTTTCCAATGCGCTACAAGTACGAATAGTACATAACAATCAGTTTTCGAAACATACGTTGTACCACTTCCAGCGAAGAAGAGCAAAGCTCAGTCCCATCAACCTGAATCGACTGCAAATCGGCGTCAGTGAACGTGGCATCATTATGCACCAGAAGAGCCGGACCTGTAACGAATTTAACCAGATGTAACACATATTAGACTCTTTGTCCTGACACTTCATGAGGGCTTTCAAAGTCTTTTACCAACCCTGGAACGGCCCAAGTTTCTCGTACGCGAGCCTTGTCGACGCATGATGACGGTAGTCCAGACAGAAATTTACTTCAGTAGCCCCTGCATCATCGGCGTTCTGCACCATTTCCTTGAACATTGACGTGCCCTCTATATAAAGTCAACGCGTCGGGAGGAAGAATAGAAATCAATTCATTTGTGAGCGGAATGGAGGACGCGTGGGCGCTCAAATAGACGGCGCATACCAGGATAATTGCGCAAGATCTCGCGGATGCGAACTGTCAGGTCGATCTTCTGTCCGAAGTCATCACCGAAGTACACATTTGCGTCCACCATATCCCGGAAAACCAAGTGCTATACGCCGGGACCAGGACCTTTCCGAATGAGAAAGGAGCGCGGTGGATTTCGTTTTTACCAATTACATGCGGTTGTTTTCGCTGTTTTGATTCTCCACCCACCCACTTTTGCAATCCTCGCACCCCTGGCACTGGTACCCCCCACAAAGCAAAGATCAGTGATGACGTAAACTCTTAATTTAGTGCGCTCCGATCAGTTTTGTGCGCTTTGATCAAATTTGCCAATCAAAAAAAGACCCGAGTATTTCACAACGCCGATAGGCCAGAATGCCAAATGTGTCATCTCCCCAGGTCGTATAAAAGTTATTTTCCCGCTAATTATTTAGTGCCAATCACATTTGGCCTTACCATTTTCACACTCACATCACGTAAACACTTCTCCTTGCTCTCCGTTAAAATGTGCACATAGTCAGTCTTGTTGGCAATATACACTGCCTAAGGAAAAGGATGACAAGATTCTGAAGTAAGATGACTTACTCTTCCGTGAGTTTCTCTTTCACCTTACCTCCTCTGCTCCAATCATTTCAATACCGATTGGTATCAAGCACTAACTACTTCCATTCACTATGCATGCAGCAAATGATGTCTGGTGCTAATCGCAGCTTCAACTTTAGAAATCCTAAACTTCCGACACTCCTCCTCGAGTGCGCCTTCCATTCCTTTCCCCTAGCCGATGCATAGTATCCCACGAAGCGATGCAAGCTTCGACGCATCATAAGCCTTCTTCATTAGATCGGCAAGCATCATCTTTGACCTCAGGTAGCACGCAGCGATCACACCGCGGCGCGAAGAACAGCACAGGAACTCAAGTCGAACATCGATATGCTTGGCCTTCACCGATTGTGCTTCACCCGAAATTTGACCGATGGCCGCTTGGTTGTCGACATAGAGCTTTATTAGCAATACCCATGCCATACCAATCTCGCTGAGCATCTTACGCAGTTCGAGCAACTCGCGTGCCGCCTTGGTAGCGGCTACAAACTCGGCTTCCATGGTCACCCGAGATAGTTCTCCCTATTTGCAAGCTCTCCAGCTCACCACCATCCCATTAAAACGCAGCGCGCCGCCGGTATTAGACTTTGTTCGCTTGCCATGATGCAAGCTGTAGAGAGGAAGTCGGTGGCACTGTGATAAAAGGATTCTGACATTGTTTGTAGTGTTATCTTTTTCGTGCTAGCATGATGGACTAGCTGTTCTTGTTCTCCATCACTCCTGTCCAATCAATCACCCATCCACGCATCTGTCCAATCAATCACTCAACAGATCTTCAAACGCCTTACTAAGTCGTCAGCCGTTTCCTCAACTGTAACTTCAACCGTGCCTTTTTCTAACACTTCTCCTCGGCTACGACATACCGTCCTTATCGAGACCGATCATCTCACACAGCGCCGCGAGCTTGACTGCGTCCAGCGCCTTCGTCAAATGATCCGCGAGTTGTTGCTTCGGGCGGACGTACTGCGACAAGATGATCCCGCGTCGAGCGAAGTCGCACACGAACTTCGTGCGAACATCGATGTACTGGCCTTAAAAGATGACGCCTCGCAGGCCAGCTGCTTTAGTGCCGCCTGATAATCGACGTGGAGTACCATCGGTAGCGCCGGCGGCTTACCGATCTCGTTTAGCATCTCCCTGAAACCAAGAAGCTCGCGCGCCTGCTCCGACGCAGCGACGAACTCCGCTTCCATCGTCGAGAGCGAGACGCCGCCTTGCTTCTTTGACGTCCAGCTGACCGGCATGCCGTTCAGGCGGATAATGCTGCCAGTAAATGACTTCCTGTCGCTCTTTTCCGCCGCAAAGTCGGCATCCGAGTACGCCTCGAGCTGGATCTTGATGTCGAGGTGCTTCGCTGGTTCCATCCGAAGCTTGTAGTCTTGCGTCCTCTTCAGGTACCGCGCGATGCGTTTGGCAAGCTTCAAATCGTGTAGTCGCGGCTGATGAGTCTGACGCGTCGCCTTGTGCACGGCGAACGCAATGTCCGGCCGTGTGCAACGCGCGATCCACAGCAGACTGCCGACGAAGGACCGGAACGTCTTGATTGTTGGCGCTCCCTGCACCTTAGTCTCGGTGAGCAGCGCGCTGTCATCTGGTAGCACGTCGTAGCAGTTAGCCTTAATTGGTTCTTACGTCGGGTTTGCGTCCTCGAGCCCATGCTCACGCAGAAGCTCGCCGATCGCCTCGGCCTGGTCGAGCACGTAGCCGCCACTGTTGTCAATCGTGACACGCATGCTGAGAAACTTATTAACGGTACCGAGGTCCTTGATCGACAAGCTGCCGAGCTTGACAAAGAATCGGTCGACGGCTGCATCGTCCGTGCCGGTAGCAAGTAGATCGTCGACGTAGACAACCACGATGACTAACTGTCCACCCTCGACTTACTAGTACATACACATGTCGAAAATGCATTGCCGGAAGCCGGATTCGAGCAGCCAAGCGTGCAGGAGCTGGCTACAGATTCGGCCAGCCTGCTTGAGGCCGTACAGGCTCTTTCGTAACTGCAGCAATACTTTCTTCTTTGTCTCTGCGCCTACCATCTTAAGCGCGTCTTGATCGATTGTCATTGCCTGCGGCACCTGGAGTAGTATCTACAAGTGCGCTTCCTTGTCAGCCTTGACATACGCGTTGGGGATGTCGCCATGCTTTGCTGGGACACCGCAGATTGCCGCAAGCGCCAAGATCACCTTCACGGTCGACAAGTCTATACCAGCCGCGAATGTAAGCTGGTAGTCGACCCCAAATACTTGCTCGTTGCCGCAGGCGACCAGTCGAGCCTTCAGGCGCTCTATCTCACCGCGCGCGTCGGTCTTGGTCTTGAAGACTCACTTCGTGTGCAGAGTGTTGCTGCCCGGAGGTCGCTTGATCAAGCGCCACACGCCATTGTCTTCTAGGGCTTGTAGCTCTTCGCGCATGCCCTTTCCCAGCCTTCACGCTTAGTGCTGCATAGTGCTTCACCGTAGTTCTTGAAATCGCACTCACACACATGAGCCACCACGCTGTCGTCGCCAGCTGGCTCCTCCTGATCGCCGGCCGCCTGTGTGCGTTTGGTTGTGCCGCGCGTCCGGTGAGCCGCGCGTGTCTACGACTTCGATTTCTCCTTTCCGATGTTTATCGTCGGCGATGCGGCATCGTCGGCAGCCGGCAACTCTTTGCTTGTTGGTGCTGTTGCCGCTGGCTCCACGATTCGATCTTCATACTCGAGCGCTCGCTGCAGCTGACCTTTCTGCTCTGCGCTGAGCGTCTCGACGTTGCGCACATGCTGCGTGATCGTGACATTGTTCTCCTTTTGGAGGAAGACCTGAAAGTCCTTAGTCTCGTCGCTCTGCCCAATGATCACGCCAACTTGTGCGCGCTGCGCGAGCGAGTTCTCGCCTAGGTCACGGTAGACCGAGCAGATAGAGCCAAAGGCGACGATGTCGCGCAGATCCGGCACTTGCTTTGTCAGTACCTCGATCGGTGACGCGCGCTTCGCATTCGCGCTCGTTGGGCTGCGGTTGAGGTTGTACGCCGCGTACTCAACCGCATCGCCCCAAAATGTCAATGCCAGTCGGCTGGCAAAGATCATGCTGCGCGCCATGTTCAGGATCGTCCTGTGCATGCGCTCGGCCTTGCCGTTTGACGCCTGATTCCTCGCCTCGCTGATCTGCCGCGCGACGCCCGTTCGCTTGCAGAAGAGGTCGACATTCGCGTATTCGCCGCCGCCATCAGTGCGTAGCACGTAGATCCGGCAGTCGAATTGGCGCTCAAAGAACGCGAGGAAGTGCTCGAACTTCTTGGCCGCCGTGTCCTTTGTCGGCGCCTGGAAGACGCGACAGTAGTTCGACTTGTGATCGACAAAGTTGACAAGGTAACGATTGTGCAATCGATTCTTCGGGGTCATCGGACCCTTGAGGTCTGAGCAGACCACCCCGCCAACTCTGTCGATCGGCGAGTTTGATCCAGTGTCCCTCTTCGACTGCAGGTGTCTTGTTTGCTTGCCCTGTGCGCAAAAGATGCACGTCGGGCGCTTGCAATCCGTTAGCACGATGCCAGACGCGGGGTCCTTCGCTATGCGCTCGACGGTGTCGTACACGAGATGCCCAAGCCTTTAATGGAAGTGCAGCAGCGAGCCGCTTTGCGTGTCCGACTCGGGTTCTTCCGGATCTGCCTGGATCGTCAGGATCGCCTTGAGCACGTCGCTAGGAGCTCGTGGGTCGCGAGCCGCTGCGACTGTCTGGACGTAGAGCACATTGTGGTCCATCGCCACATCGAATGCGACTTGGCCATTGCTGCGCCGTGCCAACACGCGCGACTCGCCGTAGTAGACGAGCCCGAAACCCTTGAACTCGAGCTTACCGTAGGACATGATGTTGCGTGATAACTCGGGCGCCAGCTACACGTCCGTCAGCGTCACATCTTGCTGCTGCCCTCTCGCGAGCACAGTCAGCACGACGCTTCCGACTTGCGTTAACTTGGTGGTCTCCCCATCTGCCAAGTGGCACTCTTGATCGCAGTCCCTCGCGTCGCGCAGCAGGGATGTGTCGTTCATAAGGTGGCGGCTGGAACCGCTGTCGAGTATCCAGTCGTCATCTTCGTCATCGCTGTCGTCACCAATCGACATCGCCAGACTTTAGCCGGTAGCGCGCGAGCCGTTGCGACCTCTTCCTTAATCAACGGCTAGCGTGATGCTGCCGCCGTCTTTTAAGCTTCTGCCCCTCTTCTTGTCGTCTTGCTTCTTGATTTGACAGTCCTTCTTCAGATGGCCGACCTTACCACACCCGTGGCAAGTGCGTGTTTCCCTGCGCGACACGGACTCGTCCACGTGCGCGTCGACCTCCTTCCCGAACGATCTTCCTGATCGAGAATCAATCTCGATTGCTTGCGCGCGGTGAGCGAGCCCTTGCGCGTGCACGAGGTAGTCGATGCGGTACGTCTGGTACTTCGCCATGAGTGTATCGACAGCTCAGACGAGGCGTAGCGCACGATGTCGTCCAGAACCTGCTGCTCAGCGCTGTTCGCAGCGTCGCTGACAGCGAACAGATACAAGTAGTGTTCTGGCCAGGATCTCTTGCTCTCTTTCTTCGCTGTGAAGACTTTCATTGCTTGAGGTGCGGTTATCGTCGTCTTGAACGTGTCCAGCATGCGCTGCATCACGTACTGCAATGTAGGCAGCACGGACCACCACGTGTCGACCTGCTTGCTGAAATACCGCTCGGCAGTGCCAGTGAGGTACTGCCCGAGCACGTCAGTCTTCACATTCTCGCTCCACAGGAAACCGCAAGACTCCTTTCCTATGTCGACCTGGCGCCAAAACGTCTTGCCCCAGTCGAAGAAGCCGAACCCGAGTCCAACGTACACCTCGGTGCCATCGAACTTGTGGATCGCCAGCTTGCGCTGCCTGGCATCCGGAGTGCGATGCTGCATCGGCATCAATTGTTGCCGCTGCTGTACTGGCTGCCCTGGAGCTACCGGCATCGCCTGGGGCACTGGTGGCGGCTGGTATGGCGGCAATGAGGCAGGCGGCTGAGGCAACGGATCAGCATGCTGCTGCAGCTGCTCTCCCGCTCACATCCGTAGGTCTTCGAGCCGCGCTGGTGCACGCCGCAGTTGTTGCTGAGGCTGCCGATCGTGCAAGTCCTCAAGCTCCATTGCTCCGCCGTGGAGTCACCTGCGAAGTCCGCCCCGAGCTCTGATCGGAACAGCTCTTTCTCGTGAGCGCCACGCATGCGCTCGTCTTCGTCCATGCGTGCTTGGGACGGTTCCATCTTCTGCATTTGCAAGTCCATGCCCGAAAGCATCTCGAGAACCCTCGCCAGTCCGTCAGGCTCCGCGCTCCTTGCGTGATCGATGGGAGAGACGACCGTAGCAGGCGCGTCCGCGGCCCTTTCGTGACCGGTTGCCGGCGGCGCCTGTGCCGCGTTGGTGTCTTCGTTTTCTTCTTGTCTTGGGCTTATAACCTGTTCGCTTGCCATGATGCAAGCTGTAGAGAGGACGTCTGTGGCACTGTGATAAAAGGATTCTGACATTGTTTGTAGCATTGTATTTTTCGTGCTAGCATGATGGACTAGCTGTTCTTGTTCTCCATCACTCCTGTCCAATCAATCACCCATCCACGCATCTGTCCAATCAATCACTCAACAGATCTTCAAACGCCTTACTAAGTCGTCAGCCGTTTCCTCAACTGTAACTTCAACCGTGCCTTTTTCTAACAGGCTTCCTATCGACCTTGTCACTCGCAAATTCAGCATCACTGGGTACTTCCAGTTGCACTTCTTGACAGTTTTCTTAAGCCGGCGTCATTGTAGTCTTTATACATTATGTGCCCTTAATGCATCCAGATAAGATTTTAGCAAACTTCGAGTTGAACGTACGCGGCTCGTGTGTCTGTCGTGTAACATTGTGTACCGCAAATGAAATTCCGGGTAGCGTACAGCGCGTAATCCAGCGCAAACTCATGACCAGCGAATAAAAAATCGCGTATTGTTGGGCCACTTCCCGTGCTTGTTAATTTAAGCAGCTCCACATCATCACCTGGCGCATCGTAGCAATCATCGCCAATCGGAGCGCGCGTCGAATTTGCTTTTGCTGACCATTGGCCTGGAAAGAATCGCTAGTCGCCTCCTCCTAGTCCAGATTGTATGCGCCTATGCATTAAGCTCTATCCGCATTTAAAGATATGCTAACGCATCCGAGATCTTTAATCGATAGTGACACGAGGCTTTCGAATTGTCGGTCGACTTTGTCTGCACTCGTTCCGGTCACTAAAAGATCGTCCACACTTACAGAAGCCCACAACGACGAGATCTTCTCCTTCGTTCATCCGGTAATAAAACATTTACTTTTGCAGCGATTAAATTCTGCCTTGAAAAGATGCTCGTGCAGAAGCTGGCTCCGTAGTCGATCAGCCTGCTTTAGTCTATTGAGACTCTTCCTGAGTTCCAGAATAAGTTCCTCCGCACCTTCTACGCCTTATTCACGCATAATTTTTTCCCTCAAAATTTTCATCCCGCGCAGCACATGTAAATAAATGTGTAGGTGCTCCTCCTTTAATACCTTAACATAAGGGTTAGGGATGCTGCCGTGCTTGGCAGGCCCCCCTCACGTAGCAGAAGCGCCAGTTTGATCTTCACTGTTGACAGATTCATGACTGCAGCGAACGTGACGCTGTAGTCGACTCCCAGCACTTCTTCGTTGCCGCAGGCAACGAGGCGCGCCTTAAAGCAAGAGATCTAAATCTGCGCGCCAAAACTGGCGCGCAGAGCGTTAGAGTCAGGCGCAAGCTTGACCACCTGCCATACTTGATTTTTTTGAAGTGCCTATACTTCTTCTTCTTCTATCACCTTGATCCATCTGTCGCGTTTATTGCTACACATGGCTTCACTGTAATAGTCGAATCCTTTTCGAAAGTAGCATTCACGACGACACCGCTTAACCTCGATCCCTTCTGAATCGCAACTGCCTGCGCACGCTTCGAGGCACCACGCGTGCCGTGCGCAACCCTTGTCCACGTCTACTTGATCTTTTTCTGACCTTTCATGCTGGTGACATTGCTTGTGTCAGTTGTCGTTGCTAATCTTAAGTCAAGTACAGCAACATCTTTGTCTTCATCCAACATCGCTCTCTAAATCTGTGCGTTCTGTGCTTCGGACAGCGTGTCAACTTTCTTGGTATGCTGCTGTGGTGCAGTGGATTGTCACAACTATTTGAAGAGACCCTTAACCACTCACTGTGCCGGACTGCCGACTGTCGGAGGTGGTACCCCGATGCCGCTTGGGGACCTTGACTCACCTTGTGTACTCGTCGGCTTGGCGGGTTTCTATCTTCGGAGGACATGGTGATGATGTAGACGTCGGCCTTGATGGAGGTCGACCTGAAGGGGGGCGAGCGGATATGATTCAGTCGGGGTTTAATGTAGGCGGCCAATCGATAGACTTGTTCGAGAGTGGTCTGATAACCATTTGTCTCAGGTGCTGGTGGCGTCTTCCCTTTGCTTGTCTCAGGGGTGTTAACCGCCTCGCCTTTTTATGTCTTCTTCCTTCCCACTAGGGTATGCAGACCGCTTCCTATAGCGGGCTTGAGTTGGGGGGAGGGGTGCTACTCTACGAACCCACAGGCCAATGTACTTCCTGGGGTTCTACTTACGCTTGTGTCTTACTGACAACCGTCTATTCGACGGGTGGGCCAAGCAGATCCCTGGCCAGAAACAGGTCAGTAGACTTACAAGTTTCTTAGCGCACGACACGTCGTGCTACTTAGATCGCAAATTGAGTAGTCTTTAATTTTATCCTATCCTTTATACTCCTTTACTCTATCCTTGCTTGCACCTGGGTTCGCAATGATGATTGGCTAGGAGCCACCAGACCTTGAGGGGCAAAGTCGACCTATGAGTGACCAGGTCGGCCGATGGGTGGCCAGGTCGGCCTACGGGGAACCGAGGACCTCCTTAGGCTACCAGGCCGACCGACGAGTGGTTGAGAACAATCCATATCGGTACCGTTTGACTGGTACCGGTGGTCGATTTGATCCCGTTAGCAGCGACCTTAATCGCTCGTCACGAATGGACCCAAAGGCCGCTCCTTAACTATGACAGAGGTCTCCGGTACCTTTCCCGGCCGCGAAGTCCCATGTCCACCTGGCTCCTCAAATTTTTAGTCCATGATTTCCGAAACGTTGCTTCACTACAAATGCAAGACAGATATGGTTGCAATAAATTCCTTTATCGGAAGCGTTAACGATCACGATAAACATAGTTAGAGCGCGGACAAGATCGAAGGAGAGTATATCCAGCGCATAGTAAAGAATCTTAGTACAATGATTTAATTACCTGTGTATGCTCTGTAAAGACAATTCTCGAAACATCGATATATTCCAAACGAAAAACGCTTGGTTGCCTTTGGGTTGCCAATGTAGCACTAAAATGAAAAGCCGGTGGTAGGTACAGGGTCGAAACCACGAGCGTGGATTATCGCGCTGGTTTAAAGAACAATAGAATATATCTAGATTGTCGCAAAGGCGTCGTGAGCAAATGCTATTTGTTTCCCGCCCTGATGAAAGCTCGTACCAGCACTTTTACATTTTTTAAATTTTTGAAAATATTATAGTATTCATGCATACTAGTCACTACAGATGTTCAAAATTGACGACGTAAGTTCCGTGCATATATACAATCTTAATTGCCAAAAATGGACGCTTCGATGCGTGATGATGTTGCGAATAATTTAAATGTTTATATTAGACAATTGGAGGAAGGAACATCACACAAATGATCATTATCCCGATCACTATTCCTCAATCGTTGAATTAAGAACGAAGAACGACCGCTGTCCAGATCGGAAAGACTTACCAAACCGACAAAGATGGCGTTAGAATGCTATACATTGTAAGCTCGACAAATGCGAACGTCACGTAAGCTTTGGAATCTTCATTCGATCCAACTGCCACCGAGGAGGAAATTACTTATAACACCTTCGTCGAGGGTGGAGTACAAACGCATCCCGGAGTGCTTTTCGCAGATGCGGATTTAACGCTGATGAAATTTTGCAGTGTCTGTGTACAAAATTAAAACATGTTGTTGCTACTGGCACACTATGGAGCATCAAATTTCAACACCAGCAAGACTTCCCACTCGTGACGTTTTAAGATCAATACAGCGGATATTTGCAATTAAAAAAATGCCAAATCTGGTATTAAATACCAAATTAAAGGAGTTGCTTAAGAGGGCTGGAAGGAGATAAAAGAGCAATCTAGACGTTATGTGCAGGGTAAATAATACCTCGCTGGGTACATTCTTTTAGAAAAGAGCTTTGTTGACGCATCTCTTACTCACATAAAGCAAGATGGCCTAATTCTCTCATTTTAATATTAAGTATGGGAACGTAGCATTCAAGAAGGCGTAGGGCACCTTTCGACTAGGATAAATTCAAATATATACAAACTGAAGACCATTCTCGAATCCTGAGTGGAAAGAATATCCTTTTCACAAGCGAGGTATGATGTTTCTACCTGTCGTATCACACAGTTTTCTTTGCAGATGTAAAAAAAATTTCGACTCATGCATTCAAGCTCATGAACCCAGAATAATTAACAGCTAAAAAGAGTGCTAACGATTCAGAACGCGTCAACATCACTCTATGTACCACATAAAAATTATGGTGTGTGCAAGTCCAATTTTAATCTTCAGTGCCAGCATGAAATCGTTACATTGATCTCATTTATTAATGGTGAAACGGGAAAGTGCACTCTGCAGATATAGATACTGGTGGTTTAAGTAAACTGTCACTTTAAGGCGCACCGCAACTATCTTACTGTGCTCCCCTCTGTCAAAAAATTAAAACAAGGTTTTTTTATATGATTGCCGGTACAAGAAGAAGCGTATAAAAAGAATTAGTATGAGCATTACATACGATGCAGTCTTTGAAAGTAATAAGGTCAGAACACGGTGAGCTGTCAGGCCAGACCGAAGCTGTTAATTTGAGTTCAACCGTGGATAAGAACAGCATCAGCATCCTAATTTCTTGTGCAGCTCTGTACCGGTAGCACATAGAGTACACCAAAACATAAAATTATTCTGCCGCACGGTCATCGAATTCGATTCACTCCAACTACGTCCGCGTACCGATGCTTACTCCAATTTTAGTTTACTCATTGAGGCTGACGGATTCTAATTTGCCAATGCTAGTGGCAAATTGCATGAGCTTGATTTTTTTTCTCCACCGTTGATAACAGATCAATTATTTAAGCAACGTAGTATCAAAGTCCGCCTTAGCGATCTGCAAGGCTCCATTTTTCTTTATCGAGTGACATCTATTCCGGACCCTTAGACCAGTCAAAGCTCAAATAATTTGGTCACCTTCGCGTAAAGGATTTCATTACTCTCAATCTTATCCATATGAGGAATATGTGACTCACCTTCACCCCCACAGCAAAGAAAAGAAATCCAAAGTTGTGACGATCAGCATTTTCTCTCGATTCGAGCTAGTCGCTTATTTCTATCGATAAAGTACGCATAATTTTTCCCTAATGTAGCTTTACATTATTTTCGATAAGCTCCATTACACACTTTTTCCTTACATAAGTGATCATGACTTTTCGATCATCTTAAATCCTTCATCCCTCGTTTCGAAAACATACTAGTCAGAAGCTTGCAATTTACCATAACCTAATTCCATTAAAATCCCAAAAATATTGACCACCTGTGCTCGACAGTCACTCACATAATACCTTACTGGGCTGCAAAATTATATGATTTTCGTAGTGGCTACTTCAATTAATACTTATTAGTCTTTCATGGCTGCGGTTAAACCCCCTTCAATCATGTACTCACTCTGTTTTACGTGGATAGTTTTTTAGAGTACCAAAAAACAGGATCACTTAAGCCGAATAGGCTAAAATTGGCGTTTAGCTAAAATTTATCATGCGTACTCAGGATGTTGAAAACTAAGAAATTATTATCGTAACAACCACAATCTAGTACTACCTGAATGCTGAATGTTGTCTAAATTATCGTGTTTTCTGACTTAGTACACGCCTCGTTTTGCTTTGATCTTTCTGATAATCATGCAATCAATTTATATTAACAAATTGAGTGCAAAGTAATGTATAGATCGAAAGGATAGGTAAACAGTATGACGGATTGCATATGTGGGCTAAATGTTCCATTTACTATCCAATTTGCCGGAATGCACAAACACTATCGAATTAAAAAATCTCCAAATTTGAGGCATAGGCTAGACAATCAGAAGAATTAGTTGATTCTGTTTCTCTATATATTCTTGTTTTTGGTTTCGAAGTGCCCGCATATGATCATACAGTAGCGATAAAATAAACTGTTGTTTTTGGAGGACAGAATTAAATATCACAAAAGATGTAAACTATTCAGTCATACACGAGATGTATAGTTCTACGTTGGACCAAGGAATATTGCCACAATGTAAGAAGGGTGCGTGAATATCCACAGTTTATTTTACCTCATATGTGAGATCTCCCTTTATCAGAGACATAACGCCTTTAAGATCATCAGTGAATCGAGTAAATCTAGAAGATTGTGCTAATTCGATTAAAAGGCATATGACGTGAATGGTCCATTTGTAAAAGGTACCAGAATGTTTTCTTAGCTTTCAGTCTTCTCGATATCGGTGACGAGTCGTAAACACGTTAATCTATTGTTTTCGATAAAAGAATAAAGAAGGTTGTTTTGTTTTGATTTATATGGGTTTGGAAATTTCTTTTTAAGTTAAGGTTCATCCTAGAGATATTATTTGTTATTTTTGATAAAAGATTAAAACAAGATTTAGGGATCGTCACTCTACACAGTTTCGTAAAATCGATGCATGTGCTGGTATGAGGATGCACGATTATCCCTCGTCGATGACAAAAATCTTACAATAAGCCCATACGTATTATATATTGTGAATTATATATCGGCAGAGAAATTATATAACCAGCTTCTTTCTTTGTCCCAGAAGCCGTAAAAATGAACACTTGAATGAACCAAGTCTTGTAGGAGTTTGTGGAAATCCCCTAGACCACTAGGTCGATAATTTAACTCGCCTTCGAAGCAATAAGACCCTCTTTGTTCAAACAGGTTGATGATTAAAAATTTGACGCTAAGAATATTACACTTTGTCGAGAAAGCGAACATATGAAATCTTTTAAATCATCGAAGCGACCCAAGAAAACTAAATGACAGTAGAAAAAGGGTCATGATACTTTAGCACCTTCATTTTTACTAAATTTACCCCTAGATACCTATGACAGGGTTTTTCTATACGAATTATAACACAGTGCGATGAACAAGGTCGGGCTAACTTGAATGTACGTATTCTTCAAAAGATTGTACTACTCCCGGTTGGAGCTGACACAGTAAAAAAATATTTCTTAAAAAAAGTGAAGCGAATGACGAGCGCGCCTATGATCTCCAAGGATGAATAAGAAAGAAATGAAGCCAGAGAGCGACAGCAGAGCGATCTAGGTAACGAGCGCGACATCAAGCGGCAACCCACCGCTTAGCAGAAGGGTCTCCGCGTCATTTTAAGGTTAAAGATTGCTGGAGATGTAAATGAATTGAGTAGTCTGCTGTGACATAATCTTGCTGCATAATCCAATAGTGAGAGTAAGACGAAGAAAATCGAAAAGAACAAAAAAAGCCTCGGGTTCTGCAATATTGACCCTATAGCAGTGCTTTGATAATGTTGAAAGCAAGGTAATTGGTAACAACTGAATTCTCGTGTCGTACGAACAGCAGGTGCGCTTACGTTTTGTTTTGCTGTTTTCGTTTTGTGTGTTTGTAACGGAGCAGATGGTGACGTATACTCCACGATGATACACCAGCCATAAAGCGTGAAATATGCTTTACTGTGCGAGCGCCTCTGAACAAATCGACGATCGCTGTATGTTACTGTCTATCCCCAACACCTCGCAAAATTAAAGCATGAGCGCTAGTTGTGCCCCTATCTTTTTGCAGATACTGCACTTCCGAATCAAGATAGCGGAATTTCGACATGATCGGACACAGACGGGTCCAGCAGCTGATATCGTCGCTTTGTTGCTCTGGGCGGCCCCCTTTTTATTTCGTTGCAACTGGGTCTCTCACTGACACGGTCGGACTTATCAATGTTGTGGTGGTGGTGGGGGCTTGAAAAGAATTTTTTTATGAGTTGGTGCTGTTTAGAATACTTACAATATATATAGTACACAT
Source organism: Peronospora matthiolae (assembly GCA_921007115.2). NCBI lineage: Eukaryota > Oomycota > Peronosporomycetes > Peronosporales > Peronosporaceae > Peronospora > Peronospora matthiolae. Next base: position 1,695,249 of record CAKLBY020000035.1, on the reverse strand, counting down.
CCATCTACCCGAACGTTGGTTTTTAGACCCCATGCAGGAGAAGCAGGGGAGAACATTTTCAAGTAGCAATGATAGTTTAGATTATCCAGCGTCAAAGTTGCATCCGCGTCGGCTCCTTTTTAAATAGTGCTTTCACGGTAGGCCAAAAGTGACTTGGAACTTGGTGTTGAATTGATCGGGGGATTTAATGCATTTATGGACGAGGTGAGCGCAAGCGACAAAACCTCTACACAGTCTGGGTGAATGTGTGCGCTGCTACAAAAGCTGTTCGCTGTACGCGATCATCGGCTTGCATCTTGTTCAGCGCCACCATTCAGTTCTCGATCGCCAGATGGAGACTTTGAAACAAAGTAAAAAGGACATCTATCGACGATCGCAAAAACGCGCTCCAGGTACGAATGTACTGAAACCGCTCAAGATGTGTGGGACAGTCAAGAAGGAAGACGGCTACAACCAACGCTTTAACGCGTTTAATTTTTTGCTTACTCACGTTCTATCAAATAATCATGAAGACAGGGAGATGCCGTTATTTGGTCTGAAACTTGTCCCATTGTGTTTTAAGAAACTTTTGCACTTGATGCATAGCAGAGAGAGCTTCAATCCGCGATCGTTTCGTACCTTTTATCACCATTCGTAAAGAGAAGTATAAACTCGACAACAACATTGTTATTTATGTGCCAGCGGCACTATTGTTTTCACATTCAGGATTACTTGCTGCTCTGAGTCTAAGAGAGTCGAATCATAGTTGCTGATTAGAACGTGCAAATTTTCGTAATTTTTCCGACACTTGATCACCATATTACGAGCGGTAAGAGCTTATGTGTAGTTGTTATCGTCGTTCCTCTGCATGAATGTCGTGCAATGAGAATTCATCCGGCGAACGGGTTGGCGCCTACACAATAAATCATGGGCACGTTAAACCTGTTTGTCTTGTACGTGCAGTCGAGCAACATGATGTCACGAATTTTGCAATAAGAGAGATAAGTTGAGAATTGGCAAACATCAAGCTGCAGAGCTGACCCTTTGCGTCAAGACTAAGATTATAGGGATAGGTCTTTAGCTCGTAGAACATTACTTAAATCGGCAAACTTAATTCAAGTACTTTTTTCGTTGTCCTTGTGCACGTCCCGGATCACGCTACAATAGTCCGGGTAGTCCTGTGCGAAAGGTTGAATGTTGAACTTTCAAATCGTACTTATCTGTTTGTGCCTGTTAGTGTCTGTACTTAATACGGTTAGGTGTACCTTACACGTACCAAGTACGATTAATCATGTCCCCTTCTCGTAGGTATATAGGTGCACACAAAGTTACTTTTGGATAGGTCACTATTGTGACGTACGAACGTAATTGGCTTAAAATCGATTAAGGGTGAATGTTATCGTGAAAGCAAACACTGGAAGCTCATAAGCAAGGCTGATCGAGTCGCATTGGCTACACCTCTGGGTTTATCTGGACATTAATCATCCTAGTCCTTCTTATTAGGCGGAAGGACTTGAGTGACAGTTAGATGTATTGATGCTGAGTTTACCTTTACAACCTATGGCTACCGTTAGTCCTCAGCTGCCCTTGCCCGCAGGTTTTCTCCCTACCAACCATTTCATGTACAACCCACTTTCACAATGCTCTATGCACCATCAAGCATGAGCGAAAACCACGCTTTGTCCAAAAGCAACATATTTCAACATGTCGTTTTTCCAACACTTGTTCAGTGACTGCCGCTGTTTATGTTGTCTGCTACTTGATTCAGTTCTACAAACTGGGTTGCTTGTACCAAATGGCGAGCTCCAGAGCTTGTCCTTTATCTTTAAGCGGTGTGGTGGGGACACAAATGCTTTAGATCTACTTTAAAATAGAGACGTGGCACTGGATGAAGTGAACCGGTGGAGATGCTTTAAAAGCAACAAAATAAATATCGAATCGAAAAATGAAACGATCTTCTCTCTTTTGCATTTATAATTATCTTCCATCTCGAACAATACTTTGTACCCTTACCTTTATTCTTCATTATGACAAGAGCGAGGAAATTGCGTGATGATATGATCAGACGGGTATCTGGCCAAAACAGAGTGCGTATCGATGTACGCTTATAATATGATTACTTTACAAATAAAGGACCTTATTTACTTCCAGCCTTTTTAATCTAGTAGTGCTGAGCTGTTTGTGCTCTGGACGAACTATCATATCAGCCAGCTCTAGCGGTCCAATTAACGATGGACGCGCGCAATTATTGGTGAGCAAGACTTTAGCATACAATTCTGTAGAAAATATAATTTTAAAAGTAAAACAGAGGTACATGGATTGGGACTTAATTGACTTAGTACAGTTTTACTTTCTGCTCCTATTGAACGCGTCAGCTAGCCTTCCTCTGCACGTACGGTGTACGTGAAGGGACGCGCGGTAATAGTGAACAGTGCCTCGTTACATCAATAGTCGCAATGACACGGACAGTTGCGTTTATCCGGAACTAATTGGAGCAGCAACAGATATGCAGTAGCAGTGAAATAGATGCGTGCGCTATCTAAAAAAATCCGACTGCCTCGTTGGCTACCATTGCAGTTAAAATCGCAATCTCCATCCGAATCGATATGTATTTCTTTCTTATCTCATGTCGTTGTAATAAGTTCCGATCCATCGTAGCCGCCGCATGGACTTCCGCACGCGCTTCTCGGCTGCTCTTGGTCGCGAAATCTTTACACTCTGTTTGCTGGTATGGACTTCGCATACGCTTTGTCACGCATAAAGAAATGATCGTATACATTTTTCCTCGCATTATTCGACTCATGCGATTCATCGAAGTCTACGGCGTTGCATAGATTCAATTGTAGTTCTACAGAGAATGTGATATCCACTGGAAGTTTCTGAGTGCAAATTAATAGAAGAGCGTGGACACAGCTCGATTCCACATTTTATGATGTCGAACCTCTTGTTTGTAAGGTCGTGTCTATACCTCAGTAGCAACTCTCGTACTATCTCTGGTCCCACTCGCATCTTTTTACGGAAGCAAATTTTAGGAAGATTCGAAAGCTTCTTACAGAGCCTGCGTCTACGTACGTAGTGTCTGGTGACGTTGATACGTCAACAAGATTGTAGCCACAAACAAGGAAGCTTTTGTTGACACGCGCACTCAGCCACACAAAGTGGACGATTTCCATGCTTTTACACATCGCGTCAAAGATGCATTAGAAATAGAGTTTTCTTTTTATCAAGTGTCGTTAATGTTTTTATACTTTGCTGCTTGCCTCAATCTGTACCTAGACGTTCTCGATCAAGTAATACACGGACCAACTCTCACTGCATAGCCCCCCGTCAAATGCTAGTCCAACACAAAGTGCGATTGACCACCATCCACCAATCCATACCATCCTGCGCGTGCAGTGAAGTAAATATCAGCCGATCTACCTTTTGTCTTTGCGCTCTACCAGTATTTCGTGCGTTCGGTCTGGCCACCAGTCAAGCAGCTGACAGGTAACAGTCTGACGGTAGCTGCTCTACTAATCTGCCAATGACCTGGATTAACAGATGAGACTACTATTCAGCACGATTACTTATCACTTCCATCAACATCGAGAACAGTCGAAAGATCTAGTCAAAAGCGTGTAGTTTGCTAAATGGGAGTATATCCAAGACATCACGTACAATAGCACACCGAAAGCTTTGTAAAGTTCGACTCGGAAAGGGTGCGTTATTTGAAAAGCCACCTTACGCCAACAAGTCGAACAGGCGATCTTTGCTGCTGTGTAACCCGAAGCAGTATAAGGAGTCCAGCTTTTGGCTACGATCGCTTCTTGAATTAATTATAGCAACTGTCTTTGCCCGTGTAATCGTTGTCTACAGTTATGGGCGTTCACGTTGTGTCTTTGCTTCAGCTAAATAGCAGCAAGCCGATCGGTCGCAGCCACGGGTTTTGCCAAACCAGTACTTTCTCTGCGCCACGTCCACGAAACCCGTCTCAGATAGTTTCGCCAATCAGCGCACAGTAAGATCTTCTTCGAGAAAAACAGACACGCGCGCCCCGTCCCTTGACTTGATCCTGGTATGCCTTTCACCCCCCCGCCCTGTTTCCCGCCATCCACTTTCCCCCTCACACTTCCACGCCAACAAACCCACCGTTCAGCGAGCCCTTTGCGCCGAAAAAAACCCACCCCGGTGCATACAACCCGCAAGCCAAAACCAACATTCCCACGCACTTCCCACCTCGATGGGTTCAAACGACACACGATCTTTCACCGCCGAGCCAACCGCGCCGCCGCATGGCGTAAAGCGCGCGCCCCACGACGTTGAACCGCTCGCTTCCCCATGCAACAAGAAGCTCAAGTGCAAGGACCAGGACGACGCCGCCACTCAAGCAGAAACGCCCGCCGTCGCCCCGAGCCGCCGTCGCAGCGCCGCGTTGTCGCCTCTGAACGTTGCGTCGGCTGCGCAGATCCGCCAGCACTTGAGTGACGTGCGTCGGGAGCTGTTCCTGCGGCCGCTCGTGGCCACAGTCTCGAAGCTCATGTTCCACAAGCGCAACCACGGCTTTTTCAATGTCCGAGTCGACCCGCTCGTCTGGAACATTCCCCACTATTTCGAAGTGGTGAAACAGCCAATGGACTTGACGCTCGTGAAGAACAAGTGCATGAATCTGGAGTACGCGAGTGCGGACGAATGCGCTGCGGATGTTCGACTGGTGTTTACCAACGCGTGTCTGTTTAATCCACCTGGACACGTGGTGCACGAAGCAGCGGTCGTGTTGTTAAAGGAGTTTGAGACGGACTTTGCCAAGTACCAGGTCAAAGTGGACAGTCTGGCCACACGCCGCAATGACCACTCGTGTCTCTACTGTCTGGACAATGTCTGCAGCATTTGCAAGGAAAAGTGCGTGACGTTTGAACCACCCTTTGTCGTGTGTTCAGGTGCCTGTCGACAGCGCATTAAGCGCAATGCCGTGTATTACAAGAGCTCAGATGGACACTACCATTGGTGTACCAAGTGCTATGCTTCGTTGCCGAAGATGCTTGTGCTGAAGACTGCTTCTTCTATGACGATGAAGCTGAAGCAGGAGTCGACGGTGATGGCGGAATATGCAATATCCAAGCTTGAATTACTAAAAGCCAAGTTTATGGATGAGCTCACGGAGCCATGGGTCCAGTGTGATTACTGTAATGGATGGGTGCACCAGATTTGCGCGCTGTTTAACGCCTGCGAGAATGGTGACGAGAACGAAGAAGAAGTGCTGTATATGTGTCCACTATGCCGTCTTCAGGAGCTCGATGCTCTGGAAAAGAATGCTGGGAGTATCATGTCTCCGATCGTTACGTCCGTCGAGGACTTTCCGGTAAAACTGGAGCATGGGTTTTTGCAATTGCATAGTCCTGCACTGAAATGCAGACGGTATGACTCACATTTTACGCGAGCTCTGGAGTTTGGTGGAGAAAGCGACGGTAAGGCGTTTGGCACTTTGCCGCGACCAGAGTTAGACGCTGAGAATGCCAGCACCTCTGCAGGGTATATGAGGAGCCAAAGCCTGCGGTCGTGTAATTTGTCGCGATTTATGCAAAAGTGGGTACGGCATCACCTTAATGCGCTCGGCGAGCACGGAGCAGCAAAGTCGATCGTTGTGAAGGTGGTATCTTCAATCGAGGTTTCTTGTCACGTTAGCGCAGCCGTGCGCGAAAACTTTCGGTCTGCATTTCAAGAGGTAATCTTTATTGTTATGAGGCCGTGAGTGTCTTCTCGCTGGCTAATATTTATTATCGGTGTTGCTAGTACCCAGAAACGATTGGCTATACGTCAAAGGTCATCTTTGTATTCCAGATGATCAGCGGCATCGAAGTCTGCATTTTTTCAATGTATGTGCTTTTCGCCTTTCTACGACCACTAACTTATCGCAATGTAGAGGCCATTGATGTCAAAACTAACTTCGTTGATGTCGTGCCAGGTATGTTCAGGAGTACGATAAGCACTGCGAACTACCTTCCAACCGCAACCGGACTTATATTGCGTATTTGGATAGCTTGGTATACGTGCGTCCGCGGCACGTGCGGACGAGCCTGTTCCACCAGACCCTCATCTCATACTTGGCTTTCTGCAAAAGTAGAAGGTTTGACTACGCGCACATCTGGGCATGTCCAACTACGCGCGGAGGTGATTTTATTTATTGGTGCCATCCCTCTTTTCAGAAGAATCCTGGCAAAGAGCGTCTTCTTCAGTGGTACCTGACAATGTCCAGAAAGGCAATGGAGCTAGGCGTCGTTTTTGCATGCGACGATTTGTACTCTCGTGAGTTTGAGAAGTTGGATGATACCCTTGACACGCAACTTCCTCCCTATTTTGACGGTGATTTTTGGCCGAGTGAGGCTGAGCGAATTGCCGCATCACCCCGAAAGAGAGGAAAAAAAGAACCTGATGTTGCAGGCGTGTGTAGCGAAAAATTCCGCAAGCGAGTCGGTGAACTGGTGAAGGCTGCCCGCGAGTCACTGTTTGTCATCGTCCTGCAACCGACGTGCGCCGCTTGTAATCAGCTAATAGTCAACACCACTTACTGGCGAGCGGGCGCAATAGAGACTAGAGACATTTACTACTGCGCCAAGTGTCGAGTAGCGGCAGCCACGGCAGTAGATGCTGCGGGGCAGGTGATGTCACTTACTGAAGTGACCCCACCCGATTTCGAGGAAGCATGCAGCAATGATGAGACGGAGAAAGCAGAGATTTCTTGCCAGTTTCTTGACCGCCGTCCAGATATGCTGAAGAATTGTGAAGAGCGTCACTACCAGTTCGATAGCTTCCGGCGAGCAAAGTACTCGACAATGATGCTTGTCTATCAGATCTCATCATCGCAGCGTGTTGCTCAATAGGTTCTTGCGTCACGACCTATAAAAGTAGAACCCGCGTACAAGAACAACTGAACGAAATAATGATCAATCATTCGCTCGAAACCAGTCAAATCGCTGAAGTTGAAGATATGCATAGCACCACCACGTCCAAACAATGTCAATAAGTTGTCACTGAAATGAAATGGGGAGCGGTATCGCATCCGCATCCAAGTCACGTGTAAGGCCCTCGGTATCAAGCCACTTCTCGTACTGTTTGCAGAAGTTATTGGGTTCCAGCTTGATATCAATGTACAGTTTCGCCAAACGTCCACCATCTTGAATGAACGAGTCTGATCGGAGCTCCTTGCGGTCTTCACAAATCAATGAAGCCCCGCCAGGAAGAAGCTTACCACCCCCGAAAGGTGAATCAAAGTAATGTTTGTGGTGATATGCTTGCATCTCGCCGAAAACAATCCTCTCCACCGAATCCTGCAACGGAGGCTTGTTCAAATCCTCATCCTCGTAGTGCAACCAATCGTCATCCAACTGGGGTCGCACGTGCAGATACACATCTGTCAGCATACTGAAGCACGTGTACTTCTTTACCCACTGCGTGTAACGCAACAACAACCAGCGTTACTAATTTGCACATGTACGCATTTGGCAGATGCTCATAATAAATGCACGACGTGCATTCTCGAAAAAACATCATCGCAACGAACCTGGTGGCCTAAATATTTCGCCTGCGACTTTACCAACTTCAATGCATACAGGCGTGGCAATGGGATCTGAAGAGATACCACGCGCTGTTCCATGGACACATAAACAGTCAGCAATATTAAGTGCAGCTCGACAATGACACTTGCATACCTTCAACCAGACAATTGTCTGCCCTCGACACAGGGCGTTCTTGATGATGTTAGGTTTCCTCTTAGTCAGCTTCTGCAGAATCCTCAATATGCTCGTAATCGTTCTTGTCGACTGGATAGCGTATTCGTTCATGTCTTCCTCGAAGCGAATAGTGCGTTTGTCCAGCTCCTTTTCAAGTGCGTAGAACCCTGTCTTAGAGTCATCCAATTCTTGTCTGGAAACTTGGAGATACGTGCCTATATCTTTGTTCATGAATTTGGTCATTGTCGCCAATACGTTGGCCTCCAAGAAAAACTGCATGAAGTATTCCGCCTTGCACGCATGACTTGCACGAAAGTGCTTGTAAATTAGCAGAATGATCAGGTTGGACACATCCAATACAATTGCTTTCTCGCGGAGAATCCACTTCCAAAATTGATTGTCGTTGGTATTCTCGCTGCCTGGCGTAGAAAAGTCAGCCATACTGTATTGGTCGCCGCTCGATGGTCGTCGTGAGTAAAACGTTTTTTTGTCGCGCGCGTTTAAAGCACTGCCGCAGGACAACGTCACGAGGTTTCCCAGGAACGTAGTATACTCGCGCATGCAGGGCAAGAAGAGCTGATACAAAATTTCTACACGCTCTTCCCATTCATAATCCAGCGTATCCAGTGGCTGCGTAGCCAAATCGGCATCACTCGACTGCTGGCTTTTTAGCTCGTAGTTGGCTCTATGCAAGTACTTGTTGTGAATTTCTTCACGCTTTTTTGCAAATCTCTTCTTTTGCAAGTAATGCGGGTCCTGTGCATCCAGCTGGATCGTATCGACATACGGTTTAGACGTCTTGCAATGCAATACACCTTCTGCATCGTCCTTCAAAATGGATTCATCGATGTCACTCCGCTCGCGGCGCAATCGCTTGAGTGCATTCAGTTCGTCAAACCCACCCATGACAACCGAAAACAGCTCATAGAACAGTAAAAGCAGCCGCTTGATCGGGAAGCCAGGTAGCACATTGAGCTGGCTCAGACAGTCGAGAATTGATACCAGAGAGAACGACGGATCCATGATCGCAAACATCACGAGCTGGCGTTCAAATACTGCGTTTTTCTTGTGTGAGTTAAAAACGATCAGTAGATACACCAGCACCATGTCTTCCTGCAAGTTTTTAATCAGCGTATCCACTTGATCCAGATCTAAATGCTGGAAATTCAGTCCTCGAAAAGCATGAATCGAGCGCTGCAGCCTCTCCGTAAAGACCGAGAGAGCGCCACACTCCTGCAATAGCTCATTATTTGCTCGAGCAACTTCCAGTTGTACCAAAGCACCTCCACGCCCAGACAAAGAGCTACTTCCTGTCGTACGTATCGTCCCCTCTGATATAAGCAACAGTTCACGTTTCGCGCGGTAACTTTTGTCCAGCGTGCGCACGTTTACTGCCGATGTATTTTCCATTTGGTTCAGTAAAATGCACACGCGCTCACGGGATTTGCGCCGAGACGCCATTACCTTCTCCCACAGACACGCTGCGTCACCATCAACCTCTGGATCAACCGCCTCTTCGTGCACGTACTGGCAGTAGAAATACGTGAGCTTCTCCTGGAGTGACAGCGTCTTGAGCAGCTCGTCGTTTGTCTCCATGACGCTTTTTGTAAAATTGTTCGTAATTCTTCACTTATGTACGCAGCAGTGCTGGCACCAAGTGGTATTTTACAATCTGGCTGGATTGGTTTTTACTAAAACCCGACAGTCTGTGATCTTATAAAATCAGTTTTGTTAGGCTTTATTTTTCGATAATGGTGTGACCCACGCACGATCCGGTCGACCGCCGATACCTGCAACTGCAAGGAAGCCAGCAAATTTAATTTATCGTCAATATGTTAGCAAGATTAGCATCCTCTAGCTGTACTTGCTACAGGGTCGCGATCGTCGTTTTCGTTAAGTCAGTTTAAGGAGCATGTCGATAACTTTAACGACGACGTTCTCGACCTTCAGCAGCAAGACGCACATGTTGCCAAGTTGGACTTCAGGATGGTCTCGACATGAAAGTCCGGGCGCCAAAACAGGAACGCGATCACTCTGCTAGCGAAGTCTGGAGCTGGTTTATCGATGATGCGTCTTCACTGAATGCCAAGAGTGCCGAATTCATGCACTAAAAGCGAAAGGGCCAAGGTACACGTCAACTCTCGTGCTTTATCGGAGGAGGACTGCCGAGTGTCAACCGTTTATAGCTGGTGGACGCCCTTGGTTAAGTTTTCTGAAGATGAAGAGCCCTGAGATTTATTCGATGAAATACGAGCGCGGATCATTGGCATTCAGTGTACCGAGTTCGTGGTTGCGGCAACATTCACACAAAGCAAAGGAAGTGCCTCAACTCAAACCGAGTCGATGGACTGACGTTTACTGAAAGTAACCTTCCAACCTTCTACGACTACATGCACAACGATAACGATTCTTACAGCAGTAAATCTTCTCAGTAGGTGCCCGCTCATCGCGCCAAGTAAAATTATGGTTTTTGCTAAAAAAATCGGATTTTGGTGCATTAACCCACAACCCTGATTGCCTCGCCAAAATAATCGGAATTTCTCCAGCCCTGATTTGCAGCGTTCCGCGATATTCTAAATGACAGTATAACGTTCCATGTTTGTCTACAGTTTGAGAGGTTAGGCGCGACTGCAGCTCGCCACGAGTTATCTTTTTTATAGGCGTCAGCTTTTAACGGGAAATCGACGTTAGAGCTGACTGTGCTTCAGGAACGACGTGACAAATTAGCGCCCAAAAGTTGGGATGTGACCGCTGTTGTAACGGGGCACCCTGAATGTAACGGGGTTGCACGAAATTATGGTACGTTGTACCAGGGGTGTTACACACCTGAGGTTACCCCTTTGTGAAGGTAATATAGAATATCGTATTGGTTTGTAGGGGCTGACGAATGTCAGCCATTAGGTACGAAAGATCTTTGAGTAGGATTAAGATATTCTATAGGCTTTAACAAAATAAAATCAGTTCCCATTTTGATCTGAAGGACACGTGGCTTGCGAGCCGTCTTGATCGTTGATCACTGATCACTAAGAGCTAGCAACACCTCCTTGAGGTAGCTACTCTTGAGCACTGAGTGCTGTCGATTCACTGAATCGTTAGGTCCCCCTGGAACAGGGATCTGAAGCTGTAAAGCTTGTTGACTCGTAAATTCGTTAGTTCTTTGGAACTAAGTTGCTCGTAGAGCGTTAATGTAACGGGGTGAATCGTTACATAACAATTTATAAGAAATTGTTAATAGAATATAACTATAAGAGTTATATTCTCAGAATACTGTCATAAGGACAAATATTTTGTAGCACTTACGAGTAGTTCCTAATTGGTTGATGTAGGCCATTATATCAACCAACGAAGACGCGCCACGACAGACGCACGCAATGAGTGGTGAGCTGATAGCTGATATGCACATTTGTATTCAGACATAGTTAGATGAGGATAAATAGTGATTTATTAACAGACATTGACTATGCTAAATACAGTTCTACTTTTTACTTTAACCAAGTACTCGCTTCTCCTTACCGTCTTCCTCTGCACGTACGAGTGTACGTGAAGTTACGAGGCACCGCCTTATTCTGTCATCGGAATAAGTAGCGTGTACTGTCATCAGTACAAGCTTCAGGGTGCCCCGTTACACCTGGTAGCACTTCGTAGTCCGTCCAAGGACCGCGTTCACATCTAACATGAATATGTTAGATGATGAAGATGACCAAAGCTTTCACGCTACGCGTGACGGCTACTCCCATTTATGCGATATCGAATGGGATGTGGTTGAACGGATGGGTTCAACCATGGTCATCCATGCTGTTAGCGTCATGCTAGAGGCTCTCAATAGAGACGCCCAACATGCTACTATCGCCAAGTTCATTCAAAATGAACTTGACGCTGAACGCGAGAAAGTAGCCTTGCTTCACCAACAAGGTTCTCAACAAGCAGAGTTGTTGAGAGAACAGGGTGCTCAACAGTTTGAACTGTTGAGACAGCAGCAGGCTGCTGCTGGTGGGTCGATGCACTCGCGTCGACCCGAAACCTTGAAGATTGACATCTCCAAGTATAGGGGAGTCGAAGAGGACCCCCTCTTGAGATGGTTCGTCGAATTGGATGACGCCACAAGGGCGCGTCGCATCGACGACGGGGATATGCAAGTTGCATTTGCCCAGTCAAATCTGGCAGGACGTGCCAAGACTTGGGCACCGCCTAGAGCTGAGTTCAGAGCTCGAACTGAACTCTTGAAGCTCAGACAAGGTAAGCGTGATGTGCACGCTTACGCGCAACACATACGACATCTCACGAGTTGTATAAGTTCCAATCCGGTGGATGAACACACGTTGGTTTATGTGTTCATGCAGGGTCTTGCGGATGGTCCCATCAAGACTCACCTGTTCCGGCTTGAACTAGATTCACTAGAACAAGCCATTTCCATTGAGGAACAGGAAGGCTTCAGTCTGAGACAGGCTCGCGCCAGCTCGACATCGTATCGTCAACCGAGACGATATGACAGCGGAGGTCCAGAGCCGATGGAACTCTGTTATGTAGAGAGCGAGAAGGATCGCTCTACAGACTACAAGAAGTTGCAGAAATGCAACAGATGTCAGAAGACAGGACACTACGCTTACGAGTGTAGTGCCCCTCGTCCAGTGTCTCGCAACACTGGGCGTAGTGACCGTCCACCCATGAGAAAGGGGCAGGGACGCGGGTCCGCTGTTGGTGCAAAGACGCAACAACGGGATGGACCGTCAAAAAACGGACAGGATCAGTAGGTGCGGAGCACCCTACTGGTCCAGCAACGTCAAGAGAATTTGTGGGCCTCTTGATGAAGGTTGCTCCCAACACACAAACGTTGTGCGTTGCTGCTCTAGGTAATAAGATCTCACTCATTACCTTGAAACTCGAAGTGACGAATAAGTTGCCCCTTCGAGCTCTAGTCGATTGTGGAGCGTCTAACAATTTTGTGCAACGCCAATCGCTAGAAGATTATCACTTTAAGTTCAGTGAATGTGACACACCTCCTACGAGGATGACGGTACGTCTTGCGACAGGCGCATTCGTAACCGCCATGAAGCGTATAGTGAAGATCCACTATACGCTAGAAGATACCCAACATGACGATGACTTTATCGTATTGGATTTGGATGACAAATTTGATGTCATCCTTGGAATACCGTGGCTCAGAAGGTACGAACCACGGGTAAACTGGCAACATCGAACAGTAACGATACCTGCCGCTTGTTCATCAGATGCCCATCTGATGAACGTTTTTGGAGCGTCCACAAGCGTGTGTATGTACTACGAGTGAGTGCGATGGCCTCACTTGTGGTACGGTCGTTAGTACGACTGCACAAAACCTTAGTGTAACAAACGGTTACACTTCGGAGCAAAGTTCCGGTGGCTGTGAGGAAACACAGGCTGCGCCGAAGGTCCACCACTCGAATAAGTCGAGTGGACCGGGACAAAGATGTATCCCTAGCGGGGAACATCTAGAATAGAAACAATCGATCGCTCAGGTTAAGCGAATCGATAATCCTAGATTGACTGGAGAGTCTTTCGTAGAGGATCTCGCTGTGGTTGCGCAACCCCGGCAAGAGGAAGTTAAGGAAATAAGTCCCGATATTACAAATACGGCGGAAATAAGTTCCCCGAAACCCGCGGGAATAAGTCCCCGGGAAGCCGAAGGAATAAGTCCTTCGAGGCCTGAGGGAATAAGTCCCCAGGAACTGACAGAGACATTGAATGTCATAGTCAATAACGGATCAAGTGTAGGCGCTTATACACTTGATCTGATTGCGCCTCCGAAGTTGACTTCGGAGATCACTCAGTTGCCAATGCTCGAACATAAAAGGTTCTTGCGTGATCTGCGTAGTGGCAAATTCAAGCAGATCTGCGTACTCGTCGCTGACGACGAGTGTGTAGCCGACATAAGGTCAGCAACAGTGTTCACTGAGAACAAGAGAGTTCTCAGTAGTTCATCTATGGACGAGAGTGTCCTAGATGAAAAGACACGAATTGAGCGATATGACTCCCAATCGTGGGAATCGTTCAAGACAAATCCCTCTCTATGAAGATTTGGTTGAATTCAAGGATGTATTCCCTGAAACTGTCCCGTGCGAATTACCGAAGGATAAAGGTATTCGACACGAGGTCGAGCTTAAACCAGGCTCGAAGTACTGTGTCATGAAGCAGTGGCCACTGCCTCGTGAACAAGTACTTGCGATCGACAAGTTCTTTGCGGATTGTTTAGCTGCGGACCATGTGAGGGAATCAACTCCCCCACATAGCTCTCCGACCTTCTGTGTGCGAAAAGCAACAGGAGGGTGGCGGATAGTGCATGCATTTAACAAGTTGAATGCTGCAACGGTACCGGCTCAGACGCCGATAGCGAGGAAGGACGTAATCATTGATGGTATGTCAAAGAGTACCATATTTTCGTCCATGGATTTGATGGATGGCTTCTATCAAATCCTTATGCGAGAACGGGATATACCCTATACCGAAGTTAGCACGCCTAGCGGCATGCTCTGGGAATGGCTAGTAATGCCACAAGGGCTTAGTAATGCCCCTGCCACGTTCAACAGATGTGTATCACATCTGTTGAGACCAGTACGAGAATTCGCGCCGGGTTATTTCGATGACGTATTCATCCATAGTAGAGCTATGGATGGAAAGTCGGACGTTGAGGTTCACAGGTACCACGTCCGACAGGTTCTTACAATCATGCGAAAGCATCAATTGTATGCAAACCTCAAGAAGTGTATATTTGCAGCAAGCGAAATACCACTTCTTGGGTGCATCGTTGGTAAGAACGGTGTACGTCCTGATCCCGAAAAGATCAAGGCGATCACCGACTGGCCTGTGCCGGTTGATGTCAAAGGTCTTCGAAAATTCCTTGGGCTAGCGGCGTATTTGCATAAGTATTCACGCAATTACGCCGAGATGACTGTGCATCTCTCTCGTTTGTTGAAAAAGAACGAGAGGTGGTTATGGAACGCTGAATGTTAGCGCTCCTTTGATGGTATCAAGCAGAGCTTGATACAATCCCCAGTCCTAGCAATAGCCGATCAGGACATGCCATTTCATGTGGTCTGTGATGCCAGCGATTTCGCAATCGGCTGTGCATTAATGCAGTACGACCCAGAAGGCGTTGAACGCGTCGTCTGCTATCAGTCGCGTCAGATGCAACCAACTGAGCGGAACTATCCAGTGCATGACAAGGAACTCCTTGCCATGAAGTATGCACTCGCGAAGTTCAGAGTCTATCTATCAGGAGATAGACCCTTCATTGTTTACACTGACCATGCGTCATTACGCACGGCAGTGAACAGCCCGCACCTTTCACAACGAATGGCGCGGTGGTTGTCATTCTTTGCAGAATACAACTTTACGGTCGAGTACAAACCAGGACGACTTAATGTCGTCGCTGATGCACTCTCACGTCGTCCCGACTTTGAAACAGTCGCGAAACCCAACAGTGAGACAGTCACTGTTGCGGTTATGACGTCCTCAGTCCCATCTACAACGTTGTATGATGATGTGAGGCGGGCATACGCCCAAGATGGTGAGATTGTGAAGTTTTTGACACAACTCTCCCAACCATCTCGAGAATCGTTGAAACGATTGTCGTCTGCGTATCGATCTGCATCAGATCGATACACTACTCGCAACGGGTTACTGTATTATACAGCCGTTTCTGGTGACACACCACGTGTTGTCATTCCAGATGATACTGATCTGCGTTTGCGGATCATGTTCGAGTATCACGATGCTCCTATAGGAGGACATCGTGGCCGAGAGAAAACATATCTCACGGTGAGTCGAGACTTTTACTGGCCCCGTCAGTATCAGTTTGTGCGAAAGTATGTTCGCGCATGCGAAGTCTGCCAACGAGTGAAGTCAAGTCCTTCACTGCGTGCACCTTTACAGCCTCTACCGGTTCCGGCTGAGTGCTGGGAATCCATCTCAATGGATTTCGTCTTCGGGTTACCCAAAGACGCACGCGGGAATACGGGTATTCTCTTATTTGTTGACAGATTCAGCAAAATGGTACACCTTGTGGCTGTACCAGAGACAATCACGGCAAGTGGCTGTGCTTGTGTCTTTATTGACACCATCTTCCGACTTCATGGGTTGCCCCGTGAACTCGTATCAGACAGAGATCCACGATTCACTGCTGATTTCTGGCGTTCCGTGTTCAAATCACTCGGAACGCGCGTGAAGATGTCGACATCTGATCATCCAGAGTCAGATGTTCAGACCGAACGTGCCAATCGTGTCCTTGAAGAGATACTTCGAGGATGCGTACACTCCTTTAAGAGTTGGAGTGAGTTTTTGCCAATGGTAGAGATTACCATTAACAACTCGGTGCATGCGTCCACGACACATACACCGTTTTACGTGAATGGCTTGCGCCATCCGCGCGTACCCACCTTACTAGAGTGTAACTCTGGTTTAAGGGGGGGGAGGGACTCGCGCGAGCAAAAACCGATTTGGTTCACGCTCATCACGCTCTAACGAAGAGGTCATTGCGTTTGATGCCGATATCGATAACATCGATATCGAAGAAGATGATGCCAGTGAGAGTGCGGAAGCCCTCACTGAAGAAAAGGTTGATGTTGCTGCAGTGCACTCACAGCGCACTGAAGCCAAGAAGTCATCAGATGAGTTCATACTGGCTCGTGAAACGGTAGTCCGTTTTGTGCAAGACTCCATCGCCGAAGCGGTGGACAAGCAAAAGCAAAACGCTGACAAGAATGGAAGGGCAAACACTCTTTCATCTAATAAAGGTGACTTAGTCCTACTGTCTACGGTTAATCTACCAAAGCATGTAGTGACTAACTTGGGTAGCAGTAAACTACTACCCAAGTACATCGGACCATTTCGTGTATTGCACCGCCTAGGCAATGCATACACGATCGAGTTACCACGTAAGATGCGAACGCATCCCACGTTTTACGTTGGTCGGCTTAAGCCGTAACATCAGTACGCTGCTTCTTCCGATGAAGAACGCCCTTGCGCTCAAGCATCTCGCAGAGAGCCTTGTGCTCCCGATGGTGGGCATCGACAAGGGTCTTAAGAGCAGTTATCTCATCCCGAGACCGATCAACAATCCCACGAGCTACCCTTAGCTCGTCACGAAGAGATGTCAGAGCTCTCTCGTTCTCAAGCTGAGCAAAGGCAAACTCAGCTCGATGATTCGAGGCAGTGTCCGCCATTTGGAGACGCCTATTCCGCTCATGTTCGAGATCGTTGCGTAACCCTTGCGTTACGCGATCAAAGAAGCTCTCGGGAACACACGGATCCCCATGATCGTGTGGAGAGCGTCTTTCCTCCTCCTCCACCTCTATTAGAGGACTCTCGCGGTGGCCAGCGCTATCTAGTTGAGCAGCTGTTGAACCACCGCGACGTGAACGGACGTCGGACGAGTTATCTTGTCCGGTGGCGCGGCTATCCCCCGTCCTGGGATACTTGGGAGCCCCGCTCCCAACTGATGATTGACGTACTGGGTCTGGTTGACCAGTACGACGCGGCACATCCTGTGCCGCAGAAGGACCGCCGGAGAAAGTCTTCCCGGCACGGTCGTAAAGGGATTTCAGGTTGTCAATTCCTTCGTACATCTCAGTAGAGATACGTACGCTCCACCACGGGCTATTAGGGAGGTAAGCCTCCTTAGGTGCTCGTGCAGAATTGTTCACACAACACGGGCACGAGTCTCCCCAAGAGAGGCAGGGTAATCCCTTCTCCCTTGACAGACGATGCAGCTTGTAGCGTGCACTTGTCGGGGTTCGCTTTTCAAACTTGTCACTAGCTTTGATAAGTTTGTCGTTCCAAGCGTCACGACCTACATCCTCAAGGTTATGGATGTAGGCGTTCCACGCTTGAAGTAGTGAGGGACCATCACGATTGTGATTCCCACTGTACCATCGATGTCTAAAGAAAGCATCGATGAAGAATTCGTTTTCAGCGCGATAGTTTTTCGCGCTGGGGTCAAGGTGATGAATCCCTGACGAATCGAACAATCCTGTTCGATAACGATCACTCGTCGTCGCCGACAAGTGATCCATGAAAGATTTAGGAGGCATCCATGCCTTCTTCTCAGGAGCGAGACGCAACACACTGCGATCCCGCTCTTCCTGCGATGTGCCGACAGAAGTACTGGCACCTCGTTGCGAAGTGGTGTCCATAGGAGAACCGACACCACTGTTAGCGCCCGAGTCTCGCGACCTCGAGCGCCTTCGCTTCGGCGATGGTTCATCTGATTCATCAGATGAACCAAAGATGCTGCGACGCAAAGCATCATCCATGCCACGCTTGGCAGGCGGCTTGGATTCAATCGCCGTCGATACGGATCCGTCTTCCGTATCAGGAGAGTATGAGACGCCGAGCTCGTACTCTGTGAAGACACGAGTGTCTTCATGACCAGCGCCTGCATCACCAAGTGACACAGGCTGGGTCGCTTCAGCAACCGATGGGAAATCAGTTGCTGTTGTTTCTGCTTCGGCGTCCGCACAGAGACGTGCAGACGCGCTCTCGGCGGCCTTGCTCGCGCATCGCATGGGCTTGTTAACCATGCGATGAGATGTTGGAAAGTGGACGCGGACCAACAAGTGCAAACCCTGTCCCAAATGATTTGGGACGAGTATCCATTTAGTCAATCAGTCACTAAAGTGACTGATGGTTAAGGGGGGGGTGATGTAACGGGGTGAATCGTTACATAACAATTTATAAGAAATTGTTATTAGAATATAACTATAAGAGTTATATTCTCAGAATATTGTCATAAGGACAAATATTATGTTGCACTTACGAGTAGTTCCTAATTGGTTGATGTAGGCCATTATATCAACCAACGAAGACGCGCCACGACAGACGCACGCAATGAGTGGTGATCAGATAACTGATTTACACATTTGTATTTAGACATAGTTAGATGAAGATAAATAGTGATTTATTGCAGACATTGACTATGCTAAATACAGTTCTACTTTTTACTTTAACCAAGTACTCGCTTCTTCTTACCGTCTTCCTCTGCACGTACGAGTGTACGTGAAGTTACGAGGCACCACCTTATTCTGTCATCAGAATAAGTAGCTTGCACTGTCACCTGTACAAGCTTCAGTGTAGCGGAGCTACACAGCCCCTTAAGTCAGAGGAAGACTTAACGCTCTACGAGCAACTTAGTTCCAAAGAACTAACGACTTTACGAGTCAACAAGCTTTACAGCTTCAGATCCCTGTTCCAGGGGGACCTAACGATTCAGTGAATTGACAGCACTCAGTGCTCAAGAGTAGCTACCTCAAGGAGGTGTCGCTAGCTCTTAGTGATCAGTGATCAACGATCAAGACGGCTCGCAAGCCACGTGTCCTTCAGATCAAAATGGGAACTGATTTTATTTTGTTAAAGCCTATAGAATATCCTAATCCTACTCAAAGATCTTTCGTATCTAATGGCTGACACTCGTCAGCCCCTACAAACCAATAATATATTCTATATCACCTTCACAAAGGGGTAACCTCAGGTGTGTAACACCCCTGGTACAACGTACCATAATTTCGTGCAACCCCGTTACACCCTCCCCTACCAGATGACGTTTGCCAGAACGTCAATCGAACTTGTTTTCTCAGCGAGAACAGTGCGCGTACGGTGAACCTCACGGTAACGTACGCTCCAACACCATGTCCTCATCACCAAATTAGTCAAAGGCTCTGTGTGACTTCCTCGGGATAGAGGAGGAGGTGGACTATGGTAGCGATACCAGTGTCCGCGGTGATACAGGGACAATGTCCGGCTCACTGATGCCTGTGGCACAACCTTCGAACACCCCAAATCCGTTCGCTGAACGTGGAGGTGCGAGCGCGCCACCAGCGCAGTATGCAGCGTCTGGGTATGATGAGACTATCATCACGAACCCGCTCGATGAGCAACAACAACTGCTTGTTCAAAGAGAAGAAAACGCTCAGCGTCATGTACAAATGGCTACAACCCTTGGACGCCAGCGTGACTATGTGTTCACCCCACCCAGTGTGGAGGAACGTCTACGTCAAGCTGCCGGCCAAACATTGGCAACGTGGGTCATTGGCCATGAGCCTAAGACTCCTGAGGAGGTGGTGAGCTGCCAGGCACTTCGCGAGAGGTACCTGGAGCCGCACCTAACGACTCAAAGTCAATACAAGGCACGTCTTGACATGCAAGCGCGTGGTACACCGGTTCCACCGATCAAGGGTATACCCATTCTCTTGTTCGCAGGAGAAATCGTGAGCGAAGAAGACGATGCCTTTGTTCACTGGACGCACTATGTGCGTCGCCTCAGCAACATTTTTGCTCTAAGGGCTAGTGCCAGTGTGGCTGACGTGCGTCTTGAACGCAAGCTTCGGTATGATTATGCCAAGCTTAAGGCCAGAGGCCAATTGCGCAAGCGCACGCGCTATGCTTCGGCTACTAAGGTAGCCGCGAGTGCTGGTCAGTCTGTGGCCGACAACCCTAAATCCGCACCACTAGTGGTGGGGAACGGCCTCGGCCTCGAGACGACCATGGCCACGATGCTCAAAAGCCTCCAAAGCATATGGGCAGTCTTGCCGAAGGGGTACCTCAAATTCCCATGAGTTTTCAGACTCAGGGTACCCACGCCACTTTACCAGATACTGGTATTGGCCCTGACGACGACGTCGTTTCAGTAGTCTCTCGGCATGAAATTGATGACACCCATGCTCATCGAGCAAAGTCGTTGGCGGCCGGTGTACCGGTGGAGGCCCACGAGAAATTGGTTCTCGAAGTGAAGGGGCTTCAAGAGGCCTTGGGTAAGTCCCAGTGCATGCCGGATGCGATGCAAAGCCGCCTTCAGGCGATGGAGCAAGCTCAAACTCGGAGCGAGGCTCAGTTGGACTTGCTGATTCGCCTACAGCAATCCGGGGCAGTGCCCTTGTCGTCGGCGCAAGCGCCTCCAAGTTAACATGGGAAGGATCCCGGTACGGCTTAAGTAAGCCTACGTAGAACACTATATGTGTGCGCAATTTGCGCGGAAGGTTTAGCGTATACGCAAGTTCCTTCTTGGCCGTGACCGTAAACGGTCCAATAAAGCATGGACGCAACTTTGTCTTGAAGACAGCAGACACTACATTTGTAGGTAGATTTTTAGCATTGAGTAGTTCTTGGTCTCCGACCTCATAACGTTCAATACAATTTCTGCCTTTGGCATCAGCTTGTTGTTTTTGGCCAAGCAGATGTACTCTGAATTTGAAAAGAGCGTACTTCATAGCAAGTAGCTCTTTTCATGAACTGGATAGTTCTTTTCGGCAGCTTTCAGCTGTCGAGACTCGAATGCGATGACGCGTTCGCGTCCATCGACATCTGCTTGTAACAGAGCACTGCCTATGGCAAAGTCAGATGCGTCACAGACGACACTGAAAGGCCGATCAGGATTGGGCAAAGCCAATATTGGTGCATGAAGGAGACTCTCCTTAACTAATTCAAAAGTATCATGTTCGGTGTTACTCCAACACCAATCCACATCCTTTTTAAGGAGATTGGACAATGGCCGAGCCATATCTGCGTAATTCGCAATGTACTTATGTAAGTAATTGGCAAGGCCAAGCCACTTACGCAAGTCCTTTTGGTTCTTGGGAACTGGACAATCGACTATGGCTTTTACCTTAGCGGGATCTGCTCGAAGGCCTCGCTTCCCAATGAAGCACCCTAGAAAGGGAATCTCTTCTGCACCAAAGATGAGCACATCGATGCGTTCGCATACAGCTTATTATTCCGCATACACCCGAGCACCGTTCGTAAATGATCGATGTGGTTATCCACATCTGATCGCCCATTCATTGCACGACTATGGACAAAAATGTCATCAAAGTACGTTTGTGCATAGCCTCGAAGAGGTCTGAATAGTTGCGTTACCAACCGGTTAAATGTAGCCGGGGCGTTAGATAGCCCTTGTGGCATAATGAGCCACTCCCAGAGCCCACCGCTCGGAGTACTCACCGCTGTTAGCGGAATATCACTTGCTCGCATGAGCAGTTGATAATAACCATCGACTAAGTCGAGTGCACTGTACAATGTACATCCTGCTTTATTGTTCTGAAGGACAATCTTTCTAGGAATAGGCGTCTGCGCCGGTATAGTGGCTGCATTAAGTTTATTATAAGCATGCACAATACGCCACTTGCCATTTGGCTTTTTGACACAAAATGTCGGTGTTGAATGGGGAGATTTACTCTCACGAACCATTCCAGCCGCTTGCTGCACGAAAGAATTCGTCAATGACGTCACACTGCTCTTTAGGCAAAGGCCACTGCCGTGTTACACAGAATTTAGTTCCAGGAACCAAGTCAATCTCATGACGTACACCTCTATCGGGAGGTAAGGCAGAAGGTGGGTTGTGGCACACCACATATTGAAATTCCTTAACTAAAGGATAGAACGGATCCAAAGGATCTTTAAGGATCGAAGATCCACTTCGTGCACTAAGTGCCGCCTTTGTATCCTCTAGGACAGACATATCCATTAACGAGGAAGAATCAACTCAGTATTAGGTCTAATGACCGCTAACTCGGATAACTCTCCTGCCTTTAAGGCCTGGCTAAACTCGCCATCAGACAATTCGTCTAGCTCACAAAGAGCGTCCACGGATGGAAGGGTTTCAAGACAAACACTGCCATCAACCCGACCAGTCACTCCATTAACAAGTGTATATAGTGTATTATCCCTATGTGACTGTGAGGACGCCTGGCGCTTATAAGTAGCTACCCGGCGTCTCGATCGTCTCTTCGAGACCTTACACCCCTTAGGGGTCGGGACAATATTGTCTCCATGGTTACTACCAACCATAGTACGCTCTATACGAGAGCTTTTGTCTTGACCGACATTAGGTGTGGTGCCCTCACGGCCGTCCACACTATACGGCGTATCGCCAACAACGCCATTACCGACGTTAAGCGTGGTGCCTTCACGGCCGCCCACACTAAATGGCGTTTCGCCAAAAATGTCATTACCGACATTCAGTGCGGTGCTCTCACGGCCGACCGCACTCGGTGTAGTTTCACGTGCCACCATACACACATCAAAGGAATCACATCCTTGATCACTCGGCCCTAGGCCAACCATGCTTTCAGCATGCAGTGACTCGTTATCACAACGAGTACCACTCAACGGAGTACGTGCCGTTTCACTAGTTTAGACGAGCTAGGCTCGAAGCTTATGTGTGTAACATTGGAGTTAGATAACTCGGACATTCCAATATCCAGCACATTGACATCTTCTGTCAAAGGCTCGCGCCAATAGCGTTTTTGTTGCCTAGCGAAGGTGGGTTCATGACTCTCCAAAGCTTCGCTAGGAACATTGCGCGTAACGCCTAAGGTCTTGGACCTCCAATCAATCCATGGCTCATGGCGCTCAAGTCAAGCCATACCTAGGATGAGATCATATCTCGAGTCCAAATCTAGGACAAGACAGCGCTCAATACTGTCAAAGTCTAAAAACTTTATACCTAAGTTCAATGGAACTTTAGGCACAGTTACGCGACTTCCAGTCGCTAAACGAACCGTGATAGAATCACCCTCATGCGCTGTAAGCGCCTCAGCATAACGCTAAATTTCCTCAAGGGAACGGCGTCGAGCATAATTGCAAGACGCTCCAGAATCGATCAATATCGACCAAGGCTTCTCAAAGCCCTTAATTTTCGCCTCGGCGACCAACAAGCCAGACTTGTATCCACGCACCATACCTGTAGGTATAATACTCTTTGGGGCTAAGCCCTGCATTCCTTTACCTTCTAAAGGTGTAACTGAACATAGTTCTTCCTCAGTAGGGCGCCCCGCGCCTACTGGGTGTCGGTATTTCCCCGTGCCATGCCAGACTTCTGACTCGGGGTCGAGTGTTGGCTCGTAGCCTGGCGTTGCTTACGCAAAGGGCAACCAGGCCGCAAGTGTTTAGTGCTTCCGCACGTAAAGCATCGTCGTACGACATGTTGCTGCTCAGCAGCTTGAAGCTCAGCTTCACCTCCATCTTCAGCATAGCTGAGATCCATCGGTTCCGGCCTATTATAGGCAGTGGTACCCGAATAGTTTGCTCTCACAGAGCGAGGATTGAATCCATTCCAACCAAGTCTGGCCGACTTGAAGTTATGCTCAGCATTAAGAGCAATTCTCACAGCCTCTTCAAACGTAGAGGGGTGTACCCGAAAAACCTCGGTTCTGGCAATGCCAGTACGTAGACCTTCCATGAAGATAGTCACATGGACTGCTTCAGGCAGAGGGTCAGACTGCATTGCAGCCATGAGCGTTCGCAGCTCTTGGACAAAGTCCGATAGCTCATTTTTACCCTGGCGGTTAGAAAGAAAGCGTGAACGCACCCGTTAAGCCTGGTTAGGTGGAGAAAACACCTGTACCAATTGTGACTTGAGCGACTCCCATGTGGGAAACGCTATGTCCACCGACGTGCTACACGTCAAGGCCCATTTCTAGCTCTACCAACGAGCTTCGAGATAGCCAGCGAGACCTGTTGATGATCAAGCGTGATCAGACCTGATCTCATGGCCATCTCGATCTCACGGATCCAGAGGATGAGGTTCTCACCCTCCTTACCGGAGTAATTTTTTACTTCCACTCTAAGTGGACGAGGCTTAGCCTCTTCGTCTGGTACAGACACGTAGCGTGTAGGCATAGTCGACGCTATTTGGTCTTGGACCTGCACTAAAAGGGTCGCTTCATACTGCATGAAGCTTTCAACACGTGCATTAAGCACTTCAAGACCTTGTAAAACAAGGAACTCCACGTACTCTGGACCCAAAGATGCGGTCAGCTTATCAAGCGCAACCTTTTGGGCCTCAGATAGGGGAATGGAGTTTTCCATCCCCACAGAGGATCAGTCTTAAAGACTCAGGCGTAGATTGACTACTAGTGCTACCAAGTGTAGCGGAGCTACACAGCCCCTTAAGTCAGAGGAAGACTTAACTGTAACGGGGCACCCTGAAGCTTGTACTGGTGACAGTACAAGCCACTTATTCTGATGACAGAATAAGGCGGTGCCTCGTAACTTCACGTACACTCGTACGTGCAGAGGAAGACGGTAAGAAGAAGCGAGTACTTGGTTAGAGTAAAAAAGTAGAACTGTATTTAGCATAGTCAATGTCCGCAATAAATCACTATTTATCTTCATCTAACTATGTCTAAATACAAATGTGTAAATCAGTTATCTGATCACCACTCATTGCGTGCGTCTGTCGTGGCGCGTCTTCGTTGGTTGATATAATGGCCTATATCAACCAATTAGGAACTACTCGTAAGTGCAACATAATATTTGTCCTTATGACAATATTCTGAGAATATAACTCTTATAGTTATATTCTATTAACAATTTCTTATAAATTGTTATGTAACGATTCACCCCGTTACATCACCCCCCCCTTAACCATCAGTCACTTTAGTGACTGATTGACTAAATGGATACTCGTCCCAAATCATTTGGGACGGGGTTTGCACTTGTTGGTCCGCGTCCACTTTCCAACATCTCATCGCATGGTAAACAAGCCCATGCGATGCGCGAGCAAGGCCGCCGAGAGCGCGTCTGCACGTCTCTGTGCGGACGCCGAAGCAGAAACCGCAGCAACTGATGTCTCATCGGTTGCTGAAGCGACTCAGCCTGTATCACTTGGTGATGCAGGCGCTGGTCATGAAGACACTCGTGTCTTCACAAAGTATGAGCTCGGCGTCTCATACTCTCCTGATACGGAAGACGGATCCGTATCGACGGCGATTGAATCCAAGCCGCCTGCCAAGCGTGGCATGGATGATGCTTTGCGTCGCAGCATCTTTGGTTCATCTGATGAATCAGATGAACCATCGCCGAAGCGAAGGCGCTCGAGGTCGCGAGACTCGGGCGCTAACAGTGGTGTCGGTTCTCCTATGGACACCACTTCGCAACGAGGTGCCAGTACTTCTGTCGGCACATCGCAGGAAGAGCGGGATCGCAGTGTGTTGCGTCTCGCTCCTGAGAAGAAGGCATGGATGCCTCCTAAATCTTTCATGGATCACTTGTCGGCGACGACGAGTGATCGTTATCGAACAGGATTGTTCGATTCGTCAAGGATTCATCACCTTGACCCCAGCGCGAAAAACTATCGCGCTGAAAACGAATTCTTCATCGATGCTTTCTTTAGACATCGATGGTACAGTGGGAATCACAATCGTGATGGTCCCTCACTACTTCAAGCGTGGAACGCCTACATCCATAACCTTGAGGATGTAGGTCGTGACGCTTGGAACGACAAACTTATCAAAGCTAGTGACAAGTTTGAAAAGCGAACCCCGACAAGTGCACGCTACAAGCTGCATCGTCTGTCAAGGGAGAAGGGATTAACCTGCCTCTCTTGTGGAGACTCGTGCCCGTGTTGTGTGAACAACTCTGCACGAGCACCTAAGGAGGCTTACCTCCCTAATAGCCCGTGGTGGCGCGTACGTATCTCTACTGAGATGTACGAAGGAATTGGCAACCTGAAATCCCTTTACGACCGTGCCGGGAAGACTTTCTCCGGCGGTCCTTCTGCGGCACAGGATGTGCCGAGTCGTACTGGTCAACCAGACCCAGTACGTCAATCATCAGTTGGGAGCGGGGCTCCCAAGTATCCCAGGACGGGGGATAGCCGCGCCACCGGACAAGATAACTCGTCCGACGTCCGTTCACGTCGCGGTGGTTCAACAGCTGCTCAACTAGATAGCACTGGCCACCGCGAGAGTCCTCTAATAGAGGTGGAGGAGGAGGAAAGACGCTCTCCACACGATCATGGGGATCCGTGTGTTCCCGAGAGCTTCTTTGATCGCGTAACGCAAGGGTTACGCAACGATCTCGAACATGAGCGGAATAGGCGTCTCCAAATGGCGGACACTGCCTCGAATCATCGAGCTGAGTTTGCCTTTGCTCAGCTTGAGAACGAGAGAGCTCTGACATCTCTTCGTGACGAGCTAAGGGTAGCTCGTGGGATTGTTGATCGGTCTCGGGATGAGATAACTGCTCTTAAGACCCTTGTCGATGCCCACCATCGGGAGCACAAGGCTCTCTGCGAGATGCTTGAGCGCAAGGGCGTTCTTCATCGGAAGAAGCAGCGTACTGATGTTACGGCTTAAGCCGACCAACGTAAAACGTGGGATGCGTTCGCATCTTACGTGGTAACTCGATCGTGTATGCATTGCCTAGGCGGTGCAATACACGAAATGGTCCGATGTACTTGGGTAGTAGTTTACTGCTACCCAAGTTAGTCACTACATGCTTTGGTAGATTAACCGTAGACAGTAGGACTAAGTCACCTTTATTAGATAAAAGAGTGTTTGCCCTTCCATTCTTGTCAGCGTTTTGCTTTTGCTTGTCCACCGCTTCGGCGATGGAGTCTTGCACAAAACGGACTACCGTTTCACGAGCCAGTATGAACTCATCTGATGACTTCTTGGCTTCAGTGCGCTGTGAGTGCACTGCAGCAACATCAACCTTTTCTTCAGTGAGGGCTTCCGCACTCTCACTGGCATCATCTTCTTCGATATCGATGTTATCGATATCGGCATCAAACGCAATGACCTCTTCGTCAGAGCGTGATGAGCGTGAACCAAATCGGTTTTTGCTCGCGCGAGTCCCTCCCCCCCCTTAAACCAGAGTTACACTCTAGTAAGGTGGGTACACGCGGATGGCGTAAGCCATTCACGTAAAACGGTGTATGTGTCGTGGACGCATGCACCGAGTTGTTGATGGCAAACTCTACCATTGCCAAAAACTCACTCCAACTCTTAAAGGAGTGTACGTATCCTCGAAGTATCTCTTCAAGGACACGATTGGCACGTTCCGTCTGACCATCTGACTCTGGATGATCAGATGTCGACATCTTCAAGCGCGTTCCGAGTGATTTGAACACGCAACGCCAGAAATCAGCAGTGAATCGTGGATCTCTGTCTGATACGAGTTCACGGGGCAACTCATGAAGTCGGAAGATGGTTTCAATAAAGACACAAGCACAGCCACTTGCCGTGATTGTCTCTGGTACAGCCACAAGGTGTACCATTTTGCTGAATCTGTCAACAAATAAGAGAATACCCGTATTCCCGCGTGCGTCTTTGGGTAACCCGAAGACGAAATCCATTGAGATGGATTCCCAGCACTCAGCCGGAACCGGTAGAGGCTGTAAAGGTGCACGCAGTGAAGGACTTGACTTCACTCGTTGGCAGACTTCGCATGCGCGAACATACTTTCGCACAAACTGATACTGACGGGGCCAGTAAAAGTCTCGACTCACCGTGAGATATGTTTTCTCTCGGCCACGATGTCCTCCTATAGGAGCATCGTGATACTCGAACATGATCCGCAAACGCAGATCAGTATCATCTGGAATGACAACACGTGGTGTGTCACCAGAAACGGCTGTATAATACAGTAACCCGTTGCGAGTAGTGTATCGATCTGATGCAGATCGATACGCAGACGACAATCGTTTCAACGATTCTCGAGATGGTTGGGAGAGTTGTGTCAAAAACTTCACAATCTCACCATCTTGGGCGTATGCCCGCCTCACATCATCATACAACATTGTAGATGGAACTGAGGACGTCATAACCGCAACAGTGACTGTCTCACTGTTGGGTTTCGCGACTGTTTCAAAGTCGGGACGACGTGAGAGTGCATCAGCGACGACATTAAGTCGTCCTGGTTTGTACTCGACCGTAAAGTTGTATTCTGCAAAGAATGACAACCACCGCGCCATTCGTTGTGAAAGGTGCGGGCTGTTCACTGCCGTGCGTAATGACGCATGGTCAGTGTAAACAATGAAGGGTCTATCTCCTGATAGATAGACTCTGAACTTCGCGAGTGCATACTTCATGGCAAGGAGTTCCTTGTCATGCACTGGATAGTTCCGCTCAGTTGGTTGCATCTGACGCGACTGATAGCAGACGACGCGTTCAACGCCTTCTGGGTCGTACTGCATTAATGCACAGCCGATTGCGAAATCGCTGGCATCACAGACCACATGAAATGGCATGTCCTGATCGGCTATTGCTAGGACTGGGGATTGTATCAAGCTCTGCTTGATACCATCAAAGGAGCGCTAACATTCAGCGTTCCATAACCACCTCTCGTTCTTTTTCAACAAACGAGAGAGATGCACAGTCATCTCGGCGTAATTGCGTGAATACTTATGCAAATACGCCGCTAGCCCAAGGAATTTTCGAAGACCTTTGACATCAACCGGCACAGGCCAGTCGGTGATCGCCTTGATCTTTTCGGGATCAGGACGTACACCGTTCTTACCAACGATGCACCCAAGAAGTGGTATTTCGCTTGCTGCAAATATACACTTCTTGAGGTTTGCATACAATTGATGCTTTCGCATGATTGTAAGAACCTGTCGGACGTGGTACCTGTGAACCTCAACGTCCGACTTTCCATCCATAGCTCTACTATGGATGAATACGTCATCGAAATAACCCGGCGCGAATTCTCGTACTGGTCTCAACAGATGTGATACACATCTGTTGAACGTGGCAGGGGCATTACTAAGCCCTTGTGGCATTACTAGCCATTCCCAGAGCATGCCGCTAGGCGTGCTAACTTCGGTATAGGGTATATCCCGTTCTCGCATAAGGATTTGATAGAAGCCATCCATCAAATCCATGGACGAAAATATGGTACTCTTTGACATACCATCAATGATTACGTCCTTCCTCGCTATCGGCGTCTGAGCCGGTACCGTTGCAGCATTCAACTTGTTAAATGCATGCACTATCCGCCACCCTCCTGTTGCTTTTCGCACACAGAAGGTCGGAGAGCTATGTGGGGGAGTTGATTCCCTCACATGGTCCGCAGCTAAACAATCCGCAAAGAACTTGTCGATCGCAAGTACTTGTTCACGAGGCAGTGGCCACTGCTTCATGACACAGTACTTCGAGCCTGGTTTAAGCTCGACCTCGTGTCGAATACCTTTATCCTTCGGTAATTCGCACGGGACAGTTTCAGGGAATACATCCTTGAATTCAACCAAATCTTCATAGAGAGGATTTGTCTTGAACGATTCCCACGATTGGGAGTCATATCGCTCAATTCGTGTCTTTTCATCTAGGACACTCTCGTCCATAGATGAACTACTGAGAACTCTCTTGTTCTCAGTGAACACTGTTGCTGACCTTATGTCGGCTACACACTCGTCGTCAGCGACGAGTACGCAGATCTGCTTGAATTTGCCACTACGCAGATCACGCAAGAACCTTTTATGTTCGAGCATTGGCAACTGAGTGATCTCCGAAGTCAACTTCGGAGGCGCAATCAGATCAAGTGTATAAGCGCCTACACTTGATCCGTTATTGACTATGACATTCAATGTCTCTGTCAGTTCCTGGGGACTTATTCCCTCAGGCCTCGAAGGACTTATTCCTTCGGCTTCCCGGGGACTTATTCCCGCGGGTTTCGGGGAACTTATTTCCGCCGTATTTGTAATATCGGGACTTATTTCCTTAACTTCCTCTTGCCGGGGTTGCGCAACCACAGCGAGATCCTCTACGAAAGACTCTCCAGTCAATCTAGGATTATCGATTCGCTTAACCTGAGCGATCGATTGTTTCTATTCTAGATGTTCCCCGCTAGGGATACATCTTTGTCCCGGTCCACTCGACTTATTCGAGTGGTGGACCTTCGGCGCAGCCTGTGTTTCCTCACAGCCACCGGAACTTTGCTCCGAAGTGTAACCGTTTGTTACACTAAGGTTTTGTGCAGTCGTACTAACGACCGTACCACAAGTGAGGCCATCGCACTCACTCGTAGTACATACACACGCTTGTGGACGCTCCAAAAACGTTCATCAGATGGGCATCTGATGAACAAGCGGCAGGTATCGTTACTGTTCGATGTTGCCAGTTTACCCGTGGTTCGTACCTTCTGAGCCACGGTATTCCAAGGATGACATCAAATTTGTCATCCAAATCCAATACGATAAAGTCATCGTCATGTTGGGTATCTTCTAGCGTATAGTGGATCTTCACTATACGCTTCATGGCGGTTACGAATGCGCCTGTCGCAAGACGTACCGTCATCCTCGTAGGAGGTGTGTCACATTCACTGAACTTAAAGTGATAATCTTCTAGCGATTGGCGTTGCACAAAATTGTTAGACGCTCCACAATCGACTAGAGCTCGAAGGGGCAACTTATTCGTCACTTCGAGTTTCAAGGTAATGAGTGAGATCTTATTACCTAGAGCAGCAACGCACAACGTTTGTGTGTTGGGAGCAACCTTCATCAAGAGGCCCACAAATTCTCTTGACGTTGCTGGACCAGTAGGGTGCTCCGCACCTACTGATCCTGTCCGTTTTTTTGACGGTCCATCCCGTTGTTGCGTCTTTGCACCAACAGCGGACCCGCGTCCCTGCCCCTTTCTCATGGGTGGACGGTCACTACGCCCAGTGTTGCGAGACACTGGACGAGGGGCACTACACTCGTAAGCGTAGTGTCCTGTCTTCTGACATCTGTTGCATTTCTGCAACTTCTTGTAGTCTGTAGAGCGATCCTTCTCGCTCTCTACATAACAGAGTTCCATCGGCTCTGGACCTCCGCTGTCATATCGTCTCGGTTGACGATACGATGTCGAGCTGGCGCGAGCCTGTCTCAGACTGAAGCCTTCCTGTTCCTCAATGGAAATGGCTTGTTCTAGTGAATCTAGTTCAAGCCGGAACAGGTGAGTCTTGATGGGACCATCCGCAAGACCCTGCATGAACACATAAACCAACGTGTGTTCATCCACCGGATTGGAACTTATACAACTCGTGAGATGTCGTATGTGTTGCGCGTAAGCGTGCACATCACGCTTACCTTGTCTGAGCTTCAAGAGTTCAGTTCGAGCTCTGAACTCAGCTCTAGGCGGTGCCCAAGTCTTGGCACGTCCTGCCAGATTTGACTGGGCAAATGCAACTTGCATATCCCCGTCGTCGATGCGACGCGCCCTTGTGGCGTCATCCAATTCGACGAACCATCTCAAGAGGGGGTCCTCTTCGACTCCCCTATACTTGGAGATGTCAATCTTCAAGGTTTCGGGTCGACGCGAGTGCATCGACCCACCAGCAGCAGCCTGCTGCTGTCTCAACAGTTCAAACTGTTGAGCTCTGTTCTCTCAACAACTCTGCTTGTTGAGAACCTTGTTGGTGAAGCAAGGCTACTTTCTCGCATTCAGCGTCAAGTCCATTTTGAATGAACTTGGCGATAGTAGCATGTTGGGCGTCTCTATTGAGAGCCTCTAGCATGACGCTAACAGCATGGATGACCATGGTTGAACCCATCCGTTCAACCACATCCCATTCGATATCGCATAAATGGGAGTAGCCGTCACGCGTAGCGTGAAAGCTTTGGTCATCTTCATCATCTAACATATTCATGTTAGATGTGAACGCGGTCCTTGGACGGACTACGAAGTGCTACCAGGTGTAACGGGGCACCCTGAAGATTGTACTGGTGACAGTACAAGCCACTTATTCTGATGACAGAATAAGGCGGTGCCTCGTAACTTCACGTACACTCGTACGTGCAGAGGAAGACGGTAAGAAGAAGCGAGTACTTGGTTAAAGTAAAAAGTAGAACTGTATTTAGCATAGTCAATGTCTGTTAATAAATCACTATTTATCTTCATCTAACTATGTCTAAATACAAATGTGCATATCAACTATCTGCTCACCAATCATTGCGTGTGTCTGTCGTGGCGCGTCTTCGTTGGTTGATATAATGGCCTACATCAACCAATTAGGAACTACTCGTAAGTGCTACAGAATATTTGTCCTTATGACAATATTCTGAGAATATAACTCTTATAGTTATATTCTAATAACAATTTCTTATAAATTGTTATGTAACGATTCACCCCGTTACAGCTGTGGTACGCCAATGCTGCTAGATGTAGCCAGTTTCAGCAACTGTAACGGGGTGAGCTAGTCAAACGAATCTGACGCTACTGTTGAGGTCGATGAAGAATCAGACGTTTATAAAGGTGCTTTGTTCAATTTATTGATATCGACCTGGGCACCTGTCCATGATCCATCTACAGCATGAACGCAGCAAGTAGTAAGCAGGATAGAGATGTCAACATTTGTATTAACCGTGGACAAAAGTAAACGTAAGACAGATGGATCAAAACAAAATGCACAGCTCAGTTTCGCGTTAAGCAAGCTTGCTCCAGTTTCCACGCGCGCCTCCTATCCTGTTCGTGCAGGGAATGCTCCTTGTGATAGGTACTTATGCTAAAAAGTGGGTTGATGTGGCTTACATGACATTGGAGGAGTTTTGGTGATGGCCGACTGTTGGGGGCTACGGCGTCAGTGAAACGACAGCGCGGTGGTTGAAATGATGACGGTATATGGAGGCGTAGAAATCATATTAGAAATCAGTAATAGTTCCACATTTGCACCCAAAGGACGAGGTTAATTTGATAGCACAGGGGTATTTTTATAGGTTATGAGCACAAAAAAGCCTGTAGTCCCAGCGCGCAACGAAGACGCGCCTGCGACACCGGGAAACCCCAATTAGGTCGCCATGTCGCCATCTACCGAGTCTGCAGAGGCATTTACGCGTGAAGTGGTCGATAAATCCAGCAATGTGAACCCCAAGAACTGACCTTCATGCAAGATTGCATGGCTTTTTAGAGCTTTCGCAGCTCAAGCGAGAGAAGAATGAGCGCATGAAGGGACTCAAGAGACTTGTATTTTCCGGTCAGCATTTGGGAGAAGTTTTGGTTCGTCACAAATGGAGACGTATGCACTCCTTCACACACCTCCACTAGTGAGGGCATTTGTGCCAAGGGCTCCGCAGTTTTGAAGCTCATGTATCGGCAGCATCAAGAATATGCTGTTATGAGACAAGTCCAGGCGATGCCTTAATCGCCTGCATAGCAGCGGGCACCAGCACCACCACATTTGCCTCCTGGTTGCGTTCCACAACAGATGGGTGGGATTGAGTATCCGACACTCGCCATAGGAAACTATCAATCCTTCCTTTCGATGGAAAAGAATTATATGAAGGACTGGGATCTAGTTTTCTAGATTGAGGTCACTGTTTCGTCAGGCAGCTTGTGCTGGCTCGGATGGCATGTGGATTTTATTGGTCGGAAGAAGTTAAGGCTGATTTACTTGTACATTACCGGGCTGGTACTGTGGAGCGGTACTACCATAAGCAGATTGAGACTTGGTGGCAACAGCAACCATCCCTGCAATATGTGATGGAATGCTTGCACCAAACGTTCCGAACGACATTTACTCAGGCTCAAGCCGACAAGTTTTTGAATGCAAGGAAAGATCCGAAAAATTCTTGGCCTGAACATTTTTTTTAATCTTGTCGCAGTGAGCGACGCGACTGGCGGTGCAGAAGCGCTAGTAATTATAACATTGAGCAGTTCGCTTCAACTGATTTGCGTCACGTACTCATGGCTTAGTGCGATAATAATCGAATGAATTATTTGAGACACGCGGAGGAGCTGGCACACTTTGACCAGTTACAACTGACGTGCGGGGCAGAAAGACTACTGGAAAGGATGTCGCACTGCCTGTAGCAGGATCAAGGCCAAGAACAGAAACGAGGACGTGTTTCAATTGTAACAATGTTGGTACACTGTAATGGGCCACCCCGTTTCATAAGTAGATTTGATTAAGTTTTCGTGTTACTTTAGTAGGGGATCTATTTCTGAGTTAGTGGAAGTAGCACGTCGTATATTTTAGCTAGTTTAATGGGTTCAGTACGATTATTAGCGAGTAAGATATAGGCACGTAGATTGAGTGGTTCCCGTGAGCCCAAGGGAACCATTCGTACTTAGGATAATTTTTAAGACCAAACATAAAACGGAGTTAAAAGTACATAATACCTAAGACTTGGGCTTTGAGGCCTCCTCAAAGCGTAGAATAGTGTAAGCTTAGTACAGTTGTTCCAGACCCGTTACACACACTGCTACAAATTGTCTTGGAAAGAAGAACAAGAACAGAGATGACGGACATGAACGTGGAGTAACCATGACACTTGCTGTGGTGGATGATTTGACCGATGTTTTAAATCAGTGGATATTGGACAGTGGCTCCAGTCATCATCTTATGAGTGATGAGCGCATGCTCGAAGAATCAAGTGATTGTGAAAGAGAATGGATGCTACTAGATGGTCAAACGCTGCGTATCACAAAAGTCGGTTCAGTCTACTTCGAGTGCATGTTGCTGGTAAGACCAGTAAAATTAGACTGACTGATGTCCATCTCGCACCATTAATTATGAGTAATATCAAGTTGATTGGGAAGCTGAAGGAGAAGGGTTTTAGTCTTACGTACGTGGTAGGTGTTCGATCTCTGGTGCAAACCAAGACTGGCATCGTAGCATTCTATGTTCAGATGAACAAACACGTGCTGATGATTGAAGCTGAACCAGGTATTTCAGTCTTGGCGCCGCGCAATGTAATTATGTAGATTTTAAATGAAGTAGAGAATGTCATTGCTGATTTGATGTGAAAGCTGACACGTTAATGAATGTTCATTCACGTATGACACATTTGTCGTAAGACACCATCGAACGTATTGCAAAAGACCCAAGATCGGGGATACAGCTGAGTGACAAGGTCCACATAAATTGTTTGACTTGTGCACAAGGATCAGTCGAAGACAGATACTGACAAGAATTTTCCAATTAACAGAATCGTAGGATGATATGCAGCATTTTGAAGGGTCTGATGACGTCCAAGGATCGTCTAGGCAATCAGTACCTGATTAACTTTGTTGATCACAAGTCAAATTATTGCCGCGTGTTTTTAGCCAAGGCCAAGGACGCTGCAGCCAAGAAATTTGAGCATTTTCGGCGTTCCTTCAAGAAAATGTGTGATTGTAGGATTCACATTCTGCGTACTGATGGTGGCGGTGAATATCCGAACGTTGATTAGTTTTGCAAGAAAAATGAGGTTGCGCGTCAAGTGTCTGAAGCCAAAAATAAAGCTTCAAATGGAAAGGTAGAGCACATGCACAGGACAAGCTTAAACATGGCCAGGTGTATGATATTCGTCTGTGGACTACCTTTGTGCTTCTAAGGAGATGCCGTGAATCAATCTGCATACACACTTAATCGAAGACCAAGCCGCTTAAATTAAACAGGGGCATCGCCTATCTGTAACGGGGTGAATCGTTACATAACAATTTATAAGAAATTGTTAATAGAATATAACTATAAGAGTTATATTCTCAGAATATTGTCATAAGGACAATATTCTGTAGCACTTCCAAGTAGTTCCTAATTGGTTGATATAGGCCATTATATCAACCAACGAAGACGCGCCACGACAGACGCACGCAATGAGTGGTGAGCAGATAACTGATTTACACATTTGTATTTAGACATAGTTAGATGAAGATAAATAGTGATTTATTGCAGACATTAACTATTATAAATACAGTTCTACTTTTTTACTCTAACCGAGTACTCGCTTCTTCTTACCGTCTTCCTCTGCACGTACGAGTGTACGTGAAGTTACGAGGCACCGCCTTATTCTGTTATCAGAATAAGTGGCTTGTACTGTCACCAGTACAATCTTCAGGGTGCCCCGTTACACCTGGTAGCACTTCGTAGTCCGTCCAAGGACCGCGTTCACATCTAACATGAATATGTTAGATGATGAAGATGACCAAAGCTTTCACGCTACGCGTGACGGCTACTCCCATTTGAGCGATGTCGAATGGGATGCGGTTGAACGAATGGGTTCGACCATGGGCATCCATGCTGTTAGCGTCATGCTAGAGGCTCTCAATAGAGATGCCCAACATGCTACTATCGCCAAGTTCATTCAAAATGAACTTGACGCAGAACGCGAGAAAGTAGCCTTGCTTCACCAACAAGGTTCTCAACAAGCAGAGTTGTTGAGAGAACAAGGTGCTCAACAGTTTGAACTGTTGAGACAGCAGCAAGCTGCTGCTGGCGGGTCGATGCACTCGCGTCGGCCCGAGACTTTGAAGATTGACATCTCAAAGTATAGGGGGTCGAAGAAGACTCCCTCTTGAGATGGTTCGTCGAATTGGATGACGCCATAAGGGCGCGTCGCATCGACGACGGGGATATGCAAGTTGCATTTGCCCAGTCAAATCTGGCAGGACGTGCCAAGACTTGGGCACTGGGGCTCAAGCTGCACGACCCATACGCGTTTGGGTCGTTGGAAGTCTTCAAGTCGCGGCTCAGACAAACGTTTGAACCGCCTAGAGCTGAGTTCAGAGCTCGAACCGAACTCTTGAAGCTCAAGCAGGGTAAGCGTGATGTGCACGCTTACGCTCAACATATACGACATCTCACGAGTTGTATAAGTTCCAATCCGGTGGATGAACACACGTTGGTTTCGGTGTTCATGCAGGGTCTTGCGGATGGTCCCGTCAAGACTCACCTGTTCCGGCTTGAACTAGATTCACTAGAACAAGCCATTTCCATTGCGGAGCAGGAAGACTTCAGTCTGAGACAGGCTCGCGCCAGCTCGACATCATATCGTCAACCGAGACGATATGACAACGGAGGTCCAGAGCCGATGGAACTCTGTTATGTAGAGAGCGAGAAGGTTCGCTCTACAGGCTACAAGAAGTTGCAGAGATGCAACAGATGTCAGAAGACAGGACACTACGCTTACGAGTGTAGTGCCCCTCGTCCAGTGTCTCGCGACACTGGGCGTAGTGACCGTCCACCCATGAGAAAGGGGCAGGGACGAGGGTCCGCAGTTGGTGCAAAAGACGCAACAACGGGATGGACCGTCAAAAACGGACAGGATCAGTAGGTGCGGAGCACCCTACTGATCCAGCAACGTCAAGAGAATTTGTAGGCCTCTTGATGAAGGTTGCTCCCAAACACACAGACATTGTGCGTTGCTGCTCTAGGTAATGAGATCTCACTCATTACCTTGAAACTCGAAGTGACGAATAAGTTGTCCCTTCGAGCTCTAGTCGATTGTGGGGCGTCCAACAATTTTGTGCGACGCCAATCGCTAGAAGATGGTCACTTTAAATTCAGTGAATGTGACACACCTCCTACGAGGATGATGGTACGTCTTGCGACAGGCGCATCCGTAATCAAATATGAAGCGTATAGTGAAGATTCACTATACGCTAGAAGATACCCAATACGACGATGACTTTATCGTATTGGATTTGGATGACAAATTTGATGTCATCCTTGGAATACCGTGGCTCAGAAGGTACGAACCACGGGTAAACTGGCAACATCGGACAGTAACGATGCCTGCCGCTTGTTCATCAGATGGCCATCTGATGAACGTTTTGGAGCGTCCACAAGCGTGTGGATGTACTACGAGTGAGTGCGATGGCCTCACTTGTGGTACGGTCGTTAGTACGACTGCACAAAACCTTAGTGTACCAAACGGTTACACTTCGGAGCAAAGTTCCGGCGGCTGTGAGGAAACACAGGCTGCGCCGAAGGTCCACCACTCGAATAAGTCGGGTGGACTGGGACAAAGATGTATCCCTAGAGGGGAACATCTAGAAGAGAAACAATCGATCGCTCAGGTTAAGCGAAACGATAATCCTAGATCGACTGGAGAGTCTTTCGTAGAGGATCTCGCTGTGGTTGCGCAACCCCAGCTAGAGGAAATAAAGGGAATAAGTCCCAAGATAACAAATACGGCGGAAATAAGTTCCCCGAAACCCGCGGGAATAAGTCCCCGGGAAGACGAAGGAATAAGTCCTTCGAAGCCTGAGGGAATAAGTCCCCAGGAAATGACAGAGACATTGAATGTCATAGTCAATAACGGATCATGTGTAGGCGCTTATACACTTGATCTGATTGCGCCTCCGAAGTTAACTCCGGAGATCACTCAGTTGCCAACGCTCGAACATAAAAGTTCTTGCGTGATCTGCGTAGTGGCAAAGTCAAGCAGATCTGCATACTCGTCGCTGACGACGAGTGTGTAACCGACATAAGGTCAGCAACAGTGTTTACTGAGAACGAGAGAGTTCTCAGTAGTTCATCTATGGACGAGAGTGTCCTAGATGAAAAGACACGAATTGAGCGATATGAGTCCCAATCATGGGAATCGCTCAAGGAAAACCTCTCTATGAGGATTTGGTTGAATTCAAGGATGTATTCCCTGAAACTGTTCCGTGCGAATTACCGAAGGATAAAGGTATTCGACACGAAGTCGAGCTTAAACCAGGCTCGAAGTACTGTGTCATGAAGCAGTGGCCACTGCCTCGTGAACAGTACTTGCGATCGACAAGTTCTTTGCCGATCGTTTAGCAGCGGGCCATGTGAGGGAATCAACTTCCCCACATAGCTCTCCGACCTTCTGTGTGCGAAAAGCAACAGGAGGGTGGCGGATAGTGCACGCGTTTAACAAATTGAACGCTGCAACGGTACCGGCTCAGACGCCGATACCGAGGAAGGACGTAATCATTGATGGTATGTCAAAGAGTACCATCTTTTCGTCCATGGATTTGATGGATGGCTTCTATCAAATCCTAATGCGGGAACGGGATATACCCTATACCGCAGTTAGCACGCCTAGCGGCATGCTCTGGGAATGGCTAGTAATGCCACAAGGGCTCAGTAATGCCCCTGCCACGTTCAACAGGTGTGTATCACATCTGTTGAGGCCAGTACGAGAATTCGCGCCGAGTTATTTCG
This sequence comes from Peronospora matthiolae, assembly GCA_921007115.2. NCBI lineage: Eukaryota > Oomycota > Peronosporomycetes > Peronosporales > Peronosporaceae > Peronospora > Peronospora matthiolae. Next base: position 1,655,944 of record CAKLBY020000035.1, on the reverse strand, counting down.
ATGACGTATTCATCCATAGTCGAGCTATGGATGGAAAGTCGGACGTTGAGGTTCACAAGTACCACGTCCGACAAGTTCTTACAATCATGCGAAAGCATCAATTGTATGCAAACCTCAAGAAGTGTATATTTGCAGCAAGCGAAATACCACTTCTTGGGTGCATCGTTGGTAAGAACGGTGTACGTCCTGATCCCGAAAAGATCAAGGCGATCACCGACTGGCCCGTGCCGGTCGATGTCAAAGGTCTTCGAAAATTCCTTAGCTAGCGGCGTATTTGCATAAGTATTCACGCAATTACGCCGAGATGACTGTACACCTCTCTCGTTTGTTGAAAAAGAACGAGAGGTGGTTATGGAACGCTGAATGTCAACGCTCCTTTGAGGGTATCAAGCAGAGCTTGATACAATCCCCAGTCCTAGCAATAGCCGATCAGGACAGGCCATTTCATGTGGTCTGTGATGCCAGCGATTTCGCAATCGGCTGTGCATTAATGCAGTACGACCTTGAAGGCGTTGAACGCGTCGTCTGCTATCAGTCGCGTCAGCTGCAACCAGCTGAGCGGAACTATCCAGTGCATGACAAGGAACTCCTTGCCATGAAGTATGCACTCGCGAAGTTCAGAGTCTATCTATTAGGAGATAGACCCTTCGTTGTTTACACTGACCATGCGTCCTTACGCACGGCAGTGAACAGCCCGCACCTTTCACAACGAATGGCGCGGTGGTTGTCATTCTTTGCAGAATACAACTTTACGGTCGAGTACAAACCAGGACGACTTAATGTCGTCGCTGATGCACTCTCACGTCGTCCCGACTTTGAAACAGTCGCGAAACCCAACAGTGAGACAGTCACTGTTGCGGTTATGACGTCCTCAGTTCCATCTACAACGTTGTATGATGATGTGAGGCGGGCATACGCCCAAGATGGTGAGATAGTGAAGTTGTTGTCACATCTCTCCCAACCATCTCGAGAATCGTTGAAACGATTGTCGTCTGCGTATCGATCTGCATCAGATCGATACACTACTCGTAACGGTTTACTGTACTATACAGCCGTTTCTGGTGACACACCACGTGTTGTCATTCCAGATGATACTGATCTGCGTTTGCGGATCATGTTCGAGTATCACGATGCTCCTATCGGAGGACATCGTGGCCGAGAGAAAACATATCTCACGGTAAGTCGAGACTTTTACTGGCCCCGCCAGTATCAGTTTGTGCGAAAGTATGTTCGCGCATGCGAAGTCTGCCAACGAGTGAAGTCAAGTCCTTCACTGCGTGCACCTTTACAGCCTCTACCGGTTCCGGCTGAGTGCTGGGAATCCATCTCAATGGATTTCGTCTTCGGGTTACCCAAAGACGCACGCGGGAATACGGGTATTCTCGTATTTGTTGACAGATTCAGCAAAATGGTACACCTTGTGGCTGTACCAGAGACAATCACGGCAAGTGGCTGTGCTTGTGTCTTTATTGACACCATCTTCCGACTTCATGGGTTGCCCCGTGAACTCGTATCAGACAGAGATCCACGATTCACTGCTGATTTCTGGCGTTCCGTGTTCAAATCACTCGGAACGCGCTTGAAGATGTCAACATCTGATCATCCAGAGTCAGATGGTCAGACGGAACGTGCCAATCGTGTCCTTGAAGAGATAATTCGAGGATACGTACACTCCTTTAAGAGTTGGAGTGAGTTTTTGCCGATGGTAGAGTTTGCCATCAACAACTCGGTGCATGCGTCCACGACACATACACCGTTTTACGTGAATGGCTTGCGCCATCCGCGTGTACCCACCTTACTAGAGTGTAACTCTGGTTTAAGGGGGGAGGGACTCGCGCGAGCAAAAACCGATTTGGTTCACGCTCATCACGCTCTGACGAAGAAGTCATTGCGTTTGATGCCGATATCGATAACATCGATATCGAAGAAGATGATGCCAGTGAGAGTGCGGAAGCCCTCACTGAAGACAATGATCCCAGTGAGAGTGCGGAAGCCCTCACTGAAGAAAAGGTTGTTGTCGCTGCAGTGCGCTCACAGCACACTGAAGCTAACGAGTCATCAGATGAGTTCATACTGGCTCGTGAAACGGTAGTCCGTTTTGTGCAAGACTCCATCGCCGAAGCGGTGGATAAGCAAAAGCAAAACGCTGACAAGAATGGAAGGGCAAACACTCTTTTATTTAATAAAGGTGACTTAGTCCTACTGTCTACGGTTAATCTACCAAAACATGTAGTGACTAACTTGGGTAGCAGTAAACTACTACCCAAGTACATTGGCCCATTTCGTGTATTGCACCGCCTAGGCAATGCATACACGATCGAGTTACCACGTAAGATGCGAACGCATCCCACGTTTTACGTTGGTCGGCTTAAGCCGTACCATCAGTACGCTGCTTCTTCCGATGAAGAACGCCCTTGCGCTCAAGCATCTCGCAGAGAGCCTTGTGCTCCCGATGGTGGGCATCAACAAGGGTCTGAAGAGCAGTTATCTCAGCCCGAGACCGATCAACAATCCCACGAGCTACCCTTAGCTCGTCACGAAGAGATGTCAGAGATCTCTCGTTCTCAAGCTGAGCAAAGGCAAACTCAGCTCGATGCTTCGAGGCAGTGTCCACCATCTGGAGACGCCTATTCCGCTCATGCTCGAGATCGTCGCGTAACCCTTGCGTTACGCGATCAAAGAAGCTCTCGGGAACACACCGATCCACATGATCGTGTGGAGAGCGTCTTTCCTCCTCCCTCCACCTCCATTAGAGGACTCTCGCGGTGGCCAGCGCTATCTAGTTGAGCAGCTGTTGAACCACCGCGACGTGAACGGACGTCGGACGAGTTACCTCGTCCGGTGGCGCGGCTATCCCCCGTCCTGGGATTCTTGGGAGCCCCGCTCCCAATTGATGGTTGACGTACTGGGTCTGGTCGAGCAGTACGACGCGACACATCCTGTGCCGCAGAAGGACCGCCGGAGAAAGTCTTCCCGGCACGGTCGTAAAGGGATTTCAGGTTGTCAATCCCTTCGTACATCTCAGTAGAGACACGTACGCGCCACCACGGGCTGGTAAGGAGGTAAGCCTCCTTAGGTGCTCGTGCAGAGTTGTTCACACAACATGGGCACGAGTCTCCCCAAGAGAGGCAGGGTAATCCTTTCTCCCTTGACAGACGATGCAGCTTGTAGCGTGCACCTGTCGGGGGTTCGCTTTTCAAACTTATCACGAGCTTTGATAAGTTTGTCGTTCCAAGCGTCACGACCTACATCCTCGAGGTTATGGATGTAGGCGTTCCACGCCTGAAGTAGTGAGGGACCATCACGTTTGTGATTCCCACTGTACCATCGATGTCTGAAGAAAGCATCGATGAAGAACTCATGTTCAGCGCGATAGTCTTTCGCGCTGGGGTCAAGGTGATGAATCCTTGACGAATCGAACAATCGTGTTCGATAACGATCACTCGTCGTCGCCGACAAGTGATCCATGACAGATTTAGGAGGCATCCATGCCTTCTTTTCTGGAGCGAGACGCAACACATTGCGGTCCCGCTCTTCCTGCGACGTGCCGACAGAAGTACTGGCACCTCGTTGTGAAGTGGTGTCCATTGGAGAAACGACACCACTATTAGCGCCCGAGTCTCGCGACCTCGAGCGCCTTCGCTTCGGCGATGGTTCATCTGACTCATCAGATGAACCAAAGATGCTGCGACGCAAAGCATCGTCCATGCCACGCTTGGCAGGCGGCTTGGATTCAATTGCCGTCGATACGGATCCGTCATCCGTATCAGGAGAGTACGAGACACCGAGCTCGTACTCTGTGAAGACACGAGTGTCTTCATGACCAGCGCCTGCATCACCAGGTGATACAGGCTGAGTCGATTCAGCAACCGATGGGATATCAGTTGCTGTAGTTTCTGCTTCGGCGTCCGCACAGAGACGTGCAGACGCGCTCTCGGCGGCCTTGCTCGCGCATCGCATGGGCTTGTTTACCATGCGATGAGATGTTGGAAAGTGGACGCGGACCAACAAGTGCAAACCCCGTCCCAAATGATTTGGGACGAGTATCCATTTAGTCAATCAGTCACTAAAGTGACTGATGGTTAAGGGGGGTGATGTAACGGGGTGAATCGTTACATAACAATTTATAAGAAATTGTTAATAGAATATAACTATAAGAGTTATATTCTCAGAATATTGTCATAAGGACAATATTCTGTAGCACTTCCAAGTAGTTCCTAATTGGTTGATATAGGCCATTATATCAACCAACGAAGACGCGCCACGACAGACGCACGCAATGAGTGGTGAGCAGATAACTGATTTACACATTTGTATTTAGACATAGTTAGATGAAGATAAATAGTGATTTATTGCAGACATTAACTATTATAAATACAGTTCTACTTTTTTACTCTAACCGAGTACTCGCTTCTTCTTACCGTCTTCCTCTGCACGTACGAGTGTACGTGAAGTTACGAGGCACCGCCTTATTCTGTTATCAGAATAAGTAGCTTGTACTGTCACCAGTACAAGCTTCAGGGTGCCCCGTTACACTATCGAAGTACTAACCAATATAGTTCCTTATTTAAGCTTTATCGTGGCATTTAAATTTAATATGCAAAGTTTACAGAGATCTACGCGAGCACTCCCTTCAGCAACGAGCACGACTCGGGGTGATTGTTGGCAAGGGTACCGAAGTGAAAATTTTTTTTTGTGTGTTTTGAAGCAATAAAGAGTAGTCATTGTCACTTAGCATGTAAAAAATATCGAGGCATGACTGATGTAAAAAAATGCACATTTTTAGCGTGGAATTAATGTTGAAAATGGCGATGACATGGCCACGTTAAAAGACGATGAAGCAACGAGTGCTTCTTCAGAGATTTTTGCTCGTAACAAGACTCAGAAGAAGAAGAAGGATAAATTCTGGCAGAGATCGCGGTATAAAACACAATCAAGAATGTGGCAAAGCGGTCACAAGGAAATTTACTGTTCAGTTGGAGTGGGGGATCGGGCGGATCGCACACCTCAGCTCGGTCTAAAGCGTTATGATTGGTGGACACGAACTGGGATGGGTGGCTAGCAATAGCGCACCTAACCCCAGTCAGCAGGATCGATATCACTTGGGACAAGGCTAGATGACAGTGGAGCCAGTTGGATTGCGTGATTCATCGTGAGACAGGGATAGGGAAGATTCGTGATACCTCACCTAGGGATCACGATCCTGACATAAGACCACGATTCGGACCTGTGATCGCGATTCGGACCTAAGATCGCGATTTGGACCCGGGACAGCGATCCGGACCTAGGATCACGATCTGGACCTAGGATCGCGACCACGACCCAACATCACGATCCGGACCTAGGAGCGCGATCCGGACCCAACATCACGATCCGGACCTAAAAGCGCGATTCGGACCTAGGACTGCGATCCGGAACTGGGGTCACGATCCGGACCTAAAATTACGATCCAGACCTGGGATCACGATCCGAGGCAAATGGTGGTGGTGATATCTCGGGTGGACCACATAAAGATTTGACTGCTAAAACACCTGATGTGGGCCACACCAATATGAGAGGACGATCTTCCTGAAACAGGGACGCGTGGCATCCGGTTAGGATATACGGATAAGGCAGAGGGGTAAGTTATAGGTTAATTGGTTAGCAATAATGAGAATTTAATATACTTCATGAGACGCACGCAACCTCTTCCGGTCGGGATCTTTGGCCTCCCGAAAGATAAAGAGTCGCGTAACCCGTCCATATAATTGTCGCACCTGGATTGTTTGGTCAGGTGCGTTCAAGAGTTTTCAGGTGACTATAACTGCGATCGGACGCAGCAAGACACGTAAATGCAAGGCACAACAAGATCGCGAGACGGCTCAAGTGGTCAGAAGGCTCGCGTATCAAGGACCCACACAGTGAGCAAGGCGATCTCGTTGAGATCAGGGTAACTTATATCAGTACCTCACCGATACCCCTGTGATCGCGCGAAGATTTCCACTCGATCACACAAACTCATCTCAAACACGGTCAAGTTTTCCCTCGACACGAGTTTACCTGTAAGAGAGCTACCCGCCTTACCGACGGGTACACAAGGTGAGGAAGGCAACACACACGGAATCAGAGTATTCCCTCCGTTAGTCGGTCGTCTGGGCGCCAGTGGAGAGTCGGGGTCGACGCATCAAATGAGCGATCACCACTCCACCACAATGGTGTGCGTGAACGGATATTCTAGAGACTCGGGATTTCATCGTGAGTCCCAGAGTGAAAGGGTTAAATTCAATACTGAAACTGAGATTGAAGCTTTAGAGGCAAAGGGATAGCCGTAGACGCGTGAATCTAAAGGATTCCCAGATTATCAGAGATTTGGGAGGGGATCGGATAAGAAGAAAATGAAAGAGGAAGATCGAACTTTAGATCTATAGGCTGAACCTCAAAACCTTCCTGCGGTCCCTTCGGGGACCACCGAGGATCGTGCTGCAAAGTATGATTCGCTGGGTGAAAACCCTTTAGCGAAAACTGAGCAAAAGCTCCACAAGACCCCTCAGGCAATGTTGAAGAAGAAGCTTGTGAAGACAGATCGAGTGAAGAAATAAGCGTCTAGATTGGATCAACACGATTGCAGTGCGAAATCGATCAACAAACCGATTATGTTCATGGACGATGCTATGGATACAGAGATGGAAGGCCGACAGCTGCATCAATTGAAGCAGGGATAACATTTGAAGGCACTCAAGTATCTGCAACCGAGTGACCCCGTGCTAAAGATAATGAAGACCAAGCTACTTGGAGAAGCACGAGTTCCAACATCTCTACCGAAGGCGGCAACTAACCCGCTCGAAGGTATCAACGCGGTCATCCAGCTACCACAGGATGCAGGATACGTAGCTAAGATGTTTGATGCGGACAAAATACTGGAGTGCAACCAAGGTCAGGTGATCCACGCGTGTCGATCGGTATACAAAAAAAGTTCCCTGACGGGTAAGTGCGAATACACGGATCAAGCTGTTGTTACGATCGCCGATGCCCCTAGAGGGTACCATACTGGATCGTCGCATTACAACTCGGTAGAATCCGAGATGGATTCGGACGTTTCAATCGGTATTCAGCAGGAGTCTTTAGGCCCAAGTGGAGCAGCACATCTGCATGATCGGGTGGAGATGATCAAGATCAAACCTTGATCAAAGAAATCTAAATCATCAAAGTCAAGTCGGCGTTCCTGCGCGATCAGGCTCCTGATAAAGAAAAACATCGGGTGTTCGGCAATCTGTTGACGGGACCTGAGCGAAACTGGTACAACTAACTGAGCCAATCTACCCGGCACAGATGGAAGCGATTGCTGCGTTGTTTGATGACCCAGTATTAGGCCAAGGTGTGTCTCTGGCTAGAAAATACTATCTCGCGCGAAAGCGGCCCGATGAAAACCCGCTGGAGTATCTGCATCGTCTTAACGTTGCATCCAAGCACGCTAAGATCGCGATCATAGAAGAGAAAATGGCTACCGCGGCCACGCGTCGCCAGCATGTGGAACATTTTATTGCTGCGCTCGATGATCATGATCTAGTGAAACAGCTAACTCGATTGCGATTGACGGACATTGATGAAATGGAAGAAACTCTCCCTGCATGCCAACGGATGGAGAATCGTCAGGTGAAAGCGTCAAAAGGATCGAACAGATTCCATCAGCAAACGACCGTGCCTCCCAATCCAATGTCATCCAAGACAACCCGGGAAGTGAGGGCGATCCGCAAGAGAGTCGAAAGCAGCGTGTCAGAAATAGACTAAACTGGATTCGATAAAAGCTAAGAATCGTCGCCGAGTCTGTGTGACATCTATGTCTGATCAAGAAAAATCGGACCAGGATCATCGCGCTTGGCAAAGGAACACTGGTGAAAGAGATAGAGGTGACCGAAGTGGAAAAACGAAGGCGTGTACCCATTGTGGATCTACCAGACACGAAGATTGGGGATGCTCAATCGTCTGATGTGCTAGAATTGTGGCCGCAAAGGATATTCATCAGACAAGTATTTTATGTATGTGTAGCTTGCGTAGTGGTGCATGAGAATGACAAGTGCCCCATGGAAGAATTATTTAACCGTATCCGAAAGCGGTATGATTTTACCAAAAACGCGGAGATGCATCCCCTCAAGTTGTAGAAATTATTAAACCAGGACGCTCGACAGATTGAAATTGTGCACGAGCCGAGCGTTCTAGGCTATGCATGTCTAAATTTGTTAAGAAACGGTGGAAGGATCAAGGAGTCAAGGATCGGCGCAATCCGATCGCTAATGTATGTGATCGTTCACCATTCGTTTCTTCTATATCACATGGGAATCGAGTGGACAATTATGCCCGATCCCCTGTGAAGATGGAGCTCGATATTGGCCTAGGGGAGTCAAGGGGATACTGGAACTATCATACTCCGGGAAAGTGGTTCAAGCAAAAGAAAAGCAGTAGGCATTATCAACAATGAGAAGACCGCTATGATGTTGAATGGTGGAGCAGAAATCTCGATCATCGACACAACCTTTGCTCGTAAGGTAGGATGCATGATTGACGAGAGCTAAACGCAAGAATGTGTAGGTATCGGGGGAGTGACTATATGATGATGGGCCGAACCAAGATCAAGATCACACTAGACGGATCACTAGCATACTATTATAATGTATGGGTTGGCGATCAGGTTGGTCAATTATTCACACTACGTATGAAATGTATGGTCCCAGCAGGCATCCCTTTGGATCTTGCCGACGGAATCCTGCGTATACCAATTGAAGTTTGGATCAGTTTGGCTGGACGGAGACCACCATACCGATCGAATTGATCGGTGATTAACCTTAACGATTAACAACTTGCGATACCCGCCGGTAAATCTATGGAAATTAGGATCGGCGTCCATCCTTTCAAGTCTAAGCTTTGGGTGAGACGAGATGTGGCGTAGATTCATACCGTAACAAATGGGTCCGGAAGGATTAAGTTCTTGAAGCTTACGAATACAAGCGATCATAATTTAATTTAACATTATGTGGCCCCTATAGCGTTGTGAATTACAGAAGTCATGACACCGCGATCTCAAGGATACGTATTTGTAGGATCGCGGCGGTATATGGGATAAATGACATTTGACTCTTAAGCCACTAAGGATTGAGAGGAAGAAGAAGTTGAAGCATACACGGGCTCGTTAGTGGATCATCCTGCGTATGAGAAACCTACCCGAATCTTAACACGACCAAAACGGGAATGAGACGACGTTAAGGATTCTGTGGAGATCACTTCTCTGTCCTAATCTGATGATAACTCTCGTGATGGGTTACAGGGCGAGTACACGGGTGTAAAGATTAACTAAGACAAGGATGGAAAATCGACGATGAGATCGAGCGCGGTCAACGCAGTGCTGGAGACGCCGGAACAACCGGGTGAGATATAAGTGGTTACAAAGGAGGAGAAAACACTGGAAGACGACCATGATATAATCGATCCGCTACAAGGACAGTCCAACTATCATCCAGACGAGATCAAGATCGAAGATCGTAAATTGCATGCCCGGTCCACACGACTAGACGACCACGCGGAAGCTATTACTATCATCGACATCGAAGTGACGAAAGAAAACACGCGTGATGATTAAATATACTATCATGAAGGAGGCGACCCGTTCGCGGAAGTTGTGGAACAACGTATGGCTGTGCTGCCGGAGATAACTACCTCCACGACCGGGATAACGATAGACGATGTCCAGGTTGGCGATCCTGGAATACCCTTGACAGAGGATCAAGAGGATTTGCGACAGTTAATATGGAAGAGTCGTCATATGTGAATAGGGAATAGAGACGCATTATCCCCCACAGCACGCGGGACCGTTTGTAATATTGATGTGGGAGAGGCAAGGCCGATCGCGCAGCGCGTACTACCAGTTGCGCCAAAATGTCGTGAGAAGTTAGCCGATCTGATAAAAGGCCTTTTGTCGGCCAAGAATATCCGACCTTCGACATCGACGTGGGCATCACCAATAGTCGTAATCATGAAGAAGAGTGAAGAAGATATACGACTATGTATCGACTATCGACGAGTGAATGAGCTAACACGGTTGACGGTTTATTCTATGCCTCTTATTAGTGAATCGTCGCAGGATATGGACAAAGCAATGTGACACTGTTCATTGGACATGGCGAGTGGATTTCGGGTAGTAGAGATGACCGAGCGAGCGAAGTTAATCTCTGCGTTTATCACACCGTCAGGCCTATTTGAATGGTTGCGGATCCCTTTTGGACTAAATAATGCCCCTCAAATTTATCAGCGGTTGATTGATAACGCACTATACGAGTAACCTCAATTTCGGCGCAGATAAGGATGTGAACACAACAGATTTTCTAAGTTGACCGATGTGTTCACCGAAGGAGAACTATAAACCGATCGGACACCGTCAGTGCTAGGACGATGATCCTATATTGATGATATATTGATCCCATCTACGTCATGGGCTTCCTTGTACAACCAGATTAAGCGATTACTGACGGTATGCGATTGATGAAATTTGTCGATCGGCTTGACTAAAAGGTTTGGGGACGGCGTAATGTGGACTACCTAGGTCATCAGGTATCTTTAGCCGGGTAGGAGACCAATCAGAAGGATCTAGGATCGCTAGTCAACATTCCTTTCCCCACAACGTTGCATTCTATGCAATCATTCCTGGGTAGATTGAAATATTACAGTCGCTTCATAGAAGATTTTGCAGTTTATGCCTCGGTGTTGTACGAGCTACGAGAGGCGGATTCTTTCGAGATAAGGCATATGAAGGATCAGGAGGAAATGACAGGAGATCGCGATTGCATCCTACGAGGAGATGATCTTAATTTGATGAGACGATCTCGGTGAGAAAAGCCACTATCGCATTAACCCTGTTGAAGGATAAGGTTGCGGATACCCCAATCCTCAAATGCTTTGATCCAGATCGACTGCCAGTGATCGTGGTACAAGCTAGTAAGTGGGCGGAATCGACCTCCCTGTTGCAGGAACATGATGGTGCGTATTGGCCTCACGATTCGCGCACTGAAGCCCTGCGAGATCAATTGTGGCATGGTTGAGAACGAAGCACAAGCCCTACTTCATTTTGGTGATGTTTATACTATGCTAGTATCCCGAAAGATCAGGGTGCTGACTCAATGTTTGACATTAGACTGGCTAGTTCATTCTTTTGGCCTCAACGGGAGACTAGGAAGCTGGGCCGCGCTACTATCGAATTACACACTGGAGGTCAGGTGATGCGAAAAAGGGGAAGATGAAATACTCGGCGTACTCGCAGCTAGCATAACGCCTCGAAAAGAGGTAGATGATATGTTGATCGCGATCGATCCACAGAAGCAACCTAAACAATTGATAACCATGCCACCCCTACGGTGGAACCGGATGAAAGCCTCTTGGTTGTTAGTTTCGACAGATCGGCGCGAACCAAACGGAAGAGTGGGTCATATAGCGCGATCGTGTAGAATCTACCAGAATGGACGGTTATTGCGGCCGCTTCGGAATACGCAGCGGATTTGACGGTGAATGCAGCCGAATATCGCGGCATGTTACTGGGTTTCGATCTGTTAGATGGCCAGACTAGGGGCTGGGTCATTATATTTGGTGACTCGAAATTAGTGATCCGGCAAATGCGGGGTGAGATGGACTGTAAAGCGCCCAGGTTACATTTGTTGCGTCAAAAGGCAATACAGAAACTTCGATCATGTCCGAAGCACGAGTTCATACATATGAAGCGAGAATGGAGTTACAGTGCGGATCAACTGGCTCGCGCAGCCTCGCAGAATGAAAAATGGAATAACTGTGCTGACTGAAGAAGGTCGGTGAGATCTGACTACGTTGAACCGTTTAAATGAACTGTTGATGCCTAAGCCAGACAATGCAAAGAAACGAATAACCGCGATCACGAGGCCGCTTGGAAATAGACGCCCTCAGGCTCAAGAGTTACAGGAGGGGATGGTGCAGAAAATGAGAATTCGGCAAATTATTCAGGTTCAGGACGGAGAACGTTGAATCGTCAATCTGAAGAAATTTCTTAAGGTGATGTATCCGGTCTGGACGCAGGCGAAGCGAAGATGTGTGCAAATTAAGCCACAGAGTTTGGGATTGATCAGAATGACCTGTTGTTTTTCGGCCCTACAGCGAAGAGAGAATCAGAAAATGTCGATGGTTTAATGCGTCTAATGATCCCAGAGACGTTGCAACAAGACTTTTTGCACCATTGCCAGGCTAGTCTGGAAGGCGGAAACCAATGTATTGGCAGGACCTATCAAAGGATCAGATCGAGATTCCATTGAAGAGGGCTGTACCGGAGTGCGCAACGATGTGTAGGCGAATGCACTGATTGCGAAACGGGAAAGGGATGTTTGACGATCCGAGGAAGATCTACTGGTAATCTACAAGCAACGTATCCATTCCAGGTTATTGCTATGGACCATAAACTATCGTTGCAGAAGTTCTTTAAAGTAAACACGACGTTGCTGATTTGGGTGGATCTTTTCCCAGGATATGTTATCGCGAAAGCTAGCTCGTCACGAACAGCACAAACGATTGCAGAAAATTACGAAGAGTGTATGATCCGGCGTTTTGGCGCCAGTGAGGCGATCAGGGATATCGATGACCTGAATTTATGTCCGACTTTTTCCGAGCTTTAAGTCAGCTCGTGGGACAGAGACAATGTACTACGATGGCACACTGGCCACAGGAAAATGGAACGGCCGAACGGATGGTACAAACTACGACGCGGTCGCTCAGTATATATTTCGCTGATGTCAACCAACAGGACTGGGATGAGTATGCTGAACGGCTCACATTTGCGATTAATACTGCAAAAAATCGGATCCGGGGGGATACAGCATTCCATCTGATCCATGGGTGGGATCCGCGATCTACGTTGGAGGCTAAATTATCAGTAGGGAATGCGAGAACCCGAGATCGCGATCCGAAGAGATGAAATATCTAATCCAGAGACAACATCAGCGATCTCGGGCTGTAGTGAATGATAGATTACGAGCTGCAATCCAGGAAAGAGCGGATCAACATAACGATGATCTCGAACCACACAAGATCGAAGTGGATATTCAAGTTTGGCTGTACTTAGACCGAGTCAAAGAAGGGCATGCGAAGAAGCTGGCACATATGTGGCATGGTCCGTTTCGAGTTGCGGACATATGTGGAGATCACGCTGTGAGACTGGAGAATACAGGAACTCCATATCAACTAATCCCAATTGCACATCTGTCGAAGCTGAAGAGAGTAAAGATGTTTCCGAGCGGCCGAAAGACCAGCTTACGAAGAGCGAAGCAAATCACTTGAGACTCTGCTACCAGAAGATAGTTGGGATGGCGATCTCAAAGAGGAAATTTATGAAGCGGAGGAAGTAATGGACGTGCGATCTGGTCGTTAAACCCTTTATGGTCGAGTACATCCACAATTCTTGGTGAAATGGGAAGGTTATTCCGATATGAGTTGGGTGGATGAGGCCTATCTTAGTTGTAGGGCAATTTTGCAAGGGTATGAGAAAAATCAAGGGAGTCAGAACCGTTTGACATAATGTAGTCACACGAAGACAGATCATACGACCCCTACTAGTTTGGGTGGATATGCTGGGAGGCAGCATGTGCCAATGAGTGAGGTTGAAAGATGTGTTAGGAGGTAGCATATGCGGGTGGATGGGTAGACTTGCAAGGAAGTGCATGCGATTGTGGAGCTGGGGTTATATGTGAAGTTTGTGGCGGTAGAGAATTTAAAGGGTCCGATCGCGGCCGACAAGCCAAAGAAAGAAGTCAATTTCAAAATGAAGAATGAGATGAAGTATCGAAGAAAATTATATTGAATTGTGAAACCATGTGACTCGAATTCTAGCGATCACGCGGAAAAGAACTTGCGAGGCAGACGTTTAATCGGAGATCCGGGGTGGTAGGCGATATAAGATCGAAATTGGATACGCCAAGTCTTAGCTACATCCAGCTGCGGCAGAGACGACATCAAGTTGGCAATGTTCTTCTGTTTACATCCCAAGTCGGGATACCATGGGGTCACTTCCAGGTAGGATGGGAAGCGCAAGAAGAATGGGTCCAACCGAATGTCTAGATTGCAGTGACCTGCGATCATACCCTGCAAGATGAATCGAAGGATCGCCTTCCACCGTACCAGCTCGTGATCGACGTTGTTTCCGCTGTTTCCATATTATACCCAGCTCATGATCGCTGGCCCGCTGATTGCCAGAAAGGTAGATGCCATACGTCGATTCCCACAAATCCTGTCGGTTTTATTCTCGAAATCCAATTACAGGGTGGTGAGTTGGTAGAACAACTCTGCACGAGGAAAAGAGATCGGTGCGATCCGGCGTGAAGTAGTCTCTCAAGATTCTTGGGCGTATAAGGCCGTGATCTCGGCCGAACACGTCAGCTGAGGTGTCCACTCGGATGTGGAGGAGGGTTCCTGGGCACAAGTACCGTCGGGAAGATTTACCCATTAGGACGGGTGAAGTGTTGATAAACGAAAATAACGTCTAACTCCGCGGCCCTCGTCCAGCTGACTCTGCACCCTGACCAAGGAGAAGCTTGAGCCGAAGACCGTGGTATACGATCTATAGATCCGGAGGTCCACTAGTCACGAGAGATTTTAGTGGGGGGGCAGACACCCGTAATCTCCAAGAGACAAAAACGGGTTTATTTACGCACGAGGCGCATAGTCGAGGATGACCGCACCGTCCGAATCGCTCGAAGCGTCCCGAGGATATCATGGGACAATTTGGGCACAGAGAGATCCACCCAGGACGCTTTGGTCACAGAGTCGCGAGTAGAGCCAGTAGAGACGGGGAACCGCGCGGAGGACTAGGCTTGTCTACGACAATGAGAGTATGGGAAGTCCCGGCCGAGAAGGGCGATGTCGGATTAGACGCTCGACGGCGTGTTGATGACTAAGATACCGACAGAGCCGCCGGCGTTGCATCCTCTTTGCCAATGTTTTCTCCCCCTCACATGACGATAGGACTGGACCAAGACGTCTCTGCTTGCCCAATTTTCGGGTAGCAGCACGCCAATGATAGGAGCAAGAACCCTTTGGATCTCGAAATCCTTTCGGATTGCAAGATCCTCCCGGATCACGAAATCCCTCCGGGCCTCTAGCGACTTGGTTAGCAGAAGAATCCTGGGTAGCAGAACCCTTAAGACTGCGAGTACCTTTGGGGGCAGAAGAATCCTTAGAAGTGCGAATGCCCTTAGGATCACGACACGGCGAAGGCTTGGATTTAGCCGTTGCAGATCTGCTCGCTATTTTGGGGAGAGGCAAGGCGGACGATGGTGGAATATCGCGAGGTCGCTTGGGGTGGATCCGGAGGCCTCTGATGCCGTGTGGGGCTTCGTGGAAGGGATGGGGTTAGATGACCCTACCGTTGCAGGCACAGCGGGAGTATCCCCGGCCGCCAGCAAGGCCATGCGATCCTGAAGGGTTACGTAATACTGTACGGTTAGCTGCAACTTATCACATTCAGCGGATCGTGCAGATAGAGAGTCCCGCGCCTCGCATAATTGGACCTGGAGCCCCGCCACCTGCTTGAGCGCCCGACTCAGATTTTCTTGGACGTGGAGGCAGCTCTTCTGATACTGCAATTCGCGGTTATCGGCCTTACGAAGGTTATCGGACAGCCGGTCATATTCAGCTACCACCAAATCCCGCGTCATTCATCTGCTTGCGGATACCGGCAACCTCGCGATCGGCTTTCTCCTGTGCTGCGTGACGTGCCCACACATTATGGAGAATCTCTGCTTTCAAATGCGCAATCACAACAGTCTGATCGACCCGGTAGGCTAACGCCTCCCGAAAGGCGTCAGACCGCTTGACCTCTTCTTCGTACCGAACTTGCGTGCGATCGTACTTGTATTGTACGAACTCCGCGAAATCAGACGCCGGAGTAAGAAGCTCATTGACATCCTCCCGCAGCTGACTATTCTGGGTCACCTGCTGCGCTAAGGCAGACACCATACTCTGGTATTGATCCACGACAGTTTGCTGGAGGTCCAGACGATAGAAGATCAAGTCGATCGCGGCGTCCGGCGTCGTTCGATCGACCGAAATCGACGGTTCGATCCGGTAACTTAAAAGCAAGACAGGATCAAGCAGGTCCGAGGTTGGGACGCTATCTCTTGATCCGGGCACCTTTTTCAAAGAAGTATTAAATTTAATAACCTATTTGAAAGAGTATATAATAAAAAATAATTCATTATATTTTTAAAACTTTAATTTCATTAAAAAAGCAAATAAAATTTAAAAAACCATCATTAAACAAAATAAAGCAATTGCTTCTGTTTCAATTAAAAAGTCAATTTCATGTTTACTTTTAAATTCAAATTTAAAAAATATGCCAACTGAAATTATTCAAACTTAGTATCGGAGAAGGTGATCCGAGATGCCTCGATCCTAAGGTTGGCGAAGGAACAGGATTCGAAGAGATGCGATCGTCCATCGGTACAACGGACGTAAAAATGAAGACAGTTGGGACAATTCACAACGGTTGCACAGACAGATGAACACCGTATATTGATTTCTGGTGCAGGAAACGGTTGTGGCAAAGTGGTCACAAGGAAATTTACTGTTTAGTTAGAGTGGGGGATCGGGCGGATCGCACACCTCAGCTCGGTCTAAAGCGTTATGATTGGTGGACACGAACTGGGACTGGTAGCTAGCAATAGTGCACCTAACCCCAGTCAGCAGGATCGATATCACTTGGGACAAGGCTAGATGACAGTGGAGCCAGTTGGATTGCGTGATTCATCGTGAGACAGGGATAGGGAAGATTCGAGATACCTCACCTAAGGATCACGATCCTGACATAAGACCACAATTCGGACCTGTGATCGCGATTCGGACCTAAGATCGCGATCCGGACCCGGGACAGCGATCCGGACCTAGGATCACGATCCGGACCCAGGACAGCGACCCGGACCCAACATCACGATCCGGACCTAGGATCGCGACCCGGAACCAGGAACACGAAACGTGTTACAGGGCTAGAACAAGCCGTACTAACTTACACTATCTATGCTTAGGAAGCCCAGATTCAAGTTTCAGGTATTAAGCATTTTTAAGTCTGTTTATATTTTTGTCTTGTAAATTATCCTATGTACGATTGGTTCCCTTGGACTCATGGGAACCACTCAACCTACGTGCCTATATCTTACTAGCTAATAATGGGACCAAGCCCATTAAACAGCTAAATATACGACGTGCTACTTCCACTAGCTCAGAAATAGATCCCCTACATTTGTAAAATGTAAACTTAATCAAATTTACTTATGAAACGGGGTGGTCCATTACATCACCCCCTTCTCAAGACAGCACTCACGAACCGTGAGTGCTCAACCACAAGACCCAACGACGCACAAGCCAAACGATGACTGAAGACGCAGACGCCAACCATACAGCACTCCCGTGCACAATCAGCGGGAGTTTAGTCGACCACGTGATGGATCGGCACCTGATCCCTTGGGCGCTGTATGACTTGTCCGGAGCTCGAGCTCCGGACTCTCTCGAAACGATGCAGGACTACTTCCGGCGTTTCCGTGGGTTGCGTGGAAAGAGTCTTGATGGCATCTCGTACGAGTCGCTCCAGCGGTCATGGTGTGCGTCCATCCGGCGGTAGAACCGGATGCTTGAAGACGGAAGAAACTTTCAGCAGTGGCTGGCCAATCGTGAAGACATTCACGCCAATCATTCTATCGGCGTGCTGTGCGAGAAGATATGCGAGAATGCGTGAAACGTAGACCGACTCTGCTACGTCCATGTGCACGAATCTTGTTACTCTTGTGAATTGATGCCTCGTTTAACTTGCGCAGCTTGGCGAAAGCACGTCGCTGAGCATCCACTAAGCGATTATGAAAATCTAAGGATCGGACGGTATGAGCGCAGCTATGATGATTAGAGACCGCAGTTATTCGTGGCGCTCCACGCTGGCGACACCACTCTCGTTTACGTGGTCGTGATGTGGATCCATCACGACGCTTTCGTTCTCGTGGTCATGATGCATATCTACCACGGCGATCTCGCTCCCGTGGTCGTGGTGATGCACGTTCGCCACGACGCTCTCGTTATCGTAGTCGTGGTGAAGCACGTTTATCACGACGACACTCTCGTTCTCGTGGTCGTGGTGATCTTTCACCACGACATCGTCGTCGCTCTTGGTCTCTTCTTCGTGGTGAAGTTTTACCACGACGCCGCCGTCGCTCGTCTCGCTCTCGTTTGCCATTAGAACACATACGTTGTCGAGCGCATCAAGGTTGGGCGTGTCCACGGACTCACATGCCCAAACGACGTCTAAAACACCCTGAAGAAGTTACATACGCGGTTCCCACGTATCTTGCTCGGGTGCAAACCTGATCCAGCGCACACGATATTTACGCGCGCATGAAGTCGCGACAATGTCTCTTCACGAAGAGGGGCCTCGTGACTTAGTAAACGCTTCGCAATCTAGTGCTTCTGCCTTACCGCATCCACAAGCGGCGGTGGGCCATCGCGATAAGAGCGTTGGCGTCCTGGTTGTCCAGGAAGATGTGGATGCGGCGGTGAACAAGGCTGTCGATGCCCAGCTGAGAGCTAAGGCTGCCGCTGTGCGTGCTTCACGGGCCGAGAGGACAGGCGAGCGAGATAGGACAGGCGAGCGAGATAGGACAGTCGAACCGCCAACCGCTCGAACGGGTGAGGAAACTGGAACGCAAGGATCTTGGTCCCACGCAGATTGAAACGCAGCCGCGTCCGTTGTCCTTGGCGCGTCGAGAAAGACGGGAGGGAAGATCAACGTTTGAGCCCTTGCCTTCAGGGTCGAGACCAACTCGTGAAGCGTAGCCGGACATTACTCCTTCATCCACCCTATGTAGAACTTCGGGTTTAGGCGTAACGACGAAAGGATATCCAGCTTGTAGGCGTCGCCGATCGACTTGAGCACCGTGAATGGTCCGATGAAATGTGGCGCGAGCTTGCTCGCGCCGAAATTGGTAACTGCCGAATCGCATATGCCTTCAGTAGAAAGCAACACACGGCCACCTTTTTTAAATGTGCTCATGTTCTTTCTTCCACGTTTGTCCGCATTCTTTTTCTGCTTATCCACTGCAGAACGAAGAGTATCTCGTACAAACCTCGTTATCTCTTGACGTTAAAGTATGAACACCGACACAGCCATGTCATCAATTGGTTGCGCCGACTCAATCGGCGCATAGCTGGTTTTAGGTGATCGCATACCCGAAGAAGGGTCAATCAGTGTTTGCGTAGTCCATAGAGCTAGCGGGGAAGACACTTCTAGTGGCGTCATAACAGGGGACTTCGACTTGGAAGTATTGACTACATTTGCGCTTAGAATACCGTGAGCTGCACTCGATCGTTAATTGTCACTTTCACCCCCCCTCCAGAGCGGATACACGAAGATCCGTGAGATGATTTACGGCACGAAGAGCAGGAACTCGAGGGTGACGAGATGAATTCGCAAAGAATGGCGTCAACCCTGTTGACTCGTGAATAGCGTGGTTGATTGAAAACTCAGCGAGTGGCAAGAACGCACTCCAACATGTGAAGGAAGTAGCATAACTTCGAAGAACATCTTCGAGGACCCGGTTGACCCGCTCTGGATGCCCATCCGTTTCCGGATGAACGGCCGTCGATATCTGCAGCTTCGTGTCAAGAATCTTAAACAATGAGGTCCAGAACGCAAATGTGAAGCGAGGATCACGGTCCGAGACAATGTCGTCCGGTAAACCGTGATAGCGAAACACTATGTCAATGAAGTGCACCGCGGTCTCAGCCGAGGTCATTGTTGCATGAACCGGCACCAAGCGTGTCATCTTGCTGAATCTGTCCACGAAGACCTGGATACCGGTTCAATTCTGACTATCGGGCGCGGACCCGAAGATAAAGTCCATCGACGCTGAGCGTTAAGCCTCAGCTGCAATCGGCAAGAATCGCAGGGGGCCTGGGACGATGGAAATGCCTTCACTCTTTGACAGATTTTGCATGTGCAAATCCAGTTGCGAACCCACTTGTTTATGTGGGGCCAAAAAAGGCACGCGACACAGCCACAAAAGTCTTTTAGCGGCCTAAATGACCTTTAGCTGGGGCATCACGGTACTCGCGGATGATGCCAGCACGCAGATCCAAGTCGTTCGCGTCTACCGTTCGAGGTGCATCGAATCGATCGATGATGTATAGCAGCAAATCACCATACATACTATATCGCTTGATGTAATCACGCTTCGTTAGCGAAAGAGCTCCCAGTGCATCATCGCTGGGAGCGCGCAGATAGGCAATAATGTCCGCGTAATCCGGGTCGTTCGCGTAAGCCGCGACAACTTATCGTATAGGCATAACTTGGGTGTGACCCGAGTTAGATTCAACGACACACACGTCGCACATCGATCGTCTTCGTCGTCGTCGTCAGTAGCCTGACGACTCAGTGCCATCCGAGGATCGTAATCTGGACGTCGTGACAGTGCGTCAGCAAGAATGTTAGTCTTGCCTGGCTTGTAGTGAACGACGAAGTTGTACTCGGATAAGAAAGAGAGCCATCGTGCCACTAGCTGAGACAGGTATAGGCTCTTTATCGCTGTGCGCAGCGATGCATGATCAGTATATAGGGAGAACGTGCGTTCACTTAGTGGTGGACACGAAACTTGATGAGTGCGTAGCGCATAGCTAATTGGTCCTTATCGTGGACTGGATAGTTCTTCTCCGCCTGCTTCATCTGTCGTGATTGGTAACTCACGACTCTTTCATGGCCCTCATCGTCAATTTGCATGAAGGCGCAACCAATTGCAAAGTCACTTGCATCACACACCTCGTGAAACGGCTTGGTGTCGTCCAATAGCATCAACACTGGCGCTGACGCTAGACTCTTCTACACTGCGTCGAAGGCCGCTTGATGCTTGGGGCTCCACGACCACGTGGCGTCTTTCTTTAAAAGTGACGACAGAGGTTGTTCAGAAACGGCGTACTCTTTGGTGTACTTATGCAAGTAACTAGCTAGACTGAGCCATTGACGCAACTCCGTAGGATTCTTATGTGTTGGCCAAGAACAGATAGATGACACCTTCTCTGGATCGGCTCAAACTCCCTATTTACTCACATAGCAACCCAGCAACGAAATCTCCGGTGCACAGAATACGCTTTTTTCCAATTTTGCATACAACTTGATGTCTCGCATGACTTGACACACCTGTTTTAAGTGTTATAGAAAACGTGTACAGCACTAAGGTTTTTATCAGCGCGACTGTGGACAAAAATGTCATCGAAATAGCTAGGCGCAAAGTCTCGAAGCGGTCCTATCACTTGTGACACCATGCTAATGAAAGTGACTGGTGCGTTCTTCAATCCTTGTGGCATCACCAGCCACTCCCATAGCATACCACTTGGGGTGCTCACCGCAGGGAGTGGTATGTCACTCTGTCGCATCAAGATCTGGTAGAAGCCATCGGTCAGATCGATGGCGCTACCTGACATGGAGTTTAGAACCATTTCGTTCCTGGGGATGGGCGTTTGGGCAGGAATAGTGGCATCGTTTAGCTTGTTAAAGGCGTGAGCGATGCGCCATCCTTCCGTCGCCTTCTTGACACAGAAGGTGGGACTCGAGTGTGGAGAGACACTCTCACGCACATGGTCCGCCTTTCAACGACCTTCAAAGAATGCATCAATGGCCTCGACCTGGTCTCGAGGCAACAGCCACTGCCGAGTCACACAGTACTTTGAACCTGACACGAGAAAAATTCGTGCCGCATACCACGATTGGCAGGAAGTTCAGTAGAAATTTTGTCCGGGACGACGTCTGCGTACTCTCGATCCTATCGCGTAGACAGGGTTACCGTACTCACGCAGAGCCTCCCATGACTGTGCTGCAAACCTTTTTTACGCGCTGACTTTGGTATAGCGTATCGAGGGCGCGTCATGTGCTCCTCTTTTAGCTCAGGGGTCACCTCATTGGTGACCAGATAAATCTGTTCAAGCGTTCATCCCTTTAGGTCACGTACGAAATGCTTCCAGGAGAGCTCTGGAAGCCTCGTAATCGAAGACGCGTCGCGAGATGGACTCGCTATTTTAATGAATTGGCGCTTTTGCGGAATCTTTGTATACGTGCACCACATCGTGGACGCATTACAACGCTGTATTCTTTATGTTTGCGTCCCCATAGTGTTTCGAGTCCAGATCGAAGCTGGCGATCCGCAGCTAGGTGACAATCTATCACACCCCTCTAGACACTGGATGTCCTCATTCAGAACGTCAAAATTGAGTGACGAGAGAAACTCATTTTCGTTCGTCGACGCCTGATGCGGGAGCCCCTGCTCGACCGCCGTAACCTTATGTGGGAGCCACTGCTCAATCACAAATTGCTGATGTGGTAACCCCGGTTCAACCACAGTGGGTGATTATTGAAACCCCTGTTCGACCATCATGCTCTGAATGGGTACACCTGTCCGTCCACGTCGCACTCGGTGACGAGCTCGTGCTCGACCACATCTTGTCTTTGTGGAAGCCTCTGCTCACCACAATAGGTACAGGTAAGAAATCCAGTTCTACCACACTCCTCGTTCCAATACCCTTGTTCGACCGCGTCTTCCTCGTGCGGGATCCACTGCTCGTCCGCGTTATACTCCTCGCTGCGAAGCGAGGAGATATCGTCACCCGGTCATCCGAGTGGCACAAGCAGTGCAGAGAGGGCCATCGCTCGCTCTGTGCATCGCCTGCGTCGTGGAATTGCGATCCACGACTAAGACGTTCGTCTAATTTTTTGGGGACACCAAAAGGTAGGTTAGCACTGCACTGACGTCGAACTTGCATCGATGTCTCACTGATCTCGCTATCCAGTCAATCCGAGGCTTGTAACGTGCCAACTACGGCAAGCGCAGGATGCAATCGAATGTGTAAATCATCTCAATCACCAAGCAGTTGTCGTTGCTGCGAAAGACGTCGAACGTATACGGCAGCGGCACTTTGCGCGGCAATACGTGGCGTATTTTCCCGGCAGCGAGCTTGACGACAACTTTGCCAGGCCCCTCGCGGACCTAAATGCTGGGTGGCAGCATCGACACACAAGATTCACGGAAGAAATTCTTTTCACTCCTGGGCCCAGGAGCACTAGTAAAGGTCGCCGGACGCCGGCGACATGCAAACTGACAATGATAAGGCGTGAATCACCACTAGCAGTGGTGGCATTTAACCGTGCGAGTAGCACAGATGGGCTGGGAGGTCGGTCTTTTACGGTGGAACTGGACCCCTCTTTAGACCAGTAGGTTGCCCTGCACCTATTGGTCTTATCCGTTGTTTGGACGAGTTAGCGGAGCACCTGCCTCATGATGAATGTCCATCACATGCACCGACATCGGCGATGGCGTGCGACAATCAGCCGAGCTATGTCCCGGCTTTCGACCTCGAAGAAGATCATCTGACGTCTGCTACGGAAGTCGCCTTTGTAGGGTGTAGCACGTCGTCGGTCACCCGACGACTTAATCGCATCAATCTCCATAGGTTCCGGACCCGCTGATCTGGCAGCGGTAACACCGAAGGCTTGAGGTAGGCCTTGGTGACTCCAAAGTCTTCGCGGAGGGCAATAATGAAAGCCTCCTTTAGCGTGGCAGGCTCTGCGCGTTCCTGCGACAGTCGAGTCTGCCCCCTCACAGATACCGTCAACGAAGACGTTCACTTGTGTTATCATGCCCATGGGGTGTGTGGTCCAGCACGAGGCTAGATGCCGAGCCATATGCACGTAGTCACGCATGGCCATCTGGTGCTGTCTCGACGACAGAAATTATATACAAACCAACTTCTCTTCTTGCGGCGCTTCAAATGCAAGCGTAAGGTTGTTCTGGATGGTTTCCAGAGTGAGGAACGCGAACTCGTCCACGACGAGTTTACCAAGAGACAACCCTTTGGATATCCCAGTGATGCTGGACAGGATACCAATGGCTTTTTCCTGGGGAGCCTTGAGAAGTCTCTAGGCGATTGCAATTTCAATTTCTCAGAACGAACACGCCAGCGACAGGAATTCTTTTACTTCGCCGGATTAGGCGGAGGTCTGCATCCTCACGGCATTGTCCTGTGAAGCTCTCAAGAGAGCTAAATCTTGCCGATTGGTTTCGGCGAGCTCGCGAGCCATAGAGTCGTGTATTCGAGACTGACTGACTGCGATTCTGGCCAGTAGAAGTCGCTAATTTCATCAGCGACGAAACGAATGCCTCTTCAGATATTGCCGCAAGGCAATGAAGGGCATCTCACTCAACACCAATTAGATGGGGAAAAGTCGCGTGCTCCAAACTCACGTCTGGAGCGTTCAAGTACGACAAATTGCTCATCCCAAACTCGGAGATGAGAAGGACTACTAAGTGCTACCAGGTGTAACGGGCTACAATAACTTTTACTTAGCTTACACTATTCTACGCTTTGAGGAAGCCTAAACGCCCAAGTCTTAGGTATTAAGTACTTTTAAATCCGTTTTATGTTTTGTCTTTTAAATTGTCCTAAGTACGAATGGTTCCCTTGGACTCATGGGAACACTCAATCTACGTGCCTATATCTTACTGGCTAATAATGGTACTGAGCCCACTAAACCAGCTAATATATACGACGTGCTACTTCCACTAACTCAGAATTGTTTCCCCTGCTTAAGTAACATGTAAACGTAATCGAAACTACTTATGTAACGGGTGGCCATCACAGCAAGAACATGGTACCAATACTGTACCACTCAGATCCACTGATCTTTAGTTGGTGTGGACGCTCAAAAGAACCGGTTCGATAATCGCTGTGTAATCCCGTTACACTTCGGGCTCACAATCAGTGGTAGTCCACATAACGAAGAATTGGCTGCGAGCCCGAAAGGTAAAGCTATTGTCTAGCGCGCAAAATGAATGCCAAACTTTTAAAACACACGTTTCTGCCTATCTGTGTGTGCCTGTCTGTAAAAAACGCACCTACGTTCATCTTGTACGTACTAAGTGCGATCGAGTCTCTCCCCCCTCAAAGATATATTAGGATTACCCGAAGTCACTATTTGGAGAGATCACTATTGTGGTGCGCTTACCTAATTGGCTTATTTCGATCAAACATAATATGATCACAAAAGCGAATGATGTACGCAGATATAAAAGGCCGATCGTGTTTCTTGAGTATTCTGTACGGGTTACTATGGGAAACCGTAAGAAAAACATAGGTATTCGCCTAAAAATACTGCGTCATGGTTATGCTATCCATTAGCCTCATCTGATCTGTACCCAAAAAGGTTAAGAAAAGACCACGGTATACTGAGCTTCAACTGAAATGTTTCTAAGATAAGTAGAGCACTCCGCTTTCCAAATGGACTGCATTCTCAAATTTTCGGTAGCATGCTCTGGTCACTGCCCTTGCACACGCTCAGCAATCGCTACACGTGAATGCTGTAACGTCGACTGTTTCACGGCGCATTCATCTGTATTGCTCCCGTTTTTCTCTTTTCGCGGTATTCCCTCCCGCCGTCTCCAGAGATCGTCCACCAATCATCAGACGTCAATCCGAAGCATCCCACGGACATCGCAGTGGGACCCAAAGCCGATGGAGGCAACCACCGGGATGGAGAAGGAGAGGAAGATGCGGCTACTGAATTGGGGGGGGGCGCGGCGATAGAAGCTGAAAATAATTTGTGGCTGTCCGAGACCATGTCAATTAAACCGCTGGGGCTGCGAATGCAGCTGCTGCTAGTTGCCGGAGTTTGTGTTTGTATATTGGGATTTGACCCGTTGCTGGACCCACGTCAGAGATGGTACACAAGTTGGGTATTCAAAAGAAGAATACGGGGGGGGGCTGGCTATCGCAGTGGGTGGAGCCATAGCCGAAGCAATATGAGGGAGAAAAGTGTGTTCTATAGATATGGCTGATGACTTAGCGACTAACAAAATAAACACTTGCTGTTGTGTTTATTGCTATTGCTAAAATTTCCTTTTTGTTGTTGTTGCTGATCGTGTAGACCTACGCTGGTGTCGCGTTCTGGGAGTTGGCAACTTTTAGGCTGGTGCCAAGTTTTTACTACCAGTGTCTAATCACGTGGATGTGCCTAAGAACTAATGAGGTACGAGAACTGACTGCTGGTGAAAGAATGTTGTGGTGATGATTGCAGGGTGCTTGGAGCGATCATGTTTACTATGATCGTATTAACGTAAACCCGTTAGTATTAATGAGCATATAAACGCATTTCCGTAAGCCGCCTGGTCATCGGTGTCAGTCTTTCATTATTTCGATAATCGAGATGAGATTCCTACCCCCTTCCACAGATGCAGCAGCTTCTGGTTGTGTACATCATATCGTTTTTGCCGAAGACAAAGAAGCCTTTTCATGGAGATGTGAAGAGCTGAAACCGACCTGGCCATTTGGTAGCCAGAAGGAAGCTGTAGCGACCGTCAAACAGAACTCCGTACGCCAAGGATTGCCGTCGGCATGTACCGCAGCAATAGAATTGACACCAAGCGCGTTTCCCTATGCTGCTCTAAGGGAAAGCGCTACAAACGATCACACGATCGGCCTATGACATTGCAAGATCGTACTAAAAAGTCGTATATTTGGATGGACTTGCGATCGTATATGACAAACACGCTCCGGAAAATACCGCCTGGTTGACGCTTTCTGTGAATGAATGCCACAATGGCCATATTAGATGTGTTGATAATACCATGCTCTCAGCACTACCGTGCAGCTCGTCGTGCAACGAGAGAAGAGGAAGATTTAGACGCCAAGGTTGTACAGATGCTTAAAGGTTTAGCTACTCTACGGGTTAGTAGTGTGGATGTAATACTCTTAAAGCAACTATTTTATTTTTCAATGCTTATTGTTTTCTTCGGAATTGTGCATGCACTTTATGAACTATTTGTATATATATATATTAGGCTTGTTATTTTCTTCGCTATGTTATAGGTAATCATTCCAAGAGGATGAACGTCCTGATCAAGGCAAAGTGGTGCACATAATATCGCTAGTTAGACTTGGAGGCCTTGAGTAGTAAAACACACACGAAGGCGTTTATGGACCACATGAAAAACCAAGAGATTAATTCTACGGTCGCGGTGGACGAAGAAAATCACGCCCAGCTGCTCTCTTGGCAACCACAACATTCATGGAAATTCATTTGCCTGTATAACAAGGTTGTTATCATTGATTGCACTTACAAGTCAAATATTTACGGCCAACCACTTGCACAAAGTTGGATTTACGTGCACAAACCAGACACTTACTGCCGCAGTTGGACTTATGGAAGGAGAAGCATTTATCGACTACGTATGGATGATTAATGAGATCGATAGGAGTTTTTCTCCGGCTCTAACTATTCTCGTCATCGATTGCGACGTTGGCCTCATTAAATTATAACTGAGAAAAGTCCATGCGCATTTTACTTAATCTGTCGCTTCCAAATCGTGAACAATATGATTACTCGCTTTCAAAAAGTTTGAGTGCCGGTGAGGATGATTGGATAGCTTTCATGGAACACTGAAATGCTATTGTCCATGCACCTACAGAATGTTTGTTTATGCAGATTTGTCAACAGCTCCCATCGATTGCAGTAAGTTCTTTATCGCACGAATTTATAATATGTTTGACCGATACTTGTTTTTTACTACTAATATGTATCTGATAGTTAATTGTTTTGTACAGAACGACAGAGCAACTGCATACCTAAGAACAAGCTCCCTCTTCGACACCATGGTCATTCAGCATCAACCGATTCCAACATTCTGGACTCACAGTCACCTCACGAGTTGAGGGTACGCATCACGCAAACATCAAAAGTTGGCTTAACCCCGTAAGCGGAACTCTTCTCGACGTCAACGAGAGAATTTTATGGGGTGTCGAATCCAATTACATGCAAATTTGCGAAGCGATGGCAAGGGAAAGAAGATGCGAGGTACTCACGAACAGTCCATTAAGCTACTTTCGAAGCTTCATCGCAACATATCGCGGAACGCGCTGTTGCTCCTAAAAACAGTATCCGCTCGCCCTCGATCGAGCGAACCCAAGACGTGCATCGGCTATTACTCAAGATTCCTGGAGATCCCATATGCACACGTTATCGGCTGCCACCTAGACACAAAACAACCCATTGAAGTTGGTAAATTCTTTGAACAATGGCGATTGGATGTCGACAGAAACGACAATACTCTCGACCCCGAGATTTGGTTTTGTGCCCTCTTTTTGTATCCAGAAAGCAAATTCTCGAAAGCGGTCGGACCAGAGATCCACGACGCGCCATCCGTCGGGTTTCGAGCTAGTTGAGAGGCAGCTCCCTCGCAAGACCTGCAACCATTGCCTTGGAATTGGCCACAACCGGCTTCAGTGTCTCTCACGTGCGACGATTGAGCCTGTCCAAGCCAAGGACGCACTATCCCGTCCGATCCGTTTCGAGTGTTGCCATCGCGACAGGCGCACTTGGACATTCCGCCGCTATCTCACCTTTCTCTCTGTGACGCGACGACGCAGCCAATCCAGCCTCTGCAGACACTGTCTCATCCGGTATCGCTGCTTTTCCAACCGTTGCAGGTTCCGCCGGTTCAGTCTCCGTCGCTGCAGATTTGCCGTCACGCTCTTGGCTCCCACCTGCGCCGGAGCCGTCGTCTCGCACTTCAAGACTGCAGTCCGAATAAAAGCGGAGTGTCCTACTTATCTTAGAAACGTTTCTATTGAAAGTCAGTCTAACGTGGTTTTCTCTTAACCTTTTTGGAATACATCAAATAAGGCTAATGGATAGCCTAACCGTCACATAGATTTTTTAGGTGAACACCTATACTTTTTTACGGTTCCCCGGTTACTATGAACACTAACTAATTATACCTAATTTTCAGCGACTGCTGTTGTATAGCGTTTTGCACCTTGAATCAGTTCTCCGGACTGAATTATTCCTATCAAAGGGCGAGCTCCAGAGCTTGCTCTCCTATCGTAATGTCTAAATATACACCCATTGATTGAGAGCTTTGTCATAATAGAACAAAATCGGAAATTATGAAGCATGAACTGAGTCGGTCTGCTATTCGCACGAACACAACTGAAAAATGTACCAATAATATTTACTTTATAAATGAAGGTTCACGACTCGGTATTCACCATTACGGTCCGTACTTGTGCCACTAAACAAGCCTAAGCCTGCTGTGATTATGGCGCGCTGATCGTCTCGTGGAACTTTCCGCTATTGATGCTGTCGTAGAATCTCGGCCCCGCTCTTGCGGCTGGCAAACGATTGTGTCGAAAGCCGCAGAGAAAACACCGCTACTGGCTTTGCGTGTCATAGAGCTCATTATGGAAGCTGATTTCCCTCAGGGCGTGATTAATGTTGTACTGGATGCAGGCAAATCCGGATGCTGCCTCGCACAGCAACCGAACGCTGAAAAGGCCGCCTATATGGGCTCCACTGAGTCTGGCTATTATCTCATGCGCACGTCCTGAGTGGCCAACATGAAGCATGTCACGCTTGAACAGGGTGGCAAGTCGGCCAACATTATTTCGGATGCTGTGGACATAAATCATGTGAACCCAAATAGTCATAACTGGGTCATATCTGAAACAGGGCCAGGACTGCGTTGTCGACATGCGTGTACGAACAGCACAGCAGCTACGGCAAGTTCGTTCGCCGCTGGGTGGATGCCGATGAATCGCGTGTAGCGGGTGAACCGATCGGCTCCAGCACACAGCAAGAAGTGTGATTGATACGACTCAGTTTGAAAAGATACCGGCATGCTTAAAGCGTAGAAGGAGGCGATCGCTTACTGGCTGTTCGAGAGCGACATGATGACAAGTCTTGGTCTGTCCAGCTTTTTGGGTGTTCAGACGTGACGGGCGATGTGGTTGTTGCTCGCAAGGAGATCTTTGGACCGGTCATTCTGACCCTTAAGTTCAACAATTGACGAGGTCACCAAGCGTGCCAACGACTGTATGTACGGGATCGGCGCTGGTGTCGTGACGAAGGATGCCAGCAATGCTATCAGATCTCTAATCGACAAAGTGTAGACACAGTTTGTGTGAATCAATAGGACATATGTTCGACGCAAATACGCTGTAAAGCAGCTTCAAAGGCTCTGGCATTAGCCATGAGAACGGCAAGCTCGGTCTGTGCAAGTACTCTGGGCACAATCGAGTCGTACGGGTATAATGGTCAAGACGGTGACCATTATACCCGTACGACTCGATGTGTTTAAGTCGAGCTCTAAATGCGCATAGTCGCGTTCGTGCGGGTAAATGAGCGGACATGTCGTACTCGAAGGTGTGGTTTGTGCACCACATCGAGAATGTATAGTACATTCTTTGATCAAGCGAAGGAGTCAGGCCACTGCGGGGGATTCATACATCTTCTTGGTCTCAGGTACTATTCTGTAGCAGAAACGAAAGCTTTCGTCATGATTTTGGCAACCGATCGAGTACAAACTGACTTGCCATGTTGTTTGACTATAACCGTTTGTCGTAATTTACGTATGCATGTTGCAGAGTAGACGGCACATAGATAATGGCAAGTAGGGAACGAAGCGAAAGATGAAAGAGCACAACAATGAGCAGATCAGCCACTTGTTGCTGCAGATCACGCAGTTGAAACAGGCCGGTACCGTTTGTTTTGACCCCATTTGCGGGAGTAGGTTTGGAGAGATGACTGCAATTGTCGTGTTGTTGATGTCGGAAGATTTCTCTGATACCCAGTTTGCTTTCTGGTGCTGTCACGCAAGAAGTCTTGGAACAGAATCGCTTTCATGTCATCATGGTGAGCGTCGTCTACACTCATGATAGCAGAAGTGGTACTGGTTGTAGTTGCAGCTACAAACGCTTCGTCTTGTAGGGAACGGAATCTGACAACACGGAAGTGTTGCTGAGCCGCGTGATGAATCGGCTTGGTATCATGATGGAACAGGGCGGGAGAACACATACATGCTGTACCCGATCCTGTTGTGGTGCGGTGTACTTGCTAAATATCATGGATTGATTTTTCAACCGAAGGGATGGTGTTTTCGCAGTAAATATTTTCGTCGGGGTTGTTCGTGCGAATTCTAACACGCGAGAGGGTAAGGCAAGTCACACTATATCACCTCACTAGCTTGAACACAGGTGAATATGTCCAAGACACGATAGTGTCACCAGGTGAGGAAGCTGCTCCTATGATCTTGCATTCCACACGAGTCACTCTGAAGGGTGTGAACAGAGACTGTGGCAATTATCTCGAGTTGAAGTTCATCTTCATAAACGGAGTACGTACGAAGCTAGATGCATGCACTTGGCAGAGCTGCAACAGGTCGGACTCCCCCGAAACCGCTCGTTTGTCGCCAAGTTTGACGGTCACAGCGGCGGCCAGGTGGCTAACTTCGTTGCTAAGCGTGTTGCGACGCATCTAGTACAAGTATCCGGCTTGTTCTCTGGCGCAGGTGAAAGGTGCAATCCCGTACAAGCTCGTCAAGACAATGTATAACACTTCTCAGGCCAGATGAATGAAGCAGCTGCACAGTTGCTGCTGCACTCGTTAGGTGCACCCACATCATTGTGGTCATTTGAGCGACTCACGCAGCGGCAGAGTGCAGGACGGCCACGTGATAACGAGAACTTTTACCATACATCAAAAGCGATGTGATGAATGTAAAGGTGTGCGGGAGAACACACTATAGCTTGGTGTTCCGGTGGTTGTGTGCTCTACCTGTGGGAGAAAGCGTGTATTATTGAGACGCAGGCGGGTTGGTGAGATACGACCATATACTACCGGTCTTGCGCTTTCTTGCAGACTTTTCTCTCGAAACCCGGAATGAAGTGCCGGCAGCACCATGTATCTGCTGACCCCGACATCAAAAGGCGTAACGTTGGCAAGACACAGGGTTTCTCATCGTCGCACAAGACAGGATGTGGGATGTCATGAGTAGCGATGGGGTCTACGCTTCATCCACCTGCTCCTAAACAACGTAAGCAATGCGAGACAGACTTGACATTTCGAGATAGACTTAACATTGACACCAGAAGCTGTTTTGGACATGTGCCTTTGTGTGGAAGTATGTTTGCGATAAACCAATTACTGTGCTCGTTCCTACTGAAATGTGCAAGCTTCACGACAGCCTAAACGATGCTAGCCAGAGACTGTCAGTCCATCGTCGCCAGAGTCGGTAGCCCAGGATCGGTAGACGGCTCCATACTTCAGCCACTGCATAAGCTGCACAAAAAAGGTCAAAGAATATTACATAGCCCTCCCATGGCATCGGATCAATCTTCACCACTGCAATGGGCACCATGTATTGCATACCGGGGACCATGACCGACTCGCCACAAATCAAACATCGGTTCTTCGATCTAATTTAGTTTCGAAAAAATATATCGCAGTACGTCAACGTTTGGCTTCGTTCTCGGGTTTCTTTCAAGCAAGCGGATGAACAGCTCCATCCGTTCCCGTCCTACCTGTTGCACCAATACTTTCACGACAGCATCATTGCTAAAGACGTAACCGCGACCTCGGAATGAAGAGACATACACAGACCAGACGTTGACCATAGAAGAGAAATTGGTCACCGCCTCCGTACTGTCGTCAAGTGTCAGTGGGATCGGCAGCATTTGTAATACTTCTTCAGGGCTAATGGATGCCTCGAGACACGATTGAAACATTGCTTGAAGCATAGCTGGGTATTTCATCACCAGCAGTTGTTGTAAGCTGTCGACACGATCCCTCATGTCAGGTTCGCGCCGAAACCAGAACAAAAACTCCATCGCCTCTTGTTGTCCTCTGTTTTGTACCAGTGTTTCCACGATAGCACCATCGCTGAAGTCGTAACCGCGACTTCCCCCCCGGAAGGAATCGACATACACACAAACCAGACCTTGATCCCATAAAAAGACATCGGTACAACACCCCTCTTATCGTCTCCATGTGTCGCCGCGATGGGTATCAATCGTAATACTTCTTCAGGGCTAATGGATGCCTCCCCGAGACACGATTAGAAACATTGCTTGAAGCATAGCTGGGTATTTCATCACCAGCAGTTGTTGTAAAGCTGTCGACACGATCCTTCAGTCAGGTTCCCCAAACCAGAACAAAAACTCCATCCCTCTTGTTGTCTCTCTGTTTTGTACCATGTTTCCACGATAGCACCATCGCTGAAGTCGTAACCCATTTCAAGAATCGACATACACAAACCAGACCTTGATCCCATAAAAGACATCGTACACTCCCTCCTACTGTCACTAGTGTACAGTGGATCGGCACATTTGTAATACTTCTTCAGCTAATGGATGCCTCGAGACACGATTGAACATTGCTTGAAGCATAGCTGGTATTTCATCACCAGCAGTTGTTGTAAGCTTCGACACGATCCTCTCATGTCAGGTTCGCGCCAAACCAGAACAAAAACTCCATCGCCTCTTGTTGTCCTCTGTTTTGTACCAGTGTTTCCACGATAGCACCATCGCTGAAGTCGTAACCGCGACCTCGGAAGGAATCGACATACACAAACCAGACCTTGATCCCATAAAAGACATCGGTCAACACCCTCTTATCGTCTCCATGTGTCGCCGCGATGGGTATCAATCGTAATACTTCTTCAGGGCTAATGGATGCCTCAAGACACGATTGAACATTTCTGAACATAGCTGGGTATTTCATCACCAGCAGTTGTTGTAAGCTGTCGACACGATCCCTCATGTCAGGTTCGCGCCGAAACCAGAACAAAAACTCCATCGCCTCTTGTTGTCCTCTGTTTTGTACCAGTGTTTCCACGATAGCACCATCGCTGAAGTCGTAACCGCGACCTCGGAAGGAATCAACATACACAAACCAGACCTTGATCCCATAAAAGACATCGGTCAACACCCTCTTATCGTCTCCATGTGTCGCCGCGATGGGTATCAATCGTAATACTTCTTCAGGGCTAATGGATGCCTCGAGACACGATTGAAACATTGCTTGAAGCATAGCTGGGTATTTCATCACCAGCAGTTGTTGTAAGCTGTCGACACGATCCTTCATGTCAGGTTCGCGCCGAAACCAGAACAAAAACTCCATCGCCTCTTGTTGTCCTCTGTTTTGTACCAGTGTTTCCACGATAGCACCATCGCTGAAGTCGTAACCGCGATTTCGGAAGGAATCGACATACACAAACCAGACCTTGATCCCATAAAAGACATCGGTCAACACCCTCTTATCGTCTCCATGTGTCGCCGCGATGGGTATCAATCGTAATACTTCTTCAGGGCTAATGGATGCCTCGAGACACGATTGAAACATTGCTTGAAGCATAGCTGGGTATTTCATCACCAGCAGTTGTTGTAAGCTGTCGACACGATCCTTCATGTCAGGTTCGCGCCGAAACCAGAACAAAAACTCCATCGCCTCTTGTTGTCCTCTGTTTTGTACCAGTGTTTCCACGATAGCACCATCGCTGAAGTCGTAACCGCGATTTCGGAAGGAATCGACATACACAAACCAGACCTTGATCACATAAAAGACATCAACCCACTCCTCCATTCCGTCGTCATGTATCGGTGGTATCGGCAACATTCGAAAAACTTCTTCAGGGCTAATGGCTATCTCGAGACACGATCGAAGCATTACTTGAAGTTTTACTTGAACCTTATCCGGGTGTGTCTTCACCAGCAGTTGTAGCAAGCTGTCGGCACGATCCTCCATGCCAGGTTCGCGTCGAAGCCAGTGCAAAAAACCCATTGCCTCCTGTTGCCCTCTCTTTTGTACCAGTACTTCCAGGATAGCACCATCGCTGACGACGTTAGTGTTGTCTCTGGATGCTTCGACCAACACAAACCAGTCATAGAGCTGACGAAAAACATCTTTCCACGCCTCGATGTCGCTCGTTGTAAGCCTTTTCGTACCACTGATACGTTGCCAGTAGTACATATCGTCAGGGCTCATATGTGCCTTCATCAACCCCCGCTCGATCATTTTCGGTAACATTTGTGGGTAGCTAAACATCAGCAGCCGTATTAAGCCGTCCCTCATATCAGTATTTCTCGTAATTTGCATCAGCTCCTCTTTGGTTGCCTTCGTTAGTAGCAGTTCCAACATCTTTTCATTGCTGAAGTCGTAACCTTCGCCACGGAGAATATTTAAATATGTAAGCCAAAGGTTAAGATTAGACTTATCCAATGGACCCTGTAGCCCCTTTGCCATTTTTAGGCTGTGGAAAAGCACTTCTGGGTCTTGACGTTGCCCAGTCTTGATCAAAGTTTCCGCTACTTCTGTTATGCCCGACAGAAATTGCTGCGGAGGACGGACCCTCTCCTCGCTGTCTTGGTCTTCGAGCTTGGTCTCGTTCGATGCGAAGACTTGAGGCCCCAAAGGACTTGGCGCGACGGACGCGGTTATGTCCATACGGGGAGGAAGAGTGCGCAAGTTAAGAACCATACTGTCGGAGTGATTGTCGCTCTTGTTTGTGGACTGCGCATTTTCCCACAGGGAGATGGCGGACGCTGCGAAAACGTGAAGCAATAGAAGCATGATTCGTCTGATGACAGCTTGACACTTTATAGCGTGAGAAGGCAAGTGGCGATTCCCCCTGGCCGCTAGATGTGGACTATCCAAGTTTCGACCTCATCCCTCTCCTAAGAGATTTGATCAGTATACAACTTTAAGTCAACGAATAAAAAATTAAGTGTTGTATGATGGCAGGCGTTCCAAATTTCTCGCTCGTATACGGTGCTTCAAATACAAGGTTTTCTTAACGTGCGACACCGCGGCGTATAAACGTATGTAGGAATTTTTACAAATTTTCTTTTGGTAAAAAGCTTTCGTTAAGTAGACACGAAAAACAGGTTTTGGAATTGGTCAAAATCGTACCAAGTTTATATAATTGCTATTCATTCCACAATTAGCGATAGTGCTTAACACACCACCGGCAGTTGGTACAACAAAGCTTCTTGTACGGGCAAGACTATTCCGTACTTAAAAATTTGCAATTCTGTACTGCAAACGCCGTCGAACGTTTGTACGAACAACTAGTTAGCTTCATATTTAAAATATACCTGTATTATGCTATATATGGAAGGTCAGAGGTAAGGAGATTAAAGAGCTTCCATTGACGAATTGAACCCAACAAAGAGCAGGAACGTGAAGTTGATGAGGTCGCCCACAACGGCAACGATTTCACCACTGGACAGCAAGTAGACGAGCAGCTGGCCCAGGAGCGTCTTCATGAGCTCGGAGAGGGAGATGTTAAGCCAGTAGAGCACAGCCGTGCTGAAGGACCAAATGCCGAAGAGAGAGAAGGAGACAATGGTGAAGAGGAGACTGGTACCAAAGACGTAGGAAATCACGGTGAACGTGATGCCGAGAAAGTATCAGATACTTTTTGTACGTCAGCGCGTCGCGCTCGCGATAGTATACCGCTCGTTCCCGCAGGGTGAAGGGCAGACAAGCAACGTACTTCACGTATTTTCGATTCAGTGTTGTCATGTAAATGATACCCACGGCTATTTTCAGCTCTTGGTACGTTGTAAGGTCGGCGTTGACGAGCACGAGGCCTAAGATGATGGCCAGGATAAGCGCGAGCCAATACCGAGTCAACTTGTACTATGTTCGCCAGTACATTGACTGGAAATGCTGCATGATCAACCAGAGTTGCATCCAGGAAGTAGCAGCTCGCTCGTGTGCTGGAACACTAATTCGGAAGACTATCAGGTGCAGGTGTCGAACACCAGATTCAGCCAGACGAGTCAGCAACACTTGGTGCTTCAGAGATAGATTTGGACATTACTAATCTTCCAGGTGGAGATGTTCAACCCGTCTTTTGCGCTCAGCACTAAATCCAGTCAATGGAAGCTCTTGAATATCCGCACTAAATCCAGTCAATGGAAGCTCTTGAATCTCCGCACTCTGACCTTCTAAATTAAGCATTATACAGATAATTTCGAACTATTAAGCTGATTAGCTGTTCGTAAAAACGTTTGAAGGCTTTTGCAGTACGGAATAGCAAAATCCAAAGTACGTAATAGCCTCGCCCTTCTTGTACTCTAAATAAAAAATTATAAAAACTTTTGCCTAAACATGTAAACCGAAAACGTCACAGTAGTTAATGTAACTTTAGTGAATGGTCATTTCCACCACCTGTTTTACTATTTTAACCACACCATAACTTTTGTTTAAATTACAGGCGCACCACATCAAAGCACAGAACTACACATCCTACAACAAGGTGCTACCTTGTAGTGCCTTAAGCTCTTCCTGTCAATATAGTGTGTATTGTAATACGTGCCAAAAGCAGCTCAATGAGTTTAGACCATGTGGACTCGCTGCTTTGTACTATACTTCTTCTGCGTTGTAGCAAGAGCCAATTTATTCGTCCTCTCGCTCGAGTAGGAGCTGCTACAAAAACACAATCTTTTGGAATGCTTTGATCCCCTGCAGACGCTGAGCCGTCAGCCCCGCATCGAGTAGAATACCAGACACAGATGTACGCGTCTTTTCGTGTCCAGCAATGCGCGCACCGTGATTTGCCTCGTACGCGTCTTCATAATACTCGTTTACAAAGTCAGCGACGATCTCCACCTTGACTGTCTGAATCACCCACTCGTTGTAGCCAATACACGCTCCATTCAGGGTATTGTAGCAAAGCGGTCACAAGGAAATTTATCGTTCAGCTGGAGTGGGGGATTGGGCGGATCGCGCACCTCAGCTCAGTCCAAAGCGTTATGATTGGTGGGCACAAACCGGCACGGGTCGCTAGCAATAGCGCACCTAACCCCAGTAAGCAGGATCGATATCACTTGGGACAAGGCTAGATGACAGTTGGACCATTTGGATTGCGCGATATATCGTGGGACAGGGCAAGGGAAGATTTGTGATACCTCACCTAGGGATCACGATCCTGGCTTGGGATCACAATCCGGACTTAGGATCACGATCCGGACCTAGGATCAAGATCCGGACCTAGGATCAAGATCTGGACCTAGGATCACGATCTGGACCTAGGATCGCGACCCGGACCCAACATCACGATCCGGACCTAAAAGCGTGATTCGGACCTAGGACTGCGATCCGGAACTGGGGTCACGATCCGGACCTAAAATTACGATCCGGACCTGGGATCACGATCCGAGGCAAATGGTGGTGATATCTCGGGTGGACCACAAGAAGATTCGACTGCCGATACATCTGATGTGGTCCACACCAATACGAGAGGACGATCTTCCTGAAACAGGGACGCGTGACATCCGGTTAGGATATACGGATAAGGCAGAGGGGTAAGTTATAGGTTAATTGGTTAGCATTAAAGAGAATTTAATATACTTCATGAGACGCACGCAACCTCTTCCGGTCAGGATCTTTGGCCTCCCGAAGGATAAAGAGTCGCGATACCCGCCCATATAAGTGTCGCATCTGGATTGTTTGGTCAGGTGCGTTCAAGAATTCTCAGGTAACTACAACTGCGATCGGACGCAGCAAGACACGTAAATGCAAGGCACAACACGACCACGAGACGGATCAAGCGTTCAGAATGCTCGCGCATCAAGGACCCACACAGTGAGCAAGGCTAACTCGTTAAGATCAGGGTAGCTTATATCAGTACCTCACCATTACCCCAGTGATCGCGCGAAGATTTCCTCCCGATCACACAAACTCATCCCAAACACGGTCAAGCTTTCCTCGACACGAGTCCACCTGTAGGAGAGCAACTCTCCTTACCGACGGGTACACAAGGTGAAGAAAGCGATGTACACGGAAACAGAGTATTCCCTCCGTTAGTCGGTCGTCTGGGCGCTAGTGGAGAGTCGGGGTCGACGCATCAAATGAGCGATCACCACTTCACCACAATGGTGCTCGTGAACGGATATTCTAGTGACTCGGGATTTCATCGTGAGTCCCAGAGTGAAGGGGTTAAAGTCAAGAATTAAAATGAGATGGAAGCGTTAGAGGCAAAGGGATAGCCGCAGACGCGTGAATCTAAAGGATCCCCAGATTATCAGAGATTTGGGAGGGGATCGGATAAAAATAAAATGAAAGAGGAAGATCGAGCTTTATATCTGAAGGTTGAATTTCAAACCCTTCCTGCAGTCCCTTCGGGGACCACCGAGGATCGTGCTGCAAAGTATGATTCGCTGGGTGAAAACCCTTTAGCGAAAACTGAGCAAAAGCTCCACAAGACCCCTCAGGCAATGTCGAAGAAGAAGCTTGTGAAGACAGATTGAGTAAAGAAATAAGTGTCTAGATTGGATCAACACGATCGCAGTGAGAAATCGATCAACAAACCGGTTAAGTTCATGGGCGATGCTATGGATACAGAGATGGAAGACCGACGACTGCATCAACTGGCGCAGGGATAA
Organism: Peronospora matthiolae; assembly: GCA_921007115.2. Lineage (NCBI taxonomy): Eukaryota > Oomycota > Peronosporomycetes > Peronosporales > Peronosporaceae > Peronospora > Peronospora matthiolae. The sequence goes on along the minus strand of CAKLBY020000035.1, from coordinate 1,616,674 downwards.
CATTTAAAGGCACTCAAGAATCTGCAACCGAGTGACCCCGTGCTAAAGATATTGAAGACCAAGCTACTTGGAAAACATAAGGTCCAATATCTCTACCGAAGACGGCAACTAACCCGCTCGAAGGGATCAACGTGGTCATCCAGCTGCCACAGAATGCAGTATACGTAGCGGGGATGTTTGATGCGAAAAAAATACTGGAGTGCGACCAAGATCAGGTGATCCACGCGTTTCGATCGATATACAAAAAATGGTTCCCTGACGGGTAAGTGCGAATACACGGATCAAGCTGTTGTTACGATCGCCGATGCCCCGAGAGGGTACCATACTGGATCGTCGCATTACAACTCGGCGGAATCCGAGATGGATTCGGACGTTTCAATCGGTATTCAGCGGATGTCTTTAGGCCCAAGTGAAGCAGCACATCCGCTCTATCGGGTGGAGATGATCAAGATCGAACCGCGATCGACGACCACTGGCGCTAAAAGACAAATGACGTCAACTAGGCAAGGAAACATGCAGGCATATCTTGATGAGGCCATAAAACGGTTTCAGCAAGATCAGCGGGAACTGGAATATCAAGCGATATACCCAAGCCAACTGGTCAAGCCTGTAAGAGTCCAAGAACCATGTACCCCAGATGTAGATATGGAATTGGTGCGATCGCACATCAGTCGATCGGAGTTTTACAACCCTGAAGATGCTGATCCCGACTACCCAGGGAAAGAGGAGCGAAGACGTGCGATTGAAGCCACCACAGACCCGCATCAGGAAGGTGGTACGATTCCCCAGCGCACCCGAGTGTCGGCAATGACAGAGCTGAATTAATTCAGTGGCAAAGATCGAGACGAAGATCGAGCTAGAAGCTGGATCAGCAAAGTCAAAATTGCGTTCCTGCGCGATCAGGCTCCTGATGAAGAAAAACATCGGGTGTTCGGCAATCTATTGACGGGACCTGAGCGAAACTGGTACAACCAACTGAGCCAATCTACCCGGCACAGATGGAAGCGATTGTTGGGTTGTTTTATGACCCAGTATTAGGCCAAGGTGTCTCTCTGGCTAGACAATATTATCTAGCGCGAAAGCGGCCGGATGAAAACCCGCTGGAGTATCTGCATCGTCTTAACGTTGCATCCAAGCACGCTAAGATCGCGATCATAGAAGAGAAAATGGCTACCGCGGCCACGCGTCGCCAGCATGTGGAACATTTTATTCCTATGCTCGATGATTATGATCTAGTGAAACAGCTAACTCGATTGCGGCTGACGGACATTGATGAAATGGAAGAAACTCTCCCTGCATGCCAACGGATGGAGAATCGTCCGGTGAAAGCGTCAAAAGGATCGAACAGATTCCATCAGCAAACGACCGTGCCTCCCATTACAATGTCATCCAAAACAGCCCGGGAAGTGAGGGCGATCCGCAAGAGAGTCGAAAGCAGCGTATCAGAAATAGACTAAATTGGATTCGATAAAAGCCAAGAATCGTCGCCGGGTCTGTGTGACTTCTATGTCTGATCAAGAAAAATCGGACAAGGATCGTCGTGCTTGGCATAGGAACACTGGTGAAAGAGATAGAGGTGACCGAAGTGGAAATACGAAGGCGTGTACCCATTGTGGATCTACCAGACACGAAGATCGAGGATGCTGGCAGAGACTGACGTGCTAGAAATGTGGCCGCAAAGGACATCCATCGGACAAGTTTTTTATGGATGTGCAACTTGCGTTGCGGTGCATGAGAATGACAAGTGCCCCATGGAAGAATTCTTTAACTGTATCCGAAAGCGGTATGATTTTACCAAAAACGCGGAGATGCATCCCTCCAAGGTAAAGAAAATGTTAAACGAGGACGCTCGACAGATTGAAATGTGCACGAGTCGAGCGTTCTAGGCTATGCATGTCTGAATTTGTTAAGAAACGGTGGAAGGATCAAGGAGTCAAGGATCGGCGCAATCCGATCGCTAATGTATGTGATCGTTCACCATTCGTTTCTTCTATATCAAATGGGAATCGAGTGGACAATTATGCCCGATCCCCTGTGAAGATGGAGCTCGATATTGGCCTAGGGGAGTCAAGGGGATACTGGAACTATCATACTCCGGGAAAGTGGTTCAAGCAAAAGAAAAGCAGTAGGCATTATCAACAATGAGAAGACCGCTATGATGTTGAATGGTGGAGCAGAAATCTCGATCATCGACACAACCTTTGCTCGTAAGGTAGGCTGCAAGATTGATGAAAGTGAGCGCAAGAATGTGTTGGTATCGGGGGAGTGACTATATGACGATGGGCCGGACCAAGATCAAGATCACACTAGACGGATCACTAGCATACTATTATGATGTCTGGGTTGGCGATCAGGTTGGTCAATTATTCACACTACGTATGAAATGTATGGTCCCAGCAGGCATCCCTTTGGATCTTGCCGACGGAATCCTGCGTATACCAATTGAAGTTTGGATCAGTTTGGCTGGACGGAGACCACCATACCGATCGAATTGATCGGTGATTAACCTTAACGATTAACAACTTGTGATACCCGCCGGTAAATCTATGGAAATTAGGATCGGCGTCCATCCTTTCAAGTCTAAGCTTTGGGTGAGACGAGATGTGGCGTGGATTCCTACCGTAACAAATGGGTCCGGAAGGATTAAGTTCTTGAAGCTTACGAATACAAGCGATCATAATTTGGTCTTACATTATATGGCCCCTACAGCGTTGTGGATCACAGAAGTCATGACACCGCGATCTCAAGGATACGTATTTGTAGGATCGCGGCGGTATATGGGATAACCGACATTTGACTCTTAAGCCACTAAGGATTGAGAGGAAGAAGAAGTTGAAGCATACACGGGCTCGTTAGTGGATCATCCTGCGTATAAGAAACCTACCCGAATCTTAACACGACCAAAACGGGAATCAGACGACGTTAAGGATTCTGTGGAAATCACTCCTCTGTCCTAATCTGATGATAACTCTCGTGATGGGTTACAGGGCGAGTACACGGGTGTAAAGATTGACGAAGACAAGGATGGAAAATCGACGATGAGATCGAGCGCGGTCAACGCAGTGCGGGAGACGCCGGAATAACCGGGTGAGATATAAGTGGTTACAAAGGAGGAGAAAACACAGGAAGACGGCCATGATATAACTGATCCGCTACAAGGACAGAATAACTATCAGCCAGACGAGATCAAGATCGAAGATCGTAAATTGCATGCCCGGTCCACACGACTAGACGACAACGCGGAAGCTATTATCATCGACATCGAAGTGACGAAAGACAACACACTGTATGATTAAATATACTATCATGAAGGAGGCGACCCGTTCGCGGAAGTTGTGGAACAGCATGTGGCTGTGCTGCCGGAGATAACTACCTCCACGACCGGGATAACGATAGACGATGTCCAGGTTGGCGATCCTGGAATACCCTTGACAGAGGATCGGGAGGGTTTGAGACAATTAATATGGAAGAGTCGTCATCTGTAAATAGGGAATAGAGACGCATTACTTCCCGTAGCGCGCAGGGGCTGTTTGTAGTATTGATGTGGGAGAGGCAAGGCCGATCGCGCAGCGCGTACTACCTGTTGCGCCAAAATGTCGTGAGGGTTAGACGATCTGATAAAAGGCCTATTGTCGACCAAGATTATCCGACCTTCGACATCGACGTGGGCATCACCGATAGTCGTGATCACTAAGAAGAGTGGAGAAGATAGCCGACTGTGTATCGACTATCGACGAGTGAATGAGCTAACACGGTTGATGGTGTATTTTATGCCGCTTATTAGTGAACTGTCGCAGGATATGGACAAAGCAATGTGATACTGTTCAATGGAAGTGGCGAGTGGATTTTGGGTGGTAGAAATGACCGAGAGAGCGAAGTTAATCTCTGCGCTTATCACACCGTCAGGCCTATTTGAATGGTTGCGGATCCCTTTGGAATAAAGAATGCCCCTCAAATTTATCAGAGGTTTATTGATAACGCTCTATACGAGTACCTCAATTTCGGCGCAGATAAGGATGTGAACACAACAGATTTTCCAAGTTGACCGATGTGTTCACCGAAGGAGAACTATAAACCGATCGGACGCCGTAAGTGCTAGGACGATGATCCTATATTGATGATATATTGATCCCTTCTACGTCATGGGCTTCCTTGTACAACCAGATTAAGCGATTACTGACGGTATGCGATCGATGGAATTTGTCGATCAGCTCGACTAAAAGGTTTGTGGACGGCGTAATGTGGACTACCTAGGTCATCAGGTATCTTTAGCCGGGTTGGAGGCCTACCCCAGGATCCAGGATCGCTAGTCAACATCCCTTTCCCCACAACGTTGCATTCCATGCAATCATTCATGGGTAAATTGAACTATTACAGTCACTTCGTAAAAGATTTTGCAGTTTATGCCTCGGTTTTGTACGAGCTACGAGAGGCGGATTCTTTCGAGATAAGGCATATGAAGGATCGGGAGGAAATTACAGGAGATCGCGATTGCACCCTACGAGGAGATGATCTTAATTTGATGAGACGATCTCGGTGAGAAAAGCCACTATCGCATTAACCCTGTTAAAAGGATAAGGTTGCGGATACCCCAATCCTCAATCACTTCGATCTAGATCGAATGCCAGTGATCGTAGTACAAGCTAGTAAGTGGGCGGAATCGACCTCCCTGTTGCAGGAACATTATGGTGCGTATTGGCCTCACGAGTCGCGCACTGAAGCCCAGCGAGATCAATTGCGGCATGGTTGAGAACGAAGCACAAGCTCTACTTCATTTTGGTGGTGTTTATACTATGCTAGTATCCCGAAAGATCAGGGTGCTGACTCAATGTTCGACATTAGCCCGGCTAGTTCATTCTTCTGGCCTCAACGGGAGACTAGGAAGGTGGGCCGCGCTACTATCGAATTACACACTGGAGGTCAGGCGATGCGAAAAACGGGAAGATGATATACTCGGCGTACTCGCAGCTAGCATAACGCCTCGAAAAGAGGTAGATGATATGTTGATCGCGATCGATCCACAGAAGCAACCTAAACAATTGATAACCATGCCACCCCTACGATGGAACCGGATGAGAGCCTCTTGGTTGTTAGTTTCGACAGATCGGCGCGAACCAAACGGAAGAGTGGGTCATATAGCGCGATCGTGTAGAATCTACCAGAATGGACTATTATTGCGGCCGCTTTGGAATACGCAGCAGATCTGACGGTGAATGCAGCCGAATATCGCGGCATGTTACTGGGTTTCGATCTGCTAGATGGCCAGACTAGGGGACGAGTCATTATATGTGGTGACTCGAAATTTAGTGATCTGGCAAATGCGAGGTGAGATGGATTGTAAGTGCCCGGGTTACATTTGTTGCGTCAGAAGGAAAAACAGAAACTTTGATCATGGCCGAAGCACAAGTTTTTCATATGAAGCGAGAATGGTATCAGAGTGCGGATAGACTAGCTAGCGCATCCTTGAAGAATTAAAAAGGAATAACTGTGCTGACTGAAGAAGATCTGTGAGATCTGACTACGATGAAATGTTTAGGTGAACTTTTGATGCCTAAGCCGGACACTGCAATTGCACGAATTACCGCGATCACGAGATCGCTTGGAAAGAGACGACCTCAGGCTCAAGGGTTATAGGAGGAGATAGTGCAGAAAATGAGAATTCGGCGAATTGGTCAGGCTCATGAAGAAGAACGTTGGATCGTCAATCTGAAGAAGTATCTTAACGGTGATACATCCTGTCTGGACGCAGGAGAAGCGAAGATGTGTGCAAAATATGCGTCAGAGTTTGGGATTGATCAGAACGACTTGCTGTTTTTCTACCCTACAGCGAAGAGAGATTCAGAAAATAGCATTGGTCTAATGCGTCGGGTGATCCCAGAGATGTCGCAACAAGACTTTCTACACCATTACCACGCTAGTCTGGAAGGCGGAAACCAAGGTATTGGCAGGACAAATCAAAGGATCATATTGAGATTCCATTGAAGAGGGCTGCACCGGAGTGTGCAACAATATGTAGGTGAATGCACTGATTGCGAAACGGAGAGGGATGTTTGACGATCCGAGGAAGATCTACGGGTAATTTACTAGCAACTTATCCATTCCAGGTTATCGGTATGGACCATATACCATTTTTGCCAAGTCCATCAATGTTAAATACGGAGTTGTTGGTTTAAGTGGATCTTTTTCCAGGATATGTGATTGCGAAAGCTAGCTCGTCAAGAACATCACAAACAATTGCAGAACATTACGAAGAATGTGTGCTCCGGCGTTTTGGCGCCAGTGAGGCGATCAGGCATGATCGATGACCTAAATTAATGTCCTTTTTTCCGATCTTTCAGTCGGATCGTGGGACAGAGACAATGTACTACGATGGCATATTGGCCACAGGCAAATGGAACGGCCGAACGGATGATACAAACTACGACGCGGTCGCTCAATACGTATGTTACTGATGTCAACCAACACGGCTGGGATGAGTATGCTGAACGGCTCACGTTTGCGATTAATACTGCAAAAGATCGGATCCGTGGGAAGATCCATTCTATCTGATCCATGGGTGGGATCTGCGATCTACGTTGGAAGATACGTTATCAGTAGGGAATGCGAGAGCCCGAGATCGCGATTCGAAGAGATGGAATATCTGATCCAGAGACAATATCAGCGATCTCGGGCTGTAGTGAATGATAGATTACGAGCTGCAATCCAGGAAAGAGCGGATCAACATAACGATGATCTCTAACCATACAAGATCGAAGTGGATATTTAAGTTTGGCTGTACTTAGACCGAGTCAAAGAAGGGCATGCAAAGAAGCTGGCACATATGTGGCATGGTCCGTTTCGAGTTGCGGACATATGTGGAGATCACGCTGTGAGACTGGAGAATACAGGAACTCCATATCAACTAACCCCAATTGCACATCTGTCGAAGCTGAAGAGAGTAAAGATGTTTCCGAGCGGCCGAAAGACCAGCTTACGAAGAGCGAAGCAAATCACTTGAGACTCTGCTACCAGAAGATAGTTGGGATGGCGATCTCAAAGAGGAAATTTATGAAGCGGAGGAAGTAATGGACGTGCGATCTGGTCGTTAAACCCTTTATGGTCGAGTACATCCACAATTCTTGGTGAAATGGGAAGGTTATTCCGATATGAGTTGGGTGGATGAGGCCTATCTTAGTTGTAGGGCAATTTTGCAAGGGTATGAGAAAAATCAAGGGAGTCAGAACCGTTTGACATAATGTAGTCACACGAAGACAGATCATACGACCCCTACTAGTTTGGGTGGATATGCTGGGAGGCAGCATGTGCCAATGATTGAGGTTGAAAGATGTGTTAGGAGGTAGCATATGCGGGTGGATGGGTAGACTTGCAAGGAAGTGCATGCGATTGTGGAGCTGGGGTTATATGTGAAGTTTGTGGCGGTAGAGAATTTAAAGGGTCCGATCGCGGCCGACAAGCCAAAGAAAGAAGTCAATTTCAAAATGAAGAATGAGATGAAGTATCGAAGAAAATTATATTGAATTGTGAAACCATGTGACTCGAATTCTAGCGATCACGCGGGAAAAGAACTTGCGAGGCAGACGTTTAATCGGAGATCCGGGGTGGTAGGCGATATAAGATCGAAATTGGATACGCCAAGTCTTAGCTACATCCAGCTGCGGCAGAGACGACATCAAGTTGGCAATGTTCTTCTGTTTACATCCCAAGTCGGGATACCATGGGGTCACTTCCAGGTAGGATGGGAAGCGCAAGAAGAATGGGTCCAACCGAATGTCTAGATTGCAGTGACCTGCGATCATACCCTGCAAGATGAATCGAAGGATCGCCTTCCACCGTACCAGCTCGTGATCGACGTTGTTTCCGCTGTTTCCATATTATACCCAGCTCATGATCGCTGGCCCGCTGATTGCCAGAAAGGTAGATGCCATACGTCGATTCCCACAAATCCTGTCGGTTTTATTCTCGAAATCCAATTACAGGGTGGTGAGTTGGTAGAACAACTCTGCACGAGGAAAAGAGATCGGTGCGATCCGGCGTGAAGTAGTCTCTCAAGATTCTTGGGCGTATAAGGCCGTGATCTCGGCCGAACACGTCAGCTGAGGTGTCCACTCGGATGTGGAGGAGGGTTCCTGGGCACAAGTACCGTCGGGAAGATTTACCCATTAGGACGGGTGAAGTGTTGATAAACGAAAATAACGTCTAACTCCGCGGCCCTCGTCCAGCTGACTCTGCACCCTGACCAAGGAGAAGCTTGAGCCGAAGACCGTGGTATACGATCTATAGATCCGGAGGTCCACTAGTCACGAGAGATTTTAGTGGGGGGGCAGACACCCGTAATCTCCAAGAGACAAAAACGGGTTTATTTACGCACGAGGCGCATAGTCGAGGATGACCGCACCGTCCGAATCGCTCGAAGCTTCCCTGAGGATATCACTGGGACAATTTGGGCACAGAGAGATCCACCCAGGACGCTTTGGTCACAGAGTCGCGAGTAGAGCCAGTAGAGACGGGGAACCGCGCGGAGGACTAGGCTTGTCTACGACAATGAGAGTATGGGAAGTCCCGGCCGAGAAGGGCGATGTCGGATTAGACGCTCGACGGCGTGTTGATGACTAAGATACCGACAGAGCCGCCGGCGTTGCATCCTCTTTGCCCAATGTTTTCTCCCCCTCACATGACGATAGGACTGGACCAAGACGTCTCTGCTTGCCCAATTTTCGGGTAGCAGCACGCCAATGATAGGAGCAAGAACCCTTTGGATCTCGAAATCCTTTCGGATTGCAAGATCCTCCCGGATCACGAAATCCCTCCGGGCCTCTAGCGACTTGGTTAGCAGAAGAATCCTGGGTAGCAGAACCCTTAAGACTGCGAGTACCTTTGGGGGCAGAAGAATCCTTAGAAGTGCGAATGCCCTTAGGATCACGACACGGCGAAGGCTTGGATTTAGCCGTTGCAGATCTGCTCGCTATTTTGGGGAGAGGCAAGGCGGACGATGGTGGAATATCGCGAGGTCGCTTGGGGTGGATCCGGAGGCCTCTGATGCCGTGTGGGGCTTCGTGGAAGGGATGGGGTTAAACGACCCTACCGTTGCAGGCACAGCGGAAGTATCCCCGTCCACCAGCGAGGCCATGCGATCCTGAAGGGTTACGTAATACTGTACGGTTAGCTGCAACTGATCACATCAGCGGATCAGGCAGATAGAGAGTCCAGCGCCTCCCATTATTCGACCTGGAGCCCCGCCACCTGCTTGAGCGCCCGACTCAGCTTCTCTTGGACGTGGATGCAGCTCTTCTTATACTGCGATTTGCGGTTATCGGCCTTACGAAGGTTATCGGACAGCCGATCATATTCCGCTACCAACCAATCCCCGCGTCATTCATCTGCTTGCGGATACCGGCAACCTCGCGATCGGCTTTCTTCTGTGCTGCGTGACGTGCCCGCACAATAGGGAGAATCTCTGCTTTCAAATGCGCAATCACAACATTCTGATCGACCCGGCAGGCCAACGCCTCCCGGAAGGCGTTGGAACGCTTGACCTCTTCTTCGTACCGAACTTGCTTGCGATCGTATTTGGATTGTACGAACTCCACGAAATCAGACGCCGGAGAACGAAGCTCATGGACATCCTCCCGCAGTTGACTATTCGCGGCCATCTGCTGCGCCAAGGCAGACACCATACTCTGATATTGATCCCCGATAGCTTGCTGGAGGTCCAAAAGATGGAAGATCGAGTCGATCTCTGCGTCCAGCGTCGATTGATCAACCGAGCTCGACGGTTCGATCCGGGTACTTGGAAGCAAGAAAGGATCAATAAGGTCCAAGGTTAGGAAGCTATCGCTGACCGGGCCGCGTCCGGAGTGAGGATTGGAGAAGGCGATCCGAGATGCCTCGGTGCTGAGGTTGGCGAAGGAACAGGATTCGAAGAGATGCGATTGGCCATCGGCACAACGGACGTAAAAATGAAGACAGTTGGGACAATTCACAAAGGTTGTACGGCCAGATGAACACCGTACGTTTACTAACGGTGCAGAGGACAGTTGTGGCAAAGCGGTCACAAGGAAATTTTCTGTTCAGTTGGAGTGGGTGTTTGGGCGGATCGCACACCTCAGCTCGGTCTAAAGCGTTATGATTGGTGGACACAAACCGGCACGGGTCGCTAGCAATAGCGCACCTAACCCCAGTAAGCAGGATCGATATCACTTGGGACAAGGCTAGATGACAGTTGGACCATTTGGATTGCGTGATATATCGTGGGACAGGGCAAGGGAAGTTTTGTGATACCTCACCTAGGGATCACGATCCTGGCTTGGGATCACAATCCGGACTTAGGATCACGATCCGGACCTAGGATCAAGATCCGGACCTAGGATCAAGATCTTGGACCTAGGATCACGATCTGGACCTAGAATCGCGACCCGGACCCAACATCACCTTCCGGACCTAAAAGCGCGATCTGGACCTAGGATCGCGACCCGGAACCAACATCACGATCCGGACCTAAAAGCGCGATTCGGACCTAGGACTGCGATCCGGAACTGGGGTCACGATCCGGACCTAAAATTACGATCCGGACCTGGGATCACGATCCGAGGCAAATGGCGGTGATATCTCGGGTGGACCACAAGAAGATTCGACTGCCGATACATCTGATGTGGTCCACACCAATACGAGAGGACGATCTTCCTGAAACAGGGACGCGTGGCATCCGGTTAGGATATATGGATAAGGCAGAGGGGTAAGTTATAGGTTAATTGGTTAGCATTAAAGAGAATTTAATATACTTCATGAGACGCACGCAACCTCTTCCGGTCAGGATCTTTGGCCTCCCGAAGGATAAAGAGTCGCGATACCGCCCATATAAGTGTCGCATCTGGATTGTTTGGTCAGGTGCGTTCAAGAATTCTCAGGTAACTACAACTGCGATCGGACGCAGCAAGACACGTAAATGCAAGGCACAACACGATCACGAGACGGCTCAAGCGTTCAGAATGCTCGCGCATCAAGGACCCACACAGTGAGCAAGGCTAACTCGTTAAGATCAGGGTAGCTTATATCAGTACCTCACCGATACCCCAGTGATCGCGCGAAGATTTCCGCCCGATCACACAAACTCATCCCAAACACGGTCAAGCTTTCCTCGACACGAGTCCACCTGTAGGAGAGCAACCCGCCTTACCGACGGGTACACAAGGTGAGGAAAGCGATATACACGGAATCAGAGTATTCCCTCCGTTAGTCGGTCGTCTGGGCGCAAGTGGAGAGTCGGGGTCGTCTCAAAAAAAGCGATTACCATTCCACCACACCATTATGGGTAGAGCGCGTCAGAAAACTAGATGAGCATTGTGTAGGTGATCTCCACCTTGTAGCGGTCAAACATTGGGAGACCGACCTGATGATTGTTGCAGAGCAGGCCCTAGTAGCAGATTCGCACGAGAACATTGAAGAACGACTGCTCGCAGTGGTGCTTGCGTAGAAAGCAAAAGAGTATTCGCACAAGGACACGTCATTCATCATGTCCGAGATATCCTGCAGAGAGTTGTCGAAAAGGATGCGGGCGTAATTATCAAAGATCACGTCGTTCATTCTAATCAGTTTGCCTGCCTTGGTTTGGTCTTAAGCTTTTAAATGGAGGACGCTTTCTGCATTAACGACCTACCTATCGACGCGTAGCCTATTGCAAGCTCGAAACGCATGACCATCTTGATCATGATCTATTTTGGCTTTGGCAAGCACATTTTTCGTCAGCAAGAACAGATCGCCAATAATGTGTCGAATGTGTCGACAATGAGGGTGCTGATGGCGTAGGTCATTGTGTCGTTCTTCAACATCGTGTGGCGATGCATTGTATACACCGGCTTGATGTTTCTCGTAAAGCATTGTTTTTTGTCGGCGCTGGGCATTCCTGGTAGATATCCTATGACTCAGCGTCCTGTGATACCACATGGCTCCAGTATTGCGAGGGAAGATCGGAGCGGTTAACATCTTGATGTTGCCTGTCCGCTTGCGACTGTACCCGATCTGAATGATTTCAACCTCGCCATGGCCTTCGTGCACGCAACAAAGACAACAGCAGGTTGCGCTGCCGTTGGCATCCTTGGTCGTGACTTCAACTCCAAAATGCAAGGCGTGACCAGGCTAAAACATCGTGGACTTTACCATCGTTCAAAATTCGGTGGATGTGGGCTGTCTGGCAAGAGTCGCAGATCGTCGGGGGGGGGGGAGCTTGGCGCGCAGTGCAACTTTCCCGGCTTGATTCCTATTTTGTGAATGGTCCGAAATCTAAATTGATACTGATCGCTATTTTTAGCGAATCTACAAAATTAGGAGGCCTGCTTATGTAATGATATCCAATTTTAATTTTTCTAAGTAAATGAGGTGCGTGATTCGCAGCATTGATCTAGCCATAGAGTGCCACCTCTTATGCTGATTGACCTATAAGGGGGAAGCTATATCGCATTATGTACGAGTCAGATAAACCCAGCGGCGTTATTTACAGACAGACGGACAGATCAGAAATATTTTTAAAATCTCGGCATTCGACCTTACGCACACTTATTTATAGCTTCACCCTTCGTTTAGCGAAGCTAAATAGCGCTTTATGTGCCACCTCTCATGCTAATCGATCTATAAAGGGGAAAGGCTAGATTGCATTATGTACGAGTCAGATGCACCCAGCGGCTTTATAAAAAGACGGACGGACAGACACACAGATAAGTACAATTTTCAAATTTCGAATTCGAACTTACGCACACTCACTTACGGCTTCAATCTTCGTGTTAAGGAGCTACTTAAAGCTCCTATTGACAGAGAAAATCTTAAACTAAAAGATTCCTTAGCTATAATATACTTACAACGACGCATAGTCGTTTACGCGTCCAAGCTCAACAATCCCGGTTCCAAAGGGATTACCATTCACAGAATCACACACTAACTAGTCATTATTAGTAACTAAAATTAAGGGGCTTGACAAGGCTAATGCTCCTAACAACACACAAAGCCTTAACTAAGCATTTCCGTCCAACGATTTAAAAGGTATTGAACTTTAATTATTTTTCAACTGCATTATTTAAACCATAAAACCTTTTCTGACGTACTTCTACATTGCGATCCTATGACAGAAATCTTATCACTTACCCCTACCCGATAAGGTGCGGTATAACCGTAAGTAGATGCACCGATCCTTACTTAAGGTGGACACAACATAACTGGTTCACATAACCGCCGTTCAATCTTGCTCCATCTAGGCACCTGCGAGGAAGAGCTTTTATCTTCTTTTCTCGCGTGCATTGAGGTTTGGGTGGGCATCTTACGACTGCCTAAACGATAGATGCAAGCTCGTTCATAGTATGGATCGGACGAGTTTTCCATCCCCCGGCCCACTCGTTACAAGGATTGCAAATTAAAGACTGAAATCTATTTAATGAATATAAAAAGATGTATGGTTATTGGCTAAAAGAAGAGATTAGACGCTCGCTGTAACGAGGCACACCTCGTTCAGTTAACTGAACCTTACACTGCTAATAGGACAAGGGTGTGTTCGTCCGACTACCTCACGGACACTTGCTTGCAGAGAGAGATTTCTATACGGAGTGGAAGTAATTAGTAAAGGGAAAAAGTAGAACTGTATGTTTAGTTTAGTTTATCCTTTTATTAAAATTCCCTTTTTTCTTCACATAACTATGTCTAAATACAAACACGTATTGTAATTATCTGCGCACCACTCACTGCGTGCTTCTGTCGCGGCTAGACTTTATTGGTTGATGTCCCGATCTTATATCAACCAATGAGCAGTGTGTTACATCTGCGAGGCAGCATTATCTATACAGTAATGTTGTGAGAATATTGTGTCTGTCCTAACAAAATATGCATACTTAATAATTACCTTATATAAATATCATGCAACAGAGGCACTCCGTTACACGCGCTCTGATGAGACGCCGTCATTACACCGCAGTTAAGCCATCAGCGCGCTGATGACGTGCCTTAATGACATCATGAAATGACGTCAAGTAGTGACGTCATCCGTGTGTGAGCAAACTTTGTGGTAAGAACGCAATTGCTGTACGTTGACCATATAACAGGTCTAAAAGCATACCGCACTTCGAATCTTTCTCTGACTTTACCGTGACTTTTCACGGAAAGACTCGTGCTACGGTTTGATCCCGTTACATCGACAGTCAATGCATTTTACCAGCAAATAAACTCGCCGTGCGTGAAGATTCAAGAAAAGAAGCATTATATCGCGGTAAAAAGAAGCCTGCGACCGGGTCCGTAGACCACATCAGTGTTGGAAGTGGAATTGTTATAGCGGACACTCTGTTTCCGGCCAACGCCCCAGCTGCCAGGTTTGTTGGTCATAGTACGAGATTCGTGTGGTTGCACTAATCTCTAGAAATTTTTTGTTTAATTAGCGCATGATACAGAATGATACACTTCTGTTTTAGATAATCCATGACGAGGCCCCGAACGGGCGACGAAGTGCGTCTGGCACGAGTTTTAATGAAAAACTTGTATTTTACCATGTTTTTTTTCTCTTTCAAACAATCGTTGCAGCAAGTGTGGTAGCACGAATAGACACAACCGTGCGACATACAGCCTTGTTGAGGCCTAACACAATAATCATGTCGTTCTCTTCATATTAAACTGCGAATATAATTCTGTGACTTGTAAAAGAAAATGTTTTGTGGCTCGCTAACCGATTGTGAATGCACTTGGGGAACAATCCTATTTGACTTGTTCAAAGATACCACTAGTTATTATTTTTCGGGTAGAGCGTTCTCCCACCAGCATTAAGCTGATTCGGTCTAAAGATTCATCCTACGATTAACCTAGAAAAGCGAGCTACACCAGACTCTTTATTATATGAAGGTCCAAACAAGTACATGTACAAGATAATTAACGCGGCGTGTCACGAAATATTTTTCGCAACACCCACGTCGGAATCAAACCCACAATTTCTAACACAGAACACCGGGGCATGCACTACTCCGCTAGAGGGCATTTAACCCCTTCTCTTGCAATTAACCTCTTGATCCTACACCGTTTCAGGATTCTGTACCACAAAGTTGGTACACTGAACCTACTTGTAATTGACGTAATTTAAGGCTGTGTGACAAACTAAAAAATTATCTTGATTACAAAAATGTTCAGACACATTTCAGCGAAACTTTTAAATCCTGTCACCTATTACAATAATCCCATGTTTACGAATCAGGAACTCTTTAACCACGGAGATTTACTTTGTCAAAGATGACCAACTTTGAATATGAGTCGTGAAGCGTTTTGGTATACCTGACTCGTCGAATCGCTATTCACGAGGTACTTGATGAGATTCTTGTGCAATTCAATCTTTGTGCAAATCAAACGACGAGTTCGTTATAACCATTTCTTTGGCAGCCGCACACACTTACGAACCCAGCGACACAGAGACAGATAAGTACAGCACAAAAAACTCGGCATTTACCTTCCGCGCAGTCACAAATAGCTTCCATTCGGGCTCGCAACAACATCGGACTAATTTCAACATGTGCAAATCGCCACGACAAGGTGATTCTATGTATCGCAAGTTTTACACCTTTGGATGGACAAAAATTAGAACAGTTACACTTCCTCATTCATTATCTGTAACAACCAATCACCCTTAAAAGATCTCTAAGACAGATTTTATGGGATCATTCCCTGCAAGTGTCAGTAAATTCATGTGTTCTATTTAGTGTGCAACTTTGTAAATATACCACTTGCCATCATCATTTGTAATGATATTGCATCCAGATCAACTTCCTCGTTGACCATATACGTTTTTCCACTCGTGAATTAGTGTTCTTTTTGAAACAAACAAAGATATCTTGGTGATTGTGGCCGCTGTCTGCAACTTCTACTTTCCATGTGCTTGAAACAGTGTCCAATGTGGAGGAGCGGGCAGTCAAACGCCCATTATCCTATATCGCTTTAGAACTATTATTAGGGACACGTTTGCACCGCCATATTTACAATTTGAAAAGAACTTCCATTGGCAACTGCACGTTTACTATTTGCTGCACGTCCCCAACCACAGGCTCAACGTTGAGCTGCATACAGTAAATTCTCATGAGGTATACTTTCTTATCTATGGGCTGAGTATGATAGCGATGTCTTCATCCCGGAATCGGCACAAAACGTTTTGTTTTTACAATGGTACTATTCTTGTTACTTGAGACTGAATTCAATCTAGGGGCTCCTCAAAATCCAGCAACTTGCTCAAAAAACCAGTGGATAGCCACAGAACAAGTGGATAGCCTACAAAATTGTGAACCGTCTCCAAAACACGATTTGTTCCTTAAACTCTCTTTACACCTACAGTACATCAGCCAGTTCACGATTTGCCTACACCCTGCCTCCACGGACCCTTCCTTGGATACACATCCCTTATAACACGATGATGAGTGACACTAGATACTCTCAATCTAACCCAGCAGAAACCTCTGGCAACTTGAAGCAGTAAAAGAAAGATGCTCACGCGCATACATGGATAAACGTCTTTGCGATGCAATAATAAGCTCGTCTGGACGGAGCCGAGCTTAAGCTTTAAGAAAGGTGTGGATGCGCTGTGCGCAGGGAGGGCACCATCACACCCGATTATCTAAAGAATCAGCTCTCAGAGGTCAACAAGACGGTGGGCTGTTCTTACGTGCTTGTTTGCCTTATTTTGAAGCTGAACAATGGACCGAATCTGTAGCGGAGCTACACAGCTCCTTAAGTCAGAGGAAGACTTTACACTCAACGAGAAACTTAGCTCTAAGGACCTAGACTAGATGAGACAATAAGCGTAAATCTTATGGTCCTTGTCCTAGGGGACCAATCGATACAATGAATCGACAGCACTTAGTGCTCAAGAGTAACTAGCTACCTCAGGGAGGTGTTGCTAACTCTTAGTGATCAGCAAACAACGACCAAAGACGCCTTGCAAGGCACGTGTCTTCAAGATCAAAAGGGAAACTGAAATTTATTTACTTTTACACCTATAGAATATCTTAACCTAAGTTAGCGCAACTAAGATATCTCCCATCTAGTGGCTGTTACCAGTCAGCCCCTATATATCGATAAGATATTATATATCTCTTTCAGTGGTATATCATCCGTGTGTCCAAGACACAGGGTACCAGGTAACCGACTACGTGTAACCCCGTTACATTATATCCTGAAAAATGGTGTACTACCGTGCCGAACTCTCACCTAGCTTAATTCCACTAAGCACAGGTAGGTGGAATTGCGATCGACAGCGGCTCTCCTACGACGACCATTTGTACCAATCTTGCTGGGGCTCCCGGGCAGCGTGATTCTCAGCTACTGTGTTGCCGCTTATCATGTCGCTGCTACCTTTTCGTTGTGCAGGAGCTGATTCTGTCGTAAATGACAATATTCTTGACGGGATGCGAGCCTTCACGCTCGTACACGAATACTTCACGCGGCTGCTAGGGCGAATATCTATGTTATATCAGTCTTTATAGTTTTTAATCTTCCAATTATTTCTATCTGAGCAGATTACTACGTATTTCATGTTTTGATTGGCCTTTTCACGCTTGTAGGCTATCCGCTTGCTTACTTCAGCGAGTTACGGTCTTCCCATCGATAAGTTACGGGTACGGTGAACGACAATCACCAGAACTTAGCAGAGGTTATAGCTTTCTAATTTTTGTGTATCGTACATAATGAGAATTAATTTTTTGAGTGATAAAAAACGGACCTAAGCACCCAAACCAGCACTGCCCCACTTACTTTAAGTACAAGCCAAAATTCATCACTAAGGCTTTCACCGCTGGAACAAAAAAGTCCCAGGCTCCTGAGTCGTTTACTACCTTCCCAATGGTATGAGACGCACCCATAGCTTCTTTAGTCTGAGCTTACAACTATACCACAAGGAAAGCCACATGAAAACTATTTAACCATTTCTCGCCTGTTCGTGTGATATCTGAGCAGTGTAAAATGTCGCATATTCGTCTTACCAATGGACAACGTCTAAAATATGCAAACACAAAGATGAGAACTCAGGTTCATCTCAAACGGCACTAACTAAATGGGCCACATTGGAGGTCGGCCTTGTCCAAACAATGTCACAGGCACCAATTAGCAAGCACTTTCGAAATTGGTCTAATCTGGAGATCGTGGATCTAAGCAGCCTAAATGCAAAGATACAGCGACTAGTTCAACATCCCATGCTGAAAGAGCTTCATCTCTTTGGGTCCTGCAATGTCGACATCGCGGAGTGTTTATCGCCGGGGATAACACATGTGCGAATGCTCATCGGCTTGCTTAATGGCTTGATACCCTGACGACGCCATCAATTTCTTGCACGTATGGCTTTATAATTTCCAGCAACGTCACATGCCCCGTGCTACCAACATCTACGGTGGAAGTGGCTTGGTGGACGTGGAGGCTATTAATAAAAATAGTCTAGATGTAAAGAAGGTCATCGCATAGTATGTGCTGTGTGATGCTTACAACATGGATGAGACCGGAAAATTTTGCTGATATGTTTTTAGTCGAAATCGAGTCTGACAAAATTAAATTGCAGGACAATGCTACAGCATGACACCCGACAGGACTATTGCACAAAAAAATTTGAAGGACACAAAAAAGACAATGTGGGTATATCGCACAATGCTTGTTTCCATATACTAACACAGGGGTATGCACTAACATGCTATGCAGTCGCAGATTACATTTGCGCTCACTGCAAATGCTGATGCCTCGACAAGCTGCAGACTTTCTTTATCGGGAAGGCCAAGAAGCTTGGCTGCTTTGACAAGAAATCAGGTCAAGCACATTGATTTATCTATCGAAACAACACAAAGACTTGGATGACGGGCGTATTCTTCAGGAATGGCTTGCAAATCTAGACAAACCGATGAAGGTGCGTAGCCATTCGAAAATTATCTTGCTATTCTTATTATTCTATACTGTATTATTTCAGATCAAAAGTAGAAGATAATTTGATTTATTGACAATTCTCTGTCGCATATGACAAATGACCTTACGTTAACTAACGTCAAGGTCCAGCTGCTTCCACCACGTACAACCTCTACGATTCAGCCGATGTATGCTGGTGTCATCGCAGCGTTCAAGCGGCGGTATCGCCGTTACCTTCCGCAGAATGAGATCGAATGTGATGGGAGTAGAGAGGGTTTAAAATCTACAAAGTCGACTAATTTACTTCCATGCGCTGGTTGGTGGCTGCCTGGAACGACATTTCAAGCACTACCATTCCCAACTGCTTCAGCCACACGGGGCCTTTTCTACTGAAACGGTCATTTTACGTGCCGTAGATGTAACGGGGTGAATCGTTACATAACAATTTATAAGAAATTGTTAATAGAATATAACTATAAGAGTTATATTCTCAGAATATTGTCATAAGGACAATATTCTGTAGCACTTCCAAGTAGTCCCTAATTGGTTGATATAGGCCATTATATCAGCCAACGAAGACGCGCCACGACAGACGCACGCAATGAGTGGTGAGCAGATAACTGATTTACACATTTGTATTTAGACATAGTTAGATGAAGATAAATAGTGATTTATTGCAGACATTAACTATTATAAATACAGTTCTACTTTTTACTCTAACCGAGTACTCGCTTCTTCTTACCGTCTTCCTCTGCACGTACGAGTGTACGTGAAGTTACGAGGCACCGCCTTATTCTGTTATCAGAATAAGTAGCTTGTACTGTCACCAGTACAAGCTTCAGGGTGCCCCGTTACACCTGGTAGCACTTCGTAGTCCGTCCAAGGACCGCGTTCACATCCAACATGAATATGTTGGATGATGAAAGATGACCAAAGCTTTCACGCTACGCGTGACGGCTACTCCCATTTGAGCGATGTCGAATGGGATGCGGTTGAACGAATGGGTTCGACCATGGGCATCCATGCTGTTAGCGTCATGCTAGAGGCTCTCAATAGAGATGCCCAACATGCTACTATCGCCAAGTTCATTCAAAATGAACTTGACGCAGAACGCGAGAAAGTAGCCTTGCTTCACCAACAAGGTTCTCAACAAGCAGAGTTGTTGAGAGAACAAGGTGCTCAACAGTTTGAACTGTTGAGACAGCAGCAGGCTGCTGCTGGCGGGTCGATGCACTCGCGTCGGCCCGAGACTTTGAAGATTGACATCTCAAAGTATAGGGGGGTCGAAGAAGACTCCCTCTTGAGATGGTTCGTCGAGGTGGATGACGCCATAAGGGCGCGTCGCATCGACGACGGGGATATGCAAGTTGCATTTGCCCAGTCAAATCTGGCAGGACGTGCCAAGACTTGGGCACTGGGGCTCAAGCTGCACGACCCATATGCGTTTGGGTCGTTGGAAGTCTTCAAGTCGCGGCTCAGACAAACGTTTGAACCGCCTAGAGCTGAGTTCAGAGCTCGAACCGAACTCTTGAAGCTCAAGCAGGGTAAGCGTGATGTGCACGCTTACGCTCAACATATACGACATCTCACGAGTTGTATAAGTTCCAATCCGGTGGATGAACACACGTTGGTTTCGGTGTTCATGCAGGGTCTTGCGGATGGTCCCGTCAAGACTCACCTGTTCCGGCTTGAACTAGATTCACTAGAACAAGCCATTTCAATTGCGGAGCAGGAAGACTTCAGTCTGAGACAGGCTCGCGCCAGCTCGACATCATATCGTCAACCGAGACGATATGACAACGGAGGTCCAGAGCCGATGGAACTCTGTTATGTAGAGAGCGAGAAGGCTCGCTCTACAGGCTACAAGAAGTTGCAGAGATGCAACAGATGTCAAAAGACAGGACACTACGCTTACGAGTGTAGTGCCCCTCGTCCAGTGTCTCGCGACACTGGGCGTAGTGACCGTCCACCCATGAGAAAGGGGCAGGGACGAGGGTCCGCAGTTGGTGCAAAGACGCAACAACGGGATGGACCGTCAAAAAACGGACAGGATCAGTAGGTGCGGAGCACCCTACTGATCCAGCAACGTCAAGAGAATTTGTAGGCCTCTTGATGAAGGTTGCTCCCAACACACAGACATTGTGCGTTGCTGCTCTAGGTAATGAGATCTCACTCATTACCTTGAAACTCGAAGTGACGAATAAGTTGTCCCTTCGAGCTCTAGTCGATTGTGGGGCGTCCAACAATTTTGTGCGACGCCAATCGCTAGAAGATGGTCACTTTAAATTCAGTGAATGTGACACACCTCCTACGAGGATGACGGTACGTCTTGCGACAGGCGCATCCGTAACCGTCATGAAGCGTATAGTGAAGATTCACTATACGCTAGAAGATACCCAATACGACGATGACTTTATCGTATTGGATTTGGATGACAAATTTGATGTCATCCTTGGAATACCGTGGCTCAGAAGGTACGAACCACGGGTAAACTGGCAACATCGGACAGTAACGATGCCTGCCGCTTGTTCATCAGATGGCCATCTGATGAACGTTTTGGAGACGTCCACAAGCGTGTGGATGTACTACGAGTGAGTGCGATGGCCTCACTTGTGGTACGGTCGTTAGTACGACTGCACAAAACCTTAGTGTACCAAACGGTTACACTTCGGAGCAAAGTTCCGGCGGCTGTGAGGAAACACAGGCTGCGCCGAAGGTCCACCACTCGAATAAGTCGGGTGGACTGGGACAAAGATGTATCCCTAGAGGGGAACATCTAGAAGAGAAACAATCGATCGCTCAGGTTAAGCGAAACGATAATCCTAGATCGACTGGAGAGTCTTTCGTAGAGGATCTCGCTGTGGTTGCGCAACCCCAGCTAGAGGAAGTAAAGGGAATAAGTCCCAAGATTACAAATACGGCGGAAATAAGTTCCCCGAAACCCGCGGGAATAAGTCCCCGGGAAGACGAAGGAATAAGTCCTTCGAAGCCTGAGGGAATAAGTCCCCAGGAAATGACAGAGACATTGAATGTCATAGTCAATAACGGATCATGTGTAGGCGCTTATACACTTGATCTGATTGCGCCTCCGAAGTTAACTTCGGAGATCACTCAGTTGCCAACGCTCGAACATAAAAGGTTCTTGCGTGATCTGCGTAGTGGCAAAGTCAAGCAGATCTGCATACTCGTCGCTGACGACGAGTATGTAACCGACATAAGGTCAGCAACAGTGTTTACTGAGAACGAGAGAGTTCTCAGTAGTTCATCTATGGACGAGAGTGTCCTAGATGAAAAGACACGAATTGAGCGATATGAGTCCCAATCATGGGAATCGCTCAAGGAAAATCCTCTCTATGAAGATTTGGTTGAATTCAAGGATGTATTCCCTGAAACTGTTCCGTGCGAATTACCGAAGGATAAAGGTATTCGACACGAAGTCGAGCTTAAACCAGGCTCGAAGTACTGTGTCATGAAGCAGTGGCCACTGCCTCGTGAACAAGTACTTGCGATCGACAAGTTCTTTGCCGATCGTTTAGCAGCAGGCCATGTGAGGGGAATCAACTTCCCCACATAGCTCTCCGACCTTCTGTGTGCGAAAAGCAACAGGAGGGTGGCGGATAGTGCACGCGTTCAACAAATTGAACGCTGCAACGGTACCGGCTCAGACGCCGATACCGAGGAAGGACGTAATCATTGATGGTATGTCAAAGAGTACCATCTTTTCGTCCATGGATTTGATGGATGGCTTCTATCAAATCCTAATGCGGGAACAGGATATACCCTATACCGCAGTTAGCACGCCTAGCGGCATGCTCTGGGAATGGCTAGTAATGCCACAAGGGCTCAGTAATGCCCCTGCCACGTTCAACAGGTGTGTATCACATCTGTTGAGGCCAGTACGAGAATTCGCGCCGAGTTATTTCGATGACGTATTCATCCATAGTCGAGCTATGGATGGAAAGTCGGACGTTGAGGTTCACAGGTACCACGTCCGACAAGTTCTTACAATCATGCGAAAGCATCAATTGTATGCAAACCTCAAGAAGTGTATATTTGCAGCAAGCGAAATACCACTTCTTGGGTGCATCGTTGGTAAGAACGGTGTACGTCCTGATCCCGAAAAGATCAAGGCGATCACCGACTGGCCTGTGCCGGTCGATGTCAAAGGTCTTCGAAAATTCCTTGGGCTAGCGGCGTATTTGCATAAGTATTCACGCAATTACGCCGAGATGACTGTACACCTCTCTCGTTTGTTGAAAAAGAACGAGAGGTGGTTATGGAACGCTGAATGTCAACGCTCCTTTGAGGGTATCAAGCAGAGCTTGATACAATCCCCAGTCCTAGCAATAGCCGATCAGGACAGGCCATTTCATGTGGTCTGTGATGCCAGCGATTTCGCAATCGGCTGTGCATTAATGCAGTACGACCTTGAAGGCGTTGAACGCGTCGTCTGCTATCAGTCGCGTCAGCTGCAACCAGCTGAGCGGAACTATCCAGTGCATGACAAGGAACTCCTTGCCATGAAGTATGCACTCGCGAAGTTCAGAGTCTATCTATTAGGAGATAGACCCTTCGTTGTTTACACTGACCATGCGTCCTTACGCACGGCAGTGAACAGCCCGCACCTTTCACAACGAATGGCGCGGTGGTTGTCATTCTTTGCAGAATACAACTTTACGGTCGAGTACAAACCAGGACGACTTAATGTCGTCGCTGATGCACTCTCACGTCGTCCCGACTTTGAAACAGTCGCGAAACCCAACAGTGAGACAGTCACTGTTGCGGTTATGACGTCCTCAGTTCCATCTACAACGTTGTATGATGATGTGAGGCGGGCATACGCCCAAGATGGTGAGATAGTGAAGTTGTTGTCACATCTCTCCCAACCATCTCGAGAATCGTTGAAACGATTGTCGTCTGCGTATCGATCTGCATCAGATCGATACACTACTCGTAACGGTTTACTGTACTATACAGCCGTTTCTGGTGACACACCACGTGTTGTCATTCCAGATGATACTGATCTGCGTTTGCGGATCATGTTCGAGATATCACGATGCTCCTATAGGGAGGACATCGTGGCCGAGAGAAAACATATCTCACGGTAAGTCGAGACTTTTACTGGCCCCGCCAGTATCAGTTTGTGCGAAAGTATGTTCGCGCATGCGGAAGTCTGCCAACGAGTGAAGTCAAGTCCTTCACTGCGTGCACCTTTACAGCCTCTACCGGTTCCGGCTGAGTGCTGGGAATCCATCTCAATGGATTTCGTCTTCAGGTTACCCAAAGACGCACGCGGGAATACAGGTATTCTCGTATTTGTTGACAGATTCAGCAAAATGGTACACCTTGTGGCTGTACCAGAGACAATCACGGCAAGTGGCTGTGCTTGTGTCTTTATTGACACCATCTTCCGACTTCATGGGTTGCCCCGTGAACTCGTATCAGAACAGAGATCCACGATTCACTGCTGATTTCTGGCGTTCCGTGTTCAAATCACTCGGAACGCGCTTGAAGATGTCAACATCTGATCATCCAGAGTCAGATGGTCAGACGGAACGTGCCAATCGTGTCCTTGAAGAGATACTTCGAGGATACGTACACTCCTTTAAGAGTTGGAGTGAGTTTTTTGCCGATGGTAGAGTTTGCCATCAACAACTCGGTGCATGCGTCCACGACACATACACCGTTTTACGTGAATGGCTTGCGCCATCCGCGTGTACCCACCTTACTAGAGTGTAACTCTGGTTTAAGGGGGGAGGGACTCGCGCGAGCAAAAACCGATTTGGTTCACGCTCATCACGCTCTGACGAAGAAGTCATTGCGTTTGATGCCGATATCGATAACATCGATATCGAAGAAGATGATGCCAGTGAGAGTGCGGAAGCCCTCACTGAAGACAATGATCCCAGTGAGAGTGCGGGAAGCCCTCACTGAAGAAAAGGTTGTTGTCGCTGCAGTGCGCTCACAGCACACTGAAGCTAACGAGTCATCAGATGAGTTCATACTGGCTCGTGAAACGGTAGTCCGTTTTGTGCAAGACTCCATCGCCGAAGCGGTGGATAAGCAAAAGCAAAACGCTGACAAGAATGGAAGGGCAAACACTCTTTTATTTAATAAAGGTGACTTAGTCCTACTGTCTACGGTTAATCTACCAAAACATGTAGTGACTAACTTGGGTAGCAGTAAACTACTACCCAAGTACATTGGCCCATTTCGTGTATTGCACCGCCTAGGCAATGCATACACGATCGAGTTACCACGTAAGATGCGAACGCATCCCACGTTTTACGTTGGTCGGCTTAAGCCGTACCATCAGTACGCTGCTTCTTCCGATGAAGAACGCCCTTGCGCTCAAGCATCTCGCAGAGAGCCTTGTGCTCCCGATGGTGGGCATCAACAAGGGTCTGAAGAGCAGTTATCTCAGCCCGAGACCGATCAACAATCCCACGAGCTACCCTTAGCTCGTCACGAAAGATGTCAGAGATCTCTCGTTCTCAAGCTGAGCAAAGGCAAACTCAGCTCGATGCTTCGAGGCAGTGTCCACCATCTGGAGACGCCTATTCCGCTCATGCTCGAGATCGTCGCGTAACCCTTGCGTTACGCGATCAAAAAGCTCTCGGGAACACACCGATCCACATGATCGTGTGGAGAGCGTCTTTCCTCCTCCTCCACCTCCATTAGAGGACTCTCGCGGTGGCCAGCGCTATCTAGTAGAGCAGCTGTTGAACCACCGCGACGTGAACGGACGTCGGACGAGTTACCTCGTCCGGTGGCGCAACTATCCCCCGTCCTGGGATTCTTGGGAGCCCCGCTCCCAATTGATGGTTGACGTACTGGGTCTGGTCGAGCAGTACGACGCGACACATCCTGTGCCGCAGAAGGACCGCCGGAGAAAGTCTTCCCGGCACGGTCGTAAAGGGATTTCAGGTTGTCAATCCCTTCGTACATCTCAGTAGAGACACGTACGCGCCACCACGGGCTGGTAAGGAGGTAAGCCTCCTTAGGTGCTCGTGCAGAGTTGTTCACACAACATGGGCACGAGTCTCCCCAAGAGAGGCAGGGTAATCCTTTCTCCCTTGACAGACGATGCAGCTTATAGCGTGCACCTGTCGGGGTTCGCTTTTCAAACTTATCACGAGCTTTGATAAGTTTGTCGTTCCAAGCGTCACGACCTACATCCTCGAGATTATGGATGTAGGCGTTCCACGCCTGAAGTAGTGAGGGACCATCACGTTTGTGATTCCCACTGTACCATCGATGTCTGAAGAAAGCATCGATGAAGAACTCATGTTCAGCGCGATAGTCTTTCGCGCTGGGGTCAAGGTGATGGATCCTCGACGAATCGAACAATCGTGTTCGATAACGATCACTCGTCGTCGCCGACAAGTGATCCATGACAGATTTAGGAGGCATCCATGCCTTCTTTTCTGGAGCGAGACGCAACACATTGCGGTCCCGCTCTTCCTGCGACGTGCCGACAGAAGTACTGGCACCTCGCTGTGAAGTGGTGTCCATTGGAGAAACGACACCACTATTGGCGCCCGAGTCTCGCGACCTCGAGCGCCTTCGCTTCGGCGATGGTTCATCTGACTCATCAGATGAACCAAAGATGCTGCGACGCAAAGCATCGTCCATGCCACGCTTGGCAGGCGGCTTGGATTCAATTGCCGTCGATACGGATCCGTCATCCGTATCAGGAGAGTACGAGACACCGAGCTCGTACTCTGTGAAGACACGAGTGTCTTCATGACCAGCGCCTGCATCACCAGGTGATACAGGCTGAGTCGATTCAGCAACCGATGGGACATCAGTTGCTGTAGTTTCTGCTTCGGCGTCCGCACAGAGACGTGCAGACGCGCTCTCGGCGGCCTTGCTCGCGCATCGCATGGGCTTGTTTACCATGCGATGAGATGTTGGAAAGTGGACGCGGACCAACAAGTGCAAACCCCGTCCCAAATGATTTGGGACGAGTATCCATCTAGTCAATCAGTCACTAAAGTGACTGATGGTTAAGGGGGAGTGATGTAACGGGGTGAATCGTTACATAACAATTTATAAGAAATTGTTAATAGAATATAACTATAAGAGTTATATTCTCAGAATATTGTCATAAGGACAATATTCTGTAGCACTTCAAGTAGTTCCTAATTGGTTGATATAGGCCATTATATCAACCAACGAAGACGCGCCACGACAGACGCACGCAATGAGTGGTGAGCAGATAACTGATTTACACATTTGTATTTAGACATAGTTAGATGAAGATAAATAGTGATTTATTGCAGACATTAACTATTATAAATACAGTTCTACTTTTTACTCTAACCGAGTACTCGCTTCTTCTTACCGTCTTCCTCTGCACGTACGAGTGTACGTGAAGTTACGAGGCACCGCCTTATTCTGTTATCAGAATAAGTAGCTTGTACTGTCACCAGTACAAGCTTCAGGGTGCCCCGTTACAGTAGAGGTGAAAAGGAGTAAAGATGGCACTACAGAGGTTAAGAGGAAGAAAGTGAGCTTAAGCAAGAGCTGATGGCGCAGATCGAGAAGCTGCGTGTCCGAGATCCCATGGAGATTTTGGATCTTCTCGATCCCATCGAAGAGAATGAGATTTCTCAGCCTGAGCTAACTGAAAACGAGATTCTTATAGAGATTTTGGAGGCAGATGATGATGAGGAAAACAGTGAAGATGCGGCACCTGTCGCAGAAAAAGTTACCATATCCGAAAAGATCAACCTTCTTCGTGATGCCTGCTCCTTGCTCAACGTATCCCAGGGACGTCACCAAGCTGCCTATATAGTCCTTCGCAACCTCCAGCATGATCTTCGAAACACTCTTACCACTTAAACTACCCTTGACATGCGTTCCAAGTAGTTTTTCTCTTCTATAATACGAAAACAAGCGCTCATTTGTAGAGTTATATTGCCCTATTTGATCATCACTTAAAACTTATAACTTAGCGGCCATAGAACGAGGTCCATGGACGCGGAAATCGATAACCTACTAGAGGTTAAAACCTATTGGGGGAAAACTTATGGGACGGAAGACTGCACTTGTTTTTTTAGGCCCCCCCCCTTTCATTCTAAGAAGGCTCGGGCAGAGTTCACTAGCTCAATTGACCAATCAACATGTTCTGTAACGAGTGTTGGCTCGTCCAAAGAAGAAGAGGGTAGATCTAACGAGAAAGAGAGTGAATCTAACCATCCCGTAACTATACTGAAGGGACGCAAGCATAAAAAGTCGCTCGCGCCTCTATTTTTCTACCAACTTGCCTTACTTGACCATTCGATCGATCGATCGAAACAACCCTATTTATAATTAATTTGTGAAGACGAACCCGACTGTTCGCTATCGCATCGTTCTTCAAACGCCTAAGCTCACAGCAAATCCCGTTCGAGTCGATTTGTCGCGCTCGACTCTACTTGACTCCACTATACCCCTCCAAAAAAGCCACGAGCCGTCGTCGTCCACACTGATCCGCCCCGTCATTTTACCTTCGAAAATGGCTGCACGCGAGCTCCTCGCACTCGAAGACGTGGCCGCGATGCCTGCGCCTGGTCTCAGCGCCCCCGCGAACGTGAGCTTCAGTCCCGACAGCCGCCTCATTGCCTTCTTGCACGCCCCTGGCGCGTCCCGCGGCCGTCTCTCTCGTCAATTGTATGCGCTGGACGTGGCCTCTCGCTCGGTCTCTCTCCTGGCCACTGCGCCGAACGACGGCGATACAGAAGGCAACTTGAGTCTCGACGAGAAGCTCCGGCGCGAGCGTCAGCGTCAAATGGGACTTGGCATCACGTCGTACGCGTGGAATCCGTCGCGGCTTTCGCCGGGCCTTTTGTACCCTCTCCAAGGTGATATCTATTTACAAGCTCACGTGGGCGCCCCGCTTCAGTTGCTCTTTGATAAAACCTCGACCGGTGCAATTGGAGGGGCAATTGACCCGCAGTTTTCGCCCGATGGACGCTATGTGGCGTTTGTTCAGGATAAGGAGGTGTACGTCATCTCGACACAAGGAAGTAAGCAGCTACAGGCGATACAAGTGACGACAGGAGCGCGAGGAATCGATGGCAAGTCGAACGGACTGGCTTGTTTCTTAACACAGGAGGAACTGGGTCGCTTTCGAGGCTTTTGGTGGTCACCCGACAGCTCAAAGCTCGCGTTTGAGCAAGTGGACGAGCGCGAGATTCCCAAGTACAGGATTATGCACTCGGGTAGTGCTGCACCAACTGGAGACGATGTGCAGGAAGACCATCGCTACCCTTTTGCAGGCGGTAGCAACCCCAAGAGGAGGTTGGGCGTGATTGACTTGCCACGACTCGCCAAGCAAACAGAGGGGGAAATAGGGTTGCAGAGTGCTGCTGGTCGTGGACTAGTGCAGGACCAGGAGATTCCTGTACCCGTGTGGATGGACTTTGCGTCGTTGGATACAGACCCGGATTTTTACATTTCGAGAGTGAACTGGCTGCCAGACATGTCGCTGGGAGTGCAGAAGTTGAGCCGACTACAGACAGAGGTTTCGTTCTTGAGATTTGATGTGGAAACCGGACAAGCAACGACGCTGATACGGGAAACGAATCCCGTGTGGGTGAATGCTACTTACCTGTATCGCAATGTTGAAGTGGAGAGTGAGAACGCGTTTCGTTTCTTGTGGGCATCTGAACGGAGCGGTTTTATGCACCTTTACTTGTACGAGTACACGGCAGGAGCACAGGGTGCACGGCTCCTCGGCTCTGTGACAAGCGGAAACTGGAATGTAGAATCTGTCGAGGGCATAGACTTGGTAAAGGGATGCGTGTATTTCTGCGGCACGGTGGACTCCCCGCTGGAGCGTCATTTATACGCGACATCCCTTGTTCCGGTCAGTGATCCACCGCCTCATCCCATCAGACTGACCAGTCCAGAAGGCATGCACAACGTCGTCATGGATAGTAATTGTCGCATGTTTGTGGATGTGTACAGCAACCTAACGACACCACCGCGTGCGCTGGTGTGTACTGTGCCTTCAGAGTCCTGTATTCGAGCTGTGAAGCCACTTGAACCCGCAGATCCGAGTTTGGCTGCAGAAGCTGCAGCCGCGCCACCATTGGAATATGCTGCGCTTTTCCAGGAAGTCTATGACTCAGCATACCCCCTGACCACTGAGCAAGAGGATTTACGCGTGGCTATACTTCAAGCCCAGGGCAAACTCTGCGTGCCCAAGATTATATCGGTTCTTACCCGCGATGGCAAGGAAACACTCTACGGGGCAGTATACTTACCGGATCCGAAAGTGCACGGTGAAGGCCCGTACCCTACGATGGTGAGCGTATACGGTGGACCTCATGTGCAACGCGTTGCGCGCACGTGGGCAATGAGTGCCGATATGCGAGCACAGCGATTCCGTGACATGGGATATGTCGTGCTGAAGATCGATAATCGTGGCAGCTTTCGTCGCGGCTCGGCTTTCGAGGGCGCCATCAAACACTGTATGGGTACCGTAGAAATTCTTGATCAAGAGGACGGCGTTCGCAAATTAGTGGACGAAGGTGTGACGATCAAGGGAAGAGTGGGAATTTACGGATGGAGTTATGGTGGCTACATGGCGGTCCTCAGTCTGATGAAAGCTCCTGAGACGTTTAGTCTTGCCATTGCCGGGGCCCCGGTGACGAGCTGGGACGGCTATGATACTTGCTATACAGAGCGCTACATGTCAACACCCCAGCTCAATCCGACGGGCTATCGAAACGGCTCGGTTTTGGAGGCTGTTGGGAATATGCGGAAGGGGCAGAAGTTACTGCTCATCCATGGGCTGATTGATGAAAATGTGCATTTTCGCCACACAGCTCGACTCATAACAGCTCTGATCAATGCTCGGAAGCACTATGATTTGCTACTCTTTCCTGGTGAACGCCACTCACCACGTCACCTAGAAGACCGAATTTACATGGAGCAGCGCATCGCTGAGTACGTTCAAAACAATGTGTGATCGAAATATCAGGCGTTGGTTCAGACGAGCACAAACGCAAGATCTATTTTACTCATGAACCGAATAGCGGGATGCGTGGTGTTGAATGAGACGCACGGATGAGTATTCTTTACACGGTGTTCACCATTCGCCATGACTGCGTGTGCATGTACTCGCCGTTCAGGATTGTTCCAGTGAGGCTTGGATTGCTCGTTGAAGCTCGTCCATCTCATCCGTGTTTGTTGTTTCATCATCATGCAGTCCAAACACCTGCGGTCGGTAAGCATACTCCCGGCCTGACAGCTCCATAGCACGACGCAACTGCTCATCGTAATTACCGTTTCCTTCTGTCGCCGCAACGCATGCTCCCGCGCCACCTAGAGACACTCGGATTGCAGCTGACATTTGTGCATCAAAGTCGCCTTCACTAGCCAATGCACCTGCACCTAACGACGCTTGAATCGCAGCCTTCACCTGCTCTTCCTCCGACTCAGCCTTTGCTTTTGCCAACAGCTCAGCCTGGATTGCAACTACTTCACTTTCTCGTGTAGCTTCTTTGATCGCTTCTGACTCTCGGTGTGCCTGTGTTTGTGCTGGCGAAGCCTCACCGCCGTGCTCTGAAAGCGACAGCTTCAGTGTCTCCTCTAAGCTGGTGTCTATCGCGTCAAACTCATTCCGTGATAGCTGTGTATTCAAGTCAGGTCAGTTCATGAACCAGCCCATCGCACGACATGCATCAAAACGAACGCACCATGAGAATATGCTCCAACTGCTCCACTTCTGTGCACTCACGGTCAGATTGGGCATGCACCTGTAGTTGTACGCCGGTGGCATCATCTCGTGTATCACGTGAATTGATACGGCGCGAGTACCCGATATGCCGCTGCTCCCACTGGCCTGGGACCTCGCAGATTAGATTCGCTTGATGATCGGGTCCAGTAAGTGAATCGTAGTGACCTCCTCCGTAGTAGCTAAGCCTGCATCAACGGAGCATTCACGCATAAGAGCTGTAACGATAACATGCATCCATTCGTTGCCAAATGACGCACCGAATAGGAGGTCTACTGCGACAGAGAGAACTGTTTTCGTGAAGGCAGCGCAGCTTTCGAAATCCCAGCAGTGGATCGTAAGCAAAAACTTCAGCAGGACGGTCGTACAGTTCGCACAAAGCCTGCAGCTCCGGATCGTCGCCCCAGACACCATCACGCCTCTTATGGTGCAAGTAGCGCATGAACGCTGCCATGTCGCCTACCACGTACGGCTCAAAGTACTCTTTCTCGCTTTCCATGTAGTCCATGCAAGCCGCACGTACCAGAGCATGATGACGATCTTCGCCATATATTTGGTGACTCACCGAGCGGAACAGACAATTGCCATCTCCTTCGATATCATAAATGTGCAGGCCCAAGGTACGCTGCAGCGAATCTCGGTAGTGTGTAAATCTCGGGTTCTGCGCTTGAATAACGCGACGATGTGTCACGTTTGGTGCGTGCACGGCCATTTTTCTCTGTTTCAGCGCACTACTACGTCCGCGGGATTGCAGATGGTCGCCAGCAGGTGCCACCGTTGCCGGGGTGAAGCGAATCCACTCGTCAAAATTCTGGTCGCGTCCAGCATAGCGCACCAACATTTTCCCTCCAAGTGTTCGCACTGCAAAAGCTTCCTTCCACAGACTACTATTCTCCCCACCAGGACGTACTTCCACCTGCTGGGCTTGTCGAACCGGCACGCTGTCACTTCGTGCCTATAAGTTTGGTTTCACGACACGAAACACTGCCATCAAAAAGGACTCTATCGAGACGCCACTTCTTTACAGCATCAAACCTTTCTTCCGAGCTGTGCGAGGCGGCCGGAATCCAGCTGAAGCCACTGTCGCCAAGTCTCGTGCATGTTGAAAAACTGCAGCAGCACTTCTCCATCGACGACTTGCAGCACTCTGGCTGGACACCAATTGCCAAAGACGTTCTGAGCGTCCACTTGATCACCTGCGCGGATGTGACGTCTCCACCCGTAGTCCAAGGCGTCGACGCGCATCATTTCTGTCCGTTGGCAATCAAAATGAATCAGTTGGTCCTCTTTTCGTTCATGGCTGCAAAATGGAGCCAATCGATCGCCCATTGTTGCACGAACCGTCATCGAGATCCGAGTCTTCACTTGCTGTGCGGCGTCTTCCGTCCATTGGGTCGTCCGGACGTTCAGTTGGAGACGCGATGGCTCGCTCGCACACCATGTCACAGATACCGGTCACTTTTTCTTTTTCTTTTTCTCGAAGCTGGACCGTTATTATCATTGAAGAAGTCGCAGCAAGTGGTTTTTGTCGCTTACGTTGCGTCTTGAGCGCAACATAAAGAGTCGCAAATCATTTGATCGATTACAGTGCGCTATCGTTGTATTAGAGCAATCATCCGGTTTTGTATTACCGTAACCGCCACTCGAAGGATAGCGTCATCGCCCCGGTTAGATGTGTCAGCCATAAGGTGACACATCCTAGAAACACGACAAGCTGAGACGATTCCACGCGAGTGCTATTTGTAATAGAGCGATGTACAGTGCTAAACTTGTCAGGCACAAAGCGAGCGCTGCCACGAGGCGAAATGGAGCAGCCGTTCTCTGGATATGAGGCCAAGCCCTCTCGTCGAGAAGAGGTTCGAGGGTGTAAAGGTGGTCGTCATCCAGAGCTGCATTGACATGTTCTTGTAGCTGCTCATACATACCTCGAGCACAAGCGAATGTGGAGACTTCGTTGCTGTAATGCGTTAGGAGACCTGCAAGCAGTCCGAATCACTGAGGTCAACTTGGACCAGCCTTTTACTCGCAACATCGAGAAACAGAAGTAAGTTCAAGATGGCAACGAGCCGCGAAGCACACGAGTCTCAACACTCGACTGCCTGCTAACGCCATTCACATGTGTTTCAAACTGGTTGCGTATTACGCTGCGCATTTACTGCGGCTTGCTTCTTTCCATGCTACAAGCGGGAATGAGATCGCTGAGGTACCACGTAAATTCGCGTCTGGCTGGACCAAGGGCGGCGATAATCACTTCTCGGCAGCCTCATCACGATCTAGCACCGGCCTCCGAGCTAAAAGGCTGCCAC
This sequence comes from Peronospora matthiolae, assembly GCA_921007115.2. NCBI lineage: Eukaryota > Oomycota > Peronosporomycetes > Peronosporales > Peronosporaceae > Peronospora > Peronospora matthiolae. The sequence continues at coordinate 1,582,756 of CAKLBY020000035.1, read as the reverse complement.
GCGTTCCCTTCCTTTATTCCTCCATCTTAGCATCTCCATCCTCGTCCTCCTTGATATCAGACACTTCCACAGCATCAATCTGTCGAGCAACAACGATATCTAACCTGTCAGCGACATCGTCACGAGAGGAAAATTATAAACCAGTCACTTACGTAGGGCTGTAGCTCAGCGCCTTCAATAATCTGGAAAGGCTGGTCAATCCCCACAACAGCAATCGTAACGTTGCTCGCTGTCAGCTCCTGGTCTCCTTGAAGACAGCCGCGCACACCCTGCAGTGCATGGTGGATGATCTCGTCCTTGTCCACTGACACCACAACCAAACAGTATCACAGCGTCACAATCTCCTCCTCTCCTTCTCCCCATAACCTACTGCACTTACAATCAGGAAAGCTCTCAAAGTGCTTTTCCAAGTATGTGCGCGCCGACTGCGATCGTGCACCAATGGCAATGCCCTTGTACTCATAGTAATTGCCCGACGGACACGTCTGATACAAGTGCACTCCTTTTTTCTACAACAGGACCACAACCACACACACAAAAGAGAGCGTAAACACCTCCCTCTCTCTCTGCATCTCTCTATCGACGCCCACGTACGTCTACACCCGCCACCAGCAGTCCCACGCCGTACGGACGGCGAATGTACGACTGCGTGCACTCCTGTTTCTTGTCCGCCACGTCCGAGACCAGGCGTCCCACAGTAATCGCACTGCCGTAGACGAACTTGTGGTTGAGGCTTTCCGTGCGCATAAAACGCGCCAGTGTGCGCGCATCGGCTGTGAGGCCCGAGATGGCGATGCCCATGTGGTCGTCGATCTTAAAGACCTTATTCTGGTGCTCGGCCAGTTCAAGAGTCTGGCGCTTGATGCCGCAGAGCACTGCCACCTTGTTGGACGTCAAGCCGAGACACACGCTGCCTTGCTTCACAGCCTCCATGGCGTAGTCGATCTGGTGCAGATGCCCCTGCGGACTCCACACGGTCACGTCCGTGTCGTACTGATTGCGAAACATCTTCGTCTGGACGTCAAGAGCTTTTGAGTCGAGGTGGAATCCTAGACAAAGAGGGGGTCGGTCTCTCTCTCAGTCGGAGAGGGTGGAGGTCACTCTTTAAGAAGAGTGACATCAACGACCAGACCCTGAGCTGGGCGGGTGGGCGTCATTCAACGAAATGAGTGACACCCATGCCTTCTACTCCTATTTTTAGCCTTCTACTCCTATTTTTAGCCTTCTACTCCTATTTTTCGCCTTTGTACTCCTATTTTTCGCCTTCCCACTCCAATTTTTCCGAGGTAGTTCTCATTTTATTGACGGAAACGAGCCAATGACTCGCGTACGGACAGTTTTTCCATGACGATACTGATTAAACGCGTTTGGCAGTTGTTGCTGGTGGCGGCTGAAGTGAATGTTGTGTGACTAGTACCTGGGGCAGCGTGCAGCACAGCAACTCGATGCGCAACTCATGAGCAGCACGCATGGCTTCTCTATCGACCAGTTGATGGAGTTGGCAGGACTGAGTGTCGCTGCAGCGATCGGGAAGCAGTTTCCCATCACTGCAGCCTCATTGAATACAGAAGAAGCAGTCGATAGAGTATTGGTTGTCGTGGGCGCTGGAAACAACGGGTGCGTCTGGAGAGAGATCCGAGACGTTTCGTGCTTCTTAACTGCCAATAACGAAGTAAATGGACTTGGCGACTGCTGTTATGTACTGTGTGCGGCACAACCATCTCGATGCCAGAGGCGACGCGCTGGTCGCAGCTCGTCACCTAGTGGTACAGTGCGTTGTAAATGTCTGTTTTAACAGAGGTTTGGTCGACGACGTTTGTAGCAAAACATGCTGATTAATGTACTGTGTTGAAATGGCTGCAGCATTTCGGCTACTCGCCGAGCATTTTGTACCCAAAATACAACGCAAAGCCTCTTTTTCAGGTGAGGGTGGTGATCGCGACTAAAGTGTGGAGGTACAAAGCTGAGCTAAGTGTCGTTGGTATTGCTATAGGGACTGGTGGCTCAGTGCAAGCAGCTGGAGATTCCGTTCGTTGAGCACATCCAGGACTCGTACGGGCAAGCGGTGTTTGCTCATTCATCCATGCTATCTCGATAATCGAACACTATGTTGGGTGCCATTGTTGCAGATCGGCAGTGGATGCAGCGTATGACTTGATTTTGGACGGCATCTTTGGCTTTGGTTTTACCGGGAGCATCCGTCCTCCGTTTGACCGCGTTGTCCAGACGCTTCGAGACTGCCGAACACCGATCGTCTCGATCGACATTCCGTCCGGGTGGCATGTCGAGAATGGTATGCTCTGTTTGTGAGGTCTTCTGCTTGCCGGTTGTAAATGGCACGTGTCTGCGTTGACAGGAAACGAAGACGGAGTCGGTCTGGAGCCACAGATGCTCGTATCCCTGACAGCACCGAAGCCCTGCGCTAAATACTTTGAGGGACCTGGCAAGACACACTACGTCGGCGGACGATTCGTGCCAAAGTACGTGCATCGTGTTATAGCGTTTCGTGTCACTGTCTCCGCAGATACTGATAGTGCATCTTGTGCAGGTCACTGGCAAAAGAGTTCAATTTGGAGCTGCCAATTTATCCCGGTGTGGAACCGTGTGTGAAGTTGCCGATACCGTATTGACAACGCATCCATCAGATGACATCAGGTCGCGACACAAAGTTTAATGGGTCTTCTTGTTTGCTTTGGGTACGATGAAATCATCAGACTCCTGATAGGAGCAACAATAGTGCAACATGTCAGGGCCCGTGCGAGAGCAAGCAACTATATTCGAAGAGGCGTGACACTGACTTAAATAAGAGGAGGTTGTCAATTACTGAGGTGCAAAGCGACTATGATGTCATTGTTGAAAAGCTGTGGCTTTGTTGATCACCGATTCTCAGTCGTCGTGTTGTGCTCGTCTTGTACTTCCCAACCGTTATCGGGTGTACTCTGCTATGCTCATTTACCAGGTTCTTTGTGCGTTCATTTGCATTTTGTTCGTTGGAGGTCGTGAGCGTGTCTACCACACTAGCAGCTCCAGCTGCCTATCGTTTACGAAGTTTAGTTTGGGGATAGGAGTCACTTGGCATCACTTTGGAGCTACTAACTGTAGCAGGTGGTGGAATGGGGTGCTGGACGGCCACTCGTGTGTCTCCAATTGTCTCCAATCGTCGTCAGACTCAGTGCATTGTTGTCTTGCATCCGCATAAGATCCGGCATGATCATGCAATCTTTTTACTGGTATTACACGTACCATTGCACCCTTAATATTGAAAGTTATCGAAACGAAACAACCAGAGCCCGAACATTTCACCGCAGAAAGAGAGCGCGTTGTTTAATTCCTATGATCTCCATGCAGTAACAAATCAAAGCGGCAAAATAAAACCGTGGACAGATACGCGAACTCCTTGCAAGCATACACACTAGAATAGCTTCACCTTCTATTGGGCACATACTCCTCCGCAATACACATCTCGACTATACTGAAAATTACTTTCATCTCTAATCAGGAACTACACAAATGGTCAAACGCTCCATGGTACAACTTGACTACAAAATCTGCAAAAGTTACGTTACATGAACGCACAAGAATGCAATCACTATGACGAACACCTTCGTTCGGCAAGCTGCTCGACGCGGAGGTAGCGGATCTGGCTGATTTTGATATCGCCGCAACGGATTGCAAAATTCAAATTCTGGAAGTGAAGTGATACTATCGTAGGATGAGCGTTGTGAAGACTTTCCAAACGAAATTCGGTTAGACATCTCGTCAAGTTTATCATGCATGCATTGGAAAAAAAATGAAGCTGACAGAATGCGTCCAATTTAAGGAAGCCTAAAAATTGGACTTGACTTTCACGCAGATGATACGCCTTGATGACACCCTATTCTGAAGTCCAAAGAATCTCTTTGTGTCGAGTAAACAAACGGAGACAGATAGCCGCGTGATCCACTCGGCCGTCCACGTCTAATTTGGGTACTTGAGGTCCTAGATGTGGTCATGCGGCCACTCATGAGAGAAGATTCGGCTACTTCAACAGAATGCGCAGTTGGTGGGGGTCGATTGTGGCGCGCATTGATGTGCGGAAGAGTATCGTCAAATTTTGTCTTTTTTGTTGGTGGAGGATTTTTACTTGTAGTCACGTGGATCCAAGCTTTCATAGTCGATTTTTTATTTTATCTTTCCCTTAATGGTCATCACATCTCGATCGCGCACCCTCGGCCATAAATATACGGCCACCCATATTTGTACATATAACTCTGTGATTACAACGAATTGCGCTACTATTCAAGTATGTTATACTTATTATTGCGCACCCCTCACGTGTTGATTTCCCATCGTCCTCTCTGGTGGCATAGCTCTAATACAACAAACCAAGTTTGACACTCGGTCAAAAGTATACGACCAGGGACGACCATACCGATTGCCATTATGCAATGATTTTTAAGAATGTTGCTCGGACTAGTAGTGCATCTTAGTTCCTCGCATCTTGAGGACATCGATGCTACGGCGTGGAATATAGTCGGTCAGGTTCGCCAGCGTTAGTATATGTCAATTATTCCATGCGTCGATAACTGCCGAGGTCGGAGTTGAAACAGAAGATACTTTTTTCCGTTCTGTTATACCTCCCTACTAATTACAGCTCACACGTTTTTGATGGGGTTTTAGTCCGGAGAACGATCCGGAGAGTCTAAAGTGTCCACGCCCCACCCAGCGAATAAGCTTATTGTGAGTGAAGATGAATTGGTGGATGTGTTGTCCTGGTGGAAAATAAAATCGATACCCTTTTTGCGGTTTGTTAATAGAAGGAAAAACTTCAATAAGTGCAGATTTAGCTCTCTGAATTCTGATTCCCCGCCGCAATGTCGAGATCAGTATTTTCGACTCCGCTTAACCCACCATGAAGTAACGAACCACCAGTCCACTTTAAGGAGGTCCGTCTACCTGATCCACACATGTCTCGCCACTTGTGATGTACACCATCAGTTCCCTCCAAATTTAAATATTTTGTCCGAAAAATCATACTTGTCCTTGCATTGGGATGTACCAACAACTTCCTCGACCATTCAAGGCGACAGAATATATGGTTTGTCTTCAGCTGAAGTGTTTTATATATGGTAGTGTACGACATCCAGTCAACATATAAAAGAACGAACCGAAGAGTACGCTCCAAGAACTGCAGCTCGAGCTGCTGGTGCAACTGTGATTCTGATTAATCTTCTCTCGCTTCCATGCGAACAAAAATAAGTATTGCACCATCAGGTAAAACTGGTGGCCTTTCTGTGGATTGTCAACATTTGCGGCTGTTCATAACACGATTAAATGCGGCAAGTGAACCATTAAAAGAGCGTGCAATGATGCGCATTGTAACACTGGCCTCATGTACCCCCTTGATTCTCTCACGCTTTTCGTCCAAGAGCGCTTTATCCCTACCCATCACTTCACCAATGCCGCAGCTATTATCACATACTAGCAATCGGTATGTTCTTTCCTGGCCGTATACTCTTGCCGGATGCCAAATTGGTTTGTTGTGTACGAGCTTTGCCACCAAAGAGGATGATGAGGACGTTTAAACATGAGGGGCAAGTATAAAAGCTTTGCGCAAAACATGCTCAAATAGCAGCGCCCTATTCGTTGTAATTAGAAATTAGTTGGTTAAGAAATTTGGGTGGCCGTGTATTTATGACCTGAAATGTACTCGGCTAATCAAAGTCCAATGTTACACAAGAATATTATTGTGACTAGTGACTCCACGGAAATTGTTTGCTTGCTTTATTTAAGTATGGATCGATTACGCCTGCCATGACGCTTTTTGTGACAAAATGCATCGTCACGTTTTCTTTAAAAAGACCAAACGATTAGCGCGTATAAAAAGCTGAAGAGTGTCATTAGTGAGAAAATGCACAGGAGCACATACAGCACTATTACCGTTTCTTTGCATGCGCTAGCACCCTGATAGAGGATTATTATATCATTTGCGCCTATGGAACAAGACACTGGTTAATTGTACTGACACAGTACATCTTAACTTACTGTGATCCTAGGTGAGTGGTACTGCAATTTACTTTACGTACGTGGTACGTGCAGGAGGAGACTAACTATCAAACGCTTGTCTAATAGAGGCAGATGATAAATTGGTTTTGAGTCTAATTGAGTCCTAATCATTAACCTGTTTTTAGTCCTAACTTTACTGTATTAAATAAAAGGTGTATTGAAGTCTTTCAAGACCCCTCATTGCATGCGTCCATAACCAACTGGGCCGCTATAGTTTCCTGATATAATGTTTCATTTCAGACAATACGTGAGGGCTTCTGGATATATCTCTACATTGTAATATTCATGAACAAATCGACCTTTTACGATGATAATTCTCTAGTGAACAAGTATAATACATTAAATTAAATGTAACACGCTCATCCCGTTACGTCACGAATCCGTCAATGATGCACAAGTGAGAAACGTCCGCGCCAAAAATCTTAATGTCATATGTATCAGTACTGTGCACTATCCAATACGCGTGCAAGACCATCAATAAAGACCCATCAGTCATCAACGACTCCAATTTTGAGCTCTCAACACTAATATACAAGTCCGTTCACATAACAAATTTCTCATCCTTATCCTTACAGGCTATTTTTTCGATCACATCGTGAGCATCTAGCGCAACACCCAGCTATGGTAAATCTCAAAGTATGTTCGAAATCGTCCTTTTCGCAAAAGACGTATTTTTTATGTACTTGGTGCCCTACGGTCCGCCGTATCACAATCTTTCGCAATTACCTTTCATCTTTCCGCTAAATCACCTTAAAATCTCTAATGTTTGCATTTTTTGCACGATTTTTCTTTGGGTGTACCGCTATATACCTTGTACCCTTCTGTTCGAATCTAACTCTTTTATTTCAAGTTATATATTACCCAAATATTAGAAAAGCGCTGACACATTTCGCCTTTTAGAGTAATCTGTGCCGATAGAACATTCATCTGTCTACCAATTCCCGCTGTATCATTGGCATTTTGCAAAAATTGAACTTGATTGGTATCGTACAGACTGGGGAGATTCGAAATGCGCACAAAAAACAGAAGGTTCATTCAATAATTGCAACGGACAGTAAGCTCTGCTGTAACTAACTACACAATTTTTAGCCTTTTTCTATAGACAAAATACCGCTCACGACAAATCGTATTTGCTTCAAATAAATCTCTGCAAAATCTTTGACGAAAAATGAGCAAACGAAATTTGCATTTATGACATTGAAGTTCGCTATTATTCTTTCTGGTCGATTTAAGAATCTGTCGCGGGGATCTAGATGTCCCTTCAGGTAAAGCACATTCAATATCAATCGTGTCAGTTAGTCGTTTTTTGTCTTCTCCAATAGTGCCGGATCTTTGTCTGCTTACCATAAACAGTATAAGCAGTCGATTCAAGAGTTACTATAAGCTAGAACATTTATACAGGCTACGTGGCCTTACTAAATGAAATGTCCACTATGCAAGTGATGTAGTCTCCGGACAACCTGATGAGACATCAAATGCAAACACTGATGATATTATCCCACTTGGTAAGATCTGACATTAGCAAGTACCTTCTTTCTGCAACCGTATGTAGGTTCGTGCATGTTGAAAAACATGTTTTACTCAACAAATACAAAAGCGCGTCGTTCATCGCAGCAACTACGCGATGCAGTACTATATGGTAAGCATCCATTGGCTAAAACCGTCCACTGATATCATATTTTCAACTGAAATTATGCACGATCCATCAATAGCAATGTTTACTATATTATTTTTATCGTCACCCACTCTGCTTTACTCTTGCGGGCCCTCACGCTTTGGAACTTCCACTGCGCGCCAAGTTCTCCCCATGACCTGAAGCTCTTTCCAGACGCCCCACGTGCTTTAAATCGTGAACGATAGGAGAGTCTAAGCCGTTTAAGCCTAGCTGTGCCTTGCACTTTGGAGTTGACGTCACGACCAAGGATGCCAACGGCAGCGCAACCTGCTGGTGCTTGTACTGCGTACATGAGGGCTCCGACGAGGTCGAGATCGTCCAGAAAGGTCATAAGCGCAAGCGGGCAGGCAACAACAAGATGTTCACCGCGCCGTTTCCCCCTCGCACATGCTGGAGGCATCTGTCACCACAGCACACTGAGTCATAAGTGCTCTACCGGTAGATGTCCAAGGCCGAAAAATAACGATACTCTACGAGAAATATCAAGCCTATACATCATATCGCCACATGACTAAAGAATGACACATTGACCTACGAAATAAGCGCCTGCATCGTCAACACAATTCTTGACCACCTGTTCCTCTGTGGCGAAGAGTTGCTTGTAGCAGTTCTGACAGTGAAAACGACAATGGTGACGACGTGGAAAACGCAATCGACAACAAGTCCTATAAGCAGGCCAATGAGAAGACCGAACGCCTTAAAGCTGTTCGTCAAGAATGAGAACGAACTTGATTAGTACCAGATCCTTATCAAGAACGTCATCCGTTTCGAGCTTGCAATGGACCACTTGTCCGATCGCCATGTTGTTCAGGCAGACATCGCCCGCCATCTAGCACGCCAGGGACCATACCAAGATAAACAAACAAACCGATTGTCATGAACGACATGATCGTTGGCCAGTACGTCCGCTTCTTGGTCGGCGCCTCCGTAGGATATCTTGGACATGATAGGTGACGTGTCCGTGCGGTCCTCCTCTCTTGCGTTCGACGCAAGCACCCACCGCGAGCAGTCGTTAGTCGATCTTCGCGTGCGGATCTACTACAAGGAATTGCTCTGCATCAACCATATGTTCGGTCTCCCAATGTTTGACCGCCACAAGGTGTAGATTATCTACAACATTCTCATCAATTTTATTGACGCGCTCTACCTAGACTGGCGTGTCAAGCTGCTAAACGCGTCGTCAGAAGGCAAGAACACGAGCTGGGCGCCACGCTGGTGTATCTCTATTATTGCGCGTTGCGCCAAGTTCAATGTACTTTGTGTGTGGTGTGCACCGCATCGGATCGACATATTTGTCAAGTCGGCGGCTGAAAGCATCAACGGCGGCACCTACATCAAGAAGGTATACTCGTTTTCTATCCATCTGCGGTCACAGAACAACTTGATCATTAAGATGTCCGTCACTTGTCCAAAGAAGACATAGCGCCGGATGCACTTGGGTCGCGTTTTCAACTTCTTTAAGCAGTTTCGCCGGCCGATCATCGCGCACACCGAGTAGAATCATCCAGAAAACCTGTTAGCAGCCGAGTGGTGGATCATAACATACTAGGTGACGCCCGCTATTGAGGAGGTCAACATCATGTTCGCCAAGCTGCAGCGCTCGTCGCTCCTGGTCGTGCAGCATCTGGAGTTCATCAATGCGTTAATCAGCACTCTTAACACCATGATTTGCATCGATCCGTCGATACAAAAAATAGAAACGAAGATTACGAGGCCGAGTACGTGTCGGTCGACTTCGATTAGCATCGAAGTCGCGGGTAGAGAAAGTAACAAACGCAACAAATGGTCGGCTGCTGGCGAGTACTTTGATCGTCTCAAGACTGGCGACCACATTTTTGTCATCAAGGAGATTGCGGTGTGCGACATCATGCAAGTCGAAGGCCTCATGGGCGTCAAGGACGTGCCTGACCAGAACAACCTGCTGCTAGACCACAATGCGCCACCTGTCATGCCTCAGTAGCTGGTTTGGCTGCGTCCGTACAAGTTCATTTAGGACGTGCCCAACGCGGTCTCGACCGCCTCGACAAGTTCTGGACGCCTGAGCAAGTTGAGGAGGTCAATGCGAACCATCAAGACCTAATCCAATCAAGATTTAATGCAACGACGGCGCCATGTGGAAAGCAATCGACAAGCACGACGTAAACACGCTGCTCTATGACGCCTGGGACTGTGTGCCCCGTTTCAAACGAACTTCGCGCATTCTGTCGCGGCTTCGTGACCATCTTCCCGAACACGACATCGGTCGAAAGTGATTTCCGATCCTGCAGTGGGAGCTGAATGATAGTATTACGCATTTATGCACTTGTAACTGGAAGGAATCTTTTAAGGCCAAGCAGCGCGCCATCCTGAAACAGGTATGGGTCTTATAAGTTGGCACATCACAAATACATTCGGCCGTTACACGGACTGTTCTGCAGTCAGAGACGTTATATGGACCAATCCCCAAATAACTGGCAGAGGCGTCCACAAAATTGCTCAATTTGTATACTTTGTAAATACCTACAAAGTAACGAGGCCTGGTCTTGCGGCCTGTAACATTTTGCTGGCTAAATTAGATGTCGTGTAGCTGAAGTTCACGGTCTTCACCTTTTCCCCGACAGTCTACTTTAAGTGTTACACCTAATAAACAGATAAATGAACTTAAAGCATATCCTGTGATATCTAAATTCGCTTTTTGAGAAATTGGCAATAATTTTTATCATTTTTTTTCTTTTTGTATGTCTGTAATGAACTATCAAACGTTTTTTTGGAATTGAATTAGCGTATGGAGTGCGTGCTTGCGTTGATGCAGATCTAAAACGTGAAGACGTGAATCGCGCCATTCAGTTATGTCCAAATTGACATCTGATTGGTCTATTTAATACGAAATGATAGAATCATGTGACTGTATTCTATACTGACAGATCAGTCCTATCTAAGGGGGTTAAAATTAAGACTAATGCGATACAGTCTACGACAAGACAGGAATCATTCGACTGTAAAGATGATAGCAATACGAACTAAAGTTCTTTTAGATTCGTTTCTAACAGACCAATTATAGTAGTGTTTAAGTGTTGTCTGCGAAATTTACTGTGGAACATGAACCAGTCGAGCATCTTCTAGACATTTTAATTAGATGTGCAGTTACGATGGTGAATGTCTGCAAGTGCGTACATGGATACGCATATATCAATTGCGATCAAACACATGCGTATTGGTGTGGAACACATAGTTGGTGCGGCTCCCATTTTCACAGTGGACCACACAGTGATCCGCTATCCAGTGAGTTGAGTAATAATCTACGATTTTAGACGTAGACATCACAATATAATTCGCGATTCAAATCTTCATTACTCGGACGAAACGTGGTATTATATTCTTCAGCTGTTAAATATACAAATAATTAAGGTATTTGTCACTTCGAGAAACACGCGCCATATGTTCCGGACAGAATTATTTGCTTCTATAAAATCGACTAAACACTCGTACGCAATTTTTTCTTTGGATTGTCTGGCCAGAAAGACAACTCTCTAGTCACCACCGAAATTAATGAACCGCATACATTCATTAATACAAGTTTTGGAGACGGCTGACGTGGTCAGAAGACGAAAGGGCTTATTACCAGCATTATTGGACAAGACGATCTCAAGGCAGATCATGGTGACTTGGAAACAGTACACACGCAACTGTGAACAATTGCAATCGTGTGAATGTTTCTGAGTGGTTGACCCCCGCCTATCCCTAAGTCAATCGAGTTACCACAATGCTCTATTTCATCAATACTAGTGCAACTTTTCCTGAAGAAAAGTACAAGAAGGTGATGCAGAAACTACACACAAAATTGAATTACCACCTCTGATATTCTGTCATCTGAGCATTAGCGAAGGACTGGGATCACATCATCATTGAGTGAAGACCACTGAACCACAGACTTATGTTCTAAAACATCAAGGACACCGATTCGGGACGTGTGTCACGATCGAGGATGCCTCTTATTAGTACTGCTATGTTTGGACTCAAATTATACAAATTCAGGACTTTTGATAGGCTATAACAAGCAGGCTGCCCCACTTCGGTTTGTGCAGGGTTTCGGTTGTCATAAATCGAGGACCTCATCTTCCCCATACGCGTAACAATTATACCATAAAATGTGGGATTTTCTGAGCACTTAATCCTTCTAATAAACTCATTTTACTGGACAAAATGGATCGCGGCACTTTCGAAATGCTACGAACAGCACAAAAGCATTCAAATCAAAATTTGCGTACAAATCTCTATCTCCTGTGCAACCTTCATCCTCATGATCTGATTAAAATGCTAAATAGAAATAATTTTACTAAGCCTCAGGAAGAAGTCATTTGCTTGCTTCAAGAGGTCCAGAGGGGTGCCAACGAACAGCTATTCATAAGGACAAGTTTTGACGAAATGTAGTACAGTTGATGCAACGGGGCGTTCGTCGCACGATACTCAGTTGAGGGAAATCGAGAAGAAAGCGTTACGCTAACAAAACACTCTTTTTAGAATGCATAGTGTCGGGTGATGTGTTATGCAGTTGGTAGTGCTATGTTTATTGGTTGATGTAAGCGATTGATCGATCAATAATGCTAGGCAGCCATAGCAGACGTACGCAATGAGTGCTGAGTAGATCATTAAAATCCGTGTTTGTATTTAGATAGGGTGAAGGAAGATAAAATTAGAATTAGGACAGAGAATTTATTATATATTATAAGGTTCTGTTTTCTATTTACTGTTTACCAATACAGTACTCCAAATGTAGAAATGTTCCACAAGTTCTTAAAATCCGTTGCCTATTAAAATTTGATGCTTACCGTGGTGGTTACACGGTCGAAATTTAAAGCTTATAATTAATAGCCGCAAAGCAAGATAATAGTGTAAAAGGGGAGCATTCATTACCAAATATGGCATCGAGGTGGTTTGTGTGACGTTAGCACCTTGAATGTCAGTACATCGGCTGCGGAGTTTCATGTAGGCAGATAGGTGGATTTTCGGGCATACAAATAAAAATTCAGGTAATACGTAAGATGACGATTCCGTCGGAAGTGGTAATATGCATGTAACCTTCAGCTCCTGCTCTGCTTTCAGAATTTTTTCAATCGTTGAGCTGTAGATAAGAGCTCTTGGTCTTTTGCCAGGTTGAAAATCCCCTTAAATTAAATATTTGGAATTGCATATCGGCGGCTTATCAATATCGGTTTTAGGACCTGCTCTAGAGCTATCTCCTCATCCTCAGCCTCCAGCTAGCTCTCTTTGTTCTCCTTTTATCTCTTGGCGTGGAAACAGTTGCATTGTTTGCAAAAAATTTGTGGGGCTGAAGCAGATCGTGATCATGATGTTCTAATATCTATCCGGGCAGAATTCGATTTGCGCATGCCTGTGGGATCGCTAGCTTTGTAAATGTTGCCGATCTCGCCACCATAGTTGCAAATCAGAGCGTGCTAAAGACGGTAGCGCTGGCAACACCTCTTAAAGCGGAAATTAGCCAGTATTATTGCTTGTTCTTTCGAGTTTGCGTTGGGCGGAAGGGGTAGCACCTTGACTTTAGTAAGCTACAGATTTTCCACAATCTTAAATGGAGTATTCCTTGATGAAGAAGAGAAGATTACTGCCTAGGAAATAATAGACTTGTCGTATCTTCACATGATCAGTAGGTCAATACCTTGGCGAAAAATGTGCACGCGCACCTTCATAGCTTCGCCAACATCAATAATCTGATAATAAAATCACTGTAGACCATCAATGCTTTCACGTGCACTTGTAAAGAATATTCAGCTTCCTTTTCTGCCATCATACTCAAAAACATGGTTGCTTTTGGTTTGTTCAATGTAATGGATGGAGCTTGTCGCACTTGTCAACATTTGCGGTGAAAGCCACGCTGATACGTAAATTTATAACAGGTTTCAGCATATTTTTCTTTGTTTTAATGGGAACACGAATAGAAACCAATAAACCTTGTCCTTTAATTGTTCCTCGACCTCTGTCCAGGCATTTTTCCGATCCCATGTTATGAGACACAACAAAACCTGTGAAATCCAGATCGACTAAGCTATTTAATAATATACAAAGGCAAAACCAAACTTACTAGTCTCATCCATGAGTGCGCATTACAGAAGAAATAAAAGGCGATAACTTTCTTTAGCCCAGGCAGAGCCTCGTTTAAAGCCTCCACATAAACTGAAACCTTTAGCCGTAGATGCAAACAGCACGGTATTTGTGAAGCAGTGGGAAGTTTTAAAACCATCGATGAGAGACCTCGGTACCGTGATTCTGTATTTGCGAATGATTTTGCACATTTTTAGTCTTTTGCACATATCATACCTTTGGTGAGGATCACCCCATGATGCTGGCACTGCAGCGCCAGAGGGGCACTGCCTACTCCACTACTATGTGCTATAAAAGGTGCTGATGATTGTCGTTGATGCTACTCGAGTCGATAGCCTGCAGCTTAGCACATTTCTTGATATTGTTGCGCGTAGAAGCCTGAGTTATGCTCTTGGTAAGGTAAGTTTTCTTTATGGCCCAGTCAACCAAATTTTGCTGAATCATGATGCAACAAGCATTTGAGTGTTTCTAATTTAAAGGTATGAAGCATTGGCAAGGCTATCTTGCACCATCTGTGTACGGACTGTGGGTTGCAACGTGTGGGATTAAAAGTCAGAAAAAAAAGCAGCGCTCTCTTCCTTACTAAGAACATCCCCCTAATAAAAGACCAAGATGGCTACGTGTCTCTGACCAGAGAAACTTTAAACTACGTAGAGAACCGAAAATTAAGAATAGCTTTGATGTCCTATGTGTTCTCTGAGGCTCTCTGATTGCTGGTTTGGGAGATTCAGTGTCGGGGGGGGGTGTAGTGGAGCTTTGTACTTTTTATCCTTTAGCTAGTTGGCTTTACCTTATATGTGTATATTACTACAAATGAATACCCAATTAAACCTTATATCGTATGCTACAGTTTTTCCACCGAGACTATAAGTAAGCGGAGGAAGGATAGTACTTGTTTAGACACTCTTCTCTATGCGTATGTGCACGTGAAGTATTTAAGGCACATAATTACTCTGTGTTTAGCAAGAATAAGCAGCTCGTTCTGTGTCGGTAAATGTGTTCGGTGCCCCAAACCGTTGGCGCATAAAGGTGACAACATTACTTTTCCACAGGCACGGCAAAATCTATTATAAATCATTCTCTTCACCGCACCGGGCCGATAAAATTAGCTTCCGCTGTCAATGAAAAAGTAATCAGAATCAGAGGCTGATCGAATGAATGCGAGTTGGACATGTGGCACATGTCCAGCTCGCATCGTAGTATTCAACATCAAAATTCTTTACCTCAGCATTAAAACAGAGTCAGCTATAATTCGTTCAAAAGATCAATTTGTTTATTTAAATATATTACACATACAACGCATAATTAATTAATTTAATATTGACATAAAATGAACAGGTAATTATTTGAATCTGTATTAATAAATTTTTTAGAGATGAGTAGCACTACTCTTTCATTGAATCTGGAATTTTGATCATTGTGAAGCCCAGGCGAATGCAGATGTAGGCCTTTCTACGCTGATCTGGTGTCGGGGGATTTGTTGGATCACTCGTATGGATTCAAAAAATTGTCATCTTAATGCGAAACATGACCTTTCGAGCTCAGCAAGAATTTATTTAGCCTATAGCAAGAGGCAGAAGCTGGGGACGAAGGATACCTTATACGTAGCCGGATGCCAAAAAATGTACCCCGTTAAAGTTTGCGAGGTGGTGTTTTAGGGCCTGTAAGGAAAATTTTTCAGATGTCCGATGAATAGGTAAACATGAAGCTCATGGATAGACCGTTAAGTAAAAAAGGCTTATTCTGCGATCATTATCGACCAAGGATCCCCGCGACGGCGGACTGCAGAACGTCTAAAACGTATCCGTACGCAAAGATATGCCGTATTCTTTCATTTTCATACATAGAAGTGCCGGCAAGCCGTTACGCAAGAACCTGACACTGATAGCAGTAAAAGAATCATGAGCAGCACCTGCAATATCGCAAAAAGGGTTTTAGATCCCAGAGAAAGTGTAGATAAATTGGAGTCTGAGGTAGATCGATGCTTTCGACAAAAATAGTTTGGGAGGAAGTAACTATATCCGTAGACCTCGATAAACCTTAGGTCGTTCTATAAAAAGTGTGTTGCGTTGTGTGTAATTAGTAAAGTAACACCGAAGTCTATTTTATAAAGTGGGGTGGGTAACCTATAGAATTGAGTTCCCTGTAGCCCCGCACTCCTAACATCACTAAATGTTAGTTTTCTGCAGGTATGGGTGGTGATTTTGGCCTACCACTCTTGCAGTCGCACGGAAGGATCACTGGATGTGCGGCGGTAAATGCGTGTGTGCTACGTGCACAAGATAAAACGAAAGATAATTTACGCGAAAGGAACGAACAAAGAAAAAAGCATGAGACCCTAGAGAGTGAGAGCAAGACGCAAGCAGCTCGTTTATATCGTCTATAATTGTATAGTCGATTTAACCTACTTCTTATCATTTTGACGCACGCGTCTGTAGACATTTAATATAAAAAACCGAGCGAAGAGTGCTTTGTTGTCGTGCTGGAGGCATGAATTGTGGCACACCTGGACATTGGCGTAGAGAGATCGCGGTGTTCGAAAATGGTAATTGTAATAATGCATGCTACTTTGTCGCATTGTCCATGCCGAAAAGATGTGTGATATACATGAGCTACTATTAATTGCTTACAAATTAGATCTGTTTTGATCTGTTTTCTTGTCAATTCATCAACACGGACAAGCTTATTGAGGCATATGCAATGTTCGCTCGTTAGTGAGGTCAAGCACTGTAGACGGTCATTTTTGAACCTGCAACATCCACGATGCCTAGAGAGCCGACTGCGCCAGGCGTGCACCCTGCACAGCATGCTTCGGTTGTGCTTTCCAAACAGCCGCACACATGGAGGAGTGCTCTCCAAAAGCACTTGAACAACAACAATGGCAGAATTTCAGCTTGATCGCTCATCAGTATAGAAGTCCTGGCTAATGCTCCATCAGCCTAAAGATCTCGTCTGCTATCTACCACCAGTCATTCATCGAGAAAAGTGATCGCCTGGAGAGGTGACATCCGCGATACAGGTTATTTCTTTCTGCCAGAGGCAGAAGTTGCGTACGATGGCGAACGATACTGTATCCCCTAAGTTTTGTGCAACTATCCACCGTGACGTAAATTCGGACGTCCCCCACCGTTTCGTGTGTCGCGCGAAGCCAGCGTTGAAGGCAATGCACAATCAGAACTGTGGTGCCGTGGGTTCTCAAAACTGCGTGTTGAGGTACCAAAACACTCAATTTGCTGGACTGCCGAAGTAGGAGGGGGGGGGTACCCCGATTTCGCGTATGGACTTTAACCCACCTTGTGTACCCGTCGACTTGCGGGTTGTACATTTCGGTAGAATAGGACGGAGTGAAGGATGTTGTGGTCTTGAGAGAGATAGACCTGGGGCTCCGTCCGCAATTTACCTTTAGGGACCGCGGTCTACCCTAAGAGGTTGCGGTCTACCCTCAGGAATCGTGGTCCAGCCTTAAAAATTGCGGTATAGTCTTGATGACCAGGCAATGAGGGTCATCTTCTATCAGTATTGCTTAAACTGAAACCTGAAGGACAGTATTCTCCTTGATTGGGTCTCCGCACTCCTCGCCCCTGAGATTCCAATCACTCTCTCGACCCCTTCGCTATCAGGCACCCTAACCGTGACGGTGGGCCCCCGTCCCTTCGTCTTGATCAACTTGTCCCTTCGTCGCGATCGTCTCCAGGTCCATCGTCTTCTCAAAAGCACTTTATTACATAATCGACTCACTTCTTCCCTCAGATATCGTAGAAATCGATAGGCAATTCCGCCACTGTTCAAAAAAAATTACCGTATCGCATGACATAAAAATTGCTAAAACGAGCTGTTCATTATGGATAGGTTAGTTGCCTTGTTTTCCGAACCTACGTATAGTGTTTTGCGTGTAGACGAAATGTAGTTCAATCTTTACAGCACATCGACGCGTCATCACCTTACTGGTGATGAAGTTTTACTACATCGTCATCCCCTGAATGAGCAATAACGACAAAAAGATGTTTTTTTCGCATTCACGCGGCAACGGTACAACTTCCACAGGAAGTCCAAGCTCGACTAGAAGATCTATTAACGATCGACGGTGCCGCATGAGCAGAGGCGCTGCACAGAGACCCAATATGTATCGAAATGAATGAGAAATCAAGGTGAAGCGACACACCGTTTGGTCGCGACGTGCGTGTGCTTCCTTTAGGATTAGAGTTAAGCGGCATGTGAATCGGCGTGGCTAGAAAAGGATGCTAAAGGACAACACGCGACAAGCACGGTAAATAAGGAAATTAGTGTGAGCGATCGCGAGGTTAGGCTAGGCACACTGCAAATCTTATTTCACATTCTACTATATACTGCGCCAGTCCTTGGAAAACAATAGGTAGTGGGCCCAAATCCGGCTCCGCCAACATTCGACGACTCTACCCCTGCTTCTGCAGTTCCCGGCCTCAAAAAGCCAAGCAACATTCGGATGTCTTGGTTCTAGCCTAAGCCCATATAGAGGTGCGGGTACAGATGTTAGGGTCCTTATAAATGCTCCAGGCGCTCAAGACGTCGCAGATGAAGATCAACGAAAGCGATCGACTACGATGAGCTATCGATAGAGGCCTTGCCATGGGCGGAGCCTTAATGCATAAGAACGAACTTGGATACAACGCGCCGCGACTGGCATGTGGACGGGTGCAAATTGGCGCAACCAAGGGGCTCTCTTTTCAAGCCATTTTTTAGGCCGCAAAATTGCGGCAGACAGCAGAAATATCGGCAGCAAACACCACTTTATGCGCCTAAGACGGCTTGTGCATATAGAGCAAGCGCCCGCTTCAGCACTAGTACCACCAGTGCAACCAGCGCCGATGCAGAATCTACTGATGCGCTCACCGGACCCGCACCGAAGAACGCTCGCAATTTGAAAGTTTGACGGCAGTGAGATTCCACAAGGGCCTCGATTTTAGATTTCTGGACTGTGGAAGAACGCTCCTTCGGCAGGTGTAGATGTATCAACAAGCTTGTGGATTTGCATGGGCGGAAGATGTCAAAGTCGATCTACTGAAACAATACTTGGCAGGCACGGCTGAACGCTATATTTTGAAGCAAGTTAAGAACTGATGGCCCGAAATCGTGACGCTTGACCACGTGGTGGGTCGAATGCTGCACAAGCTTAGGACAAAGATTGCAGCGTCACCGAGCATAAGGATCTTTACGGCTAGGAAGGAACGAAAAAGGTCGTGGCCGGAGCACTTTTGTGCCTGGTGGCCGTATGCGACGCGTGCGGTGGAGGCGCCGAACCAGAAGTACTGAATGACATTGTCCACTACGCGTTAGTGATGTCAGTACCGTGTTGACGGAAAAGTACAACAACGGGGGGGGTACGACAACTTATGGCAAGCGGAGGAACTGGCACACTATACCCAAGGAATTTGAGAGTGAAAACGAGACCAGGCAAACAATCGGCTGCGAAGTCGTTGCGGCAGTCACAGGCAGAGACACGCAGAAAGAAATCGCTCGTGCTAAACCTTTGGAAAGAAATAACACTTGAAGATGTCAAAAGATGCTGTGATGAGGTGTCACTTGCCGATTACGAGAAGATCGTGCCGACGAAGGTAGGCAGCGTACGGCTCTTTGTGAACGCCGACAGAAAGGAGAGCACTGTGCTACTCACGAGCGTGCACTTCACGTCGAGTCTCGCTTGCAACATCGTGAGCTACGAGAAGCTTGACGAGAATGGTTACGCGTTGATGTAAGCGAGGCGAAGCGTGTTATTGCGCACCGCTGTGACGATCATGTCTCGCATTAAATTGTGTTACAGAATAGACTTTTGGTCGTCAAGACAGTAGGCATGGATGCGTGGGGTCAAAAGACAGTTGACGTTGTCATGGATGGTTTACAGGAGAAACTAGCAGCTGAAACTTCCCTGAAATGCATCGCGACCGTTGCTCCACCTTCATCAACGCTTGAGGCATCTCTCGCACGACACAATCGAGAAGATTGACAGGAACCCCATGCTGGACATTGAGCTCACGAGCCACAAGCGCATGCCGTGCACTTCTTGTTCCTGGATCAAGCATACCAAGAACAAGCAGAGCAAGAAGGACTCGGAACGGAGCGTTCGGATTAATTGCATTAAAGGCGTTATTTTTTTGTTCAGACTTTAAGGGTCATCTGACGCGAGCCGATCGGCATCATTGTTGGCATTTGAAACATGTTTTATTTGAAAGAGCAAATACTGTTGCAAGTTCTTGGCGCACACGAAGGATGCTTCCGCAGAGAAGTTCAAGAATTTCATGTTGTTGAGACCAGAGATGCAACACTCGAAATAGGCATTTCGAGTGTCGCATCTCTGTTCTCAGGACCGACGGTTGAAGGGGAATATTAAAACGTGGATCGTTTCTGCAAGACCATAGGTGTTGCGAGACAAGTAGGAGAGGCCAAGAGCTAGGACTCCAATGGCAATGATGAACGGATGCAGCATACAATTCTCAACATGACCAGAGCGATGATCTTCCCGTCAAGGCTACCACCCAAGTTTTAGGGAGATGTGGCGGTGTATTCAACCTAAATTATCATCCGGAGTCCCACGAGCTCGAATTCGAAGTGAGCTTTGCCACTGGAAGTACTAAACGGTCATGCACCCGATTCGCGCAACATCGTCGTGTTTGGGTCGAAATGCACTTCTACCGCAATCCATCAAAAAACGACTTTGCGCACCGAGATCAAGTCGCCACTATCTTCGGATGCAGCAATGGGACAAAGTGCGTCAGGGTCTATTTAATAAAAGTCATCATGACTCAACATGTGAAGAACATCGAGACGCCGACCGAAACGCTAAACCGACAGCTGCAGCGTGGGCTCGATGAAGAAGATCGCGCGGGCGCTGACGACGGCGCGCCAGTGCAGACAAAGCAGCAGAAGTTCAAACGAAAGAGATCCAGTGGATGCGGCACCCGCACATGAAACGCGTATCTGCGAAGAAGTCGACATTGAGCCAAGACCAAGCAGCGGGGAATAGTGGTGTCGTTGGTCATGTGTTCAAACTAGACTCACGGAACTACTCGGAGGTTATGGAGAGCGTCAAGTGCAAAGAGTGGCATGTCGCGGTGCGCGAGGAAATAAGCGCTCTCGAAGCAAACGACGCGTGGACTTTGGCGCGACGCTCGAGACACATCAATTTTCTCCGCACCAAGTGAGTATTCAAGGCCAAATTGACTGCTACCGGCGAGCTGGAACGGCACAAGGCGCGTTTTGTGGCCGTGTGGAAATGAGCAAGTGTTTGGTTGGACTACGCGCTAACGTTAGCCACTGTCATGGACGTGATCCTTGCACTCGCTGCGACTTGAGACTTCCCCGCCAAGCCTGGCGACGTGCCTAATGCCCATGTTAAGGCGGAAAAGATTAACACCCATAGTTACTGATGCACGTGCCGAATGAAATGAAGATCAGCAAAGGGAAGCTCAAGAATTTCCGAGTGTACAACGCATCCCGAAGTCGTGCTCGAGCTCAAGGAAAGCCTCTAATGGCTAAAACAGATGGGTGGCTAAAGAGTCAAGTTCTCCACAAAAGTCTTGAGGAGGAGGACTTTACGTGGCACATCAGCGACTTGTGTTTGTACCACCGGCACGTTTTGACCGGCGGGGTGATCATCGGAGGCTATGTGGACGACCTAGCTCGTCAGAGTGACGACAAGCCACGCGGTGCAGGCGTTTTTGTTAGCCTCTAGTGCCTCAAGATCAAGAACCTTCTGTCTGTGTCAAAGTTTTAGCACATGCGTGTTACTCACCGCAATGAGCGTGAGTTCATGCTAAATTAGGAAGAGACAATCATCTACATGTGCGGCAACATGGAATGCACGATGCTAACGATGTGCGAGCTCCAATCGGAGCAGACTGCTACGATGTAGCGAGCGCAAGAGACGATCTACTTCCAGTCACGAGTGCGTCATGACAGTCGAACATCCGTGTGTTTCAGTCGCTTGTGGGATCGCTGCTCTGGGTGGCCAGTTGCACGAGACCCGACATCTCGTTTGCGGTTCACAAAGCCACAAACCAGACTCACACGCCGCGCATGCAGGACTGGAAGCTTGCAAAGAGGATATCTTGCTATCGGACCAGCACGCAAAGTTCAGTATCTGCATGACAGCAACTACGGAGGTGGACGCGCAGCCAACGCTCGACAGCTACTGCGATACCTGCTATGTAGCATACAGGTCGGATTTGAAGTGCCTGAGTGGCTGCGTGGTGCTTTAAAATGGCATGGCCGTGAGCTTGTGGTCAAACGAATAAGGCGGCGTGTCTCTTAGTGCAATAGAATTGTTTTTGTTGCGGCGTCAGAAGCCGGACGCGAGCTGCTCGGCATACGCAAGACACTTACCGAGATCGCTGTGACAAAGACGCTGGCGCTCACGGTATACAGTGATTAGCAGGCGGTAATTAGTGCAGATACCGGGAGAAGCGACGTCAACGAAAATGAAGCCCTTTGACGTTCCCGTCATGTACTTGTCCGACTAAGCGCGGCGTGGTATTGTGACGCCTGTCGAAATGAAGAGCGAGATCATGCTCGCTGAAGTCCTCACTAAAGCACTTGACGCGAGCAAGCTGACCGAGTTGCAGACGCTGCTGTAAATCGCGTAGCTTGGGTGTGAAAGACGCATGGAGTCGTCGACAAGAAGGAGTGTTGAAGATCGACGGTGTCGCTTGAGCAGAGGCGCAGCACAGAGAGACTGTAAATATTGGAATGCATAAAGGATAAAAAGGTGAAATGACGCACAGTTTGGCAGTGACGTTACGTGTGCTTCGTCTGACATCATCGTTGAGCGGCGTGTGAATCGTCGTGGGTAGCAACGGCTGCTAACGGACGACAGGCGGCAAGCGCAGTAGATTAGGAAATTAGTATGAGCGATAGCGAGATCAGGCAAGGTCACAATGGAAATCTGGATTTCAAATTTACCATCTACTGTGCAGCTTTTCAGAAAACAAAAAGATCGGCATATGACCTGTCGTCGAGACCGCAACAGCAACGCAATTTTTCAGCTAACATCCCGCTAGAACTATTGTCGTACCAAACATCACCATGACACGAGAATTCTACGTCCGCACGCTCGAAGATAAAGTGTTTCCATTAACTGGGAAACTTTGGTCAGGTAATTGTTAACTAGGTTGTATTTGCAATTACTCTTATTTTACGTCTTTTTTTCTTGCAAAACGTTTGGGTGACCGATCGTCAACAACAAGATTCAGCAAGACTGCGCAGGGCAAGACTGCATAGGGCCGCACGTCTTGTAGAACAATGCGGACATTTATGGATACAGAAAGAGAAGAGATTTGGAACATTGTGGTGCAATGCCTGCCGCCGTGGTCCCCATACATGAATGTGTTGGACCTTGGAGTGCTCAACGCTTTTTCATGTGTGCAGTACCAGACGGAAAGTCACACGACGGGAGCACCTGTGGATGATGTTAACCGAGATTTCGATCGAATTCAAGAGGACTCAATCGACAAGACGTTCTCGACGCTGCAAAAAGTGATGGAGAAGGTGATTGAGATCGAAGGTGACAATGCTTTTTATTGGTTGTGTGTAAAAAAGATTCGTTTTGCACGTGTCATCCCTCATCGTAGCCGATTGCTCCTGAGCTTGTTCATGAAGGTCATCCTCTTTGGAAAGATTGGCTAATTCGAGACTTGAGCAGGGTTGTAACGATGATGAAAATGAGTGTATTTTTATCAGCTAACGTAATTCCAAATCTATCCATTTTTTGACACATTCCGCAAAATATAAAGTGAATAACCTCGTGTACAATCGTTCTGCAGTTCAGTATTGAAACTTTTGATTAGATTGTCACATGCTTTGTGGATAATTAAAACTTTGTGCTCGAGTGAATCCCAACACCTGTTGACCTCAGTGCGTAAAAAACCTTGAGCCTGTGAAAAATGACCAGACAAAACCCCTTCGCGATCTGCAGTTAAATGGGCTCCAAAACTTGCACTAAACGCTTCAGAATGAGTTCTTTACGCTGGTGTTACTTTCGCCTTAAAATAAGGGCTGTGTCAAAAATGCAAGTCAAAGCGTGATAATATAGAAAAGGAATTTATTATTTCCACCACACTTTTTACTATTTCCACCGCACCGTAACCCTTAGCATAACCTTACAGGCGCACCACACACACGAAACTACCTCACACACGAAACTACTACACACATCACAAATAGTAGCAAACTTTCCCAGCCAAACTCTCGGCCTGATAAAACCTGGCTTTAGCCTTGTGCAGCACCTTATCGACGCTGTATATTCGCTCGTTCTTTCCCGTGCAAGCTGTGGCGATTCCCAAGACCTTGGCCAACACAAATGACCGCTTGACGGAAATCTGTCCTCTCGGCTCCTACTGGATTGTAAGACGCTCTCGTAAGCCGTGCCAATTGTCCAGCGACTGTTCTCGCGTGTTGTCTGTCGTGTGCGTGTACTTATTGTCTTACCTGGTCAAGATATCGCTTCCAGTAGCATGATATCATGCAGGTGTTTTGCCAGTATACACCGCTAACGTGTGGATTAGCTGTCGGGCGAGGAATTTTGGAGCCGAACAGCGTGCACTTGTAAGTGCTGAACATGGCTCTGGACAGGACGTGAAGGACGCAATGCAAAGAGAAAGAGTTCTAATGATATTGTGGTGGCCACGCCATGACGATTGGTAGACCATTTGGAACAAACGCGTGGCTTTACATTGCAGCATCTGCAGCTCTTTGTTGTTAATGAAGCTGGTAGATTGTTGGGTCAGTCGTACCATGACTGAGTCGCTAAGGTTTGTAGCAGTGTCTATGCTTGACAATAAGTGGGTGATGACGGACTGGCTGGCGACGCTTGGGGCGTCATTTGGCGGCGACAGACGCCGGATTCGTACACCGCGTTGAACACAGGCGAAGGTAGAGAACTTGTGGGGGTGGAAAGAGGTCAGGTCAATTACACGTAGACGTACCTTTATGCACTAATTTAGCACAGCCACTTCTTGGAAATTTGACGGTGCTCTGATCGGAGATCGTCGTGTCGGCGGGAGAGGGTGTGATGTGTGTGTGGTAGTTTCATTTCGTGTGGTGCGCCTGTAAGGTTATTTTAAGGGGCCACGGTGTGGTGGAAATAGTGAATAGTGTGTTAGAAAAAAACCTTTCCCCCGAAAAAGGGACAGATAGTACAGTAGAAGTATCAATCACGTCGAATTATTTCCTGATGGTATCATTATCACAGAACATTGTTAAGCTGAATAGAAATTTTTATTTCATAATTCAGATGCGGAAGCATCAAAAGTAAGAGCAGCGCGTACTCCAAATTAATTTCGAGAGCTCTACAGTTTAGGACGAGCGATTCCGTCTTTTAGCCATTGAAACGTTGTCACGGTAATTATCACATCTCTTCCGTTTATTCCAAAACGCTATCGAAAACAATGATCCCGAAAACTGCATCACTCGGTAATTAATCATGCCTTTCAAAAGTCTGCGGCCAGAAGAGCGGAGCAATGCAGTGGCAACGCCCTTATCAGCTGCTGCTCGCAATTTTTACAGTGATAAACAGTCCAGTGTCTACACCACGGCTTCCAACGCAAGTGTCCAAAAAGACCTGACGCGACACGCCCTCGAGCTCCTGCAAATGGAGTCGAAGCCATCAAACGAATGGACCACCAAGGACGACGAGGATGTTTTTCTGCTATTAGAGTTGGGAGCAGGATCAGGTCTGAGTACACGGGCAGCTCACTACTGGTTTAACGATAAAAAGCTGGAAGTTTTCATCCTGGCTCTCGACATCAGTGCTGCAATGCTGTCTCTAGCGTCGCAGAGTCAACGACTCGAAGCTGTAGCAACTCGAGCGTGGACGGACTTTTACTGTGGAAACGCTGCACAGAAACTACCACTTCGAAGCGACGTCCTGGACGGTGCCATTGGCATCTCGATGCTGCAATGGCTGCAACCAGAGGGACCGGAGATCTGTTTCTCGTCGCTGTTCAGGCAACTGGCTTCGAGTCACGATACGCGAGCAGTTTTTCAGGTCTATCCCTCCAATTTGGCATGCATTGACATGATGGAACAGACAGCTCTGCGTGTGGGATTCAGTCGGGCAGAGACGTTTGTGTCTTTTCCACACTCGACCACGGCGAAGAAGTGGTTCTTCTGTGTCGAAAAGCGCCGGAGTGTGGCAGCTGTGGATGAACAAGGGGCTCTAGAGAGGTCTGAAATGTGTCTGTTTGCGAGACGATATGACCGACGTTGCGTGTTGCAGTGGCTCGGGAAGGAATGTGGAAATGTGCATGAGATCCGAAAGCGGGTCGAAATGGAGCACGTGAAAACGGCTTGGCATATCTGGCGGAAGTATCGACGGTCGGTTACGAATGATCGAACTGCAGCCACGCTAGCGCAAACAGCGATAGCAATGCAAGCAAAAGCTCAGCAATCGCTCGAGTTGTATCCGAGTGACAAATATATCGGTCAGGCTCTCCAGCTGCAGTTTGAAGCGAGAGCAGGACGTATCTCACTCGCCTTCCTTCTGAAGCATGCAGCAGAAGTGGTCGACGTATTGCACACAGCTTATACAGAGGCTAGAAAGACCGAGGTTGCCCACGAACACTGCGATGAGAAACGATAAGGACAGTCGTGTACTATCGACACTGCTGGTTCATTACTCTGTCAAACATGTTCAGGCACTACTTTTACGGCAAGTAGACGTCCATTGTGACATCAGGGCACAGATCGTTTGGTATGGAGATTTTGTCACTCTATTCGGCTTACACACGATACTCCTCGGTAAACTAGTTTACGAGCTCCAGGGGCATTACCGAATCTAGATTACACTGTATTGCACGACTAATACGCCGTCGAGATAGCATAAGATCTGTGAGGAACGGAACTTCCGGATGCTTATCGTGTATCAAAGACGATGAAGTGCAACGAATTCCATGGCCTTTTTCGGCTCTCGAAAATTGGGTACGATAGCCTAATTTAGGACAACACGCGCATCAGAACGTGTCAAGAGACAAGGTTGCCAACGGACTGACTGACTTCTACTTTATATCGAGTTGAGTATGGAATAAAAAAGTGCTGGCTGCAGAATGGTGTAGTCGTAACGCATTCTCAGCCTTCCTTACAGCATCACCAGTCTATATACCCGTTCTTCAAGTTATACAGGTGACGATATCGCACAAACACGATCAATTACCATCCACACCGCTAAGTTCGCACTTCAGCTATTCGATTCTACAGGCCAGTCGAAAGTGCGATCCGCAAGCGTCGGTCCGAGCCGTCAGTTTCTAACTTGCGATAATAGACTTGTGTCCGAACTCGGGCCAAAGGAAGAGAAAATGCTCGCAGCCGTGCGATCGATTCAGAAGCCCGTGGTGAGCACGGGGCTACGCGCCTTCTCGGTCCCGACGTTCCAGCCAGACCTCAAGACCCACGCAGCCAAGCCCAAGGTACGTACGAGGTCCATGTCGCACCCTTTTGTAGGTGTTCCACCCTCAACGAACCTCATCAACCTCATGTGTGTGACTGTTGCTACTGCGTGCAGAACATCAAGTACTTCAAGATCTACCGCTGGGACCCCGAGTCCAAGGAGAAGCCGTACCAGTGCACGTATCCCGTGGATCTGGACGAGTACGTCCACATCAGGGGCGCGGATGGGGTGGACTATGGACGTCGCGACTAATTGGCCTGGTGTGCACGTGTGTGTAGATGCGGTCCCATGGTGCTGGACGCGCTGATCAAGATCAAGTGCGATCAGGACCCGACGTTGACATTCCGTCGGTATGGTGATGAGGAGAACTAGTTGCTTTGGGAGAGCGGATGTGTGACTGACGAGGTTGAAATGCTCTGCAGCTCATGTCGTGAGGGAATCTGTGGCTCGTGCGCCATGAACATTGACGGTGGTAACACGTTGGCCTGTTTGAGCCCCATCAAGAAGAACAAGGAGGACGTGATTACTATCCACCCGCTGCCGCACATGTTTGTGATTCGGGACTTGGTGCCGGACATGAACAACTTTTACGACCAGTACACGTCCATTAAGCCGTGGCTGCACTCGGACAAGCCGAGTGATGTCAACCATGAGCACTTGCAGTCTATCGAGGACCGCAAGAAGCTCGATGGCATGTATGAATGCATCCTGTGTGCGTGCTGCAGCACCTCTTGCCCTAGTTACTGGTGGAATCCTGACAAGTACCTCGGCCCTGCTGGTACGTTACTACTGTTTCATTGTGTGGCTGGAAGCACCCAATTAATAGCTGCTTGATGTTCAAAAAACAGTGTTGATGCAGGCGTTCCGATGGATTGAAGACTCGCGCGATGACAAGACGGAGGAGCGTCTGCGCGCGCTGGATGATTCGTTCAAGCTGTACAAGTGCCACACGATTATGAACTGCACCCGCACATGTCCGAAGGGTTTGAACCCGGCTCAGGCTATCGGTAAGATCAAGACGCGTCTTGCTAACTTGCATTAATCTCGCGTGCTGGTGTCCGAGAGATGCAGCAAGCCAGGCCACTGTCCATCCCTAAGGTGCGGTAAGCAGAAGCGGCACAAAACGCATATACTGCCTCTGTCAAGCTTTCGTGACCAACCAGTGTCGGTTAAGGATGCATTAACTGAAAAAAATACAATTTCGCGCTTACGCTCGCTCGAGCGAAGGAGAATCATGAATGAATGCTAGTGCTTTGCATTGTGAACGCTCAGAAACATTGTTTATGGCGCCTTTCATGGTGTCAAACAGGTTCGAATGAAAGCATGTTTATGTTTGTTTATTGAACGTGACAGGTCTACGTTTTGGGTTGACCTGTCGGCCTAGCGCTACCTACTCAACGCTGCACGCCAAAATCATGTCTAATCGTCCTCTGCAACATTGAGCACTTCACTGACACAGAGGAAAAATTAAAAAAAAACAATGTAGCAAAAGCGAAAACGCCTTGTGACGAAAGGGGTCCTGGTCCTCCCACGTCCAGCTTGCGACGCCCGCAAGCAGAAAAATTGATCATACATTGCAGGACGATCCCGTCATACCGTTGCCCTCACTCGCTGGTTCACAAATGCCGGTCCGTGACGAATTTTCATCAGAGTCGTCTTCGAACACGACTTCAAAAAATTGACAGTCTTTTTCACCCCCATCGTAGATGTGTTGCGGCCATTGATTTCGATAATTACGTCGCCCACGCAAACGTGCCGCAACAACTCGCAACAAGGCTTCTGACAGACATCCGTCACAAGCGGGTAGGTGCCCTTGGCCAAACGTACCTCCTTTAGCTGTAAACCAATACTCCGGTTTTCCTTCCACTTGATGAGAAACGTCGTGCTATCAGGAGTATCCGCCATCGTCAGCTTGGGTTTTGGCCGCCCACGGACTTGAATGGTTGTATTGACAGCATTTGGAGCGACAAGGGGGACTGTGACAGCATCATCTTCATGAAGTGCTGGCAGTTTCGTCACGCCACGAGTGCTTTTACCCTTCTTCTTATACTTGGCCAAATTTGCGTTCATAGATGACTTGGTTTGTTTCGGTACGTTTGCAGCATCGACCTTAGATTTAGAGCTCTCCGGCATCATGACATCGCCTTCCACAGTATCGATATCACCAGAAATATCCGGGTCATGTGAAAACTCATCCGACGGGTCGGACACGTCTTCGAAATCGCCCTTTGGGGTGTCCATTTCGTTATCGACCGGTATGCACCCGCTGCTCGAAGACGTTGGTCCGTCACGTGAAGTAGCAGTATTACTACTGTAGTGGTACGCCTTCTGACCGTCAGATTCTGGTTCAAGATCCCACGGACTCGTATTCTGGTCACTTCCGGCCTCAATACTTTCCAACACTTCCGACTCAGTGTCCTCGACAGCAATACCCATTTCCACACCGGCAAGCATGCCCACCTCCACAACCGGATTACTGCTGTCTTCTGCCAAGTCGTTCGCAGGTAGCGACGAGATCAATAGCTCTGTTTCCGAAGCAAGCTTCACGCCTCTAGCCGGACCAGCCTTGTACGCCACTTCTGCATTTGCAGGCTCGCCTTCGTCGATCAACTCTGCCTCCTGTACTAGTTCAGCCTCGTCAACGACTTCCGTCTCTTCAACAAACTCAGCTTCGGCCATAACGACACCTTCGAAATCGATCTCGGCGTTAGGTGACAACAGTACGCCGACATCGACACCGCTATCTACTTCAGCCGACTCCAACGTCAAAATTTCCGGCAACGGTATGTGCTTAGGTGAATCCAACGTTTCAGTCGGTGACGAAGAGACTGTATCGTTATCCACAAACAACACTGGCTCCTCTTCATTAGTAACAGTTGGTGACTTTTGGCTCCACTGATCTTCGGTCGTATCGCAATCTTGTTTATCGTGGACATTGGTGAGGGCGATACTCTTCGGCGATTGAACTGCCTCTCTTTCCTTCGCGGCGGAAACGGGAGCGACAGCCGCTTGGTCAGGGACTTCCGCGTCGCAAGACGACGCCAAATTACCCACTTCATTCTCGATCTCACTTCCAACACACGGAAAAACTGGTGAAACCAATGGCGAGCTGCTCACCTTAGGAGAATTGTAAATAATCGGCAACGCACTCGGTGAACTGTCTGACCTTGCCGAACTCTGTACTGGTAGTGACCCATTGGCTTTAGGTGACGTTTGGTAATCAGTGCTCGAAATCCATTTTGGTCTCTCACGTTGTCGTGCGCTTTCGCTTCCTTTCAATGTTGCTGGGGAGCTTGGCGGAGATGTAATCTCGTGACCACTTGCACCACGGCGGTCTTCACGAGGGTGGGTGCTGGCTTCCAACCGAACTTGAGGAGACGGTGGAAGTGGTGGCGGAGTCAACGCATGCTTCGCGTTTGGAATAGGTGTACGGTTATGGCATGGTATCCTCTCATCTGCAGGCGAAGTTGGTGGCAACGAAGGAGCGTCCACTGTGATGGATAAGGTTCGATTATGCGATCCCGTTGGCTGTTGACACCGCTGTTCGTCACGTAACTCCTGCTCTCGTTGCTGTTCCTTACGAACCTCATCCTCCACCTGCTTTTGTCCAATAACCCGCTGCTCCCGCTGGTTCTTTTCCAAAATCTGCTGCTCCTGCTGCTTTTGATCCAGAATCTGCTGTTGTTCGAGAACCTGCTCCTCCCGCTGACGTTGTTCTTGAATCTGCAGTTCCCGTTGCTTTTGTTCCAGTGCTTGCTCCTCCCGATGCTTTTGTCCCAGCATCTGCAGCTCTCGCTGCTTTTCTTCGCGGATCTGCTGCTCCCGTTGCTTCTGTTCGTGAATCTGCAGCTCTCGCTGCTTTTGCTCCAGGATTTGCTGCTCCCGTTGCTTTTGTTCGCGGATCTGCTGCTCTCGCTGCTTCTGCTCGCGAATATGCTGCTCCCGTTGCTTTTGTTCACGAATATGCTGCTCCCGTTGCTTTTGTTCACGAATCTGTTGCTCTCGTTGCTTTTGTTCACGTTGTTCTCGCTGCTCCTGTTCTTGTTGACGTTCATGCAAATCTCGAGCTTCAAACAGCTCGCGTTTTTGATTCTGCTCATGCATTTGCCCCTGTCTCTGCTGAAGCTGCTGCTGCAACTGCTCATGCTGCTGCTGATGCTCATCTTGCTGATCTCCTTGCTTGATGACAACAGCTGGATCTGCTGCCTGTCTTCGCCTAAACACTAGCCGTACAGGCTTGTTCATCTGCTGGAGACGACCGAAGAACGCCTCAAACGTGTAGTCGGCTGACTTGATACCGTTTGCTGACACCAGCGTATCGTGGACAGCAACAGCACGTCGCACGACCAAATTTGCACTCGAAGTCGATCTTGTTACAACAGGCAAATTCGTAGACCGATTCTCCCCAAAGAACAAACCCAACAACCCAGTTTCCCAGTACACCTGATACTCGTGTTGCCCCAGAGGCGAATGCAAAGACGGATCTACTGATCCGTTTGCCGACGCAATATCCCGCGGCGAGACCTGATGGTCTCTGTTGCGTGGCACCCGTTGCTGTCCCTGCAAAGCAGCCATGCGTTCATTTTCTCCATTCATCGCACGCGGTCCAACCACTTGCGCTGCATGGTCGCGATCAGCAGATTCTTTCGTTCCAGCAGTGCGCCAAAACGTGCCTCGCGTTGGCTTGGGCGGTTTCTGGTCCTTCTGCAGCACCGAATGGGATTTCGTGAGCCCGCCAGTCGGGCCCCCTTCGTCACCACGCAGTCCATCTTGTCGCGCTGCATCCTGACGACTATTGCTCCCTGTATTGTTCGCTGAGCTGCCACGTGGCCCGCCAAAAAGCTGCGAGCCATCGTCTTCATCGGACGAGGGCGTGCTGGCCGACTGCCGTTCGAACCGCAGTAGCACGGGCTTCTTCATCGTGGCCAAGATCTTGAAAAAGTCGGAAAACGAGTGGTCTTTCGAGCGCACGACGTTGACAAACTTGAGAATGTCGCCTGGACTCACGATGGGCGAAATGCACGACTCGGTGGCTTTCGACACGTACGGAATCCCATCTTTTTCCGACTCGAGAAAGATCACGCCCAGCACGCCTCGCTCCCAAAGCACCTCGTACTCGTTCTCGCCAAGCGGCGGGAGCTTGTCCCGGATCTTGTCCGCCCACGTCGCACGGCGCACAGCGCTCGGTCCGAGCCCAGGGGACGACGAGCTACTGCCATGCGACGTCGTGGAAGTGCTCGACTTGCTTGAGAACAGGGGAGCGCCGCGGAAGTTCTTGCGGGACATTTTCTTCATCGCCGACACCGCGAGCGCCTTCGTCGTTCGTCGACGTCGGTCACGCCGTCGGTCGGTCGGTCCCTCGTCACGTCCGCGTGAAACGCGCACGGATCAGTCGCTCGGTCTCGTCCCTCGCGCTCTCGTTCGACTCTGACGGTCTGAAAAAGGAAGCGACGACTAGACGGTCTCTCGTACTAAGTACGATGTCGAAAAAGAGTGAAGGTCGCGCTGGGGGAGTGGGAGGAGGTTGCTCGAAAGTGACGCGACGCAACGACGACACACGATCGAGACGGCGCGAGCGAAAAACACAACAGGCAGCTGGCTGGGTACACGCACCCACGCACACAGATACGCACGCGTCGTTGCGATTGCCCGCAACACGGTATGTTCGACAAATCGGTCCTTGCAAATGCGTCACCTTTAGTCGGACACAGGCTTAAATGCAAAGGATCAGTTGCGCATAAACGATGCCATCGTTTCGGATTGAGATGGCGTTCGGACGCAAAAACCACCAATCAGAATCTACCCTGGTTCGCGTTACTTTACAACCCGCGTAACCGTGCACGGTACGAAGCGTACAACACCTGCTATGCTCTAGAAGCTCGGGGTAGGGGAAGCATCGATGCGGGTTAGGGCTGCAAAATCTCACCGCCTGCACCGCCCTTTCTTTGTATTGTGCACCCCAAAAAAAACGAATGTGCGCTTGCGATTGGCTTGTTTATGCACTATGGGCTGTACCCATGTCCTCGAAGAAAAAAAACGGCTCTACATTTCTCGACTTTTTCTATAAATAGTCAACGGATACGCCACGCTGGACAACTACTGTCTGGCCATTTATATCCGGATCACACGACGACGAATTTCTGAGACTGCCGAATGCCGAGCCAAGTTCAGATCAAATGCTGGAAAATAACAATACACTAGCAAGTGCTTTTTTTCTTGCTTGACGGTCGTTATAATCTTGCAATGGAGACCAAGTGCCTCGTGTCTCGAATGTTGCTGTTACTAGTGGCGCTCGAAGGCGTGTCGTTTGCTGTGAACTTTGATGACTTGACGCTTTCGCTGCGAATGGTGCAGCTTGTTCACTTAGGCATCGAGTCGCCAAAGCTCGAGCTCAAGACGGCGGTTCCCGCTGAAGTGCAGTATCTACTGAATCAGAAGGAATTGGCGT
Source organism: Peronospora matthiolae (assembly GCA_921007115.2). Classification (NCBI taxonomy): domain Eukaryota; phylum Oomycota; class Peronosporomycetes; order Peronosporales; family Peronosporaceae; genus Peronospora; species Peronospora matthiolae. Next base: position 1,549,078 of record CAKLBY020000035.1, on the reverse strand, counting down.
GGAAAGACTTGGGAGGGACATTGCAGCGACTACTGCTCTGGGATCATGGCTTCATTGCCACGGACAGCTACACGGCCCGGGAGGTCAGAGTACGCTGCGATCTTGCAATGGATGACGTGACGATTTCGCGAAATGAGTTCGAGAGGTTGCATGATTGCCCGCCGACTGTCTGCTCAGATCTGGTGTGTTCTGGCGCTGTGAGGAGAGCAACGGTCTGTGCTGACAGTCAGATCGAGCAGGTGGCCAAGTGCGCGGTTCTAGAGCTCAAAAGTGAAGTAGCTGCAGCGTCGTTGGCCGTCGAGACGAACGTGATTTGGTCCGAGGAGGGATGCAACGCTGATGTTCCGATACCCACGTTGCGTCGCCATTCTGTCGGGACGTTTGCTATCACGATGCAAACTCCTGTCAGCGAAGAGGCATGTACACATCAGCTTGCTCTTGTCATCCCATGTACGACTGTCAAGTCTTCGGCGAATAGCAGCGAATGGTGCAAACCTCGTCGATCGGGTGTGGTGGCAGAGCTGCTACAAGACCTAGTTGACATGCGTCAGCCAAACGAGGTGCTGCACACAGTATCTACCGGAATACTTGTCGGTATTTATGTGGCTGCTGCTGCGCTCGCTGTGGTGCTATGCTCACTGGGACTCGTGTGCTTTCGCCATACTAGCAGTATGCGGCGGAAGCAGTTGCGAGCTATGCTGGATGACAGTGAAAAATCGACGTGCGATCCTTGCACTCTCACGCCTCGGGGTATGTTTTTCGTAAACGCGGGCAGCAACAACGGAACATCAGAGCCGATGTCCTCCGAGTTGCTTGATCGTGAGTCTTGTTTTGAATTGAGAGCTCGAAGAAGAACCTTGAATGCTACAGCGTCGATGGAAGTCGATTTCTCGGACGTCCTTGGTGCTTCAGAAGTGTTACTTCAATCTCAGAATGATGCTATTGTCCATGCATTGCGCGTTCCCATCATTGACGTAGATGGCGACTGCATGCTTTCTCGTGGCCCATGTAATGAAGTGCTGGTTGGAACTCTTGTCTTGCGCGGGGTTGTTCTCAAGCGATTGCGGGGGTCAAAGCGTAACAACACTCGTGCAGTCGAGCGTTTGGCTCGTGAAGTTTGCTTAGCTGCCAAGTTGAAACACCCAAATATCGTGAACTTAGTGGGTATTGCTTGGAACTCTTTGCAGAATCTCATGGCGATTTGGGAATACCACCACAGCGGCGACCTTCACCGTGCTATGGGCAGTGAGAGAAAATGTCGAGCTTGGACGTGGACTCAGCAAAAACTGCAAATCGCTATTGGCATCTCTCGTGGTCTGTCTTTTCTTCATGTTCAATCACCTCCGATTGTCCATGGCGCAATTGAGCCTCGCCACATCTTGCTGAATTCGGCTACAGGAGATCCGGTACTTTGCGGACTTGGTTCTTGCGCTGGTCGACCTTTTGATGCCACCTATGAGGACGAAGGTAGTCCAGCTGAAGAAGGTAGCATCTGGAACGACCCGGACGTGTTTACAGAGCGTGGGTTTTCACAAAGCTCGGACATGTATTCGTTTGGTGTTCTATTGGTAGCACTAGACACGGGAAGGCCGTTAATTGGTGTTGCGAGGGCAGATCTACTGAAGTTGCTGACACCCCGTTGCCCTGACTTTATTCAAGAAATGGCTCGTGACTGCCTTCAAAGTGACCCAATGAGACGTCCATCTGCACGGGTCGCGCTGTGTCGCTTGGAGAAAGATTGTAACCGAGGCTCTATTCCTTCGCGATGATTCCAAGTCGAGCAGGTGTGATCGAGGAACACGTTCAAGGCATTTCAGAGTAATTGCTGAAGTTTGGTTGATGCGAGTGTTTACAAGCAGCTGCAGAGAAATGGCACCAGTACAATGTACTGGTCGATTCTACGTACCTTAACTTACTTAGTGCATCTAATTGCACTGTGTGTGACATGACAAAGGTTGCCCGAACAAGAGTAATGGACAGGGTGCCATGAGAAGAAACCAATCGGCAATTCGAGCTGGATGCACAACACGACGCGCAAAATACTGTAAGCTGGGTCTTACCCCATAGAAATTTCTACAAGTCCGAAAAGAACTGCTCGTTGGCCGTAGGAAATGCCCGACGGCCTTTAGCCGCATTCCCCGCGTCGGAACTATCACTGTCGCGATCACTATCAGCATCCCGCATTTCAGTATCAATCGACATTTTGGCGGATGCCTTGTCCTCGCTTTCGTCAACGACTTCATCCTCGTCATCATCGTCTTCCTCAAAAAGGTACCCGACATCCCAGAAATGCACCTTGTTGGTGTGTGAGACGCTACCAATGATCTTCTTGTCATGTGAAAAGTTCAAGCCTTCCACTGGGAAGTCTTCGTGATCGCCGATGAGTCCCAACAGTTTGTTTGGGTGAAGCTGTACCACCCTGTAATGTCATGTGTAAGGTAACGCGAGCAAAGTCAGCAGTAGGTTCTTTCCACAAGTTGGATGCATCAACAAGGCTGAACGTACCGAATGATACCGTCACTTGATCCCGTAAGCACAGTATCTTCATCCACTTTAAGTAGGGCCTCAACCGAATCCGGATGACCCGGAAAGCGGTCGGACATATCTCCCCAAGTACCCCAGCTGAAAATCACGAGCACACCATCCTGCGCGCCGCACACGATTTTTCGACCGTTTTTAATTACTGCAACCGATAGCAGTTCGTCGTCCAGCTCGTCGCTTTTGCCTGCAAGGACATTTTTGCGCATGTCGTAGGCCGACAAACGTCCGTCGCCACTTGTCGCCACCAAATGGTCTTGCGCCGGGTTTGTCGCAAACCCAGATATATAGTCCTACAGTCAAACAAGTCCAGCGTGAGCAAGCTTACTCGGGCATGTTGCTAACAAGCGGCAGATAGCGTACCGTGTGTTCTTTGAACTCGGACAGACAGCGATGCTGCCGAGTATCCCAAATCTTGATGCAACCTTGGTCATCGCCGCTTGCAAACACATTGACCGACAGCTCGTGCAGACGGTTCACTGGATGACTATAGCAGCACGAACGAGAGCGTCAGCCTTCAGATATCAAAACAAGGCGTGACGTCCGCGTTCCTTTCTTACTTGTGCGCTCGCATCTCCGCCCACGTCGGGTTCCCAAGCGTGTCAAACGCCCGAATGGACTTGTCTGCAGACGCCGTGTATAGAGCTGGACACAGCAACACCATCAATACTCGCTTCATCCCACACACGTCCATTCATTCAATCCCAGCGAGTGCTCGTCATCGTACTCTGTCCATCAGGAGAAAAGAGCAGCGCCCGAACAGCTTCTTGGTGGTTCTTGATTTCCAGAACCTTTGTATTGGCCTCCTCCGAGTACTTGTAACTGCATCCAACCGGTGCCACCACGCACACCGCAACGTCAGTCGCTCTTGTAGCAAAGACGTCAAACTCAACTTTCGTATCAGCTCTTACACTTGCACAATGCCATCGATACACCCAACAGCGACAATGTCCGCCAATGGGTGGAAATCAATGTCGAACACTTGGCTGTCGCAGTAGATCTCCTCAGGCGTGTGGTCGTCCAGGTCTCCCATGGTCAAAGGACTCAGTCAATACAAAGACACTTTTTGACTGGCTTGAATGCGTTCAACAAACAGTCCGTCTTTTGGTATTTAGACTTCAGAGCTACTTTAAATAGGGAAAACAAGAAAGGTGGAAAAATGTCTTCGACATTTACAAAATGTACCCATGCGTCAATTGCGACTTGTTATCCTAACATGCAACACCTACAGGTAATCTGAAAATACCAGATGTTCGTCAAAATGCGTCGCAACAGGATTCTTCTGGTTCGCTAGCTCGCGGGAAATCGAGGCAAACGTGGCTTTGAGGCGCCGCTTCGGTACGTCAAAGCGCTTTCGGTTGCGAGCAATTTTGGCTCGATTCACTTCCACGATAAAGCTCTGGGGCAAGTTCGGCAATGCGGAAATAGCAGATAATGGCTGCTCCGCAGTCGTCCTTTTTCCAAGACTGCTACTGCTATCTGCAACCACCATGCTGCCGGAGCGGCCATTACGCACTAGAAAGTCCATTTCCGGCGCGGGAATCTTGCGAAGAGCTTTACGACCTGAAGCTTTTTCTTTTACAGTGTCCATGAGCGATGCCACGTTGACTCGAAACTCACGCAAAAGTCGCTCGGGTGCAGGCACGTACTTGGACCGGTTATCCCACTTTTGATTCGAGTGGCCACCCTTACCGATAACCTGTACTAGCTTGTCCAATTGCGCCATACCGGCATCACCAAGATCGACGCGGTTGCGGTAGTGGCGGCGCTGTTGACGCTGCTTGGCGTAACGCTTCACGTCTCCGACGTAATCCTCGTTCACGAAGTCGAAAATCACGCCCGCCGTTTGCTTTGGGTTGCCTAGCGCAAGCGCCTTTGCCACAACGGCCGATTGTTTCATACAAGGATGCAAAAAGCGCGTCAACACCGCGCGTTGTTCTCGACCATAGTGAAGCTGACCTGGTATCATCGCACCTGTCGTGTGTCGTTTCAGTACTGCTGACACTGGTCCAGCATCTCCCATGACACTTGCCGCAGCACTACATCTACCAGCAGCACTCTTCCTGTCGCGTACTGATGCACGCCGCATGCTGTCCAGAACAATCTTCTCGCCGAAAAGGTGCGTCAGCGATGTCTCCCACAGCAATTGCTGCAACCTGCTCAAATTGCAGCTGTCCAACATCGTCCGTGCACGTAAAAACCAGTCGTTTCTCGATGGCGCACCAATACTCCTCCCCTCTTCAATAAGGCCCAGTGCACGACTATCGTCGTTCTCCTGATCGTGCGCCTTCTGCCAGGCATAAAAACTACACCACTTTTCCGACGAAAAATCAAAGCTCTGAGCAAACTTGGACACGCTCCGGAACGCATAGCCACTGATAGCCACGCGTCCAGCATAAAAGAGCTTCAAGAGGTCCGAGCTCGATGCCTTGCCCGAGTAGATCCACAAAAAGTCATCCATCGAGATCGTCACGTCGCACGTGGAATGCACGTCTCTAGCGTCCACATTCTTACGCGTCACCACGCGCTGGTCGTTATTAATCTCAACCGCGTACGTCGTCTTGGGCTCCGCGTCGCTCGTGCTCTTAAACTTGAACAAAATCGTGCCGTGGAAACTCGTGCTGGGCTTGACGCTGAACTTGAGAAACTCCATCACATCATCGATCTCGCGCTCCTTCTGGGGGTTCACTGCTAGAGGTGAATCAGATGCAGACGTGGACTCAGTCCCATGCTCTGCTGTGTCCGTGGCGACATGAGCAGCTACTGGATCGGTCATTCTTGGCTTGGCTTTTGTATGATGACTGAATGGATCAAATGTGACAAGAGAGACGAACAGACTTAATTATAAAATGGGCGCTCTCAGGACTTTTCGGCGAATCGTCTTGCTTCAGTATGATTGTGGTAGGGGTAGGGTGCGATGTTGATTGGCGCTCAGGAGCACTGGCGGCGGTTTTCTTGTAATGGATACAACACGCAGGCGTCGGAAATCTAGTTACAGAGACGTGGCGTACGTGACAGCATCTAACGGCACGCAATACAACAACTGACAGGACCTTTGGCAAAAGAATGTGCACTTTCTTAAATTAAGGGCGTTGTCAATGTCCCATATACTCGAGCCTGACTTGTGAAGTGCCAGCTAGTCTCGAGCGTCCATTATTCGTAGCAGCCACTGTGAAGATGCAATAGGCGACAAGTCTCGAAATAGAACGTAAAGTGGACAGCGACGACAAATGCGACGTGATCGATGACGACCATGGATGAGGTGTCTGCCAAGAATCCACTATAAGTGGCTATCGTCTCAAATGGACGACACGGCGACATAGTTCCTACTGCGTGCTTGCGCTTGCGACACCGAGTGCGAGTCTTTTGCGACGCGTAATGCTTTCTCGGTATGAGGCAGCACAATACAGTCTTCCCTCTGCTAAGTTATAGACTTGGTGGAAGGCAAATCCTATAACATAGCAGAGGTTATTCCATAGCAGAGGTATGCTGCGGAAAAATTATTAATGTAATTAATTAAAGAATCAAAAACGCAACAAACCTCCAGGCTTCCAAAACCTGTCTGTCACGTGTCACGTGCTGTAACGGGGTGAGAGCCCGTTACCGTCTTACACTAATAATTAAGCTGAGGAAGCGCTGTGATTTATAAGGTAAATTTAACTCTGTTTGTATTTTTGTGTTTTTATAATTCGCAGTAAGTGCGAATATGTTCCCTAGCTCATGGGAACCACTCAAATACAGAACTAATTATTATTGGCTAATTATTGGGTCTGGCACCCCAATAATAAACCAATAATAAATAGACGCGCAGTATCCGCTATCCGGATACTGCCTACACTTAATGTATGTAATTATGTAATAAAACTATGACTACTTAATATAATGGGTTGCCCCATTACACGTGCCCTATGAAGATTTTGTGATTTTGGTTGCCCCACCAGTCTCTGGTAATTTTGCTATCTCTAATTAAAAAGTTCCACCAACTGTACCTTGCTCACTCACAACAGATGTCGCAGATACGTCTTACCAACTTGCAGAAGCTGCGCATCTGCAAGCACCAGGATGCTAACCCGCGCATCACCCAGACTGCCCTGGCGGCTTGGACAAAGGACGCCTTTGACCTCCAGAAGGCACTTTCCCAGGCAGCGATCAGCAAAATCATCAAAAAAAGGAAGGAGCTTGAGGCAATGGACACCACTGACCTCAGCGCTAAGCGTCCTCGGACTGTCCAGCACCCAGCTGTGGAGGAGGCCGTCGCCTTCTGGGTCTTGCAGTGCCAGCACCGTGGGGTCGCTCTCACTGGAGATCTCATACGGACCAAGGCTCAGACCTTTGCGGGATCAATGGGCGTCTCGGAGGAAAACATCAGCTTTTCGCATGGGTGGCTCCACAAATTCCAGCAACGCCACAAGCTGCGAGCTGTCCGCATTCATGGCGAGAGTGGCTCAGCAGATATGGGCGCTCTAGAGGAGGCTCTTCCACACCTCAAGGCCGTGGTTGCTGGTTATGCGCCACGTGACGTGTACAACATGGACGAAACTGGTAGGTCTGAGAATACAGTACAGTACTGTACTCATTGTACAGTACAGAAGCATCTCAAAGGCTCACTTTCTGTTCAGGTTTGTTCTACAGTATGACGCCCGACAAAATGATCGCCCAGCAAGAGGTCGAAGGGTTTAAAAAGACAAGGTACATTATTGCTCTCCTCTTGGTTTCCTGCGTTTCTCTGACACTAACAACTATTCTAGACGCGCATCACAGTTGCTCTCACGGCAAACGCTGATGGATCCGACAAACTCCCGCCGGTCTTCATTGGACACGCCAAAAAGCCGCGGTGTTTTGAGCGCAAGACAGCTGAGCGACTGGGCTTTCTCTACCGCAACAACAAGAAAGCCTGGATGACTGGCATACTCTTCCAGGAATGGCTGGGAGACGTCGACAAAAGTATGAAGGTAATTTGGGGCATGCCTTGAACATCATCGTTGTGGTACAGTAAAGGAGGTTTGACTAACGCGTTGACCACAGCAAAAGGATAGAAAACCCTGCTTCTCATGGACAACGCCCCTTCACACATTGTTGCTGACCTGAAACTCACCAACATCACGGTCCAGGTTCTTCCGCCTAATACGACTTCAAAGGTCCAACCCATGGATGCTGGGATTATTGCCGCATTCACGAGGCACTACCGCCGGCTGCATCTGCAGAATGCCTTGGACCGTGAAGAGCGCGGAGAAACCAACCTTTACAAGGTTGATCAGCTCACGGCCATGCGTTGGTCGCTGGCTGCGTGGAGCGAGATTTCCAGTGCCACAATCGCCAACTGCTTCCGTCATACGGGACTCATGGACGGTCCGGCTCTGCCGACTGGTGGGGGTGAAAACGAAGCCGGCACTGTTGGCCAGCAGGCCCAGCAGGAGGCAGCAGCTGCTGCAGTAGAGGAGCAGCGCGTGGAACAGGATCTTGTTTCGGCGCTGGAAAGGCTCCCGCTCCGCAATCCCATGTCGATCGCTTCTCTTCTCAATCCGGCTGAGGAGGAGGAGACGGCACATGCGGAGCTGACCGATGCCGAAATCATCAAGCTTGTTGAGGATCCGTATGGGGAGGAGGAAGGTGCTGCTGAGGCGGAGGAGGAGGTGGAAAAGCATTCGAAGGCTGAAAAGCTTGCCAGCCTTAGTCTATCCATCGCCCTTCTCGACCTTTCTCAGGATTCCCATCGTATAGCTCACCGGACCCTTCGCCAAGTCCAAGCTGATCTCCGTAGTGCGAGCACCACTCAGGCCAAACTTGATTCCTGGCTGAAGTAGATCCCTCTCCTCTTTCCACTCCTTTCTTGCAGTGAATAACAAAAAAAAGGTTCTGCGTACAATATTTCTGCTCACGGCGGACAAAAATATTCCCTCTGATAAGTTGTATTTGGCCCTCAGGCTATTCCGTATAACTTATTCCGTAGACACCATAGAACGAGGTCGGTGGAGACCGAATCCTATAACTTGCCGGAGGTCATTCCATAGCCGGGGATAACTTAGCAGAGGGAAGACTGTACTCGTATTTGTCCGGATCACACCACATACGCTCACGTCGAGTTATGGAATGTTAGCACACTCAGCTCGGTGCAGAGAATAAGCGCGGATGGACATCTGCGTCCAATGTGTTGACACTCGTCGACAGAATAAAATAAATCGCACTGACGGGCTATCGTATGCATACACCGTCACACGAAGGTCTGCATACGCATAATAAACCTGGTGCGGGTCTACTGCTGTTACTGTCGACTGATTAGTTGTTGCGATAGCGGTCGGGAGCCAGAAGCGACTTTCTTGCATTGAACATCAATAGCGTTTGAGCGCGATGATTTTCCAGCTACTTCCTACTGATAGAAAGCAATCTCGAATATTCTAATCTAAGCAAGCCTTCATCATCGAATTTGCAGCTTTTGTACACCTCTTCGTCTGCTGTGCATGGTGCGCGATGCACCAACACCGCAAATGTGAATTTGTCGAGTCCTACATGCCTCAAGATTTTAGTGAGTGGATGCAGAAAGCATCATTGAACTGACTGGAAACGACAAATCTAATGTACAAGTGTCTGGCTCTACCGGATGCTTGGCCGTTATCATCTTTCCTCGTTCATTAAAAGCAGCGAATATAGTAGTAATAGTAGTAGCGGTGATAGTAGTAGCGGTAATAGTAGTAGCGGAAATAGTAGTAGTAATGGTAGTAAATTCTGAACGTCGATTGAGGAGTAAATCGCAAATCCAGCACCAAACCAAATGCAAAAAATGCAGAAACCGCACCAGTTCCATAAAAAGTACCACCTCGTGACGGAATCAATGTGTACCACGATATTATGCGGGTGACTGATAAAAGTAGTCTGCAGGCGCCAAGAGTAGTATTGACGTTGAAAAACTATTGCTGCACTGCACTTGAAATGTCCGGCGAAAGGGCAGCGATCGACTTATGCGCAGTTCATGCGCCGCTGAACTGGTTTTGTCAATCACAACAAAAATGTCGCGGCGAAGAAATTTCACCTGGTGATGTTAACGATCCATTTTTTTAGGTGTCGCCACTTTTTACGACTGTGACCGCTGTGCCCGACATCCTTCCGAACGATTCTTGCCAGCAAGAATCCATTTCCATCTTACTGAACATGGCTGTTTGTAGCTCATAGCGACATCGTATTACTAAACAAATGGTGAAAACATTGTAGTGACAGGGGTCGTATAGCGGGGCACCGGAGCAACCAGTGTAACGGGGCAATGGTTACCGGTACTGCTTCAGTACTAGTGTACCTACACTGACCACAGTGTAGGAAGTGCCGCGCGTCACGTCACGTACACAGTACGTGCAGAGGAAGGCTATCTAGTGAACGATGCGTTCAATAGGAGTATAAAGTAAAAACTGTATTCGCGGCGGTGTTCAAACAGCTGCTCTTGACGAAGCTCAGCCTCTCGCGGCAGACGACTTTTCTTCTGCTGCCGCTGAAACTATTCCTGCAGCACCAGCTGCTGCAGAGGCATGTGGTAAGTCACCACGTGCTAATGATAATAGCTCCCAAGTATGGCTCATCTATTACGGGGAGTCGGAAGGTGTGTCCGACTTGAAGAAGACACATAGGTCACCCGGGTCTCAAAGGGAGACCAAGTACGAGCCTAAGAATAGGACTCAAGCGAGTAGTCGGACTCATGGTCACTACAAGAGTACGTTTAGCTCGAAGGATAAGTATTCTGAATCATCCCCTACGCCTGCTACTGCGCATTCGTTTCCTGGATAATGCGGTGATGTTTTGCAACGTCGTGATGACGATTGTAGTGATACCAAGACTTACGTTGCTACCGCGTAGACGACTCTAAACGGCAATGTGCAGCGTCTAGCCGCTGAACAAAAGCCTTAGGTTTTACCAGAAAATCTCAAGAATGGATTTTAGGCGAGACTAGTATTTATTATTAAATTCCACAATTCGATGCGAGGTTGTTGCACGGCCTCAAAATCAGCGCGAGCAACTTCCATGCTGAAGAAGACTTGTACATCGATGCTTTTCTCGAGCATCGTTGGTATTGCGGCAACAACAATCGAGACAAAAAACCGTTGCTGCAGGCGTAACACGTCTTTATGCTCAATGTGCAGCACATTGGGTGTAATTTATGGCTTCGAAAACTTGACTCAGGTCGTGTCAGGTTTGAGAAACGAACCTTGACTGGTGCAAAAGACTGGCTGCACTATCTGTCTCGTTAGGCAGGAGTTCCGTGTCTCACGTGGGGCCACCTATGTCCGTGTTGTTTCGATAACACGCAACGCAACCAAAGAGATGTGTGCTCCCTTTCTTCTCCCTAAGGTAGGACGTAAATCTCGTCTGAGATGCACGATGCGATTGCTAACCTGCAAACGCTCTGCCAGCGCCATGGGCGTGTGTTTTACGATAGATCTACTGTATCATCGGATGTGTCTCGTCGAAATGGTGGAAGAGACCCTCAACGTCAATCATCAGCTGGTCTCGAGGCAACCAGCTGTTGTGCGACAGCGGATAGTCGCGCCAGCGAACAAGATAAATCGCTCGCTACTGCTTCATGTTACGGTGGTTCAATGTAAGCTCCACATGAAAGCGTTGACCACCGTGCAAGTCCACCAAAACAGCTGTGGTTAGGGCGAAAATACCAATTGCAGACAGAGCTAGATCGTGCTCAGCACTTTTAACGCAATCTTTGCGATCGCACCGATCAATAGTGACAGGAGCGTCTCTCTTTGAATGCATGGGTGCAACACCTCCGCCTTTATCAACCAGATGACCGATGGAGTTCGCTTTTTAGTTATAGGAGAATGAGCGGAAGCGTCAAGACTTTCGCGAAGGAGTGATTGACCTTCGTTACCAGAAGGCGGCGCTATAGAGAGAATGAAACACTGGCTCAGTATCTTATTAATCTTGCGGGGGTTCTGGATCTTGGCGGGTGCATTCGCCTGATGAAGAGGCCTCATGCTGATAGTAGGGGCGGAGGCGACCGAAGTAACAAGTAGGATGCGTAAGCATCCTGTGAGGCAGCTCGATCGTGTACGGAATGACTTGGCCATGTAGTACATGAAAGGGGTCGATGCACTTGGGTAATTGTTTTCTACCACCCACGTTAGCTACTACGTGCTAAAATATTAAATTAGACAGTGAAACGAAGTCTCTAAAATTCAATAGATAAAACTATGCTCTATCATGTATGTCAGCGCTCCGTTTCTGCCGACCCACCGCGTTGTAGATAGAATCTTGCACGAAACAGACTGTTGCTTCTTACATAAACAGAAAGTTCTGTGCTGACTCACTTTGGTTTGTTGCAGTACGCCTTTTGCGCACCGTTAAGATGTCATCTTCTTCTTCAGCGAAGGTGTTCTCATCCTCTCTGGGGGGGGGGTAGTTGTTGGCGATGCTAGATATACCAGCATCGTCGTACTCGTCAGGGTCAGCAAAAGTGTCGTCACTATTTCTGAGTTTGTCTTCTTCGATGTCGATTTGATCTACATCGGCTAAGTTCGCGTCGCCGCGTATCTACACGCGATGAATAGGAGCCAGAACGGTTTTGCTCGAGCAAATCCCCCACCTCATATTCACAATCTAAATAGGTGGGTAGGCGTGGATGGCGTAAGCCGCTCACTAAAAACGATGTATGCGTTGTCGACGCATGCACGGGTTTGTTAATAGCAAAATCCACCATCGGCAAAAGGTAGCTCCAATCTATAGAAATAAGACGTGTCCTTGAAAAATTTCTTCGCGGACGCGGTTGGCGCGTTCTGTCTGACCATCTGTCACATGATGGCAACCATTGTGTGTTGTGTATCAATCCGCAGAGGATTGATACAAAGCCGGTATAACTGTAAGCGATTCTAGAGATAGAGTCACCGGATAATAATCAGTCGCAGAAGAGCCTTATATTCTGCGTAGGACTTTTTGATATAGTCAAGCAATGTTGACGACGGAACAATAGTGACTTATAATTAAACAGCGGTGGCAACCTCGCCGTTGGACTGCGCAGTGACTCGAAGTCGGGTCGGCGCTATAACTCGTCCGCGACGACATTAAGTCGTTCGGAATTGTAATCCACGGAGATATTGTACTCCGCGAAGAAGGACAGCCACTTCACCTTTCTTTGCGAGAGTTGTAGACTGTTTATGGCCGTGCGTAATGACGCATGGTCCGTATAGACTACAAACGGCCTGTATCCGAGAAAAAGACGCGAATCTTAGCCAGTGCGTACTTCATTACAAATAGTCCCTTTTCATGTACTTAATTATTACGCTCAGATTCTTGCAGCCGACGCGACTGATCATAGACGACGCGCTCTGCACCATCTGCTTCATACTGCATGAAGGCGCATCAAATTACTACATCTCTGGCGTCGCACACCACCTGTAATGGTCTGTTCTGATCTGCAATTGCCAAGATTGTCGATTGCAGTAAAATCTGCTTGATATTCTCATAGTAACGCTGGCAACTAGTGTCCCAGGACCACTTCTCATTCTTTTCAAGAGATGAGAGTTATATACGGTCATCTCGGCGTCTTTGCGCGCATACTTGTGTAAGTACGCCGCTAGAAAAAGTAACTAATGAAGTCCCTTGACATCGACTGGCACGGACCAGTCGGTGATCGCCTAAATTTTTTCCAGGGTCAGAGCGCACCCTGTGTTTATCCACGATGGACCCGAGAATTGGTATTTCGCTAGCAGCGAAAATGTACTTCTTGAGGTTGGCCTACAGACTTTGCTTCAACATAAGTGTAAGAGCCTGACGAAGTGTGTTCTGTGAACCTCTACGCTCGTCTTTCTGTACATAGACAGGCTATAGAAGAACACATCGTCGAATTAACTCGTTGTAAAAACTCGCACCGGTCTCAACAGATTAGTTACGTATCTGTTGAACGTTGCAGGGGCGTTACTTAGCCCCTGTGGCATACTAGCCACTCCCGCAGCATACTCCTGTGGCACCACTAGCCACTCTCGCAGCATACCCCTGGGAGTGCTCACTGCTGTGTAAGTGATGTCCCGTTAACGAATGAGAATATAAAAGAATCCATCCATCAGATTCATGGACGAGAAGATGGTATTTTTTTCCATACCGTCTATGATTACGTCCTCCCTCTGTAATGGCGTCCGAGTCGGTACCGTTGCAGCATTCAACTTGTTTAGTGTATGTACTATCCACCATCTCCATGTGGCCTTTCGCACACAGAAGGTCGGAGAGATGTGTGGGGATGTTGATCCCCTCACATGACCAGCCGCCAAACGATCGACAAAGAATTTTTTAATACTTTCTCACAAGGCAGTGGCCACTGCTTTATGACACAGTACTTCGAGCCCGGTTTGAGCTCGATATCGTCTCGAGTGCCTTTATCCTACGGCAATTCGAAAGGTACGGATTCAGGGAACACGTCCTTAAATTCGATCATATCCTCAGGAAAAGTATTTTCCTGAAGCGGCTACCAAAAATTGGGCCGTTTATCGCTCAATCCGAGTCTTCTTATCGAGACATATTTCCACCGAAAAGATGCTAAATACTTGTTCGTTCTTGGCATATACCACTGCCGACCGAAGTTCGATCACATACTCGTCCTCTGTGACGTACACACAGATCTGCTTGTATTTATCACTATGCAATTACGAGAAACTTTAAGGTTCTAAAGTTGCAGCCGAATTACTCTGGAACTTTATAGGGGGGATAAGATAAAGTTTAGAAGCGCCTACACTTGACCCGTCATTAATCGAGACATTCCATGCCCGGTATTTAGAATCCTTTCGTACAGTCTCATGGGACCGTATCCCCTCAGTTTGATGAGGTCTTGCTACCGCATCAGTAATTGCTTAAGGATTGTCTTTCATAAGTACGTGTGGATATATCACCTCGACGTAATACAGCTATGGTTGCGCTGTGAATCCAGGTCCTCTACGATCGACGATTCAGATGATCTAGGATCATCATGTTGCCTTGTGGGGAAATCCGGTTTGTTCTTCCTTGGATCTCGCCCGCAAATGCGTACAATATTGCCCCGATCCACTCAAATTCTTCGAGTGGTGGACATTTATCGCTGCCTGTGCATCCGCACAGCCACCTGCAGCTTCATCCACAGTGTGATTGGCTGTCACTCTGCGATCTCGTGCAGCCGTACAATCGATTGCACAGCAAATAAAGGAGGTGATCGCACTCACTTGCAGTACATCCACACACTTGTGGAAGCTTCATGGCGTTCATCGGATGGGTATATGATGAAGAAGTGGCAGGCATCGCCACGGTTAGTTCTGCCAGCTGGCCCTTCTCTCGTAAAATCATATCCAGTATAAACCTATGATGATGTCAATTTTGTCATCAATATCAAGCACGCTGAAATAATCAAGTTACTTCAATTTTCAAAAATGCATTGAAATCCTAAAACACTTTTCACCACCTCTATCGATGCGCATGTTGCAAGGCACACCGTCATTCCTTTAGGAGGAATATCGCGCTCAACATACTTAGGACTACAATCCCTCTAGCGATTGGCGACGAAAAAAGGTGATCGACGCCCCACCGTCAACCTGGGCACAAAGTGACAATTCTTTTGTCACTTCTAGCTTGAGGGTGATGAGGGGTTCCTCGTCACCTAATGTAGAGACACACGAGAATTTTGAGTCTGTGTTCTGGGTCACTCCGTTACATAAGTAGTTTTGACTAAGTTTACATGTTACTTAAGTAGGATGTATACATCTTAAGTTGCGGATGTAGCAAGTCGCATACTTCTAGTTGGCTTAATGGGGCTCGACTTATTATTAGCCAGTAAGATATTGACACGTGGTTTGAGTGGTTCTCGCGAGTACAAGAGAGCCATTCGTACTTTGGATTATAAAAATAATGAACTGTGTTTTACTATTTTTAATACCTAAAACTTGGGCTTTGAAGTTTCCTCAAAGCGTAGAATAGTGTAAGTATAGTATGGTTTATTCTAGCCCCGTTACAGTCTGGATCAAGTTTCATCGATAAATTTGCAAAATCTATTAAGGTTGCTGGATCTGTAGGGTGCTCCACCCCTACTTAACTCGACTGTTTTTACGGTCCTCCACGCTATTGCGGATTACCAATACCGTCGGCGCCACGTCCGTAGTCCTTCTTGGCAGACGGTCGTGAACTTCTCAGTGTTACGAGACACTGGGCGTAGGGCGCTACACCTGTCAGTATAGTGCCCCAACTTATGACAGCGATTGCACTTCGCAATCGCTAACTGTTTGAAGAGCGAGTTTTCAAGCTCTCAACACTGCAGAGCTTTATTGATTCTGTACGTCCCGCCTTATATCGTCTTGAAGGATGATAAGGGGATCAAGATAGTGTGGTAAAGTCGATCAAGATCGGTGTCGTAAAACCTCAAACGTATGCCTACATACGGAGTGGGAATCGGCGGAACGATCGTGGGACGACGACCAATTATATGGATGGCACCGTTGGGATTATTCACGGAAGTATCTCATTCAGTCAGAATGGTTCCGAACGGCGAAAGGGACCGCGATCAAGGGTCCGCGATCAAGGGACCGCGATCTGGCGTGGACGATGCCCTGATGCGATCAGACGGTTGGTGTGTCAGGTCTGTTCCACATAGGCACAAGGGGCGATCTGTAGAGGCGACGCGTGGCATCTAATTTTCTGAGTTATAGGGGTAAGGTGTGAGAGTCGGATTGGTTAACATTAATCAGAGTTCAATTTGCTTCTAAACACATTCGTGTCGATCTTCTCCCGGGTTGGATATTTTGGCCTCCCGACGTCTGAGAATCTCGACATCAAGGTTAGAGCGATCACTCTTGGAGCTATTTGGAAGGAGTGCTAGGACTCTCAACACACCCCTACTGCAATCGGACGCAGCCAACCGCATCGGTTGAAGTACGAGATCGCGAGACGGCTCAAGTGGCCAGAAAGGCTCGCGACTCAAGTACACATTTTGGCACAAGGTGATCAGGGCAGATCACGGCGACTCTAGGAGAGCGCCTACCCAGAGCACGCGATCGGGTACGGATTTTCCACCCGATCAGCACCAATCTCTACAACGGTTAAGTTTAGCATCTCGTCGAGTCCACCTAGAAGAGTGCAACCCGCCCTGCCGACGGGTACACAAGGTGAGGAGGAAAAAAATGCAAGCGGAATTGGAGTACCCCTTCCGTTAGTCGGTCGTCCGGGCGCCAGTAAAGAGTCGATATCGCCTCAACAAATGAGCAAACCTCACTCCACCACAATAGTGTGAACCATTCTCACACTAAAGTCCACTTGCACCGCAGTTGCAGTCCCTTACCTAAGCTAATTCAACTCGATGAAGAACAGGTGATTTCTCACGGGATCATCCTTAAGGCCCTGTAAAATATCTTGATCAACGCGTATTTACTAACAGGGTTCGCTACCATGCAGCTTGCAAGGTAGAAAATGAGCTTAGCGTAAGCGTGAACGTCACGCGACATTGTTTTATCTTTAGGGGCTCTTAACGAGTGCTAAACTCATATCTTGGGGGATTAAACGTTTGGCTGAGCAGAGTATTACAGACCGTTAGCGATCCAAACACGTTTGGATTGTGCAATTGCCGTTTCAGGGTCAAAGTTCTTGCATGCCCTGACAAATTCAATTAGGTAAAGGCAAATGCATTTCCTCATTGTCGATGTGGCGAGACTTAATGGCATCGCCCACTTCGAGAAAACATCTCAACAGGGAACTTCCTCGACTCCCCGGTACTTATAGACTTCTATCTTTAAAGTATCGCGTCGACGCTGCAGAAGCAGACTGAGACTGTTGCCGTCTCAGGAGATCAGTATGCTGGTGAGCTTATTGTTGCAGCTAGGTCACTACAGCTCGCGACGCGTCGAGTTCTTGCTGCAATTATTGAAGATTACGAAATGTTGCTGGTCCCTATCCCTCAAGGATAGCAGAGACCAGACTCCGTCTTCACCAACAGTCAAACTCATTCGTCCGATCGCACTCTGTTCGACTTCACTCAATTAAAAGTAAACTTCACGGGTGCCGAGAAAGGTGTCGTCGCCTTCATCTTACAACTTTTCATGTTGAACAGGTTTTTATAGTCCTTGCAAGGATTTCAAAATTTTACCAGGTGTAACAGGGAACCGGAGCAACACACTGGACAACCCATGTGGAGCTACTCTCACCGGAAGAAGTTTGAGTTGTGCCTCGCCGCCTCGGTCAATATGCAAAGGAAGGGAAACCAACTAGAAACTGACCAGCTGCTGGTAAAAGTAAAACTGTATCATATGTAATAAGTCGAATCATTAACCTATGTTTTAGTCTTCACTTAATTATAGTTATCTAAACGTATGCTAAGTCTTGCTCACCACTCTTTGCGCACGTCCATCGTTGATTGGACCGCCAGATCTGGCCGATATGACGAACTATCTTTATTATCCAATCGGTGGGTGTTTACAAATAGTGCCCCTCATGTTGATATTCACGAACATTATCAACCTTTATAATCATATTCTTATTAACAAGTATCAAAGGTTAATCACGTGTAACAGGCTCACCCCGTTACGATGTTGGTGTGCTGCTGCCTAAACTTCGTCATCATCTCCTCGCTTGTCACTTCTTTTGCCCACCCCTATCCCAATGTATCAATACTTAATCATTGAAACTATCGAGGAGCTCCCCGGGGAAGGCAAACTGTCGTACGAGATGAAGAAGGTTTTGAGGACCTCGTTGCACCGTGGAACTCTACCTCTGCGTTGATCTGTAAGCAGACGGAAACGGAGACGTTGCCGCTGCACATCAGATAGATTTAAGATATCACCAGACCAAAAGCCAGTCATCATGATCAAATTGGTCGTCCATAGGACCTATGCGTCTGTACTATATCTTCATCGGTGCTGTATGCAATCGAAATGGCAGGAATGGGCTCTTGTGGGCTAAACACCCGTCACTGCCGACTCAGTCACAGTTGGTTCGAGACCACGCTTATGAGGCTGATTTCTTTCAAGATCGGATCTATCCTCTGTCGGGTGTTAAACTAATTCGTTAAGAGATACGCGCGTGGGCTAGAGACGTGTAATTCCTATGGAGTCGGTGGCGTCTAACGCATTTTCCTCGTCCTACTTCGACAACGTGGCGGTCTGGCTACAACAGCCAACCGCTGACAAGTCTGTTCCAGGTGATGAAGGTGAGCATACAAGAGCTCTTAAGGTAGCCCGTGGCTATTAGGAGACCTTTCCCGGGGCTAAGTGCAGCAACGCCGCATAGTGGCTACAGTAGCACAGGAGAAACAACGGTTGCCACATCTCCGTGTTAGTTTAGCTGACTGCAACTCGTCGATACAATCCATCGAAGCAATAGAATCTCGCGAAAAGTCTACACCGACATGTGGATCTATGTTGTTACATTCGCGCAGTAGTTTCGGCGGTTGTAATTTCCCTTCCTGATCTCCCACGCGGAGGAAATTTATGTCCTGAAAGAGAATATTTTCGCCGTCCCGAGAAAATCGCCCTCCAAACCGTTTCGTCAATAGAAGAGGTGCTGTTCGATAAAGAAGAGGCGTAGTCATGTAAGAATCAGCGAAACTAGCTCGTCGGTTCTTTTGGGTGCATCTTCCTACTACCTCTTCCAATGTTGCGGAGAGCCTGAACGTGCACATTATAGGCATAATTACTTTTTTTAAATTCAAGAGACCATCAAATCAAATATCACGTTTGACACTGGTCGTAAGACGTTCAACCGCGTCGCTATCACCGTGAACGTCGGCATCATAGCAAGCCTGTGCAACTGCCATAGCCATACTGTTCCCGGTCTATGGGGTAACCACCTCGTGCAAACCTAAGAGCCGTACCAGACTGCGCATTTTGCTGGGTGCCCGCTAGGAAGTTATTTCATCAAAAGTGCGCGCTTAAGCCTTTCTTCAACACACCTAGTATACGTTCGCATGCGGAGTGTTTTTAACCTGTAATAAACAGCACTAACGGACTAGGCAAATTAGGCGCTTTGCCACGAGCTAGCGCCTGTTACTTTCCGGGCGTCGCAGCCGAAGTTGGACTATCTGGGCCTGGACGGGAGCGTACAGCCTCTGTTATGGACGTGTCCTTTAAAATTAGCCGACGCAGGTGAATATTCATCTGTTGCAAACGGTAAATCGGCTTGCTCAAATGCAGAAACGGTCTAGAAAAAAATATACGTGGCGGCGCCGACAGTGCCTGAGCTACATAATTTTTTGACCCGCGCAGGGGGTTACTAATCCTGGGTTTTTCGTAAACAAATGTGGAACCCCTCCCTGAACCCTATGCAGACCGATTTATAGCAGACCGGACTGGGTCATTCTGATTCCTGGCTTGACGTCTCGCCGGAACCGGGACACAGGAGGCGTCACGGCTGCACTTGCAGCGGCATATTTTTGGACCGTTAATCAGTCCTCTACCATACGCCGCATCTCGGCCACGCTATTAATTAGTTTCGACAATTCATTTAGGATACAGAGGTCGCTCTCGAGTACATCGATTCCTCGCGCCTTAAGTTGTGTTTCATCAAACCTAGACCTGACCGCTGTGTGGACAAATTCCTAAAACTGGAGTCAATACAGACAGCGCCCGACATCCGAAAGCTGCATGGTAATGGCGTTCTAAACCAATAAATACTCACGATCCCTTGGATAAAGTATTACAGCCAGTTAGTCAGAAAATTAATAATCTTCAAATTGTCGACGTCGGCGACATGGGACAATACGTACGAGGTCTTCGAGAAAAGAGTTGTATCTAATCTTTTGGTAATCTGCTACCCTTCCCAATATCATTGTATCGGGTGAGATTATGAAGGACAATTGTGTACTCCGCGAGCTGGTGCCGTGTCGAACCTGTCGGGCCTTGCTTTTGTCCTCAAAAAGACCCTCGTTCCTAGCGATAGGCGCTCGACGAGGTGTAGACTCTGCCTCGATACTGTAGAGTTTGCTGGTAATTGGTATGATGTGGATTGCAAAGTCAATATATTCAGGCCCTTAGTTCACAGCTTATTCCTGCTACTCTAAGCCTAATGGATTCCCCGACTATGCAATAGTAATCGACATCACGCGTATTTCATTGAGAGATCTCATATGAGCAATCAGCTCTATACCATACTCATTATATTGTTGCGTTTCTGTAACCATGTTACTCACTTTACTCATGAGACGAGCGCATTACTGTCGCCAGATCGTACCATTAATTTGTCGCTTTCTAGCCGATGTGTTCCCACACAACACCCCCCCCCGCCTTGGCAGCACCTTGTATCCCAGATTGTTGCGAAGCTTGGTTAGTTGATGTGCGGGGATAGTATTGGTCATGATATCTGCCAGCATATATCATGTTGGACAGTACTTCAGTAATATGTGTCCGTTTGCAACCTTTTCTCTCATTAAGTAATAGCGTATGCCGATATTCTTACTGCGCTTGTGAAGCTCAGGGTTCTTTGCCAGTGCGATCGATCCTCGATTATCTTCGAAACCAAAATCGATTCTTCATGGACGGGTCAACTAAGATCGCTCACGAACGTATTCAACCACCCCGCTTCCTTGATTCCCATGGACGATGCCAAGAATTCTGCCTCTTTCGATATAAGTCCAACCGATCGTTGCTCCTGTGAGCGCCAACTTACGCAACCGCCGTTAAGCACGAAGCCGTAGCCATTTGTGCTGCAACGCGAAACGTGATCGCCGGCGTATCGAAATCTGAATAATTGTGTAGTCTGCAGTCTTGAGCACCATCGTCAAACAAACGTCTTAGTGTTGGGGCCGACTGTAAGTATCAAAACACGCGCTTCAGTGCTTGCCAGTGTGTCGGATATGGATTTGATGCAAACTGGCTGAGAACTCCCACTGCATTTGCGAGATAGGGTCGAGTCGCGACCATGCAATACATTAAGCACCCAACTGCTCGGCGGTATGGTACATTACAATTGACTCTTTTTGTTTGAATCCGCCGTCGAACAGCGACGTTGTTAAGTTAATACCTTTATCGTGCGGCGTCTTCAAAAGCTTACAGATTTGCATCCCAAACTTGGTCATATCTACTGCAGAAACTTTGACTGCCGAACATAGAATGTACCAGCATCGAAGTTGCGGTCAAAATCCATGCCCGAGGCAAACTTGAGCTCGCCCAAATCCGGCATTGAAACGCTTGTTAAGAGCTCCCTTGATCGTCAAAAGAAGTGCAACCTAGTTGCACGCAATGATATGGTCGTCGACGTAGGGCACGGCAAACAACAAGTTGCCTTCGATGCCTTCATTGACTTTGCACATGACGTATGCATAGTGGTAGGATTCGAATTTGTCGAAACTTAGACTGATCATGAAGCCATCGATTTTCTTGTTCCATATGCGCGATGACTGCTTCAATCCATATAGCGACTTCTTCAGCTTGCAGAAAAAGTCGGCCAAACATCTTGCATCGACATATTGGTGGGGCTGCTGCATGTAGATATCTACGCCCAAGTCGCTGTTGAGAAACGCGGTCTTGACTTCCATCTGGTGCACATGCATGTCTTACCTGGAGGTGAGTGCGATACAAAATGAATTGAGGTAAACTTCGCGACGGGCGCAAACTTTTCATCATAGTCGATGTCGTACTGATGTGCAAATACATTTGCCACAAGTTGTGCTTTGTGTCGTTCAAATTCTGCATGCTATTTTTCTTGACCTGACAACTTACTTGCAGCCAAACGATTTTGCGACAACGAGGCAATATCACGATGTCTTAAGCGTCGTTCTTCATCAGAGAGTCGTACTCCGAGTTGCACGCTTCATGTCACTTGCTCACTTCGTCGGATTCCAATGCAGACGCAAAAGTTGTCTGCAAGTCTCCCACTGATTGCACAAAGTGAGCAGATTGCGGTGCCGACGGAGCGCGAAACGACAACCTTCTAAAGTGTTATGCGGCAGACGATCATTTCGAACGCAGAATATTGGTAAACTGCTCGAGCGAATGTTATCGACTGTGACGTTTAAGGCCGCTGGTGTGGTCCGCGCCGCCTAGGAAACATCGTTGCCGTCAGCCAAAATGTCGATGCAGTCATAACAGGACTCCAACTCAATGTCGACGCCTGTGGTTATTCGATCCATGTCGACCGGTTCAGCGTTAACAATTCACCAACGACGCGCGGACCGTCGTAAAACACATTTTCGAGGAACTTGACGTCGTGGCTGACAAAGATGTGACCAGTTAAGATATCTTCGAATCGGTACGCTTTCTCGTGCTCAGAATAACCATCAAAACGGCACCGAACAGCTCTGGCATCGACCTTATGGTGTTTCGGGTTGGCACGTCAATGTACGCGTGGCAGTTAAAAAATCTTTGAGTTCGCAAGAAGCTGAGGCTTTTTACTCCAAATTTTGAGCAGAGACTTGTTTTGCGTGTTTGCACGACTTGGACAGCGACTGCACAAAATGTTTGCAGTCATCAAAGCTTCGCCCCATTACTTGGTCGACAACCTCGTTTGATCGAGCTATAAACCGCGCACACTTAACGAGTGTTCGATACATGCGTTCGGCAACTCGGTTAAGCTGAGGTGTTTACGGGGGGGGTAAATTTCCGAACGATTCCGTGGCTGGCGCAGAATTTTGACATTTTTGTCGTTTTGTACTCACTGTGTAACGGGGCACCCTGAAGCTTGTACTGATGACAGTACAAGCTACTTATTCTGATGACAGAATAAGGCGGTGCCTCGTGACTTCACGTACACTCGTACGTGCAGAGGAAGACGGTAAGAAGAAGCGAGTACTTGGTTAAAGTAAAAAGTAGAACTGTATTTATAATAGTTAATGTCTGCAATAAATCACTATTTATCTTCATCTAACTATGTCTAAATACAAATGTGTAAATCAGTTATCTGCTCACCACTCATTGCGTGCGTCTGTCGTGGCGCGTCTTCGTTGGTTGATATAATGGCCTATATCAACCAATTAGGAACTACTCGTAAGTGCATCAACCAATTAGGAACTACTCGTAAGTGCTACAGAATATTTGTCCTTATGACAATATTCTGAGAATATAACTCTTATAGTTATATTCTATTAACAATTTCCTTTAAATTGTTATGTAACGATTCACCCCGTTACATCACCCCCCCCTTAACCATCAGTCACTTTAGTGACTGATTGACTAAATGGATACTCGTCCCAAATCATTTGGGACAGGGTTTGCGCTTGTTGGTCCGAGTCCACTTTCCAACATTTCATCGCATGGTTAACAAGCCCATGCGATGCGCGAGCAAGGCCGCCGAGAGCGCGTCCGCACGTCTCTGTGCGGACGCCGAAGCAGAAACCACAGCAACTGATGTCTCATCGGTTGCTGAAGCGACTCAGCCTGTGTCACTTGGTGATGCAGGCGCTGGTCATGAAGACACTCATGTCTTCACAGAGTATGAGCTCGGTGTCTCATACTCTCCTGATACGGAAGACGGATCCGTATCGACGGAGATCGAATCTAAGCCGCCTGCCAAGCGTGGCATGGATGATGCTATGCGTCGTAGCATCTTTGGTTCATCTGATGAATCAGATGAACCATCGCCGAAGCGAAGGCGCTCGAGGTCGCGAGACTCGGGCGCTAACAGTGGTGTCGGTTCTCCTATTGACACCACTTCGCAACGAGGTGCCAGCATTCTGTCGGCACGTCGCAGGAAGGGCGGGACCGCAATGTGTTGCGTCTCGCTCCTGAAAAGAAGGCATGGATGCCTCCAAAATCTGTCATGGATCACTTGTCGGCGACGACGAGTGATCGTTATCGAACACGGTTGTTCGATTCGTCAAGGATCCATCACCTTGACCCCAGTATGAAAAACTATCGCGCTGAGAATGAGTTCTTCATCGATGCTTTCTTTAAACATCGATGGTACAGTGGGAATCACAAACGTGATGGCCCCTCACTGCTTCAAGCGTGGAACGCCTACATCCATAACCTCGAGGATGTAGGTCGTGACGCTTGGAACGACAAACTTATCAAAGCTCGTGATAAGTTTGAAAAGCGAACCCCGACAGGTGCACGCTACAAGCTGCATCGTCTGTCAAGGGAGAAAGGATTACCCTGCCTCTCTTGGGGAGACTCGTGCCCATGTTGTGTGAACAACTCTGCACGAGCACCTAAGGAGGCTTACCTCCTTATTAGCCCGTGGTGGCGCGTACGTATCTCTACTGAGATGTACGAAGGGATTGACAACCTGAAATCCCTTTACGACCGTGCCGGGAAGACTTTCTCCGGCGGTCCTTCTGCGGCACAGGATGTGCCGCGTCGTACTGCTCAACCAGACCCAGTACGTCACCCATCAGTTGGGAGCGGGGCTCCCAAGTATCCCAGGACGGGGGATAGCCGCGCCACCGGACGAGATAACTCGTCCGACGTCCGTTTACGTCGCGGTGGTTCAACAGCTGCTCAACTAGATAGCGCTGGCCACCGCGATAGTCCTCTAATGGAGGTGGAGGAGGAGGAAAGACGCTCTCCACACGATCGTCGGGATCCGTGTGTTCCTGAGAGCTTCTTCGATCGCGTAATGCAAGGGTTACGCGACGATCTCGAACATGAGCGGAACAGGCGTCTCCAAATGGCGGACACTGCCTTGAAGCATCGAGCTGAGTTTGCCTTTGCTCAGCTTGAGAACGAGAGATCTCTGACATCTCTTCGTGACGAGCTACGGGTAGCTCGTGGGATTGTTGATCGGTCTCGGGATGAGATAACTGCTCTTCAGACCCTTGTCGATGCCCACCATCGGGAGCACAAGGCTCTCTGCAAGATGTTTGAGCGCAAGGGCGTTCTTCATAGGAAGAAGCAGCGTACTGGTGGTACGGCTTAAGCCGACCAACGTAAAACGTGGGATGCGTTCGCATCTTACGTGGTAACTCGATCGTGTATGCATTGCCTAGGCGGTGCAATACACGAAATGGGCCAATGTACTTGGGTAGTAGTTTACTGCTACCCATGTTAGTCACTACATGCTTTGGTAGATTAACCGTAGACAGTAGGACTAAGTCACCCTTATTGAATAAAAGAGTGTTTGCCCTTCCATTCTTGTCTGCGTTTTGCTTTTGCTTATCCACCGCTTCGGCGATGGAATCTTGCACAAAACGGACTACCGTTTCACGAGCCAGTATGAACTCATCTGCTGGCTCGTTAGCTTCAGTGCGCTGTGAGTGCACTGCAGCAACATCAACCTTTTCTTCAGTGAGGGCTTCCGCACTCTCACTGGCATCATCTTCTTCGATATCGATGTTATCGATATCGGCATCAAACGCAATGACCTCTTCGTCAGAGCGTGATGAGCGTGAACCAAATCGTTTTTTGCTCGCGCGAGTCCCTTCCCCCCTTAAACCAGAGTCACACTCTAGTAAGGTGGGTACACGCGGATGGCGTAAGCCATTCACGTAAAACGGTGTATGTGTCGTGGACGCATGCACCGAGTTGTTAATGGCAAACTCTACCATTGGCAAGAACTCACTCCAACTCTTAAAGGAGTGTACGTATCCTCGAAGTATCTCTTCGAGGACACGATTGGCACGTTCCGTCTGACCATCTGACTCTGGATGATCAGATGTCGACATCTTCAAGCGCGTTCCGAGTGATTTGAACACGGAACGCCAGAAATCAGCAGTGAATCGTGGATCTCTGTCTGATACGAGTTCACGGGGCAACCCATGAAGTCGGAAGATGGTGTCAATAAAGACACAAGCACAGCCACTTGCTGTGATTGACTCTGGTACAGCCACAAGGTGTACCATTTTGCTGAATCTGTCAACAAAAACGAGAATACCCGTATTCCCGCGTGCGTCTTTGGGTAACCCGAAGACAAAATCCATTGAGATGGATTCCCAGCACTCAGCCGGAACCGGTAGAGGCTGTAAAGGTGCACGCAGTGAAGGACTTGACTTCACTCGTTGACAGACTTCGCATGCGCGAATGTACTTGCGCACAAACTGATACTGGCGGGGCCAGTAAAAGTCTCGACTCACCGTGAGATATGTTTTCTCCCGGCCACGATGTCCTCCTATAGGAGCATCGTGATACTCGAACATGATCCGCAAACGCAGATCAGTATCATCTGGAATGACAACACGTGGTGTGTCACCAGAAACGGCTGTATAATACAGTAACCCGTTGCGAGTAGTGTATCGATCTGATGCAGATCGATACGCAGACGACAATCGTTTCAACGATTCTCGAGATGGCTGTGAGAGATGTGTCAACAACTTCACAATCTCACCATCTTGGGCATATGCCCGCCTCACATCATCATACAACGTTGTAGATGGGACTGAGGACGTCATAACCGCAACAGTGACTGCCTCACTGTTGGGTTTCACGACTGTTTCAAAGTCGGGACGACGTGAGAGTGCATCAGCGACGACATTAAGTCGTCCTGGTTTGTACTCAACCGTAAAGTTGTATTCTGCAAAGAATGACAACCACCGCGCCATTCGTTGTGAAAGGTGCGGGCTGTTCACTGCCGTGCGTAATGACGCATGGTCGGTGTAAACAATGAAGGGTCTATCTCCTAATAGATAGACTCTGAACTTCGCGAGTGCATACTTCATGGCAAGGAGTTCCTTGTCATGCACTGGATAGTTCCGCTCAGCTGGTTGCAGCTGACGCGACTGATAGCAGACGACGCGTTCTACGCGTTCAAGGTCGTACTGCATTAATGCACAGCCGATTGCGAAATCGCTGGCATCACAGACCACATGAAATGGCCTGTCCTGATCGGCAATCGCTAGGACTGGGGATTGTATCAAGCTCTTCTTGATACCCTCAAAGGAGCGCTGACATTCAGCGTTCCATAACCACCTCTCGTTCTTTTTCAACAAACGAGAGAGGTGTAAAGTCATATCGGCGTAATTGTGTGAGTACTTGTGCAAATACGCCGCTAGCCCAAGGAATTTTCGAAGACCTTTGACATCGACTGGCACAGGCCATTCGGTGATCGCCTTGATCTTTTCGGGATCAGGATGTACACCGTTCTTACCAACGATGCACCCAAGAAGTGGTATCTCGCTTGCTGCAAATATACACTTCTTGAGGTTTGCATACAATTAATGCTTTCGCATGATTGTAGGAACCTGTCGGACGTGGTACCTGTGAACCTCAACGTCCGACTTTCCATCCATAGCCCGACTATGGATGAATACGTCATCGAAATAACTCGGCGCGAATTCTCGTACTGGTCTCAACAGATGTGATACACATCTGTTGAACGTGGCAGGGGCATTACTAAGCCCTTGTGGCATTACTAGCCATTCCCAGAGCATGCCTCTAGGCGTGCTAACTGCTGTATAGGGTATATCCCGTTCTCGCATAAGGATTTGATAGAAGCCATCCATCAAATCCATGGACGAAAAGATGGTACTCTTTGACATACCATCTATGATTACGTCCTTCCTCGGTATCGGCGTTTGTGCCGGTACCGTTGCAGCATTCAACTTGTTAAATGCATGCACTATCCGCCACCCTCCTGTTGCTTTTCGCACACAGAAGGTCGGAGAGCTATGTGGGGAAGTTGATTCCCTCACATGGCCCGCAGCTAAACGATCGGCAAAGAACTTGTCGATCGCAAGTACTTGTTCACGAGGCAGTGGCCACTGCTTCATGACACAGTACTTCGAGCCTGGTTTAAGCTCGACCTCGTGTCGAATACCTTTATCCTTCGGTGACTCGCACGGAACAGTTTCCGGGAATACATCTTTGAAATCAACCAAATCTTCATAGAGAGGATTTGTCTTGAGTGATTCCCACGATTGGGAGTCATATCGCTCAATTCGTGTCTTTTCATCCAGGACACTCTCGTCCATCGATGAGTTACTGAGAGCCCGTTCGTTCTCAGTAAACATTGTTGCTGACCTTATGTCGGCTATACACTCGTCGTCAGCGACGAGTACGCAGATCTGCTTGACTTTGCCACTACGCAGATCACGCAAGAACCTTTTATGCTCGAGCGTTGGCAACTGAGTGATCTCCGAAGTCAACTTCGGAGGCGCTATCGGATCAAGTGTATAAGCGCCTACACTTGATCCGTTATTGACTATGGCCTTCAATGTCTCTGTCATTTCCTGATGACTTATTCCCTCAGGCCTCGAAGGACTTATTCCTTCGGCTTCCCGGGGACTTATTCCCGCGGGTTTTGGGGAACTTGTTTCCGCCGTATTTGCAATATCGGGACTTATTCCCTTTACCTCCTCTAGCTGTGGTTGCGCAACCACAGCGAGATCCTCTACGACAGACTCTCCAGTCGATCTAGGATTATCGTTTTGCTTAACCTGAGCGATCGATTGTTTCTCTTCTAGATGTTCCCCGCTAGGGATACATCTTTGTCCCGGTCCACTCGACTTATTCGAGTGGTGGACCTTCGGCGCAGCCTGTGTTTCCTCACAGCCGCCGGAACTTTGCTCCGAAGTGTAACCGTTTGTTACACTAAGGTTTTGTGCAGTCATAATAACGACCGTACCACAAGTGAGGCCATCGCACTCACTCGTAGTACATCCACACGCTTGTGGACGCTCCAAAACGTTTATCAGATGGCCATCTGATGAACAAGCAGCAGGCATCGTTACTATTCGATGTTGCCAGTTTACCCGTGGTTCGTACCTTCTGAGCCACGGTATTCCAAGGATGACATCAAATTTGTCATCCAAATCCAATACGATAAAGTCATCGTCATATTGGGTATCTTCTAGCGTGTAGTGGATCTTCACTATACGCTTCATGACTGTTACGGATGCGCCTGTCGCAAGACGTACCGTCATCCTCGTAGGAGGTGTGTCACATTCACTGAACTTGAAGTGACCATCTTCTAGCGATTGGCGTCGCACAAAATTGTTGGACGCCCCACAATCGACTAGAGCTCGAAGGGACAACTTATTTGTCTCTTCGAGTTTCAAGGTAATGAGTGAGTCCTCATTACCTAGAGCAGCAACGCACAACGTTTGTGTGTTGGGAGAAACCTTCATCAAGAGGCCTACAAATTCTCTTGACGTTGCTGGACCAGTAGGGTGCTCCGCACCTACTGATCCTGTCCGTTTTTTGACGGTCCATCCCGTTGTTGCGTCTTTGGACCAACAGCGGACCCGCGTCCCTGCCCCTGTCTCATGGGTGGACGGTCACTATTCCCAGTGTTGCGAGACACTGGACGAGGGGCACTACACTCGTAAGCGTAGTGTCCTGTCTTTTGACATCTGTTGCATCTCTGCAACTTCTTGTAGTCTGTAGAGCGAGCCTTCTCGCTCTCTACATAACAGAGTTCCATCGGCTCTGGACCTCCGCTTTCATATCGTCTCGGTTGACGATATGATGTCGAGCTGGCGCGAGCCTGTCTCAGACTGAAGTCTTCCTGTTCCGCAATGGAAATGGCTTGTTCTAGTGAATCTAGTTCAAGCCGGAACAGGTGAGTCTTGACGGGACCATCCGCAAGACCCTGCATGAACACCGAAACCAACGTGTGTTCATCCACCGGATTGGAACTTATACAACTCGTGAGATGTCGTATATGTTGCGCGTAAGCGTGCACATCACGCTTACCCTGCTTGAGCTTCAAGAGTTCAGTTCGAGCTCTGAACTCAGCTCTAGGCGGTTCAAACGTTTGTCTGAGCCGCGACTTGAAGACTTCTAACGACCCAAACGCATATGGGTCGTGCAACTTGAGCCCCAGTGCCCAAGTCTTGGCACGTCCTGCCAGATTTGACTGGGCAAATGCAACTTGCATATCCCCGTCGTCGATGCGACGCGCCCTTATGGCGTCATCCAATTCGACGAACCATCTCAAGAGGGAGTCCTCTTCGACTCCCCTATACTTGGAGATGTCAATCTTCAAGGTCTCGGGTCGACGCGAGTGCATCGACCCACCAGCAGCAGCCTGCTGCTGTCTCAACAGTTCAAACTGTTGAGCACCCTGTTCTCTCAACAACTCTGCTTGTTGAGAACCTTGTTGGTGAAGCAAGGCTACTTTCTCGCGTTCAGCGTCAAGTTCATTTTGAATGAACTTGGCGATAGTAGCATGTTGGCCTTCTCTATCGAGAGCCTCCAGCATGACGCTAACAGCATGGATGTCCATGGTTGAACCCATCCGTTCAACCGCATCCCATTCGACATTGCTCAAATGGGAGTAGCCGTCACGCGTAGCGTGAAAGCTTTGGTCATCTTCATCATCCAACATATTCATGTTGGATGTGAACGCGGTCCTTGGACGGACTACGAAGTGCTACCAGGTGTAACGGGGCACCCTGAAGCTTGTACTGATGACAGTACAAGCTACTTATTCTGATGACAGAATAAGGCGGTGCCTCGTAACTTTACGTACACTCGTACGTGCAGAGGAAGACGATAAGAAGAAGCGAGTACTTGGTTAAAGTAAAAAGTAGAACTGTATTTATAATGGTTAATGTCTGCAATAAATCACTATTTATCTTCATCTAACTATGTCTAAATACAAATGTGTAAATCAACTATCTGCTCACCACTCATTGCGTGCGTCTGTCGTGGCGCGTCTTCGTTGGTTGATATAATGGCCTATATCAACCAATTAGGAACTACTCGTAAGTGCTGCAGAATATTTGTCCTTATGACAATATTCTGAGAATATAACTCTTATAGTTATATTCTATTAACAATTTCTTATAAATTGTTATGTAACGATTCACCCCGTTACACACCGCCGTTGCCGCTGCGCAAGAATTTGACGCTACGACCAGTTTGGTTCTTGGCTCACTTGGCGTAAAGCGCTAACTTGTCGACAACTTTGAGCTCGTTTTCTATCAAGTATACAACTGTGTGGCGAGATGTGTCGTTGACGAAATTCAAAAAGGAACCTCGTGCCGCTAATACTTGTTGTCTGCGCAGGACCGCAAAATTTGCTACGCACAACACCAAGGAGGCCAGTATAGCAGCGCGCAGTTGTTGAGTCTTAAATTTTTTATCGATTTTGTTTGCCGACAGCACATCCGTCGACAAGCACCCACTTGTTCACGAAAACAATGTCGATCCCGATTCCGAGATTGTTTTTGCGATCATGGCGAGTCCACCTTGGCCAATGTGGCCCAAGTTGACGATGTTATAGGTGTGACTTTGACTTTGTCGTCGAGTCGCTTGAAACACATACAGTCGCAGCCGCGAAAGGTTCAATAGCGATAGTCGGTGTCATGGCAAGCTAAAATATGACCGTTGCCTATACGCTGCCCGATGATCTAGTTATAGCCCTTCACCGTTGCAGCACATTTTGTGCTGCCGAAAGTGATCGGTCCGAAATCGTGAGCAAGCGAGCGAACGATTGGAGGTTGCGACTCAGCTTCGGCACATATCAAAAATTGGTGAGAATGCCCTTGCGCACACCGCGAGGCGTTTGTGTGTTCATCTCGATGTTGCCACACACGACCGCTTCGGCACTACCATCATCAGCCGGATAAAATTTGAACGAATCAATTGATCGAAAGTTGGTTAAACCGCTTCGAGTGTGTCATGCGCTGCGTTGAACCCGAGTCAAAATAGACAGATCTTGCGACTCTTGGCCCAATTTCGAATCGCTGTCGACTGCACCGACACGGGTCATGAACAGATCGTATCTGTCATCAGGCCCGTTAAAACGCGAGTTATCACGCGCAAGCCTCACCTGAGCGTTGCGCCGAATAAAGACATTTGTCTATATGCTACAGCTTGTTTTGATAAATCATCAAGGTTCTCGTTTTCGTATTCTTAAAGGCCGAATCATAATAATTTGCGATCCAATGGCCGTGTTCGCCGCAGTGTCTGCACGCGCCTTTAGCATTCGCCAAAAATTCTTGTTTCGCTTTACGTTTGTGCAGAACCCCTTTTTGGACGCAGACACGCCATCGTTCTTCTCCTTCCGTTTGAGGTCTTCGTGCATTCGACGGCTCGTAACTAGTTCCCGAGTGATCTCCTCCGAGCGCGACTCGAGCGCAGTTATCAGGAGCTGAAACGAGTCGTTGAGGCTTCTCAAGAGCGCGATGACAAGATCTTCGTCGCTGACCAGTGTGCCGACCGCGTCGAGCTGCTCCGCCCGTGTCCGCAACTTGTTGATGTGCTCCAGCACATCGCCCCCATCTTCCATGACTGTTGCAAATAGTCGACGACGCAAAAAGGAGAGCTTGTTCGCAAGACACTTCTTCTCGTAGTGCGTCACCAACGTCGTCTGTGCTTCGACAGCACCGAGTGTCAATCTCACCGGTGGAAGCTGCGAGTCTTTCATCACCAGACAGATGATCGCAAACGCCTTCCCCAACTTCTGCTTGTACGTCGCTTGGTCCTTGGACGTAAGACAGTGCTCTGCTCGACGTCGCCACTCGTCACGTCCCACAAGTCGCGGTCTTCTTGCACCATCTGCATCTTAAACTTCCACATGTAGAAGTTAGTGTCATCGACCTTGTCGATGCGGGCGGACGTCGTCGAGGCGTCCACGGCGGATGCGAGGGCTGCTGGTGCAGAGTCAGATGAGCTTGGGCTCATAACCTGTAGTGTCTTATGGTAATTGGTATGATGTGGATTGCAAAGTCAATATATTCAGGCCCTTAGTTCACAGCTTATTCCTGCTACTCTAAGCCTAATGGATTCCCCGACTATGCAATAGTAATCGACACCACGCGTATTTCATTGTGAGATCTCAAATGAGAAATCAGCTCTATACCATACTTATTGGTTAGTCGCGTATTGTAACGAGGTGAATCGTTACATAAAAATTTATAAGAAATTGTTAATAGAATATAACTATAAGAGTTATATTCTCAGAATATTGTCATAAGGACAAATATTCTGCAGCACTTACGAGTAGTTTCTAATTGGTTGATATAGGCGATTATATCAACCAACGAAGACGCGCCACGACAGACGCACGCAATGAGTGGTGAGCAGATAACTGATTTACACACTTGTATTTAGACATAGTTAAATGAAGATAAATAGTGATTTATTGCAGACATTAACTATGATAAATACAGTTCTACTTTTTACTTTAACCAAGTACTCGCTTCTTCTTATCGTCTTCCTCTGCACGTACGAGTGTACGTAAAGTTACGAGGCACCGCCTTATTCTGTCATCAGAATAAGTAGCTTGTACTGTCATCAGTACAAGCTTCAGGGTGCCCCGTTACACCTGGTAGCACTTCGTAGTCCGTCCAAGGACCACGTTCACATCCAACATGAATATGTTGGATGATGAAGATGACCAAAGCTTTCACGCTACGCGTGACGGCTACTCCCATTTGAGCAATGTCGAATGGGATGCGGTTGAACGGATGGGTTCAACCATGGGCATCCATGCTGTTAGCGTCATGCTGGAGGCTCTCAATAGAGATGCCCAACATGCTACTATCGCCAAGTTCATTCAAAATGAACTTGACGCTGAACGCGAGAAAGTAGCCTTGCTTCACCAACAAGGCTCTCAACAAACAGAGTTGTTGAGAGAACAGGGTGCTCAACAGTTTGAACTGTTGAGACAGCAGCAGGCTGCTGCTGGTGGGTCGATGCACTCGCGTCGACCCGAGACCTTGAAGATTGACATCTCCAAGTATAGAGGAATCGAAGAGGACTCCCTCTTGAGATGGTTCGTCGAATTTGATGACGCCATAAGGGCGCGTCGCATCGACGACGGGGATATGCAAGTTGCATTTTCCCAGTCAAATCTGGCAGGACGTGCCAAGACTTGGGCACTGGGGCTCAAGTTGCACGACCCATATGCGTTTGGGTCGTTAGAAGTCTTCAAGTCGCGGCTCAGACAAACGTTTGAACCGCCTAGAGCTGAGTTCAGAGCTCGAACTGAACTCTTGAAGCTCAAGCAGGGTAAGCGTGATGTGCACGCTTACGCGCAACATATACGACATCTCACGAGCTGTATAAGTTCCAATCCGGTGGATGAACACACGTTGGTTTCGGTGTTCATGCAGGGTCTTGCGGATGGTCCCGTCAAGACTCACCTGTTCCGGCTTGAACTAGATTCACTAGAACAAGCCATTTCCATTGCGGAACAGGAAGACTTCAGTCTGAGACAGGCTCGCGCCAGCTCGACATCATATCGTCAACCGAGACGATATGAAAGCGGAGGTCCAGAGCCGATGGAACTCTGTTATGTAGAGAGCGAGAAGGCTCGCTCTACAGACAACAAGAAGTTGCAGAGATGCAACAGATGTCAAAAGACAGGACACTACGCTTACGAGTGTAGTGCCCCTCGTCCAGTGTCTCGCAACACTGGGCGTAGTGACCGTCCACCCATTAGAAAGGGGCAGGGACGCGGGTCCGCTGTTGGTCCAAAGACGCAACAACGGGATGGACCGTCAAAAAACGGTCAGGATCAGTATGTGCGGAGCACCCTACTGGTCCAGCAACGTCAAGAGAATTTGTAGGCCTCTTGATGAAGGTTTCTCCCAACACACAAACGTTGTGCGTTGCTGCTCTAGGTAATGAGGACTCACTCATTACCTTGAAACTCGAAGAGACAAATAAGTTGTCCCTTCGAGCTCTAGTCGATTGTGGGGCGTCCAACAATTTTGTGCGACGCCAATCGCTAGAAGATGGTCACTTCAAGTTCAGTGAATGTGACACACCTCCTACGAGGATGACGGTACGTCTTGCGACAGGCGCATCCGTAACAGTCATGAAGCGTATAGTGAAGATTCACTACACGCTAGAAGATACCCAATATGACGATGACTTTATCGTATTGGATTTGGATGACAAATTTGATGTCATCCTTGGAATACCGTGGATCAGAAGGTACGAACCACGGGTAAACTGGCAACATCGAAAAGTAACGATGCCTGCTGCTTGTTCATCAGATGGCCATCTGATGAACGTTTTGGAGCGTCCACAAGCGTGTGGATGTACAACGAGTGAGTGCGATGGCCTCACTTGTGGTACGGTCGTTATTATGACTGCACAA
Organism: Peronospora matthiolae; assembly: GCA_921007115.2. Lineage (NCBI taxonomy): Eukaryota > Oomycota > Peronosporomycetes > Peronosporales > Peronosporaceae > Peronospora > Peronospora matthiolae. The sequence goes on along the minus strand of CAKLBY020000035.1, from coordinate 1,513,693 downwards.
AACCTTAGTGTAACAAACGGTTACACTTCGGAGCAAAGTTCCGGCGGCTGTGAGGAAACACAGGCTGCGCCGAAGGTCCACCACTCGAATAAGTCGAGTAGACCGGGACAAAGATGTATCCCTAGCGGGGAACATCTAGAAGAGAAACAATCGATCGCTCAGGTTAAGCAAAACGATAATCCTAGATCGACTGGAGAGTCTGTCGTAGAGGATCTCGCTGTGGTTGCGCAACCACAGCTAGAGGAGGTAAAGGGAATAAGTCCCGATATTGCAAATACGGCGGAAACAAGTTCCCCGTAACCCGCGGGAATAAGTCCCCGGGAAGCCGAAGGAATAAGTCCTTCGAGGCCTGAGGGAATAAGTCATCAGGAAATGACAGAGACATTGAAGGCCATAGTCAATAACGGATCAAGTGTAGGCGCTTATACACTTGATCTGATTGCGCCTCCGAAGTTGACTTCGGAGATCACTCAGTTGCCAACGCTCGAACATAAAAGGTTCTTGCGTGATCTGCGTAGTGGCAAAGTCAAGCAGATCTGCGTACTCGTCGCTGATGACGAGTGTGTAACCGACATAAGGTCAGCAACAATGTTTACTGAGAACGAGAGAGTTCTCAGTAGTTCATCTATGGACGAGAGTGTCCTGGATGAAAAGACACGAATTAAGTGATATGACTCCCAATCGTGGGAATCGCTCAAGACAAATCCTCTCTATGAAGATTTGGTTGAATTTAAGGATGTATTCCCTGAAACTGTTCCGTGCGAATTACCAAAGGATAAAGGTGTTCGACACGAGGTCGAGCTTAAACCAGGCTCGAAGTACTGTGTCATGAAGCAGTGGCCACTGCCTCGTGAACAAGTACTTGCGATCGACAAGTTCTTTGCCGATCGTTTAGCTGCGGGCCATGTGAGGGAATCAACTTCCCCACATAGCTCTCCAACCTTCTGTGTGCGAAAAGCAACAGGACGGTGGCGGATAGTGCATGCATTTAACAAGTTGAATGCTGCAACGGTACCGGCACAAACGCCGATACCGAGGAAGGACGTAATCATAGATGGTATGTCAAAGAGTACCATCTTTTCGTCCATGGATTTGATGGATGGCTTCTATCAAATCCTTATGCGAGAACGGGATATACCCTATACAGCAGTTAGCACGCCTAGCGGCATGCTCTGGGAATGGCTAGTAATGCCACAAGGGCTTAGTAATGCCCCTGCCACGTTCAACAGATGTGTATCACATCTGTTGAGACCAGTACGAGAATTCGCGCCGAGTTATTTCGATGACGTATTCATCCATAGTCGGGCTATGGATGGAAAGTCGGACGTTGAGGTTCACAGGTACCACGTCCGACAGGTTCTTACAATCATGCGAAAGCATCAATTGTATGCAAACCTCAAGAAGTGTATATTTGCAGCAAGCGAAATACCACTTCTTGGGTGCATCGTTGGTAAGAACGGTGTACGTCCTGATCCCGAAAAGATCAAGGCGATCACCGACTGGCCCGTGCCGGTCGATGTCAAAGGTCTTCGAAAATTCCTTGGGCTAGCGGCGTATTTGCATAAGTATTCACGCAATTACGCCGAGATGACTGTACACCTCTCTCGTTTGTTGAAAAAGAACGAGAGGTGGTTATGGAACGCTGAATGTCAACGCTCCTTTGAGGGTATCAAGCAGAGCTTGATACAATCCCCAGTCCTAGCAATAGCCGACCAGGACAGGCCATTTCATGTGGTCTGTGATGCCAGCGATTTCGCAATCGGCTGTGCATTAATGCAGTACGATCTTGAAGGCGTAGAACGCGTCGTCTGCTATCAGTCGCGTCAGCTGCAACCAGCTGAGCGGAACTATCCAGTGCATGACAAGGAACTCCTTGCCATGAAGTATGTACTCGCGAAGTTCAGAGTCTATCTATTAGGAGATAGACCCTTCATTGTTTACACCGACCATGCGTCATTACGCACGGCAGTGAACAGCCCGCACCTTTCACAACGAATGGCGCGGTGGTTGTCATTCTTTGCAGAATACAACTTTACGGTTGAGTACAAACCAGGACGACTTAATGTCGTCGCTGATGCACTCTCACGTCGTCCCGACTTTGAAACAGTCGTGAAACCCAACAGTGAGGCAGTCACTGTTGCGGTTATGACGTCCTCAGTCCCATCTACAACGTTGTATGATGATGTGAGGCGCGCATATGCCCAAGATGGTGAGATTGTGAAGTTGCTGACACATCTCTCACAGCCATCTTGAGAATCGTTGAAACGATTGTCGTCTGCGTATCGATCTGCATCAGATCGATACACTACTCGCAACGGGTTACTATATTATACAGCCGTTTCTGGTAACACCACGTGTTGTCATTCCAGATGATACTGATCTGCGTTTGCGGATCATGTTCGAGTATCACGATGCTTCTATAGGAGGACATCGTGGCCGGGAGAAAACATATCTCACGGTGAGTCGAGACTTTTACTGGCCCCGCCAGTATCAGTTTGTGCGCAAGTACATTCGCGCATGCGAAGTCTGTCAACGAGTGAAGTCAAGTCCTTCACTGCGTGCACCTTTACAGCCCCTACAGGTTCCGGCTGAGTGCTGGGAATCCATCTCAATGGATTTTGTCTTCGGGTTACGCAAAGACGCACGCGGGAATACGGGTATTCTCGTTTTTGTTGACAGATTCAGCAAAATGGTACACCTTGTGGCTGTACCAGAGTCAATCACAGCAAGTGGCTGTACTTGTGTCTTTATTGACACCATCTTCCGACTTCATGGGTTGCCCCGTGAACTCGTATCAGACAGAGATCCACGATTCACTGCTGATTTCTGGCGTTCCGTGTTCAAATCACTCGGAACGCTCTTGAAGATGTCGACATCTGATCATCCAGAGTCAGATGGTCAGACGGAACGTGCCAATCGTGTCCTCAAAGAGATACTTCGAGGATACGTACACTCCTTTAAGAATTGGAGTTAGTTCTTGCCAATGGTAGATTTTGCCATTAACAACTCGGTGCATGCGTCCACGACACATGCACTGTTTTACGTGAATGGCTTACGCCATCCGCGTGTACCCACCTTACTAGAGTGTGACTCTGGTTTAAGGGGGGAAGGGACTCGCGCGAGCAAAAAACGATTTGGTTCACGCTCATCACGCTCTGACGAAGAGGTCATTGCGTTTGATGCCGATATCGATAACATCGATATCGAAGAAGATGATGCCAGTGAGAGTGCGGAAGCCCTCACTGAAGAAAAGGTTGATGTTGCTGCAGTGCACTCACAGCGCACTGAAGCTAACGAGCCAGCAGATGAGTTCATACTGGCTCGTGAAACGGTAGTCCGTTTTGTGCAAGATTCCATCGCCGAAGCGGTGGATAAGCAAAAGCAAAACGCAGACAAGAATGGAAGGGCAAACACTCTTTTATTCAATAAGGGTGACTTAGTCCTACTGTCTACGGAAATATTCCACGACATGAAGTGACTAACTTGGGTAGCAGTAAACTACTACCCAAGTACATCGGCCCATTTCATGTATTGCACCGCCCAGGCAATGCTTACACGATCGAGTTACCACGTAAGATGCGAACGCATCCCACGTTTTACGTTGGTCGGCTTAAGCCATACCACCAGTACGCTGCTTCTTCCTATGAAGAACGCCCTTGCGCTCAAACATCTTGCAGAGAGCCTTGTGCTCCCGATGGTGGGCATCGACAAGGGTCTGAAGAGCAGTTATCTCATCCCGAGACCGATCAACAATCCCACGAGCTACCCTTAGCTCGTCACGAAGAGACGTCAGAGCTCTCTCGTTCTCAATCTGAGGAAAGGCAAACTCAGCTCGATACTTCGAGGCAGTGTCCGCCAGTTGGAGACGTCTGTCCCGCTCATGTTCGAGATCGCCGCGTAACCCTTGCGTTACGCGATCGAAGAAGCTCTCGGGAACACACGGATCCCGACGTTCGTGTGGAGAGCGTCTTTCCTCCTCCTCCACCTCCATTAGAGGACTCTTGCGGTGGCCAGCGCTATCTGGTTGAGCAGCTGTTGAACCACCGCGACGTGAACGGACGTCGGACGAGTTATCTCGTCCGGTGGCGCGGCTATCCCCCGTCCTGGGATACTTGGGAGCCCCGCTCCCAACTGATGGTTGGCGTACTGGGTCTGGTTGAGCAGTACGATGCGGCACATCCTGTACCGCAGAAGGACCGCCGGAGAAAGTCTTCCCGGCACGGTCGTAAAGGGATTTCAGGTTGTCAATCCCTTCGTACATCTCAGTAGAGATACGTACGCGCCACCACAAGCTAACAAGGAGGTAAGCCTCCTTAGGTGCTCGTGCAGAGTTGTTCACATAACATGGGCACGAGTCTCCCCAAGAGAGGCAGGGTAATCCTTTCTCCCTTGACAGACGATGCAGCTTGTAGAGTGCACCTGTCGGGGTTCGCTTTTCAAACTTATCACGAGCTTTGATAAGTTTGTCGTTCCAAGCGTCACGACCTACATCCTCGAGGTTATGGATGTAGGCGTTCCACGCTTGAAGCAGTGAGGGGCCATCACGTTTGTGATTCCCACTGTACCATCGATGTTTAAAGAAAGCATCGATGAAGAACTCATTCTCAGCGCGATAGTTTTTCATACTGGGGTCAAGGTGATGGATCCTTGACGAATCGAACAACCGTGTTCGATAACGATCACTCGTCGTCGCCGACAAGTGATCCATGACAGATTTTGGAGGCATCCATGCCTTCTTTTCAGGAGCGAGACGCAACACATTGCGGTCCCGCTCTTCCTGCGACGTGCCGACAGAAGTACTGGCACCTCGCTGCGAAGTGGTGTCAATAGGAGAACCGACACCACTGTTAGCGCCCGAGTCTCGCGACCTCGAGCGCCTTCGCTTCGGCGATGGTTCATCTGATTCATCAGATGAACCAAAGATGCTACGACGCATAGCATCATCCATGCCACGCTTGGCAGGCGGCTTGAATTCAATCGTCGTCGATACGGATCCGTCTTCCGTATCAGGAGAGTATGAGACACCAAGCATATACTCTGTGAAGACATGAGTGTCTTCATGACGAGCGCCTGCATCACCGGGTGACACAGGCTGAATCGCTTCAGCAACCAATGAGACATCAGTTGCTGCGGTTTCTGCTTCGGCGTCCGCACAGAGACGTGCGGACGCGCTCTCGGCGGCCTTGCTCGCGCATCGCATGGGCTTGTTAACCATGCTATGAAACTGTTGGAATGTGGACTCGGACCAACAAGTGCAAACCCTGTCCCAAATGATTTGGGTCGAGTATCCATTTAGTCAATCAGTCACTAAAGTGACTGATGGTTAAGGGGGGGGTGATGTAACGGGGTGAATCGTTACATAACAATTTAAAGGAAATTGTTAATAGAATATAACTATAAGAGTTATATTCTCAGAATATTGTCATAAGGACAAATATTCTGCAGCACTTACGAGTAGTTCCTAATTGGTTGATATAGGCCATTATATCAACCAACGAAGACGCGCCACGACAGACGCACGCAATGAGTGGTGAGCAGATAGTTGATTTACACATTTGTATTTAGACATAGTTAGATGAAGATAAATAGTGATTTATTGCAGACATTAACTATTATAAATACAGTTCTACTTTTTACTTTAACCAAGTACTCGCTTCTTCTTACCGTCTTCCTCTGCACGTACGAGTGTACGTGAAGTTACGAGGCACCGCCTTATTCTGTCATCAGAATAAGTAGCTTGTACTGTCACCAGTACAAGCTTCAGGGTGCCCCGTTGCACGTATGAATAACCATGTTACTCATGTTACTTAGTAACATGTTTACTCACGGCGTGGGTGCATTAATGTCGCCAAACCGTACTTATAGTTTGTCGCTTGCTAGTCGAGGTGTTTCCTTTACAGCCGATACAGTATTCTCACATGCTTGAGACGTTCGGCTGCACCCGGGAAAAAAAATGTATGACTTGGTTAAACGATTGTAAATACGTAGTTTTTGTCCGAATAAGGAGTTGATAAAGCTCCGGCAGGATGACCTGTTCCAGTCCCGCTGATTCAAGTATAGTTTCTGGGATTGACCGTTTCGTCTTCCTGTTAATCAATACTTACCGATCTAAGCCCAGAGATCGCACTAGATTACCTTCCACTTCAGCCTGTACCGTGCTATATAGCCGCAAGCGCTCCCGGCAGAACCGTCTTTGAACAAAGTAACATGCGCTGGTACGCTAAAAAGGACCTTCATCAATCCTTATGATTATTAGCCACTCATCCGTAGCACCATCTCGTCAGTTCACTTCAATTTACGGTGAAGGATCGATCTTCACAAATGGTTTTAGGGCGCTGAGCCTCCTCATGGGTGAATTTAGATGGATCGAACGAAAATCCCCCGTGCTTGGGGTTGGATGAGAGAGTCCTATCTCCTGCCGTCGTCTGTTTCCCCTGCAATACAACCTGTTCGCACTGGTTCAGAACAGGAGCTTTATCTCACCCATGTTGACTATCCGACCGACGAACAATGGCAGTAAAAGTCCATTTGTTTGATATGAGGTCTTTACAAAAAGACGAGCCGTTCTTTTTTTGATCGTGGTAGGCACCGTGAAACATGACAAACACTTTTTCTAACATTAATAATCGCTTAATGCCTTAACGGCTCACAAGCGTGAATCACGTAATTTGTCGGCTGATAGATCCGTCAAATTAATCGGTAGCTTCTCAGATCCTTTAGCGAACATATCCTTGTTGGTAAACACCCACGCGTCCATTTGGTCTGTCCCTGGATGTCTTTTCATTCCATTTTGCCAAATTTTGTATAATGGACGCTGGCGGGATGGGCTTCATACTGAGGGCGGAGGTGAATCCCCTGATGGGTCCACTCCTGGTGCATTAACGGGCGCTGCCCAGGATATGCCTCTGTAGTGTCACCCTGGAATTCGCCGCCCCCAGTCCTGAGCAATGGGTTGTCTCAGTTCGAATGCGTGGCCGACACGGGTTTTTCCTGGAGGACTGTGGGCTGGTCTACAGGTCCCAAATCCGAACACTCGCTGGAAGATCAGCGGCGAGGATGGTGTTGTTGCCGTGTTCCGCCGTCACGTCGTTGTGTGGCAGGGTTTCTTGGCGTCTAGGGAACACTGGATGCTCCCCGTCAATCACCCTCTCGGGGTGATATTAAATAGGCTCCGTGCTAGTCTTAAGATTGAGGAATCAGCTGTCACCAGCTCTTGCTGTTTTATTCTCTAAATTTGCTGGTCCAATAGAACAGTTTAAATCAGAGAGTGACTGTTCACTAGTAGTGTTTCAGCAGCGACCGCGATGTGAATACTGAGGGCGACGGATGTTAATGTGTACTGTACAGCCTACGAATTAGTACTCAAAATTTAGTAAAAGCTACAAATTTACGCGTAAAGAAAGAAGTTGGTTTGTTCTAACAAATGTATGCACAAAAAATATATTAGAAGCTTTCTTGCGTTGGTGCAGCAAAACACAACACGTTCTTTCTTTGGGAAGTAAAGACAATTAAATACAGGAGCTACTATATATTTATCGATGTCGAAAATCGGTACCTGAACGACTGTTGCCGTATACATTTTGTTTGAAGGACTACCTAATTAAAAAACATGTTCAGCCAGAACAAATTATCAAAGCTCGCTGGCAGACTACAAACTTCAGAGCAGATTACCGCTCTTGTTGATGCACCGGCCAGTCCGTTAAGAAGGAGGTCTACAGCATATAGTGACCGACTAGCAAGATTATAGTCTTGCCACCACTGAGCAAAAAGTATTGTACCTTTTTGGAGGTTTATTCGCGAAAACGGATTGATAATTATCGTCGGCAGCCAAGATGAATCAAAAGACAACAATTTAACGCCTGACAATGATGTGCTAAAACAATGAAATTCGGAAAAGAAGAATTGTTAATCGACCCCATCCCTTTTCCTTTATCACTTTCCAAATCTTTGTTTTTTTAGACCTCCAAAATGGTTAATTAGTAAAATTTGTATTTTAAAATCGTCAAATATAAGCCAAATTAATAATTAATGTTTTGCCAAGAGCAAACGTCTAATTATCGCGCATCAATCGACAATATTTGTTTTGCCGTTTGCATTCAGTTTCATAATTAAATCTAATTTCTACAAATAGCAAAGGCAAGATTTGCACCACCGCCGTATCTTGTCTACGCTTTGTTAAAGCAATGGAAGACAGCAATTAATGACGGTAACGAGAAGATAACGCTGTTGTCGTTGGAATCATTACTAGCTAGGAATAATAAACCTTGCACAAAATCTGTATTTTTTGCCATCTTTAGATATTCCTGTGCTACGTCTGATGTAATGATCTGCTGAGAGAGAGAATACTGCATAAAATCATCATTAACAGCTTTTACAACAGCATAATGTATACTGATACATCACCAATAGCTTTTACAACAGAACAATGTATACTGATACAAAATCTAGCTTCCGGTCATTTATATTGCTAGTTAACTGATAGATATGTGCACGTAATTGAAGCTTGGTCAGTCTAGTGCTTATTCTGGACGGAATCAATCACCATGGTATGAAAAAAAGAACTCATAGAGCAGGTATTAACGTGTTAGCGTTGTAGGTGTCATCGCCAGTGTGCATTAATTGTCTTAGTCTCTCCAGATTGTGTAGACAACTGTACTTAATTTATAAATCCGATTTTAAATCGCAATAGCATTATTACTAACACCACCAGCTTTACATTCCGCTTTATAAATAATTTTTTTTATGTAATCTTTTAATGATTCTATATTCGACAAAACCCCAATATAAGTTGTAATTTGTACACAACATCAAACCCTCCAAATGCGTAGCATTTTCTTATAGAATACAAACTTCTCGACTGTATCTCGCTTAAAAATCTTAGCGCTGAAGCGTATCCAATAAGTATAGATAATAGTTGCTCCCTCATTGGCATACTATCCTTTCCATATCTTCCTTCAGCACAAAAAGAGTGATCATCTATGAGTCCTGCAAGATCATATCCGTCCAACTTTCTACTCTATCATAGAGATCCCTCGTTGCCAAAAATGTCTTACTTACCCAAATCCGTTACGTCCAGCCGGTAAGACATCTTTCGTGCAAATTGGTCATCCTTCAACAGTCTTTTTACTTCCTGTAAAGCTTTACCGCCACTTATGATTCACTTATAAAACCGCATCAAAATAGAAACCCTCAATCCTACCAGTGCACACTGATCGCATCTTGTTCCCCTACCTGTTAAATATTAGCAGCACAACCTCCTACTTTTTCCTGTTGAGCCTCTAGAAACGGCTATACTTCGTCAATCACGAACTGTATCGACACTTTATTTGCTGCTGGTAAGAGACGAGGAGGTTGATCAGCGCTCTTCTTCAAGACTCTTCTAGGTCCCTTTCGAATTGCATGTACATCCGATGCAACAGATTTGACTGGCAGCGGTGCCGTGTAATAAAATTTAACCGATCACTACAGCGGCGACAACAGTCGGACAGTGGATATCTACTATTTCTGCAAAAAATCTACTGGTTGGCGACGTGTTATCGGGCTCTAATGAGTCGTTCCGGCTTTCATCATGCCTCGCTGGAAGGAAGGCAAGCACCCTAGATGCGAATCTACCTTTTTTTATTCCCAAAAAATGTCGGGTTTTTGCAGCGGCTCTAAATGGCCACCTAGGTGGGGTGGAGTTGTATGCTCACGATCCATCTTTTTTACATAGAGCGGAAGTTTACCATAATGACGACGCTTGTATCACAATTGATGTTTGCCTGGTATTTAATGACACACTTTGTGCAGGGATCAGAGATCAAATGCGGTATCGGGGGCTTTTGATGACCGGCGGATAGTACTCGCACCGCTCGAGGGTATTTCGTGGATGAGGGATCGCCAAGTTCAGGAATTTAATTAGAATTAGCCTAATTATACGAGGGGTAGTATTCGCTTGGCGACACAATGCCTTGGGTGATTATTTATTGAGAATTTGTCCGGTATTCGACCTCGCGTGATATGTCAAACCAAAATACGGCAAAGCGGCGGCATTCGGGGTATTTCTACATCGCTCGTCTGTATAATTTTCTATCACTGGTATACAGGGAAATTGAGCCGGGTTCATTAATTGCGTACTTGACAAATGTGCACCGTCTTCATGACTCGTTATTAGTACTGATGGTAAATAGCTGACTATATTTTACACTTGCATGAAATGCGGAGTGAACTAGTCGCGTCGATGGCATGCGATATAGCCACGTCTACGGCCAGTGGGCCTCCTGTATACTTTAATGCGCATCCAGCGCTTAGCGCGTTGCACACATTTAGTCTATACGTCGAAGATGGCGGCATCAATGCGGCAACCCAAACAGACTATGTCCTGACGGAGCTGTGATCAAGGTACTCGAATTCTCGATGGAAGTGAGGCAAGAATGTAGCTTCTATTGACGTCTAATGACATACCGCTGATCACTTGGGAGATATACCCGGCGGACAAGAGCTTCCTATTCGACCACCGCACAGTCAATGTATTGTCAGAGAAGTAACATCTTTTCCGCCTCGGAATTGATCTACCCACGATCTGTTGTGTCCCGTATTTGAGTGTTCGGCTGCTGTTCTAGAAAGAACAAGCCATGTATTCTGAACATTCCCTTGTGCAAGTCGCCACAGGAAATATTGTCTTGATCGGTAGCGAAGGCTATGCGCTTTCATGGATGCAGACTTACACGTCTGGTGTTTACCACGGACCTACTGGGTATATTCTTAAAACCATCTTCGACCCAGGCAAAGATTCGACGTGCGCTCAGGCTGAATTCTTCTCAACATCCTAAAAAGAATGGCAATTTGTTTTATCTATGACGCTTCATGTAATTTGAGTCAAGCGCGTCCACCGTTTAGTTTAATTGTCTCTGTCCTAGGTGGTACACATAGCCACGGCCAGAATTCTCTTTTGGCGGTCAATTCGACGGTCTGTGGATAACATACCAGCTTGACATTGGGGGAGACGGGCGGATCCTTCAGCATGTAACGTCGGCTTTGGATCATAATCTTTTATGCTAAGATAAAACTACCTCCGTTGTAAGTGCTAATCATTGAACGGTGCCGTGGTGCTGTACTTCCTAATTTGAATAGGGGATGACAAAATTCTAGGCCCCAGCAGAGATTAATTTGTCATTGTTTGAGCCGCATTCAGAAGCACACCGCATGCGTCTTGTGGGTAGTGAGCATGGTGTATGGTTCTTCACATTCAACTACAATGGCTGCCAAAATGCTGATAGTTTGTGCACGGTCTTCGTATGGGGAGGGTTAGCGGCCACATACACCTGCATGTCTTTGGGGATAGCGCTATTAGTGTTTTCGTAGCTTTGAACGCGTCAAAGTTTACGCAAGACACACTTAATGGGGAACTCTCACGACGTACAGGTCATAGCTAACGATGCCGAAGTCTCCAGCTGAGGAAATCATTATCGCACATACAACAAACTGGCGGATCGAATGCTGATATCACTTTAAAAAACAAGGGCTTTATTTAAAGACACGCTCCCTCTGACCAAGGTGATATCGAAGAGGGTTCGACCTTCCCCTACAATCAACTCAATCACTAGCTGGATTCCTTTCGCGCCAAATAGCATGCACTACATGGCCACACGCTAACACCAAGGAATTTGATCATCTTTAAAAACGGTTTGCGTGACGGCGCTCTGCTGTCCGGGAACAAGTACTACCTAGTTTATGAATTTGTTGTATCCCCTTCATTTTTCCAAGCGACATGATATGGTGCTTGGTATACGTTTAAACTTTTACCTCACCATCGTACTCACTTGTCTCCAAGACTCTTGTCAAGCGTCACTTTTTCATCTAATGACATAATGATCTAATAATTGTATTGCTTCAAAAAGTTTATCGTATAATTGTTTTAGGAACGATTGATCCGGTAACACTTTTTACTGTGATGAGATGCAACCAAAGCACTCGAAATATCTTTAATGTTACATGTTTAATAAGGCTGTATGTTGTTCTAATATCAACTCAACATTTAACAAATCCAATACCAGGTTTTATCAAGTAAATGTGGGCGAGAACTCGTTAAAAGTACATTTGGACAAATGGTTGAATTTTGTATTGAAATAGCGTGTTAAAATAAGAGTTGAATTGATTATGAAAATTGCAGAAATACTGATACAAAAGAAGAGCATAAAATGACTAAGTGAACGAAAATGTCATTTACATGCAGACACATCGCGCACAAATGTGACCACATATCGCATTCCAGCTTTCTGTGGATTGTGTCTCAGCTATTAATAAAAAGAACTTTACATCAGAAGGGACGAGCCGCCGAACTATTGCTTTAGGATAATAAATAATAGCAGAGCTGTTACAGGGTTTAACTTGGTTAGAAATCTCCTGGATTGGGGATCGAGCAGGTAAATTCATATTTTTGTTTCTGGTAGAAGCATGGATATGCTCGCTCGAGATGATGATCTTGAAGTTACATCAGGCTTCCTTAATTCCAGTTTGTCCAATGACATTCCATTAACGTCTACGCTTTAGTCGTTGGACTTAGTCTATGCATCGATAGCTGTCTTCACAAGCGATCACAATACAGGAGAACTCCAACATTTCCTCTATCGCAAGTTGTCTTTTCGGTGTATTGATACAGCAAAAAAATTGATTTTAGATCTCCTCTTACGTCCTCTGACTAAACCTCCTTTCATTTCCAGCCAAGTTATTCTCGTATTAATTTTCAATCAATAACCCTTAAAATCGATATTTGTGAGACACGATTCCATACATTAACTTAACATTAAGCATGTAGCGGAGCGACACAGCTCCTTAAGTCAGAGGAAGACTTAACGCTCTACAAGCAACTTAGTTCCAAAGAACTAACGACTTTACGAGTCAACAAGCTTTACAGCTTCAGATCCCTGCTCCAGGGTGCCTAACGATTCAGTGAATCGACAGCACTTAGTGCTCAAGAGTAGCTACCTCAAGGAGGTGTTGCTAACTCTTAGTGATCAGTGATCAACGATCAAGACGGCTCGCAAGCCACGTGTCCTTTAGATCAAAATGGGAACTGATTTTATTTTTGTTAAAGCCTATAGAATATCTTAATCCTACTCAAAGATCTTTCTTATCTAATGGCTGACACTCGTCAGCCCCTACAAACCGATAAGATATTCTATATCACCTTCACAGAAGGGTAACCCCAGGTGTGTAACACCTCTGGTAAAAAGTACCATAATTTCGTGCAACCCCGTTACACCCTCCCCCACCAGACTGACGTTTGCCAAAACGTCAATCGAACTTGTGTTCTCAGCGAGATCAGTGCGCGTACGGTGAACCTCACGGTAACGTACGCTCCAGCAGGATGTCCTCATCACCAAACGAGTCAAAGGCTCTGTGTGACTACCTCGGGATAGAGGAGGAGGTGGACTATGGTAGCGATACCAGTGTCCGCGGTGATACAGGGACAATGTCCGGCTCACTGATGCCGGAGGCACAACTTTCGAACACCCCAAATCCGTTCGCTGAACGTGGAGGTGCGAGCGCGCCACCAGCGCAGCGTGCAGCATCTGAGTCTGATGAGACTATCATCACGAACCCGCTCGATGAGCAACAATATTTGCTTGTCCAAAGAGAAGAAAACGCTCAGCGTTATGTACAAATGGCTGCAACCCTTGAACGCCAGCGTGACTATGTGTTCACCCCACCCAGTGTGGAGGAACGTCTACGTCAAGCGGCCGGCCAAACATTGGTAACGTGGGTCATTGGCCATGGGCCTAAGACTCCTGAGGAGGTGGTGAGCTGCCAGGCACTTCGTGAGAGGTACCTGGAGCCGCACCTAACGACTAAAGTCAATACAAAGCACGCCTTGACATGCAAGCACGTGGTGCACCGGTTCCACCGATCAAGGGTATACCCATTCTCTTGCTCGCAGGCGAAACAGTGAGCGAAGAAGACGATGCCTTCGTTCACTGGGTGCACTATGTGCGTCGCCTCAGCAATATTTTTGCTCTAAGAGCTAGTGCCCATGCGGCGGATGTGCGTCTCGAACGCAAGCTTCGGTATAATTATGCCAAGCTTAAGGCCAGAGGCCAATTGCGCAAGCGCACGCGCTATGCTTCGGCTACTAAGGTAGACGCGAGTGCTGGTCAGTCTGTGGCCAACAACCCGCCAACCCGCACCAATAGTGGTGGGGAACGGCCTCGGTCTCGAGATGACCATGGCCACGATGCTCAAAAGCCTCCAAAGCATATGGGCAGTCTTGCCAAAGGGGTACCTCAAATTCCCATGAGTTTTCAGACTCAGGGTACCCACGCCACTTTACCAGATACTGGTATTGGCCCTGACGACGACGTCGTTTCAGTAGTCTCTCGACATGAAATTGACGACACCCATGCTCATCGAGCAAAGTCGGTGGCGGCCGGTGTACCGGTGGAGGCCCACGAGAAATTGGTTCTCGAAGTGAAGGGTCTTCAAGAGGCCTTGGGTAAGTCTCAGTGCATGCTATATGCGATGGAAAGCCGCCTTCAGGCGATGGAGCAAGCTCAAACTCGGAGCGAGGCTCAGTTGGACTTGCTGATTCGTCTACAGCAATCCAGGGCAGTGCCCTTGACGTCGGCGCAAGCGCCTCCAAGTTCACATGGGAAGGATCCCGGTACGGCTTAAGTAAGCCTACGAAGAACACTGGATGTGTGCGCAATTTGCGCGGGAGGTTTAGCGTATACGCAAGTCCCTTCTTGGCCGTGACCGTAAACGGTCCAATAAAGCGTGGACGCAACTTTGTCTTAAAGACAGCAGACACTACATTTGTAGGTAGATTTTTAGCATTGAGTAGTACTTGGTCTCCGACCTCATAACGTTCAATACAATTTCTGCCTTTGGCATCAGCTTGTTGTTTTTGGGTATCTTGGCCATCAGCCATTGCGTCACGCACATGTCTTAAGCCATTCAATAATGTTGCGAGAAACTCGCCTACCTGTTTTTGAACAGTAGCAGGGCTGATATCAGCAAGCCGATCGGCAACCTCTCCCCCACCAAGCCCTGAATCACGTAGTGATAGCGTTAACGGAACGCGAGGGTGAGTGAGACCGCTTATATGGAACGGAGTAAAGCCTGTTGAGGCATGAACAGCGTTATTCAACGCAAACTCAACAACAGGGAGCATTGAGCTCCAACGCCGTGGCATACCAGCGCAAATACTACGCAAAATGTCGTTGATGACGCGGTTAACACGCTCAGTTTGACCGTCGGTCTGCGGATGATCCGCTGTGGACATGTCCAACCGAGTGCCAAGCACCTTGAAGATAGACTTCCAAAACTTCCCAGTGAAGCGGGGGTCTCTATCAGAGATAATTGCCACAGGCAAGCCATGTTGGCGAAACACACGGTCGATAAATAGCTTTGCTGTACCTTCCGCATCAATGCGATCCGGCACAGCCGCTAAGTGAGCCATCTTGCTTAATCGGTCAACAAAGACCACAATACCAGTGTTGCCTTCCGAATCTTTCGGTAGGCCAAACACAAAATCCATGCTTATGGACTCCCAACAACCAGTGGGTACTGGCAAACTAGCCAGCGGCGCCGCCGCATGTGCCGAGGGTTTCACCCGTTGACACGTTTCGCACGTACGCACATAGGTGCGCACCCACTTATAAAGTTTGGGCCACCAATAACTTTGGCTCACCGAGCTATAAGTCTTCTCACGACCGAGATGACCACTTAAAGCAGTATCATGTGCCTCATAGAGGATTCGATACTTTAATTCCTCATCATGAGGTACAGCGATACGAGGCTTATCCTCAATATCCGTGCGATAGCACAACAGGCCATTATCGATGGAATATCGATGTAGCCTCTCACGTAAATGTGCCGACAACTCGATGTCCGAGTCTTTAAACTCATCGCTCCCAAGAGCACGTAGCAAAGCTACACACTGATCATCCTTAGCATATGCCGCACGGATTAAGTCAGGGAATGACGACGACAGAGTCGTAACGTGAGAAAGCTCATAGTCAGATCGACGCGATAGCTCATCAGCCAAATCGTTTTGCTTACCCGGCTTGTACTTCACCTCAAAGTTGTATTCGGCAAAGAAGGAAAGCCAACGAGCCATTCTCTGTGAGAGATGAGGCGACTGTGTCGCATTGCGTAATGACGCATGATCTGTATAGATCACAAACGGCTTGGAGCCAAGCAGATTTACTCTGAATTTGACAAGAGCATACTTCATAGCAAGTAGCTCTTTGTCATGAACTGGATAGTTCTTTTCGGCAGCTTTCAGCTGTCGAGACTCGAATGCGATGACGCGTTCGCGTCCGTCGACATCTGTTTGTAACAGAGCACTGCCTATGGCAAAGTCAGATACGTCACAGACGACACTGAAAGGCCGACCAGAATCGGGCAAAGCCAATGTTGGCTCATGAAGGAGACTCTCCTTAACTGCTTCAAAAGCATTATGTTCGGTGTTACCCCAACACCAACCCACATCCTTTTTAAGGAGATTGGACAATGTCCGAGCCATATCTGCGTAATTTGGATTGTACTTATGTAAGTAATTGGCAAGGCCAAGCCACTTACGCAGGTCCTTTTGGTTCTTGGGAATTGACCTATCGACTATGGCTTTCACCTTAGCGGGATCCGCTCGAAGGCCTCGCTTCCCAAAGAAGCACCCTAGAAAGGGAATCTCTTCTGCACCAAAGATGCACTTCGATGCGTTGGCATACAACTTATTCGTTCGCATACACTCGAGCACAGCTCGTAAATGATCAATGTGGTTATCCACATCTGATCGCTCATTCATTGCACGACTATGGACAAAAATGTCATCAAAGTACGTTTGTGCATAGCCTCGATGAGGTCTATATAGTTGCGTAATAAGCCGGTTAAACGTAGCCGGGGCGTTAGATAGCCCCTGTGGCATAACAAGCCACTCCCAGAGCATACCGCTCGGAGTGCTGACCGCTGTCAGCGGAATATCACTAGCTCGCATAAGCAGTTGGTAATATCCATCGACTAAGTCGAGGGCACTGTACATCGTACATCCCACCATATTGTTCTGAAGAACATCCTTGCGAGGAATCGGTGTTTGAGCCGGGATAGTGGCTACATTCAGCTTATTGTAAGCATGCACTATTCGCCACTTCCCATTAGGCTTTTTCACACAAAACGTAGGCGTAGAGTGAGGAGGCTTACTCTCACGCACCATGCCAGCCGCGTGCTTTGCACGAAAGAACTTGTCAATGACGTCACATTGTTCCCGTGACAGTGGCCACTGTCGCGTCACACAATATTGATTCCTGGAACCAAGTCAATCTCATGACGTATACCTCTATCGGGAGGTAAGGCAGAAGGTGGATTGTGACACACCACATCTTGAAATTCCTTAACTAAAGGATAGAACGGATCCAAAGGATCTTTAAGGATCGAAGATCCACTTCGTGCACTAAGTGCCGCCTTTGTATCCTCTAGGACAGACTCATCCATTAACGAGGAAGAATTCAACTCAGTATCAGGTCTAATGACCGCTAGATCGGATAACTCTTCTGCCTTCAAGGCCTGGCTAAACTCGCCATCAGACATTTCGTCTAGCTCACAAAGAGCGTCCACAAATGGAAGGGGTTCAAGGCAAACACTGCCATCAACCCAACCAGTCACTCCATTAACAAGTGTATATAGTGTATTACTATTATCACTATGTGACTGTGAGGACGCCTGGCGCTTAAAAGTAGCTACCCGGCGTCTCAATCGTCTCTTCGAGACCTTACACCCCTTAGGGGTCGGGACAATATTGTCCCCATGGTTACTACTAACCATAGTACGCTCTATACGAGAGCTTTTGTCTTGACCGACATCCGGTGAAGTGCTACATAACTCGAACACTTCACCCAGTGGATTGGAACGTGCCACTCCACGTGTATTATGCGGGACTAGCCCCAAATTTAACGGCGTCTCGCCAATAAGGTCATTACCGACATTAAGCGTGGTGCCCTCACGGCCGTCCACACTATACGGCGTATCGCCAACAATATCTTTACTGACATTAGGTGTGGTGCCCTCACGGCCGCCCACACTATATGGCGAAGCGCCAACAACGCCATTACCGACGTTAAGCGTGGTGCCTTCACGGCCGCCCACACTAAATGGCATATGGCCAACAATGTCATTACCGGCATTCAGTGCGGTGCTCTCACGGCCGACCGCACTCGGTGTAGTTTCACGTGCCACCATACACACATTAAAGGAATCACATCCTTGATCACTCGGCCCTAGGCCAACCATGCTTTCAGCATGCAGTGACTCGTTATCACAACGAGTTACACTCAACGGAGTACGTGCCGTTTCACTAGACGAGCTAGGCTCGAAACTTATGTTTGTAACATTGGAGTTAGATAACTCAGACATTCCAATATCCAGCACATTGACATCTTCTGTCAAAGGCTCGCGCCAGTAGAGCTTCTGTTGCCTAGCGAAGATGGGTTCATGACTCTCCAAAGCTTCGCTAGGAACATTGCGCGTGGCGCCTAAGGTCTTAGACCTCCAATCAGCCCATGGCTCATGGCGCTCAAGCCAAGCCATACCTAGGATCAGATCATATCTCGAGTTCAAATCTAGGACAAGACAGCGCTCAATACTGTCAAAGTCTAAAAACTTTATACCTAAGTTCAATGGAACTTTTAGGCACAGTTACGCGACTTCCAGTCGCTAAACGAACCGTGATAGAATCACCCTCATGCGCTTTAAGCGCCTCATCATAACGCTGACTTCCCTCAAGGGAACGGCGTCGAGCATAATTGCAAGACGCTCCAGAATCGATCAATATCGACCAAGGCTTCTCAAAGCCCTTAATTTTCGCCTCGGCGACCAACAAGCCAGACTTGTATCCACGCACCATACCCGTACGTATGGTACTCTTTGGGGCTAAGCCCTGCATTCCTTTACCTTCTAAAGGTGTAACAGAACCTAGTTCTTCCCCAGTAGGGCGCCCCGCGCCTACTGGGTGTCGGCATTTCCCCGTGCCATACCAGACTTCTGACTCGGGGTCGAGTGTTGGCTCGTAGCCTGGCGTTGCTTACGCAAAGGGCAACCAGGCCGCAAGTGTTTAGTGCTTCCGCACGTAAAACATCGTCGTACGACGTGTTGCTGCTCAGCAGCTTGAAGCTCAGCTTCACCTCCATCTTCAGCATAGCTGAGATCCATCGGTTCCGGCCTATTATAGGCAGTGGTACCCGAATAGTTTGCTCTCACTGAGCGAAGATTGTATCCATTCCAACCAAGTCTGGCCGACTTGTAGTTATGCGCAGCATAAGAGCAATTCTCACAGCCTCTTCAAACGTAGAGGGGTGAACCCGAAAAACATCGGTTCTGGCAATGCCAGTACGTAGACCTTCCATGAAGATATAGTCACATGGACTGCTTCAGGAAGAGGGTCAGACTGCATTGCAGCCATGAGCGTTCGCAGCTCTTGGACATAGTCCGATAATTCATTCTTACCCTGGCGGGTAGAAAGAAAGCGTGAACGCACGCGGTAAGCCTGGTTAGGTGGAGAAAACACCTGTACCAATTGCGACTTGAGCGACTCCTATGTAGGAAACGCTATGTCCACCGACGTGCTACACGTCAAGGCCCATTCTCTAGCTCTACCATCGAGCTTCGAGATAGCCAGCGAGACCTGTTGATGGTCAAGCGTGATCAGGCCTGATCTCATGGCCATCTCGATCTCACGGATCCAGAGGATGAGGTTTCCCCCCTCCTTACCGCAGTAGTTTTTTACTTCCACTCTAAGTGGACGAGGCTTAGCCTCTTCGTCTGGTACAGACACGTAGCGTGTAGGCATAGCCGACACTATTTGGTCTTGGACCTGCCGTAAAAGGGTCGCTTCATACTGCATGAAGCTTTCAACACGTGCATTAAGCACTTCAGGACCTTGTGAAACAAGGAACTCCACGTACTCTGGACCCAAAGATGCGGTCAGCTTATCAAGCGCGACCTTTTGGGCCTCAGATAGGGGAGTGGAGTTTTCCATCCTCACATAGGATCAGTCTTAAAGACTCAGGCGTAGATTGACTACAAGTGCTACCAAGTGTAGCGGAGCTACACAGCTAAGGAAGACTTAACGCTCTACGAGCAACTTAGTCCAAAGAACTAACGACTTTACGAGTCAACAAGCTTTACAGCTTCAGATCCCTGTTCCAGGGTGCCTAACGATTCAGTGAATCGACAGCACTCAGTGCTCAAGAGTAGCTACCTCAAGGGGGTGTTGCTAACTATTAGTGATCAGTGATCAACGATCAAGACGGCTCGCAAGCCACGTGTCTCTTCGATCAAAATGGGAACTGATTTTATTTTTGTTAAGGACTATAGAATATCTTAATCCTACTCAAAGATCTTTCTTATCTAATGGCTGACACTCGTCAGCCTCTACAAACCAATAAGATATTCTATATCACCTTCACTAAGGGTACCCTCAGGTGTGTAACACCTCTGGTACAAAGTACCATAATTTCGTGCAACCCCGTTACAAAGCAAGTTTATAATATTGATATACAATTCGGTTCATAGTAGTGCTCGATCATTATGCATAACTAGGTTTTGCACAATAGTACGTGCGGCCGTCTGATCGGTGCTGTCGTGGCACTGCTGTTATTCTTGATGACATGCATGTTACCGTTTTCGTCTTTGTTGTAATCGTTGACAATTTTGTCTTTGTTGTCTAAGTTGTTGTCCTCATCATCATCTGCGGCGCTAACTGCACTCTGATTCGCTGTCACGGATTTAAAATTGACGGTACCGTCTATGTATACGTGTACGTCACTATCTATGGCTTTTCACTGCCCATACTCGAGAGGGGCCCTGATCTTTCTCATAAATAACGAAAACATTTCCTCTTATGGAAATGCCTCAGAATGAGAAGATTTGCTTATCTTTTCAGGGTACATCACTTATAAAGTTCTAACTTAATGCTATGTATCAATGTATAATTCTAAGTGGTTGCGATTATTGCGCGCTCGAAAGGTAAACAATGGCGGTGCGCAAAGTGAGCCAAACCTGTTTAAAATCAATTTCTGGTAGTCACTATTTTTGTGCCCGCAAATAAAGTTATGATGATTATTATCTTATGTATCCATTATTAGGCGAAGAATATCAGTATAAGCACACTGCTCGGTATGTTCAAGACCTGTACTTTAGCACTACCAGTCGCGTTGCTCACTGTGACGATGTACATATAGTTTAAGGCCATTACGTCATCAGTTATTTCCTCGCATTCAAAAACTTGTTGGCTTGAGCTTGAGTAATTGTCGTCGAAAACGTTTGTTGCAAACATTCCATTTCATGCATAGTTCAGGTTGATGTTGCATTAGGGTTCGAGGTGATTATAGTAGTACTTCTACACAGTAGCATCCAGCCATAGTTTAAGCAGACTATACTTGAACTCTTCAGACCAATCAGATCCACATGCCATTTGGTCCAGCACAAGCTGCTTAACGAAGCGATTTCCCCAATAGTTAAAATGACCTTTAATTCTTCGTATGTTTCTCTTCCATCGAAAGTAAAAAGGGGTTATTGTACTTTAAAAAGTATCAGACACTCGAATACCATCCGTCTGATTTGTATTGTAGTCAGGAGACAATTACGGCGGTACAGGAACCTGCTGCGGCGTAGGGACTTGAGGCACCGGTTGTCCTTGCATCATGGCAGCATGTTCTTGATGCTGCCGATACTCAGAGCTCTATACGGGCAAAGTTCTCGGCGCTGTAGCTTGCACGTTCCGAGGCGTATGCAAGTTGCATTTAACTCGGTGGGTAATAAACTATTAACCTAATTGCTGCCTCCCAGTATTGCAGGCGTGTCTTCATTGTGCGCAGGGACTATGGGCTTTTTGGAATCGTCACCTATTAGCAACTCTTTTATGAACAGACCAACCTCTTTCTTTTAATGTAAGCGTGAAACTAATACTGATTTGATGAATTCAATTTGTAGACTGCCATGTACACAATAGCCTCTAGCCGTCGCGCTATGTATCTTCATCGCGATCGCTGCTGGCACACCACCAGCGATCATTCTCCTCTACTACTTCTAAAACAAGGTTGAGTGGGCAAATCCCTCTTGTATTTTAGCAGATCAGCGGTAACATTTACACGATAGATAAAATTTTGATAGTAGACGGGTGAAGATTGTAAGACATGATATGATGGATAGTTACGCATGGGCAACGCGTAATGTCTTAAGGTTCATACTTGGTGAGCTTTCTCCATCATCTATATTCTCATCTCTGTCGATTATGTGCGGAAAAACGACCGCCGATCTCACACAACGATGGCTCATCAAACATTCGGAATTATATAATGTTCGGTAAAACTTTACACATAAACAAATTCCCAAAGCCTTGACAGATTGTTGGTGCGGTTGCGCTAAGGAGTAGTACATTTTGTCAGATCGTTGTAGGCGGTGATTATCGGCTACTTTTGATCATGTGAAGTTTGGCCCTATATTATTTAATTTAAAATTGAGCTCTGTCATAATCTGATGGTAAGATGTCCGCTGTAAATTGTCGATTCTTGAATCAGTATTTACTGGTAAAGGCGGAAACCATGGTACCTGAAATCAATTCTCGATACAGATCACCGATATTGACCTAAGCTTACTATTGGCTTATCGGCGTCACTTTATATTGCGCCAATTCTGGTCAAAACTAGAGAAGACTGATAACTCGCTTACGACAGTTCTACCAAATTTATAGAGATATAGACGCAGAGATACACTATACAGCACAAGTAAAGGGCGAATTTCTTTTTGTATCCTGGATTACCCATTTCACTCCTTCGATTGCATGTAACGGCTTCCCAAGAATCTGATGAAGTGGAATTAGATCGTCACATTCCATGATCAGGTTTAGATTTGTGCAAGGTATTGATGAAGCTCCATTGGCGCTCAAAAACCCACTATTTTTATGATCCAGCTATAAGGTCGTACAGTGTCGCCATTCTTTTAATCTAGATCACAACACAAATGTAAAGAGATTGCTTGGAGTAACACTATTCGATTAAGCGTACACCATGAACACTAGAAATATTGTTGCTAAGAAATCAAAAGGACGGTACCCTAGATAATTTCGATTGTCCGCCTGTAGAAAACTGTGGACCTACGTCTATGTAACACACAATATTGTATCTTTCGCACTTAAAGCATCATTTTGATCTTAAGTTAACCCTAAATGAATTAATTTGTGGCTATATTAAGTAAAAAAGTAGGCAAGTAATCGAGCTCCTTGTTGATGCTTTGAAAAGGCGATGGAAGGATAAAAAGCTATCCTATTTTTTAGGTATATCTATGCCATGATTTCGAGCTTAAACCTTTCGAGGTAGTGGGTTTTTAAGATGTTAGTCAAAGATCGCATAATCATTGTAAAGTGTGACGCTCATATGAAGCAATTAATAAGCATCCCGATTTCTGATCTGCATAGAGCACTAGTAGTATGGAATTGCACACGAGGTTTTCATCATTTTATAGCAACGTGCGTACATGCAACTACTACAAGAACATTACGTACGCTTTTAGATAGAGGCTTTTATGCATATGATTCACGATGTTTTGAGTTTAAGTCACAAGACTTGAAATATGCGACTTTCCATACCATAAAATCTCGGACATCCGACAAGCTCCGGCCAGATAAAACCAGTCCAAAATCGTGTAATTGTGTTCCCACAATTGCACGGTTTCTGTGCTAATCATTAAGATAGGGGAGCAAGTTTAGAGCTAGCCCTTTAATGTAATTAATCCAGGTCAGAATACTAAAATAAGTTGCATAACACTAAAATACAACAGTCACTACGGAATGCGTATGATGCAGTTAATGTCCGGAATAACACAGTACAGTATCCTTGGGCAAAGCGATCAAACCTTTGCTTATGAGCGTCCAGCATTTGATTATGAGTTCATGTTCAATTTAAATCAACTTTAAGCCAATCGCACGAGTGCGTCACAATATTGACTTACCCAAAGAGTGACTTTGGATCAAGTAGAGAATCCCTTTTTCTTTTGCAAACTCATCGGGCATTTGGTTTAACCTATATAAACCAATTTTAAACAAGTTTTTGTAAGTATAAAATCACTTTTGTTGGGATCGCCTTCTTCATCCGAATTACATCACCTTTCGGTCTGCATGTCGTGGAAGGCACTCATGTTGCTCTTAATAAATCATCTTTTAATCGATGCCACGCTAAGTGAGCTCCAAAGCTTTGGATGGATGGAATTACGGAAAATTTGCATTCCGAAGTAGCTCTGGTAGCTGCCATAGGGACAAGCTTTTCTTCTAAGGGCTGCAGATTTGGCCACTGGACATCAAGCGTCGGTCAGTACTGTAGTGGCGTCTTTGCCTTTTTTATCAGTAACGAAAACCAGAATGACTTTTTAGCCTTCTCATACCGCGCCGAGAGAATATAGTTAGTCGATTAGGTGCACAAAGACATCCGTCTGGTGTCATCAACAGGCGCGGTGTCATCAATGGGTGTGCTGTAATGCTTGTCTTCAGGTTCGCGGAAATTGGGTGGCAGCAAACCATCCCCGAGAAGGCGAGGGCATAGGAGATAGGACATACCGTGCCCTACACTTTACACGAAATATAAGTGGAAAGCCGAGCGCTGTGTAAAATACTGCAGTTCTAGCTGAGTGATGATTGATGGTTCATAGACAGCAGAAAACTTGTCCGGAAGGGCAAAAAATTTCGGCAAAACCATTGCATTTGAGACACAGTCGGACTGGTACTTGACAATTAGCGCTTCTATAGGCTCCAGAATGGCAATGGCATTGTTTATCTTTATGACGGAGTATATGCCCGTGACAAGTAACTTGATCTTCTGTCGCTCAGAGTTCTGCACAGCCGTACCGACAACAAACTCGCGAGCGCTAACGGTACTGTGCAGCAGGCGCTCTGGTGCAAGCACCGACGACCACATGGCTTGAATGCCCCCTTAACGAATAATTGCGGGTCGAAAGAGAAAACACAAAAATTCAGCCTTCTGCTCATCCTACAGGCGTGCCTTAACGACGTGGCGACTGTAGAAAAGCTTTGCCAGATCCTTGCACGCGAAAAAGATGAGCATGTCCACAAATAAAATTTAGCATAGGATACGTTACCTCATTGTCGATGCACTTCCTGGTTTGCAACACGGAGAACACATACTTCACATACAGAATCATTCCATGAGGATAATAGCTCATGAAGTACCGCGATGGGTAGGCCTTGCAAAGCTGTTGCCAGGCATTCTTATTCGCCGAAGTAGTTTCATTTACTGTTCCAAAGAACCGTGACAGCACATTTAATCGAATACGCGCGTGATGTTCTGCGTAAATCAATCGTCGCAGTGACCTTGCTATCCTGTCAATACTGACTCGAGAAACGAGCATACTGTAGCAGACGTGGCGATGTAATTAAATACTGCGGTCGTTCTAGGTGTTCAACCAGACATCCTTTACCAGATATAAATGAGCGCCTTTTATGTGAATGTCAACATTTTCCTTGAAATGATTGTAGTACTTATTTGGCAATTCACAAATGTGCTTCTTGCGATTTTAGATAATGTTTTCGTCTAGGCGCAGTAAGCGAATATCTTCTTAGATATGAATATTTCAGTGCGCTAAAAAGACAACCCTGTGGCGTAGTGAGATATGTTTATATGAAGCTGGAATTTTCCTTTTTTGGCGCGATAGCGAAGGTACGCAAAGTTCTTGATGGACCGCTCAACATGGTATGACGCAGAGATCAACATGGCTATTACAACGTTAAGCCGCAGGGACGCCATTCTTGGACACGATCCAATAAGGGCGCTTCAAAAGGTCGAGCCCGTTCACAACGTAGCGAAATTCGGAGCGTTTATTTGGACGGTTTATCGCAGAGTCATCTTTTTTTGATATTTGATAAGACGTCGGCTGTAGCAACGCTACACAGCTCCTTAAGTCAGAGGAAGACTTAACGCTCTACAAGCAACTTAGTTCCAAAGAACTAACGACTTTACGAGTCAACAAGCTTTACAGCTTCAGATCCCTGCTCCAGGGGGGGCTAACGATTCAGTGAATCGACAGCACTTAGTGCTCAAGAGTAGCTACCTCAAGGGGGTGTTGCTAACTATTAGTGATCAGTGATCAACGATCAAGACGGCTCGCAAGCCACGTGTCCTTTAGATCAAAATGGGAACTGATTTTATTTTTGTTAAAGCCTATAGAATATCTTAATCCTACTCAAAGATCTTTCGTACCTAATGGCTGACACTCGTCAGCCCCTACAAACCGATAAGATATTCTATATCACCTTCACAAAGGGGTAACCTCAGGTGTGTAACACCTCTGGTACAAAGTGCCATAATTTCGTGCAACCCCGTTACACCCTCCCCCACCAGACTGACGTTTGCCAAAACGTCAATCGAACTTGTGTTCTCAGCGAGATCAGTGCGCGTACGGTGAACCTCACGGTAACGTACGCTCCAGCAGGATGTCCTCATCACCAAACGAGTCAAAGGCTCTGTGTGACTACCTCGGGATAGAGGAGGAGGTGGACTATGGTAGCGATACCAGTGTCCGCGGTGATACAGGGACAATGTCCGGCTCACTGATGCCGGAGGCACAACTTTCGAACACCCCAAATCCGTTCGCTGAACGTGGAGGTGCGAGCGCGCCACCAGCGCAGCGTGCAGCGTCTGGGTCTGATGAGACTATCATCACGAACCCGCTCGATGAGCAACAACAATTGCTTGTCCAAAGAGAAGAAAACGCTCAGCGTTATGTACAAATGGCTGCAACCCTTGAACGCCAGCGTGACTATGTGTTCACCCCACCCAGTGTGGAGGAACGTCTACGTCAAGCGGCCGGCCAAACATTGGCAACGTGGGTCATTGGCCATGGGACTAAGACTCCTGAGGAGGTGGTGAGCTGCCAGGCACTTCGTGAGAGGTACCTGGAGCCGCACGTAACGACTCAAAGTCAATACAAGGCACGCCTTGACATGCAAGCACGTGGTGCACCGGTTCCACCGATCAAGGGTATACCCATTCTCTTGCTCGCAGGCGAAACAGTGAGCGAAGAAGACGATGCCTTCATTCACTGGGTGCACTATGTGCGTCGCCTCAGCAACATTTTTGCTCTAAGGGCTAGTGCCCATGCGGCAGATGTGCGTCTTGAACGCAAGCTTCGGTATGATTATGCCAAGCTTAAGGCCAGAGGCCAATTGCGCAAGCGCACGCGCTATGCTTCGGCTACTAAGGTAGCCGCGAGTGCTGGTCAGTCTGTGGCCAACAACCCGCCAACCCGCACCACTAGTGGTGGGGAACGGCCTCGGTCTCGAGATGACCATGGCCACGATGCTCAAAAGCCTCCAAAGCATATGGGCAGTCTTGCCGAAGGGGTACCTCAAATTCCCATGAGTTTTCAGACTCAGGGTACCCACGCCACTTTACCAGATACTGGTATTGGCCCTGACGACGACGTCGTTTCAGTAGTCTCTCGACATGAAATTGACGACACCCATGCTCATCGAGCAAAGTCGGTGGCGGCCGGTGTACCGGTGGAGGCCCACGAGAAATTGGTTCTCGAAGTGAAGGGTCTTCAAGAGGCCTTGGGTAAGTCCCAGTGCATGCTGGATGCGATGCAAAGCCGCCTTCAGGCGATGGAGCAAGCTCAAACTCGGAGCGAGGCTCAGTTGGACTTGCTGATTCGTCTACAGCAATCCGGGGCAGTGCCCTTGTCGTCGGCGCAAGCGCCTCCAAGTTCACATGGGAAGGATCCCGGTACGGCTTAAGTAAGCCTACGTAGAACACGGGATGTGTGCGCAATTTGCGCGGGAGGTTTAGCGTATACGCAAGTCCCTTCTTGGCCGTGACCGTAAACGGTCCAATAAAGCGTGGACGCAACTTTGTCTTAAAGACAGCAGACACTACATTTGTAGGTAGATTTTTAGCATTGAGTAGTACTTGGTCTCCGACCTCATAACGTTCAATACAATTTCTGCCTTTGGCATCCGCTTGTTGTTTTTGGGTATCTTGGCTATCAGCCATTGCGTCACGCACATGTCTTAAGACATTCAATCGCGTTGCGAGAAACTCGCCTACCTGTTTTTGAACAGTAGCAGGGCTGATATCAGCAAGCCGATCGGCAACCTCTCCCCCCACCAAGCCCTGAATCACGTAGTGATAGCGTTAACGGAACGCGAGGGTGAGTGAGACCGTTTATATGGAACGGAGTAAAGCCTGTCGAGGCATGCACCGCGTTATTCAACGCAAACTCAACCAGAGGGAGCATTGTGCTCCAACGCCGTAGGCATACCAGCGCAAATACTGCGCAAAATGTCGTTGATGACGCGGTTAACACGTTCAGTCTGACCATCGGTCTGCGGATGATCCGCCGTGGACATGTCCAGTCGAGTGCCGAGCACTTTAAAGACGGACGTCCAAAACTTACCCGTAAAACGGGGGTCTCTATCCGAGACGATTGCCACAGGCAATCCGTGTTGTCGAAACACACGATCCATGAACAGCTTTGCTGTTCCTTCTCCATCAATGGAGTCCGGCACTGCCGCTAAGTGAGCCATCTTGCTCAATCGGTCAACAAAGACCACAATCCCAGTGTTGCCTGCCGCATCACGCGGTAGGCCAAACACAAAGTCCATACTAATGGACTCCCACAACCAGAGGGTACTGGCAAACTAGCCAGCGGCGCCGCCGCATGTGCCGAGGGTTTCACCCTTTGACACGTTTCACACGTGCGTACATAGGTACCAACCCATTTATACAACTTGGGCCACCAATAATGGCTCACCGAGCTGTAGGTCTTCTCACGACCTAAATGACCACTTAAAGCAGTATCATGTGCCTCATAGAGGATTCGATACTTTAATTCCTCATCATGAGGTACAGCGATACGAGGCTTATCCTCAATATCCGTGCGATAGCACAACAGGCCATTATCGATGGAATATCGATGTAGCCTCTCACGTAAATGTGCCGACAACTCGATGTCCGAGTCTTTAAACTCATCGCTCCCAAGAGCACGTAGCAAAGCTACACACTGATCATCCTTAGCATATGCCGCACGGATTAAGTCAGGGAATGACGACGACAGAGTCGTAACGTGAGCAAGCTCATAGTCAGATCGACGCGATAACACGTCAGCCAAAACATTCTGTTTACCCGGCTTATAATTCACCTCAAATTTATACTCCGCGAAAAAGGAGAGCCAACGAGCCATTCTCTGCGAGAGATGAGGCAACTGTGTCGCATTGCGTAACGACGGATGATCGGTATAGATCACAAACGGCTTTGAGCCCAACAGGTGTACCCTGAACTTAACAAGGGCATACTTCATCGCAAGTATCTCCTTTTCATGAACTGGATAGTTCTTCTCTGCAGCTTTCAGCTGGCGAGACTCAAACGCGATGACGCGTTCGCGTCCGTCGACATCTGTTTGTAACAGAGCACTGCCTATGGCAAAGTCAGATACGTCACAGACGACACTGAAAGGCCGACCAGAATCGGGCAAAGCCAATGTTGGCGCCTGAAGGAGACTCTCCTTAATAGCTTCAAAAGCATTATGTTCGGTGTTACCCCAACACCATTCGACATCCTTTTTTAGGAGATTCGACAATGTCCTAGCCATATCTGCGTAATTTGGATTGTACTTATGTAAGTAATTGGCAAGGCCAAGCCACTTACGCAGGTCCTTTTGGTTCTTGGGAATTGACCTATCGACTATGGCTTTCACCTTAGCGGGATCCGCTCGAAGGCCTCGCTTCCCAAAGAAGCACCCTAGAAAGGGAATCTCTTCTGCACCAAAGATGCACTTCGACGCGTTAGCATACAACTTATTCGTTCGCATACACTCGAGCACAGCTCGTAAATGATCAATGTGGTTATCCACATCTGATCGCTCATTCATTGCACGACTATGGACAAAAATGTCATCAAAGTACGTTTGTGCATAGCCTCGATGAGGTCTATATAGTTGCGTAATAAGCCGGTTAAACGTAGCCGGGGCGTTAGATAGCCCCTGTGGCATAACAAGCCACTCCCAGAGCATACCGCTCGGAGTACCCACCGCTGTCAGCGGAATATCACTTGCTCGCATAAGCAGTTGGTAATAACCATCGACTAAGTCGAGTGCACTGTACAATGTACATCCTGCCATATTGTTCTGAAGCACATCCTTTCTAGGAATAGGCGTCTGCGCCGGTATAGTGGCTGCATTAAGCTTATTATAAGCATACACAATACGCCACTTGCCATTTGGCTTTTTGACACAAAATGTCGGTGTTGAATGGGGAGGTTTACTCTCACGAACCATTCCAGCCGCGTGCTTAGCACGAAAGAATTCTTCAATGACGTTACACTGTTCTTTAGGCAAAGGCCACTGCCGTGTTACACAGTATTTAGTTCCAGGAACTAAGTCAATCTCATGACGTACACCTCTATCGGGAGGTAAGGCAGAAGGTGGGTTGTGACACACCACATCTTGAAATTCCTTAACTAAAGGATAGAACGGATCCAAAGGATCTTTAAGGATCGAAGGTCCACTTGTGCACTAAGTGCCGCCTTCGTATCCTCTAGGACAGACTCATCCATTAACGAGGAAGAATTCAACTCAGTATCAGGTCTAATGACCGCTAGATCGGATAACTCTCCTGCCTTCAAGGCCTGGCTAAACTCGCCACCAGACATTTCGTCTAGCTCACAAAGAGCGTCCACAAATGGAAGGGGTTCAAGGCAAACACTGCCATCAACCCAACCAGTCACTCCATTAACAAGTGTATATAGTGTATTACTATTATCACTATGTGACTGTGAGGACGCCTGGCGCTTAAAAGTAGCTACCCGGCGTCTCAATCGTCTCTTCGAGACCTTACACCCCTTAGGGGTCGGGACAATATTGTCCCCATGGTTACTACTAACCATATTACGCTCTATACGAGAGCTTTTGTCTTGACCGACATCCGGTGAAGTGCTACATAACTCGAACACTTCACCCAGTGGATTGGAACGTGCCACTCCACGTGTATTATGCGGGCCTAGCCCCAAATTTAACGGCGTCTCGCCAATAAGGTCATTACCGACATTAAGCGTGGTGCCCTCACGGCCGTCCACACTATACGGCGTATCGCCAACAATATCTTTACTGACATTAGGTGTGGTGCCCTCACGGCCGCCCACACTATATGGCGAATCGCCAACAACGCCATTACCGACGTTAAGCGTGGTGCCTTCACGGCCGCCCACACTAAATGGCATATGGCCAACAATGTCATTACCGGCATTCAGTGCGGTGCTCTCACGGCCGACCGCACTCGGTGTAGTTTCACGTGCCACCATACACACATTAAAGGAATCACATCCTTGATCACTCGGCCCTAGGCCAACCATGCTTTCAGCATGCAGTGACTCGTTATCACAACGAGTTACACTCAACGGAGTACGTGCCGTTTCACTAGACGAGCTAGGCTCGAAACTTATGTTTGTAACATTGGAGTTAGATAACTCAGACATTCCAATATCCAGCACATTGACATCTTCTGTCAAAGGCTCGCGCCAATAGCGCTTCTGTTACCTAGTAAAGGTGGGTACATGACTCTCCAAAGCTTCGCTAGGAACATTGCGCGTGGCGCCTAAGGTCTTAGACCTCCAATCAGCCCATGGCTCATGGCGCTCAAGCCAAGCCATACCTAGGATCAGATCATATCTCGAGTTCAAATCTAGGACAAGACAGCGCTCAATACTGTCAAAGTCTAAAAACTTTATACCTAAGTTCAATGGAACTTTTAGGCACAGTTACGCGACTTCCAGTCGCTAAACGAACCGTGATAGAATCACCCTCATGCGCTGTAAGCGCCTCATCATAACGCTGACTTCCCTCAAGGGAACGGCGTCGAGCATAATTGCAAGACGCTCCCGAATCGATCAAAATGATCCATGGCTTATCAAAGCCCTTAATTTTCGCCTCGGCGACCAACAAGCCAGACTTGTATCCACGCACCATACCCGTAGGTATGGTACTCTTTGGGGCTAAGCCCTGCATTCCTTTACCTTCTAAAGGTTCAACAGAACTCAGTTCTTCCCCAGTAGGGCGCCCCGCGCCTACTGGGTGTCGGCATTTCCCCGTGCCATACCAGACTTCTGACTCGGGGTCGAGTGTTGGCTCGTAGCCTGGCGTTGCTTACGCAAAGGGCAACCAGGCCGCAAGTGTTTAGTGCTTCCGCACGTAAAACATCGTCGTACGACGTGTTGCTGCTCCGCAGCTTGAAGCTCAGCTTCATCCTCCATCTTCAGCATAGCTGAGATCCATCGGTTCCGGCCTATTATAGGCAGTGGTACCCGAATAGTTTGCTCTCACAGAGCGAGGATTGTATCCATTCCAACCAAGTCTGGCCGACTTGAAGTTATGCTCAGCATAAGAGCAATTCTCACAGCCTCTTCAAACGTAGAGGGGTGAACCCGAAAAACCTCGGTTCTGGCAATGCCAGTACGTAGACCTTCCATGAATATAGTCACATGGACTGCTTCAGGCAGAGGGTCAGACTGCATTGCAGCCATGAGCGTTCGCAGCTCTTGGACATAGTCCGATAATTCATTCTTACCCTGGCGGGTAGAAATAAAGCGTGAACGCACGCGGTAAGCCTGGTTAGGTGGAGAAAACACCTGTACCAATTGTGACTTGAGCGACTCCTATGTAGGAAACGCTATGTCCACCGACGTGCTACACATCAAGGCCCATTCTCTAGCTCTACCATCGAGCTTCGAGATAGCCAGCGAGACCTGTTGATGGTCAAGCGTGATCAGGCCTGATCTCATGGCCATCTCGATCTCACGGATCCAGAGGATGAGGTTTCCCCCCTCCTTACCGGAGTAGTTTTTACTTCCACTCTAAGTGGACGAGGCTTAGCCTCTTCGTCTGGTACAGACACGTAGCGTGTAGGCATAGCCGACGCTATTTGGTCTTGGACCTGCCGTAAAAGGGTCGCTTCATACTGCATGAAGCTTTCAACACATGCATTAAGCACTTCAGGACCTTGTGAAACAAGGAACTCCACGTTCTCTGTACCCAAAGATGCGGTCAGCTTATCAAGCGCGACCTTTTGGGCCTCAGATAGGGGAGTGGAGTTTTCCATCCTCACATAGGATCAGTCTTAAAGACTCAGGCGTAGATTGACTACAAGTGCTACCGAGTGTAGCGGAGCTACACAGCTAAGGAAGACTTAACGCTCTACGAGCAACTTAGTTCCAAAGAACTAACGACTTTACGAGTCAACAAGCTTTACAGCTTCAGATCCCTGTTCCAGGGTGCCTAACGATTCAGTGAATCGACAGCACTCAGTGCTCAAGAGTAGCTACCTCAAGGAGGTGTTGCTAACTATTAGTGATCAGAGATCAACGATCAAGACGGCTCGCAAGCCACGTGTCTCTTCGATCAAAATGGGAACTGATTTTATTTTTGTTAAAGACTATAGAATATCTTAATCCTACTCAAAGATCTTTCGTATCTAATGGCTGACACTCGTCAGCCCCTACAAACCGATAAGATATTCTATATCACCTTCAAAGTAGGGTGCCCTCAGGTGTGTAACACCTCTGGTACAAAGTACCATAATTTCGTGCAATCCCGTTACATCGGCTGTAACGGGGCACCCTGAAGCTTGTACTGGTGACAGTACAAGCTACTTATTCTGATAACAGAATAAGGCGGTGCCTCGTAACTTCACGTACACTCGTACGTGCAGAGGAAGACGGTAAGAAGAAGCGAGTACTCGGTTAGAGTAAAAAGTAGAACTGTATTTATAATAGTTAATGTCTGCAATAAATCACTATTTATCTTCATCTAACTATGTCTAAATACAAATGTGTAAATCAGTTATCTGCTCACCACTCATTGCGTGCGTCTGTCGTGGCGCGTCTTCGTTGGTTGATATAATGGCCTATATCAACCAATTAGGAACTACTTGGAAGTGCTACAGAATATTGTCCTTATGACAATATTCTGAGAATATAACTCTTATAGTTATATTCTATTAACAATTTCTTATAAATTGTTATGTAACGATTCACCCCGTTACATCACCCCCCTTAACCATCAGTCACTTTAGTGACTGATTGACTAAATGGATACTCGTCCCAAATCATTTGGGACGGGGTTTGCACTTGTTGGTCCGCGTCCACTTTCCAACATCTCATCGCATGGTAAACAAGCCCATGCGATGCGCGAGCAAGGCCGCCGAGAGCGCGTCTGCACGTCTCTGTGCGGACGCCGAAGCAGAAACTACAGCAACTGATATCCCATCGGTTGCTGAATCGACTCAGCCTGTATCACCTGGTGATGCAGGCGCTGGTCATGAAGACACTCGTGTCTTCACAGAGTACGAGCTCGGTGTCTCGTACTCTCCTGATACGGATGACGGATCCGTATCGACGGCAATTGAATCCAAGCCGCCTGCCAAGCGTGGCATGGACGATGCTTTGCGTCGCAGCATCTTTGGTTCATCTGATGAGTCAGATGAACCATCGCCGAAGCGAAGGCGCTCGAGGTCGCGAGACTCGGGCGCTAATAGTGGTGTCGTTTCTCCAATGGACACCACTTCACAGCGAGGTGCCAGTACTTCTGTCGGCACGTCGCAGGAAGAGCGGGACCGCAATGTGTTGCGTCTCGCTCCAGAAAAGAAGGCATGGATGCCTCCTAAATCTGTCATGGATCACTTGTCGGCGACGACGAGTGATCGTTATCGAACACGATTGTTCGATTCGTCAAGGATCCATCACCTTGACCCCAGCGCGAAAGACTATCGCGCTGAACATGAGTTCTTCATCGATGCTTTCTTCAGACATCGATGGTACAGTGGGAATCACAAACGTGATGGTCCCTCACTACTTCAGGCGTGGAACGCCTACATCCATAATCTCGAGGATGTAGGTCGTGACGCTTGGAACGACAAACTTATCAAAGCTCGTGATAAGTTTGAAAAGCGAACCCCGACAGGTGCACGCTATAAGCTGCATCGTCTGTCAAGGGAGAAAGGATTACCCTGCCTCTCTTGGGGAGACTCGTGCCCATGTTGTGTGAACAACTCTGCACGAGCACCTAAGGAGGCTTACCTCCTTACCAGCCCGTGGTGGCGCGTACGTGTCTCTACTGAGATGTACGAAGGGATTGACAACCTGAAATCCCTTTACGACCGTGCCGGGAAGACTTTCTCCGGCGGTCCTTCTGCGGCACAGGATGTGTCGCGTCGTACTGCTCGACCAGACCCAGTACGTCAACCATCAATTGGGAGCGGGGCTCCCAAGAATCCCAGGACGGGGGATAGCCGCGCCACCGGACGAGGTAACTCGTCCGACGTCCGTTCACGTCGCGGTGGTTCAACAGCTGCTCTACTAGATAGCGCTGGCCACCGCGAGAGTCCTCTAATGGAGGTGGAGGAGGAGGAAAGACGCTCTCCACACGATCATGTGGATCGGTGTGTTCCCGAGAGCTTCTTTGATCGCGTAACGCAAGGGTTACGCGACGATCTCGAGCATGAGCGGAATAGGCGTCTCCAGATGGTGGACACTGCCTCGAAGCATCGAGCTGAGTTTGCCTTTGCTCAGCTTGAGAACGAGAGATCTCTGACATCTCTTCGTGACGAGCTAAGGGTAGCTCGTGGGATTGTTGATCGGTCTCGGGCTGAGATAACTGCTCTTCAGACCCTTGTTGATGCCCACCATCGGGAGCACAAGGCTCTCTGCGAGATGCTTGAGCGCAAGGGCGTTCTTCATCGGAAGAAGCAGCGTACTGATGGTACGGCTTAAGCCGACCAACGTAAAACGTGGGATGCGTTCGCATCTTACGTGGTAACTCGATCGTGTATGCATTGCCTAGGCGGTGCAATACACGAAATGGGCCAATGTACTTGGGTAGTAGTTTACTGCTACCCAAGTTAGTCACTACATGTTTTGGTAGATTAACCGTAGACAGTAGGACTAAGTCACCTTTATTAAATAAAAGAGTGTTTGCCCTTCCATTCTTGTCAGCGTTTTGCTTTTGCTTATCCACCGCTTCGGCGATGGAGTCTTGCACAAAACGGACTACCGTTTCACGAGCCAGTATGAACTCATCTGATGACTCGTTAGCTTCAGTGTGCTGTGAGCGCACTGCAGCGACAACAACCTTTTCTTCAGTGAGGGCTTCCGCACTCTCACTGGGATCATTGTCTTCAGTGAGGGCTTCCGCACTCTCACTGGCATCATCTTCTTCGATATCGATGTTATCGATATCGGCATCAAACGCAATGACTTCTTCGTCAGAGCGTGATGAGCGTGAACCAAATCGGTTTTTGCTCGCGCGAGTCCCTCCCCCCTTAAACCAGAGTTACACTCTAGTAAGGTGGGTACACGCGGATGGCGCAAGCCATTCACGTAAAACGGTGTATGTGTCGTGGACGCATGCACCGAGTTGTTGATGGCAAACTCTACCATTGGCAAAAACTCACTCCAACTTTTAAAGGAGTGTACGTATCCTCGAAGTATCTCTTCAAGGACACGATTGGCACGTTCCGTCTGACCATCTGACTCTGGATGATCAGATGTTGACATCTTCAAGCGCGTTCCGAGTGATTTGAACACGGAACGCCAGAAATCAGCAGTGAATCGTGGATCTCTGTCTGATACGAGTTCACGGGGCAACCCATGAAGTCGGAAGATGGTGTCAATAAAGACACAAGCACAGCCACTTGCCGTGATTGTCTCTGGTACAGCCACAAGGTGTACCATTTTGCTGAATCTGTCAACAAATACGAGAATACCCGTATTCCCGCGTGCGTCTTTGGGTAACCCGAAGACGAAATCCATTGAGATGGATTCCCAGCACTCAGCCGGAACCGGTAGAGGCTGTAAAGGTGCACGCAGTGAAGGACTTGACTTCACTCGTTGGCAGACTTCGCATGCGCGAACATACTTTCGCACAAACTGATACTGGCGGGGCCAGTAAAAGTCTCGACTTACCGTGAGATATGTTTTCTCTCGGCCACGATGTCCTCCTATAGGAGCATCGTGATACTCGAACATGATCCGCAAACGCAGATCAGTATCATCTGGAATGACAACACGTGGTGTGTCACCAGAAACGGCTGTATAGTACAGTAAACCGTTACGAGTAGTGTATCGATCTGATGCAGATCGATACGCAGACGACAATCGTTTCAACGATTCTCGAGATGGTTGGGAGAGATGTGACAACAACTTCACTATCTCACCATCTTGGGCGTATGCCCGCCTCACATCATCATACAACGTTGTAGATGGAACTGAGGACGTCATAACCGCAACAGTGACTGTCTCACTGTTGGGTTTCGCGACTGTTTCAAAGTCGGGACGACGTGAGAGTGCATCAGCGACGACATTAAGTCGTCCTGGTTTGTACTCGACCGTAAAGTTGTATTCTGCAAAGAATGACAACCACCGCGCCATTCGTTGTGAAAGGTGCGGGCTGTTCACTGCCGTGCGTAAGGACGCATGGTCAGTGTAAACAACGAAGGGTCTATCTCCTAATAGATAGACTCTGAACTTCGCGAGTGCATACTTCATGGCAAGGAGTTCCTTGTCATGCACTGGATAGTTCCGCTCAGCTGGTTGCAGCTGACGCGACTGATAGCAGACGACGCGTTCAACGCCTTCAAGGTCGTACTGCATTAATGCACAGCCGATTGCGAAATCGCTGGCATCACAGACCACATGAAATGGCCTGTCCTGATCGGCTATTGCTAGGACTGGGGATTGTATCAAGCTCTGCTTGATACCCTCAAAGGAGCGTTGACATTCAGCGTTCCATAACCACCTCTCGTTCTTTTTCAACAAACGAGAGAGGTGTACAGTCATCTCGGCGTAATTGCGTGAATACTTATGCAAATACGCCGCTAGCCCAAGGAATTTTCGAAGACCTTTGACATCGACCGGCACAGGCCAGTCGGTGATCGCCTTGATCTTTTCGGGATCAGGACGTACACCGTTCTTACCAACGATGCACCCAAGAAGTGGTATTTCGCTTGCTGCAAATATACACTTCTTGAGGTTTGCATACAATTGATGCTTTCGCATGATTGTAAGAACTTGTCGGACGTGGTACTTGTGAACCTCAACGTCCGACTTTCCATCCATAGCTCGACTATGGATGAATACGTCATCGAAATAACTCGGCGCGAATTCTCGTACTGGCCTCAACAGATGTGATACACACCTGTTGAACGTGGCAGGGGCATTACTGAGCCCTTGTGGCATTACTAGCCATTCCCAGAGCATGCCGCTAGGCGTGCTAACTGCGGTATAGGGTATATCCCGTTCCCGCATTAGGATTTGATAGAAGCCATCCATCAAATCCATGGACGAAAAGATGGTACTCTTTGACATACCATCAATGATTACGTCCTTCCTCGGTATCGGCGTCTGAGCCGGTACCGTTGCAGCGTTCAATTTGTTAAACGCGTGCACTATCCGCCACCCTCCTGTTGCTTTTCGCACACAGAAGGTCGGAGAGCTATGTGGGGAAGTTGATTCCCTCACATGGCCCGCTGCTAAACGATCGGCAAAGAACTTGTCGATCGCAAGTACTTGTTCACGAGGCAGTGGCCACTGCTTCATGACACAGTACTTCGAGCCTGGTTTAAGCTCGACTTCGTGTCGAATACCTTTATCCTTCGGTAATTCGCACGGAACAGTTTCAGGGAATACATCCTTGAATTCAACCAAATCTTCATAGAGAGGATTTTCCTTGAGCGATTCCCATGATTGGGACTCATATCGCTCAATTCGTGTCTTTTCATCTAGGACACTCTCGTCCATAGATGAACTACTGAGAACTCTCTCGTTCTCAGTAAACACTGTTGCTGACCTTATGTCGGTTACATACTCGTCGTCAGCGACGAGTATGCAGATCTGCTTGACTTTGCCACTACGCAGATCACGCAAGAACCTTTTATGTTCGAGCGTTGGCAACTGAGTGATCTCCGAAGTTAACTTCGGAGGCGCAATCAGATCAAGTGTATAAGCGCCTACACATGATCCGTTATTGACTATGACATTCAATGTCTCTGTCATTTCCTGGGGACTTATTCCCTCAGGCTTCGAAGGACTTATTCCTTCGTCTTCCCGGGGACTTATTCCCGCGGGTTTCGGGGAACTTATTTCCGCCGTATTTGTAATCTTGGGACTTATTCCCTTTACTTCCTCTAGCTGGGGTTGCGCAACCACAGCGAGATCCTCTACGAAAGACTCTCCAGTCGATCTAGGATTATCGTTTCGCTTAACCTGAGCGATCGATTGTTTCTCTTCTAGATGTTCCCCTCTAGGGATACATCTTTGTCCCAGTCCACCCGACTTATTCGAGTGGTGG
This sequence comes from Peronospora matthiolae, assembly GCA_921007115.2. Taxonomy (NCBI): domain Eukaryota; phylum Oomycota; class Peronosporomycetes; order Peronosporales; family Peronosporaceae; genus Peronospora; species Peronospora matthiolae. Next base: position 1,474,330 of record CAKLBY020000035.1, on the reverse strand, counting down.
ACCTTCGGCGCAGCCTGTGTTTCCTCACAGCCGCCGGAACTTTGCTCCGAAGTGTAACCGTTTGGTACACTAAGGTTTTGTGCAGTCGTACTAACGACCGTACCACAAGTGAGGCCATCGCACTCACTCGTAGTACATCCACACGCTTGTGGACGCTCCAAAACGTTCATCAGATGGCCATCTGATGAACAAGCGGCAGGCATCGTTACTGTCCGATGTTGCCAGTTTACCCGTGGTTCGTACCTTCTGAGCCACGGTATTCCAAGGATGACATCAAATTTGTCATCCAAATCCAATACGATAAAGTCATCGTCGTATTGGGTATCTTCTAGCGTATAGTGAATCTTCACTATACGCTTCATGACGGTTACGGATGCGCCTGTCGCAAGACGTACCGTCATCCTCGTAGGAGGTGTGTCACATTCACTGAATTTAAAGTGACCATCTTCTAGCGATTGGCGTCGCACAAAAATTGTTGGACGCCCCACAATCGACTAGAGCTCGAAGGGACAACTTATTCGTCACTTCGAGTTTCAAGGTAATGAGTGAGATCTCATTACCTAGAGCAGCAACGCACAATGTCTGTGTGTTGGGAGCAACCTTCATCAAGAGGCCTACAAATTCTCTTGACGTTGCTGGATCAGTAGGGTGCTCCGCACCTACTGATCCTGTCCGTTTTTTGACGGTCCATCCCGTTGTTGCGTCTTTGCACCAACTGCGGACCCTCGTCCCTGCCCCTTTCTCATGGGTGGACGGTCACTACGCCCAGTGTCGCGAGACACTGGACGAGGGGCACTACACTCGTAAGCGTAGTGTCCTGTCTTTTGACATCTGTTGCATCTCTGCAACTTCTTGTAGCCTGTAGAGCGAGCCTTCTCGCTCTCTACATAACAGAGTTCCATCGGCTCTGGACCTCCGTTGTCATATCGTCTCGGTTGACGATATGATGTCGAGCTGGCGCGAGCCTGTCTCAGACTGAAGTCTTCCTGCTCCGCAATGGAAATGGCTTGTTCTAGTGAATCTAGTTCAAGCCGGAACAGGTGAGTCTTGACGGGACCATCCGCAAGACCCTGCATGAACACCGAAACCAACGTGTGTTCATCCACCGGATTGGAACTTATACAACTCGTGAGATGTCGTATATGTTGAGCGTAAGCGTGCACATCACGCTTACCCTGCTTGAGCTTCAAGAGTTCGGTTCGAGCTCTGAACTCAGCTCTAGGCGGTTCAAACGTTTGTCTGAGCCGCGACTTGAAGACTTCCAACGACCCAAACGCATATGGGTCGTGCAGCTTGAGCCCCAGTGCCCAAGTCTTGGCACGTCCTGCCAGATTTGACTGGGCAAATGCAACTTGCATATCCCCGTCGTCGATGCGACGCGCCCTTATGGCGTCATCCAATTCGACGAACCATCTCAAGAGGGAGTCTTCTTCGACCCCTCTATACTTTGAGATGTCAATCTTCAAAGTCTCGGGCCGACGCGAGTGCATCGACCCGCCAGCAGCAGCCTGCTGCTGTCTCAACAGTTCAAACTGTTGAGCACCTTGTTCTCTCAACAACTCTGCTTGTTGAGAACCTTGTTGGTGAAGCAAGGCTACTTTCTCGCGTTCTGCGTCAAGTTCATTTTGAATGAACTTGGCGATAGTAGCATGTTGGGCATCTCTATTGAGAGCCTCTAGCATGACGCTAACAGCATGGATGCCCATGGTCGAACCCATTCGTTCAACTGCATCCCATTCGACATCGCTCAAATGGGAGTAGCCGTCACGCGTAGCGTGAAAGCTTTGGTCATCTTCATCATCCAACATATTCATGTTGGATGTGAACGCGGTCCTTGGACGGACTACGAAGTGCTACCAGGTGTAACGGGGCACCCTGAAGCTTGTACTGGTGACAGTACAAGCTACTTATTCTGATAACAGAATAAGGCGGTGCCTCGTAACTTCACGTACACTCGTACGTGCAGAGGAAGACGGTAAGAAGAAGCGAGTACTCGGTTAGAGTAAAAAGTAGAACTGTATTTATAATAGTTAATGTCTGCAATAAATCACTATTTATCTTCATCTAACTATGTCTAAATACAAATGTGTAAATCAGTTATCTGCTCACCACTCATTGCGTGCGTCTGTCGTGGCGCGTCTTCGTTGGTTGATATAATGGCCTATATCAACCAATTAGGAACTACTTGGAAGTGCTACCGAATATTGTCCTTATGACAATATTCTGAGAATATAACTCTTATAGTTATATTCTATTAACAATTTCTTATAAATTGTTATGTAACGATTCACCCCGTTACATCGGCAGTGTTTGCAAACCTCTGCCTTAAGCTTCTGCGTTTGCACAACATTTGTGAAGCATTGTCATACCATACTCTGACTCCAGACAGTCATCCTGACCACTCTAATGCTTCATCCACGACTGAGACCTCCACCCTAACGATTGAAATTTCCCCTACTATCTCATCTGGCCTCGATAAACATGCGCCATCTTCGAAAAGGCGGACATGATACGACTCATAGGTACGTATGAGAGCATGGTTGAATGGAGAATTGCGCCATGGACTGCGCTACGGACTGCACAAAGAACAAGCAAAATGGTAGATTTGTGGGGATTCTCAATTCATCGGGAGTTTAATCGAGCCTAAAAAACCGCTCGGAGAAAAATCGTGGTGCCAGCCCTGCTTCGGATATGCTTATATATCTATGAGGAAAGATGGACTAGATCGTTATAGTACGTGTAATATATACCTATCTGCGTTGTTCGCAGCTACACACACAGATAGGCACATACACACAGATAAGTACAATTAGTAGCTCAGCACAAAAACCAGCGCACACTGATAGCTTCGTCCATCGGGATCTCAATAGGTGTATCGGGGAGCTAAATGCTATTATTAAAAATTTGATCGCACGCGAGTAACTCTCCTACTGCCCACTACTCCCATATAAACCCTCCGCTTCCTACCCCTCCCTTTCCACGCTACGTCCCCCAACCACCCAGTACCGCTCCGTCCGACGTGATACGTCGGAGCGGTAGATGTGAGATCATAACCTGTTCATCTACTCTGTTATTAGTTGTAGTTATTGCATCTGCACTAGTCTAAGAGTCTTAAAGACTGCCAGCGATTAAAACACGTTTGGATTATGTAATTGAAGATCTAGGGTCGAACTTCCGGCACTCCCTGAAAAGCTCAATTTGGCAAACGCAACTTGCACTTCCTCATCGTCGATGTGGCGAGCCTTAATGGAATCGTCTACTAAGAGAAACCATCTTTAGAGGGAGCCTTCCTCGACTCCCCGATACTTAAATACTTCTAACTATATAATCTCGTGTCGACGCTCACGCGTCGACGCTGCAGAAGCATCCTTAACCTGTTGGTGTCTCAGAAAATGAGTCTGCTAGGAACCGTATAGATGGAGTTGGCTCTACAGCTCGCGACGCGTCACGTTCTCGATGCAGGAACATGGCAATTACTTATTGCTGCTGGTCCCTATTCCTTGAGGATAGCAGAGACCAGACATCTTCTTTGCCAACGGTCAAACCCATTTGTTAGATCACATTCCATTCGACACGCTCAATAAGAAGTAAACTTCACGGGTGCCGTGAGAGGTGTCGTCACCTTCGTCGTCCAACATGTTCACGTTCATGTTGAACGGGTTTTGTGGTCCTTGTACGGACTTCAAATTGCTACTAGTTGTAACAGGGCATCAGATGCACACTAAACAACAAGTGTATAACTACTCTTACCTAAAGCAGTGTGAGTGGTGCCTCGCGACCTATGTAAACTACGCAGAGGAAGGTAAAGCAACAAAGCAAGCTGACGAGTAGTCGGTAAAGGTAAAATTGTTCTAAATGTCATTCAGACCTAATCTGTACCTACGTTTTAGTCCTACTTAATTATAAGTCTAGTTCACCACTCTTTATGAGCGTCCATCGCTGTTCGGATCGCTAGAACTGGCTGATATGATGGACCATGTCAGCCAATCGGTAAATGTTTTTGAAAAAAAATATTACCCCTTATGGCAATATTTACGAACACGATATGCCTATATGATACTATTCTTATTGACAAGTATTTAGGGTCAATTACGTGTAACAGGCTCACCCCATTACAATATTGGTGTGCTGATGTCTAAACTTCATCATGACCTCCGCGCTGGCTTAGTCTGCTTGGCTTCGCTCTTCGGTCATTACGGCGGACACTTCACAGAGGGCACGTGGAATCGGATATCCACTCAGGAGTGCAGACAGGGAGCGAAAGCAGCGAATATCAATGTGTTGCGATATAGTTACGGCAAATGCCCTTCTCCATCTTCTTCGAGCATGATATTGTACAAGAAAGCGGTGTAGACGAAACCAATGAAAAAAAACGATTTGATTTTGTTGTTGAGGCATGTGGAACGGTAAAAACGTAGGTGTTCCCATCAGACAACAGTGTTACTGTAACGGGGCACCCTGAAGCTTGTACTGGTGACAGTACAAGCTACTTATTCTGATAACAGAATAAGGCGGTGCCTCGTAACTTCACGTACACTCGTACGTGCAGAGGAAGACGGTAAGAAGAAGCGAGTACTCGGTTAGAGTAAAAAGTAGAACTGTATTTATAATAGTTAATGTCTGCAATAAATCACTATTTATCTTCATCTAACTATGTCTAAATACAAATGTGTAAATCAGTTATCTGCTCACCACTCATTGCGTGCGTCTGTCGTGGCAGCGTCTTCGTTGGTTGATATAATGGCCTATATCAACCAATTAGGAACTACTTGGAAGTGCTACAGAATATTGTCCTTATGACAATATTCTGAGAATATAACTCTTATAGTTATATTCTATTAACAATTTCTTATAAATTGTTATGTAACGATTCACCCCGTTACATCACCCCCCTTAACCATCAGTCACTTTAGTGACTGATTGACTAAATGGATACTCGTCCCAAATCATTTGGGACGGGGTTTGCACTTGTTGGTCCGCGTCCACTTTCCAACATCTCATCGCATGGTAAACAAGCCCATGCGATGCGCGAGCAAGGCCGCCGAGAGCGCGTCTGCACGTCTCTGTGCGGACGCCGAAGCAGAAACTACAGCAACTGATATCCCATCGGTTGCTGAATCGACTCAGCCTGTATCACCTGGTGATGCAGGCGCTGGTCATGAAGACACTCGTGTCTTCACAGAGTACGAGCTCGGTGTCTCGTACTCTCCTGATACGGATGACGGATCCGTATCGACGGCAATTGAATCCAAGCCGCCTGCCAAGCGTGGCATGGACGATGCTTTGCGTCGCAGCATCTTTGGTTCATCTGATGAGTCAGATGAACCATCGCCGAAGCGAAGGCGCTCGAGGTCGCGAGACTCGGGCGCTAATAGTGGTGTCGTTTCTCCAATGGACACCACTTCACAGCGAGGTGCCAGTACTTCTGTCGGCACGTCGCAGGAAGAGCGGGACCGCAATGTGTTGCGTCTCGCTCCAGAAAAGAAGGCATGGATGCCTCCTAAATTCGTCATGGATCACTTGTCGGCGACGACGAGTGATCGTTATCGAACACGATTGTTCGATTCGTCAAGGATCCATCACCTTGACCCCAGCGCGAAAGACTATCGCGCTGAACATGAGTTCTTCATCGATGCTTTCTTCAGACATCGATGGTACAGTGGGAATCACAAACGTGATGGTCCCTCACTACTTCAGGCGTGGAACGCCTACATCCATAATCTCGAGGATGTAGGTCGTGACGCTTGGAACGACAAACTTATCAAAGCTCGTGATAAGTTTGAAAAGCGAACCCCCGACAGGTGCACGCTATAAGCTGCATCGTCTGTCAAGGGAGAAAGGATTACCCTGCCTCTCTTGGGGAGACTCGTGCCCATGTTGTGTGAACAACTCTGCACGAGCACCTAAGGAGGCTTACCTCCTTACCAGCCCGTGGTGGCGCGTACGTGTCTCTACTGAGATGTACGAAGGGATTGACAACCTGAAATCCCTTTACGACCGTGCCGGGAAGACTTTCTCCGGCGGTCCTTCTGCGGCACAGGATGTGTCGCGTCGTACTGCTCGACCAGACCCAGTACGTCAACCATCAATTGGGAGCGGGGCTCCCAAGAATCCCAGGACGGGGGATAGCCGCGCCACCGGACGAGGTAACTCGTCCGACGTCCGTTCACGTCGCGGTGGTTCAACAGCTGCTCTACTAGATAGCGCTGGCCACCGCGAGAGTCCTCTAATGGAGGTGGAGGAGGAGGAAAGACGCTCTCCACACGATCATGTGGATCGGTGTGTTCCCGAGAGCTTTTTGATCGCGTAACGCAAGGGTTACGCGACGATCTCGAGCATGAGCGGAATAGGCGTCTCCAGATGGTGGACACTGCCTCGAAGCATCGAGCTGAGTTTGCCTTTGCTCAGCTTGAGAACGAGAGATCTCTGACATCTCTTCGTGACGAGCTAAGGGTAGCTCGTGGGATTGTTGATCGGTCTCGGGCTGAGATAACTGCTCTTCAGACCCTTGTTGATGCCCACCATCGGGAGCACAAGGCTCTCTGCGAGATGCTTGAGCGCAAGGGCGTTCTTCATCGGAAGAAGCAGCGTACTGATGGTACGGCTTAAGCCGACCAACGTAAAACGTGGGATGCGTTCGCATCTTACGTGGTAACTCGATCGTGTATGCATTGCCTAGGCGGTGCAATACACGAAATGGGCCAATGTACTTGGGTAGTAGTTTACTGCTACCCAAGTTAGTCACTACATGTTTTGGTAGATTAACCGTAGACAGTAGGACTAAGTCACCTTTATTAAATAAAAGAGTGTTTGCCCTTCCATTCTTGTCAGCGTTTTGCTTTTTGCTTATCCACCGCTTCGGCGATGGAGTCTTGCACAAAACGGACTACCGTTTCACGAGCCAGTATGAACTCATCTGATGACTCGTTAGCTTCAGTGTGCTGTGAGCGCACTGCAGCGACAACAACCTTTTCTTCAGTGAGGGCTTCCGCACTCTCACTGGGATCATTGTCTTCAGTGAGGGCTTCCGCACTCTCACTGGCATCATCTTCTTCGATATCGATGTTATCGATATCGGCATCAAACGCAATGACTTCTTCGTCAGAGCGTGATGAGCGTGAACCAAATCGGTTTTTGCTCGCGCGAGTCCCTCCCCCCTTAAACCAGAGTTACACTCTAGTAAGGTGGGTACACGCGGATGGCGCAAGCCATTCACGTAAAACGGTGTATGTGTCGTGGACGCATGCACCGAGTTGTTGATGGCAAACTCTACCATTGGCAAAAACTCACTCCAACTTTTAAAGGAGTGTACGTATCCTCGAAGTATCTCTTCGAGGACACGGTTGGCACGTTCCGTCTGACCATCTGACTCTGGATGATCAGATGTTGACATCTTCAAGCGCGTTCCGAGTGATTTGAACACGGAACGCCAGAAATCAGCAGTGAATCGTGGATCTCTGTCTGATACGAGTTCACGGGGCAACCCATGAAGTCGGAAGATGGTGTCAATAAAGACACAAGCACAGCCACTTGCCGTGATTGTCTCTGGTACAGCCACAAGGTGTACCATTTTGCTGAATCTGTCAACAAATACGAGAATACCCGTATTCCCGCGTGCGTCTTTGGGTAACCCGAAGACGAAATCCATTGAGATGGATTCCCAGCACTCAGCCGGAACCGGTAGAGGCTGTAAAGGTGCACGCAGTGAAGGACTTGACTTCACTCGTTGGCAGACTTCGCATGCGCGAACATACTTTCGCACAAACTGATACTGGCGGGGCCAGTAAAAGTCTCGACTTACCGTGAGATATGTTTTCTCTCGGCCACGATGTCCTCCTATAGGAGCATCGTGATACTTCGAACATGATCCGCAAACGCAGATCAGTATCATCTGGAATGACAACACGTGGTGTGTCACCAGAAACGGCTGTATAGTACAGTAAACCGTTACGAGTAGTGTATCGATCTGATGCAGATCGATACGCAGACGACAATCGTTTCAACGATTCTCGAGATGGTTGGGAGAGATGTGACAACAACTTCACTATCTCACCATCTTGGGCGTATGCCCGCCTCACATCATCATACAACGTTGTAGATGGAACTGAGGACGTCATAACCGCAACAGTGACTGTCTCACTGTTGGGTTTCGCGACTGTTTCAAAGTCGGGACGACGTGAGAGTGCATCAGCGACGACATTAAGTCGTCCTGGTTTGTACTCGACCGTAAAGTTGTATTCTGCAAAGAATGACAACCACCGCGCCATTCGTTGTGAAAGGTGCGGGCTGTTCACTGCCGTGCGTAAGGACGCATGGTCAGTGTAAACAACGAAGGGTCTATCTCCTAATAGATAGACTCTGAACTTCGCGAGTGCATACTTCATGGCAAGGAGTTCCTTGTCATGCACTGGATAGTTCCGCTCAGCTGGTTGCAGCTGACGCGACTGATAGCAGACGACGCGTTCAACGCCTTCAAGGTCGTACTGCATTAATGCACAGCCGATTGCGAAATCGCTGGCATCACAGACCACATGAAATGGCCTGTCCTGATCGGCTATTGCTAGGACTGGGGATTGTATCAAGCTCTGCTTGATACCCTCAAAGGAGCGTTGACATTCAGCGTTCCATAACCACCTCTCGTTCTTTTTCAACAAACGAGAGAGGTGTACAGTCATCTCGGCGTAATTGCGTGAATACTTATGCAAATACGCCGCTAGCCCAAGGAATTTTCGAAGACCTTTGACATCGACCGGCACGGGCCAGTCGGTGATCGCCTTGATCTTTTCGGGATCAGGACGTACACCGTTCTTACCAACGATGCACCCAAGAAGTGGTATTTCGCTTGCTGCAAATATACACTTCTTGAGGTTTGCATACAATTGATGCTTTCGCATGATTGTAAGAACTTGTCGGACGTGGTACTTGTGAACCTCAACGTCCGACTTTCCATCCATAGCTCGACTATGGATGAATACGTCATCGAAATAACTCGGCGCGAATTCTCGTACTGGCCTCAACAGATGTGATACACACCTGTTGAACGTGGCAGGGGCATTACTGAGCCCTTGTGGCATTACTAGCCATTCCCAGAGCATGCCGCTAGGCGTGCTAACTGCGGTATAGGGTATATCCCGTTCCCGCATTAGGATTTGATAGAAGCCATCCATCAAATCCATGGACGAAAAGATGGTACTCTTTGACATACCATCAATGATTACGTCCTTCCTCGGTATCGGCGTCTGAGCCGGTACCGTTGCAGCGTTCAATTTGTTAAACGCGTGCACTATCCGCCACCCTCCTGTTGCTTTTCGCACACAGAAGGTCGGAGAGCTATGTGGGGAAGTTGATTCCCTCACATGGCCCGCTGCTAAACGATCGGCAAAGAACTTGTCGATCGCAAGTACTTGTTCACGAGGCAGTGGCCACTGCTTCATGACACAGTACTTCGAGCCTGGTTTAAGCTCGACTTCGTGTCGAATACCTTTATCCTTCGGTAATTCGCACGGAACAGTTTCAGGGAATACATCCTTGAATTCAACCAAATCCTCATAGAGAGGATTTTCCTTGAGCGATTCCCATGATTGGGACTCATATCGCTCAATTCGTGTCTTTTCATCTAGGACACTCTCGTCCATAGATGAACTACTGAGAACTCTCTCGTTCTCAGTAAACACTGTTGCTGACCTTATGTCGGTTACACACTCGTCGTCAGCGACGAGTATGCAGATCTGCTTGACTTTGCCACTACGCAGATCACGCAAGAACCTTTTATGTTCGAGCGTTGGCAACTGAGTGATCTCCGAAGTTAACTTCGGAGGCGCAATCAGATCAAGTGTATAAGCGCCTACACATGATCCGTTATTGACTATGACATTCAATGTCTCTGTCATTTCCTGGGGACTTATTCCCTCAGGCTTCGAAGGACTTATTCCTTCGTCTTCCCGGGGACTTATTCCCGCGGGTTTCGGGGAACTTATTTCCGCCGTATTTGTAATCTTGGGACTTATTCCCTTTACTTCCTCTAGCTGGGGTTGCGCAACCACAGCGAGATCCTCTACGAAAGACTCTCCAGTCGATCTAGGATTATCGTTTCGCTTAACCTGAGCGATCGATTGTTTCTCTTCTAGATGTTCCCCTCTAGGGATACATCTTTGTCCCAGTCCACCCGACTTATTCGAGTGGTGGACCTTCGGCGCAGCCTGTGTTTCCTCACAGCCGCCGGAACTTTGCTCCGAAGTGTAACCGTTTGGTACACTAAGGTTTTGTGCAGTCGTACTAACGACCGTACCACAAGTGAGGCCATCGCACTCACTCGTAGTACATCCACACGCTTGTGGACGCTCCAAAACGTTCATCAGATGGCCATCTGATGAACAAGCGGCAGGCATCGTTACTGTCCGATGTTGCCAGTTTACCCGTGGTTCGTACCTTCTGAGCCACGGTATTCCAAGGATGACATCAAATTTGTCATCCAAATCCAATACGATAAAGTCATCGTCATATTGGGTATCTTCTAGCGTATAGTGAATCTTCACTATACGCTTCATGACGGTTACGGATGCGCCTGTCGCAAGACGTACCGTCATTCTCGTAGGAGGTGTGTCACATTCACTGAATTTAAAGTGACCATCTTCTAGCGATTGGCGTCGCACAAAATTGTTGGACGCCCCACAATCGACTAGAGCTCGAAGGGACAACTTATTCGTCACTTCGAGTTTCAAGGTAATGAGTGAGATCTCATTACCTAGAGCAGCAACGCACAATGTCTGTGTGTTGGGAGCAACCTTCATCAAGAGGCCTACAAATTCTCTTGACGTTGCTGGATCAGTAGGGTGCTCCGCACCTACTGATCCTGTCCGTTTTTTGACGGTCCATCCCGTTGTTGCGTCTTTGCACCAACTGCGGACCCTCGTCCCTGCCCCCTTTCTCATGGGTGGACGGTCACTACGCCCAGTGTCGCGAGACACTGGACGAGGGGCACTACACTCGTAAGCGTAGTGTCCTGTCTTCTGACATCTGTTGCATCTCTGCAACTTCTTGTAGCCTGTAGAGCGAGCCTTCTCGCTCTCTACATAACAGAGTTCCATCGGCTCTGGACCTCCGTTGTCATATCGTCTCGGTTGACGATATGATGTCGAGCTGGCGCGAGCCTGTCTCAGACTGAAGTCTTCCTGCTCCGCAATGGAAATGGCTTGTTCTAGTGAATCTAGTTCAAGCCGGAACAGGTGAGTCTTGACGGGACCATCCGCAAGACCCTGCATGAACACCGAAACCAACGTGTGTTCATCCACCGGATTGGAACTTATACAACTCGTGAGATGTCGTATATGTTGAGCGTAAGCGTGCACATCACGCTTACCCTGCTTGAGCTTCAAGAGTTCGGTTCGAGCTCTGAACTCAGCTCTAGGCGGTTCAAACGTTTGTCTGAGCCGCGACTTGAAGACTTCCAACGACCCAAACGCGTATGGGTCGTGCAGCTTGAGCCCCAGTGCCCAAGTCTTGGCACGTCCTGCCAGATTTGACTGGGCAAATGCAACTTGCATATCCCCGTCGTCGATGCGACGCGCCCTTATGGCGTCATCCAATTCGACGAACCATCTCAAGAGGGAGTCTTCTTCGACCCCCTATACTTTGAGATGTCAATCTTCAAAGTCTCGGGTCGACGCGAGTGCATCGACCCGCCAGCAGCAGCTTGCTGCTGTCTCAACAGTTCAAACTGTTGAGCACCTTGTTCTCTCAACAACTCTGCTTGTTGAGAACCTTGTTGGTGAAGCAAGGCTACTTTCTCGCGTTCTGCGTCAAGTTCATTTTGAATGAACTTGGCGATAGTAGCATGTTGGGCATCTCTATTGAGAGCCTCTAGCATGACGCTAACAGCATGGATGCCCATGGTCGAACCCATTCGTTCAACCGCATCCCATTCGACATCGCTCAAATGGGAGTAGCCGTCACGCGTAGCGTGAAAGCTTTGGTCATCTTTCATCATCCAACATATTCATGTTGGATGTGAACGCGGTCCTTGGACGGACTACGAAGTGCTACCAGGTGTAACGGGGCACCCTGAAGCTTGTACTGGTGACAGTACAAGCTACTTATTCTGATAACAGAATAAGGCGGTGCCTCGTAACTTCACGTACACTCGTACGTGCAGAGGAAGACGGTAAGAAGAAGCGAGTACTCGGTTAGAGTAAAAAGTAGAACTGTATTTATAATAGTTAATGTCTGCAATAAATCACTATTTATCTTCATCTAACTATGTCTAAATACAAATGTGTAAATCAGTTATCTGCTCACCACTCATTGCGTGCGTCTGTCGTGGCGCGTCTTCGTTGGTTGATATAATGGCCTATATCAACCAATTAGGAACTACTTGGAAGTGCTACAGGATATTGTCCTTATGACAATATTCTGAGAATATAACTCTTATAGTTATATTCTATTAACAATTTCTTATAAATTGTTATGTAACGATTCACCCCGTTACAGTTACGGTTAGGCTATTCAATAGCCTTATTTGAAATATACCAAAAGATTGTTAAGAAAAGACCACATTATAATGAACTACAGTAAAAGATTTCTTAGATAAGCAGGACACTCCGCTTTTGGAACATAGTGCGGTCTTCAGTTGCGAGACGCCACTTTTTAAACGGACTGCGTACTCAAAAATGTTTTGTTATCCTGCTATTGTCGCTGCCCTTGCACACGCTCAGCAATTGCTACACGTGCATCTAGTAACGTCGACTGTGTCATGGCGCACACAACGATATTGCTCCTGTTTCTTCTCTTTTCGCGATCGCCCCCCGCCGTCTCCGTAGATCGTCAACCAATCATCAGACGTCAGTCCAAAGCACCCCATGGACATCGCTTTACGTCCCATAGACGATGTAGGCAACGATCAGGATGGAGGAGGGGAGGAAGACGTGGCTACTGAACTGGGGGGGCGTAGCGATGGACGCTGGAGAAAATTTGAGGTTGTCCAAGACCACGTCGAAAGTGCCGCTGGGGCTGAGACTGCGGCCGCTGGATGCGGGTCTTTGTTTGTGTATATTGGGATTTAACCCATTGCTGGACTCACGTCAGCGATAATACTCAAGTTGGGTATACGATAAAATTATACGGGAGCTGGATATTGCAATGGGTGGAGCCATAGCCGAAGCGGTACGAAGGAGAGAAGCTATATTCCGTAAATGTGACTGATGACTGAGTAACTAACAGACATGACCACTTACTGTTGTGTTTATTGCTATTGCTGGTATTTTCCTATATATTGTTGTTGCTGATGTTGTGCAGACCTACGAATGTCGCGTTCTGTGAGTTTAGCAACTTTATGGCTAGTGCCAAGTTTTTACTACCAGTGTTCAAGTACGTGGCACGGTGCCTAAGAATAAATGATGTAACATAACTACTTGCTGGTGTAATCTTGCTTTGGTGATGGTTGCAGGGTGCTTGGCGCGATCATGTTCACTATTATTAGATTGGTGTATACCCGTAAGTATTAAATTATTTATTAACGCATTTCCCTAGGCCACCTAGCCATCACTTTCAGTCTCTATCAACCTTTGATTGTTTCTATCATCGAGATGAGGTTCCCATCGCCTTTCGCTGATGCAGAAGCTTGTGCTTGTGTACATAATGATTTTTTTGCCGAAGACAAAGGAGCCTTGGCGTGAAAGTGTGAAGAGACAATACCTAACGGGCCTTAAACAGCCAGGAGGAAGCAGTAGTGGCCGTCAAAGAGTACTTCGTTCGCCAAGGCTTTGCCGTCGGTATATTCCACAGCAGTAGAGTGGTACCAAGCGCGTTTTTTCTATGCTGTTTACAAGGAAAGCGCTACAAGCGATCAGACGATCGGTCTATGACATTGCAAGATCGTTCCACTAGACAGATCGATTGCTTGTATGATCTTGCGATCGTATATGACAAATACGCTCCGGAAGAAACCGCCTGGTCGACGCTCTCTGTGAATTAATGCCACAATGGCCATATCGGATGTTTAATAAATCATACGCTTGGCACTACCTGCGGCTTGTCGTGCAACGAGGGAAGAGGAAGATGTCGACGCCATGGCCAGATGCATACTGATGGAGCTACTATACGGTCGAGTAGTGTGCATATAATACTCATAAAGCAACTATATCATTTTCAAAGCTCATTATTTTCTCCGGAAGTGTGCATATGCTACTCTTATAAAGCTTATATTAATACATAAACATTTAGGTTTTTTATTCCCTTCGCTGGGTTATAGTTAAAGGGGATGAACGTCATGATCTAGGAAAACATGTTCAGAATATTGCTAATAAGGTAAGGTAAACTTGAAGGCCCTGAGCAGTAAAACTCACACGGAGGCGTATATGGACCACCTTAAAAATTAGAAGATAAAAGCTACGGTCGCGGTGGACGAATGCAATCACGTCCAGCTTCTCAATTGGCAACCACAGCATTCATTAAATTCATCCGCCGATATGACAAGGTTGTTGTAATAGATTGCACCTACAAGACGAATGGTTACGGCCTTCCACTCTTGCAAATGGTCGGATTTACGTGTGCAAACCAGACTGTGATGATGTTGTTAAATTCATGAACGAAGAGGAATTTATCGACTAAGTATGAATGAATTATGAGATCAACAAGTTTTCTTTTTCAGCCTCCAAATATCCTTGTCGTCGATAGCGACGTTGGCCTCATTGAGGCTATTACTGAGAAGTGGCTACGCGCATTTTGCATAATCTGTCAGCTCCATATTGTAAGCAATACTATTGCCTATAATTGATAAGATTTTGTGCCGGTGAGGATTGATAGATAGATTTCATGGATCACTGGAATGCTATTATTCATGCGCCTACAGAATGTTGGTTTATGCAAATTTGGCAACTGCTCCCAACTATTGCAGTAAGTTCTTTATCGCGCGAAGTTACAATATTTTTGACCGATACTATTATTTATTTACTGATTTGTATTTGGTATATAATTGTATATTATACAGATTGACATGACAATTTGCACACCTCGACAAGATCAAGTTCCCTCTTCGACACCATTGAACTTCATTCATCATCGACCGATTCCAAAATTTTGGACACACAGTCACTCACGAGTTGAGGGTGCGCATCACGCAAACATTAAAAATTGGCTTAACAGCGCGAGCGGAACTCTTCTCGACGTCTGCGAGAGAATTTTAAGGGGTGTTAAATCTGATTAATACAAGCGAATCAGCAAAACGATGGCAAAGGAAAGATGAGAGATGCTCACGAATTTGTCGATTAAGATATTTTCGAAGCTCCATCGCAAGATATCGCGATGGGCGCTGGTACTCCTAAAATACAGTATCTGCTCTCCCTCGATCGCGCGAACCTCAAGGCGTGCACTGACTATTACTTAAGAGTCCTAGGGATCCCACGTGCGCATGTTATCTGCTGCCACATAGACACAAGACAACCCATTAAGGTTATCGAACTTGTTTTACAATGGCGATCGGATATCGACTGAAACAACAATGCTTTCGACCCCGAAATTTTGGTATCCTGCCCCTTTAACATCCAGAAAGCAAATTCTCAAAAGCGGTCGAATCAAAGATTAACGATGCGCCATACCTCGGATTTCGAGCTATTGAAGAGGCAGCTCGCTCGCAACACCTGCAACCATTGAAAACAGCCACAACCGGCTTTAGTGTCTCTCACGTGTGATGATTGAGCCTGCCCAATCCAAAGATGTGGTAATTTTGTCTAACCCGTTTCAAGTGCCGCCGTCGCGACTCGAGCACTTGGAAATACCGCCGCCATCTTACCTCTCGATCTGTTACGCGATGATGCAGCCAATCCCGCCTCTGCTGACACTGTCTCGTCCGGTGCCGCTGCTTTTCCAACTGCTGCAGGTACCAACGGGTCAGTCTCCGTTGCTGCAAATGTTGCCGTCACGCCCTTATTTCCCACATGGCCGTTGGAGGAGCCGTCGTCTCGCAACTGAAGACTGTAGTCCGTTTAAAAAGCATGTGTTCTACTTTTTTAAGAAACGTATCTATTGGAGTTCGATATAACGTGATTTTTTCTTCACCTTTTTTGGTATACATTTTTATAAAATGCTAATGGATAGCCTAATTGTAACACATTTTTCTAGGCGAAAACCTATGGTAATTTACAATTTCCCGTTGAGGTATTACCGTTATGTAGACCGAAGAGCGATGTCCAAGGATGGTACTTGGGAGCCAATCTCCGGCGTCATATATTGAATCGCCCCCACGTATATCGGAACGTGTACCTCCCGGTCCCGTTGCCATTTCTTCTTCACTAGGCCACCGGGGTCGCAAGCAACGAAAAATGAGCGAAGCAACAAATGATTGCTCCAACTGTCATAGTCGTACCGATAAATCATACAATTCTTGAGGTGTGTAGGGCGTTAATTGGCAGCCCATATTCCAGTGGTAGGCCACTAAAACGTGGACTGCCGGTTAATACTCAGAGTCCGTTTTGACCTTTTTATATGTCGTGCCTCCAGGATCGTCCATTATGAACTGAAGGTACAAGCCTTCCTGTTCCGATGAATCATAAGGAGTGGTATCTTTTTTGTAATGAACGTGCTCTTGCTACGAGGTCGCTCCTTTTTCGATGCATGTTTTAGAACACGCTAGCAAATTGGAGAACATGATGTAGCAGAGCTACACAGCTCCTTAAGTCAGAGGAAGACTAAACGCTCAACGAGCAACTTAGTTATAAAGAACTAGACCCAATGAGTCAATAAGCGTAAAGCTTATGGTCCTTGTTTCAGGGGACCAAACGATTCAGTGAGCCGACAGCACTTAGTGCTCAAGAGTAACTAGCTACCTCAAGGAGGTGTTGATAACTCTTAGTGATCAGCGATCAACGACCAAAGACGCCTCGCAAGGCACGTGTCATTAAGATCAAAAGGGGAACTATAATTTTTTTACATTTACACCTATAAAAATCTCATTCTAAGTTAGTTCAACTAAGATCTCTCCTATCCAGTGGCTGACACCAGTCAGCCCCTATAAAAAAATATGATATTCTGTAGCTCTTTCAGTAGGATATCATCCCTGTGTCTAAGCCACAGGGTACCAGGTACCCAACTACGTGTAATCCCGTTACACATGGGCACGTACTTCGTATGTGAGAACGACAGACACTTTAATCAATGATCGTAAATTGCGTTCATTATGATCACTCAGCCAGGTTGGACACCTGAAACACTTACACCTTATAGCTGGCGGATCGAGACCAGATGCAAGACAGCGATCGAATCCCGCTTGTAACGGGGTAGCCCGTTACATGATATTGACACCAAACGTTGTCAATAGGGAGATTGTCTAGCGTGACAATTCCCTATCGATACTATCGAGATGGAAAATATTGAAGAAATATTATCCACTTGTAGGATAATATTTTTGCGCTGCTCAAAGATATGTTAATTGGGACTTATTAACCAAGGTTACCATCAATCGCTGCTAGACGCGCGTAATGAGTGGTGAGCAGGTTGTAGTCATACGACGACGTAGTATAATATAGTTAGATAAAGATTAACGTTATATCGGTAGCTTAACTATATTAAATATAGTTCTCTATTTACCCTTTACTCAAACCAGCTGGTTAAGTAGATTAGCTTCCTCTGCACGTATTAGCATACGTGAAGTTTCGTGGCACCCAAACAAAGGGTGCCCCGTTACACCTGGTAGCACTTCGTAGTCCGTCCAGAGACTTCTTAGTGTCCGTCCAACATGGACATGTTGGACGTAGAAGACGACAGCTTTTACGTCACACGCGAAGGCTACTCCCACCTGAGTGACTTAGAATGGGAGATAGTCGGGCTAATGAGTGTGCTCATGGGCGAACCCGCCATCACTGGTATGTTGGAGTCTCTAAGCAGAGACCAGCAACATGCTGCTATCAACAAGTTCCTAAATGGTGAACTTGCCGTCGAAAGACAGGAGATAGCCTTGCTTTAACATCACGGCTCTCATCAGTAGATGAACGGGCCGATGCACATGCGTCGACCCGAAACCTTAAAGATAGATATCTCAAAGTACAAAGGAACCGATGAAAATTCCCGTTTAATGTGGTTCGTCGAGTTAGACGATGTCATCAGGGCCCGTCACATAGAGGGTGACGAGATGCAAGTCACTTTCGCCCTGTCAAATTTGACAGACGAGCAAAGACTTGGGCCTTAGGGATCAAGCTTCACGATCCATGCGTGTTTGGGTCGTTGGAGATCTTGAAGTCTCGACTCAAAGACGCTAGAGCCGCCGAGAGCAGAGTTTAGAGCACGATCTGCACTCCTGAGGATCAAACAAGGTAAGCGTGATATACATGCTTACGCACAACACCTACGCTACCTTGCGAGTAGCATTACGGAAACCCCTGTTGATGAGCACACGCTCATCAACGTGTTCATTTACGGCCTTGTGGATGGGCCGATGAAGACCTACATGTTCCAAGAGGATTTCCATACGCTGGAAAAGGCGATAGTGTATGCGGAACAAGAAGGCTTCAGCCTGAGACAGTCTTAGGATAACTCGTCAAACTATCGTCCTACGAGACGACAGGAAACAGGAGGTCCCGAACCGATGGAACTCTGTTATATCGAGAGCGAGAACTCTCGCTCTCTGAGTCACAAGCGAACGGCAAGATGCTATCGCTTTTAGAAGATCGGACGCTACTCTCATGAGTGTAGCTTCCCAAGCACCGCAACACGTCTAAAGACAGGACGTGATGACTACCGTTGGTCAAGGAAAGGTCCAAGGCGTGGGTCCGACAATGTCGCTAAGCCGCGACAGCAAGTCGGACCGTCAAAAAACGGTCAGGGTCAGTAGGTACGGAGCACCCTGCTGATCCAGCAACGTCAAGAGAATTTGCAGGACTCTTGACGAAGATTGCTCCCAACGCACAGTCTCTGTGTGTTACTGCCCCTAGTGATGAGGTGTCGCTCATCACTTTTAAGATCAAAGTGACAAGCGGAATGTCGCTTCGCGACCTAGTCGACTGTGGGGCGTCGAACAGTTTTGCTCGATGCTAGTCACTAGAGTATAGTAGGCTCAACTATGTTATGTGAGAGTTCCCTCCAACGAGGATGACGGTGCGACTTGCTACAGGCGCACCCGTAACAGTGAACAAACGTGTAGTGGGAATCTACTACACGCTAGAAGGAAAGTAGAACGATGATGCCTTCATCGTACTGGATTCGGATGACAAATTGGATGTCATTCTCGGTCTGCCATGGCTCAGAAGATACCAGCCATGGCTCAGCTGGCAGAATCGATTCGTGGAGATGCCTGCCGTTTGTTCATCGGATGGCCATCTGATGAACGTTTTGGAGCATCCACAAGCATGTGGATGTACTCGAGTGAGTGCGATGGCCTCAATTGAGGTACGGTCGTTAGTACGACTGCACAAGACCACAGTGTAGAATGCTACTACACTGTGGAACCAGCTACCGGCACCTGTGTACAGACACAGCTGCGCCGAAGGTCCACCACTCGAAGAGATCGAGTAGACTGGAACACGGATGCACACCAAGAAGGGTGCATCCAAGAAGAGAGGTCAGTTTTGTTCAGGATGAACAACACGTTGAAGCAAGATCAGCTGACAGAGAGTCGATCGTAGAGCAAGCCCGATCGACTGAAAGAGAGTCGATCGAAGAGGACGTGACTGTGGTAGTACCCCACAGTCAGTACACCTATTGGAAGAAAGTTTTCGTGTTCCTGAGAGTGATAACTCCCGAGAGAGTTATGTGGAGGGTGTGAATCCCCAACCACCTGCGGATGTGTTTTCCCAGGAAATCTCCGAGTCAGTGAATGTCTTGGTGAATGAAGGATCAAGTGTAGACGCTTATACACTGGATCTGGTCACCCCCCCCCCGAATTCAGCTTCGGAGATGGTCAAGTTGCCAACGCTAGAATCGAAAAGGCTTTTGCGAGATCTGTGTAGCTACAAGATCAATCAGATCTGCGTACTCGTCATAGAGGACGAGTTCGCCGCCGATATTCGGTCGGCACAAGTGTTTGCTGAGAATGAACGGGTTCTCAGTAGTTCATCGATGAACGAGAGTGTCCTCGATGATAAGACTCGGATTGAGCGATACACGTCTCAATCTTGGGAGTCTTGTAGACAATCCTTTGTATAAGGATTTAATATAATTCAGGGATGTTTTCCCTGCATCCGTGCCATGCAAGCTGCCCAAGGGCAAAGGCACTCGGCATGAGATCGAACTGAAACCTGGTTCGAAATACTGTGTCATGAAGCAGTGGCCACCACCTCGTGAACAGGTTACAGCGATCGACAAATTCTTTGACGATCGTCTCGCGGCTGGTCATGTGAGGAAATCAACGCCCCCACACATCTCTACGACATTCTGTATGCAAGAGGGCACAGGAGGGTGGCGGATATTGCACGCATTCAACAAAATGAACTCTGCAACGGTGCAGGCTCAAACGCTGATACCGAGGAAGGACGTCATTATAGATATACAAAAAGTACCATCTTTTCGTCCACGGGTCTGATGGATGGATTCTATCAGGTCCTCATGCGTGAACGGGACATCCCGTACACAGCAGTGAGCACCCCCAGTGGTATGCTGAGAGCTAGTGATTCCACGGGGGCTAAGTAACGCCCTGCAACCTTAACAGATATGTTACGAATATGTTGCGATCGGTGCGAGACTTCGCGCCGAGTCACTTGGACGATGTCTTCGTCCATAACCGGGTTATGGATGGAAAGACGGATGTGTAGGTTCGTAGAATCCACATCCGGAAGGCTCTTATACTAATGCGAGAGCATAAGTTGTTCGCGAACCTCAAGAAGTATATATTCGCAGCGAACTAAATACCACTTCTTGGCTGCATCGTGACTAAAAACATCTTGCGCCCTGATCCGAAAAAGATCAAGGCGATTAGCAACTGGCCTATGCCAGTCGACGGCAAGGGACTTCGAAAGTTCCTTGGCGTAGCGGCGTAATTGCACAAATACTCGCGCAACTACGCCAAGATGACCGTACATATCTCTCGTCTGCTAAAGAAAAACGAGAGGTGGTCATGGAGTGCTGAGTGTCAGCACTCTTTTGAAGGCATAAAAAAAGCTCGATACAATCGCCTGTGTTGGCGATTGCGGACCAGGACGGACCATTCCATGTGGTCTGTGACGCCAGCGATTTTGCAATCGGATGCGCGTTAATGCAGTACGAATCAGACGGCGTTGAGCGCGTCGTCTGTTATCAATCTCGTCAGCTGCAAGCAGCTGAGCGTAATTACCCGGTGCATATCAAGGAACTCCTTGCTATGAAATATGCACTGGCTAAGTTTAGGGTATATCTCTTAGGAGATAAACCTTTCATCGTTTATACCGACCATGCGTCGTTACGCACGGCCGTAAAAAGTCCACACCTCTCGCAACAAATGGCGAGGTGACTGTCTTTCTTCGCGGAGTACAACTTCTCCGTCCAGTCTAAACCAGGACGACTTAATGTTGTCGCTGATGCTCTTTCGCGTCGGCCCGATTTCGAGCCGACTGCTCAACACAACAGTAGGGGTGATCCCACTGTAGCAACACTAACAGTGAGTGTTCCGTCGTCGAATCCGCTCGACGACGTGCGGAAAGCATACGCAGAAGATGAGTCTCTTCTGCGATTGATAGATTATGTATCTAATTCATGCATTCAAGCTTTGAAAAGCTTGTCGTCTTAATACCTCTCTTCAACCGAACGGTATTCGGTTCGTGATGGACTGCTGTACTGTACAGAGCCAACGGCAAAATACCTCATGTCGTCGATCCGGCTCATCGTGAATTGCGGTTGCGCATCATGTAACGGGGCACCCTGAAGCTTGTACTGGTGACAGTACAAGCTACTTATTCTGATAACAGAATAAGGCGGTGCCTCGTAACTTCACGTACACTCGTACGTGCAGAGGAAGACGGTAGGAGAAGCGAGTACTTGGTTAAAGTAAAAAGTAGAACTGTATTTATAATAGTTAATTTCTGCAATAAATCACTATTTATCTTCATCTAACTATGTCTGAATACAAATGTGTAAATCAACTATCTGCTCACCACTCATTGCGTGCGTCTGTCGTGGCGCGTCTTCGTTGGTTGATATAATGGCCTATATCAACAAATTAGAAACTACTCGTAAGTGCTGCAGAATATTTGTCCTTATGACAATATTCTGAGAATATAACTCTTATAGTCATATTTTATCAACAATTTCTTATAAATTGTTATGTAACGATTCACCCCGTTACACATCATGTATGAGTGTCACGATGCTCCAACAAGTGGGCATCGCGGTAGGGAAAAGACTAACTTCATGGTTAGTCGTGACTTCTACTAGCCCCGCCAGTACGGTTTTGTGCATAAATGCATTCGCGCTTGAGAAGTTTTTCAACGGGTAAAGCCTAGTCCTTCATCCCGCGAAACCTCGCAGCCTCTCCCGATTCCGGCAGAGTGTTGGCAGTCCGTATCGATGGACTTCGGCTTCGGGTTTCCCAAAGACGTTCATAAGAATGCTGGTATTCTTGTGTTTGTCGATAGATTCAGCAAGATGGTACATCTTGTTTTTGTACCGGAGTCAATCACAGCCCGGGGCTGTTTTTGTGTCTTCATCTATACTATCTTCCGACTTCACGGGTTACCCGTGAACTCGAGTCCGATAGGGACCCCCGATTTACAAAGGAGTTCTGGCAATCCGTTTTCCGTTTACTTGGAACACGTTTCAAGATGTCGACTTATGACTATCCCGAAGCGGATGGTCAGACGGAACGCGTCAACCGCGTCCTCGAAGAGATACTTCGAGGGTACGTCCACACTTTTACGAGTTGGAGTGAGTTCTTGCCGATGGCTGAATTCGCCATCAACAACTCGGTGCATGAGTCGACAACGCATACGTTGTTCTTCATGAATGGTTTACGCCATCCACGTTTACCCGCCTTCATACAGTGTGACTCTAGTTTAGGGGGGGGGTGGACTCGCTTGAACAAAAATCGATCTGGTTCTTGCTCATCGCACGTCGACAATGATGTCGACGTGATGGATGCCGATGTCGTTGCTATCGACATCTATGATGATGATGACGGCGATGCTAGTTTATATAGCATCGCCAACGACTTTCACAGTGATGACGATGACGGCCTCACTGGTGAAGATAACGTTCTTTTAGCAGTGCACACGAAGCGCACTGCTGTTGACAGGGATGAAACAGCAGAGGAATTTCTGCTGACTCGCGAAGCGGTTGTCCGCTTCGTTCAAGACTCTATTGCAGACGCATTAGACAGACAGAAAAGAAACGCAGACAAAAATGGAAGAGCAAATGTTCTTTCATTTGATATAGGAGACCTACTTTTACTGTCTACAGTAAACTTACCGAAGCACACAGTGACAAACCTGGGCAGCAGTAAATCAATGCCCAGGTACATCGGTCCATTTCGTGTGTTGCGGCGAACAGGCAACGCATACACGATTGAACTGCCCCGTAAGGTACGCACGCATCCTACGTTTTACGTTGGTCGTCTCCGTCCGTACTATCAGTACGAGCCCGTTTCAAGATGCGAAGAACACCTCCGCGGTCAAGGGCCGAGACCACCTTCGAGTGGTCTTGTTTCAACGATCCAGTCTGGTCGACTAGCGAAGTGACCTGCTCACGCAGCTGAGCGATGTCTCGACGAGCTACAGCCAGATCGTCACGAAGAGAACGAGTCGAACGTTCGTTCTCAAGTTGCGCGAGCGCAAAAGCGGCACGATCGCTCGAATGAACATGCGCTAAGAAATTGTGATTATCCCTTACAAGGTCACGGAGCTCGTAACGCCGGTTCCATTCCTGAGCCAGGTCATCATGTAACTGCTCCGTTACACGGTTCAGTTCTTGAACATCAAGCTGATCCGACCCTCGAGCTGGATCAGGTGTTCCCGCCGCCACCACATCCTTTGTTAGACTTAGGCGACGGTCAACGCTTTGTAGAGGAGCGTATTTTGAACCACCGCGACGTCAACGGCGTCCGGACGAGTTACCTCGTCCGCTGGCGTGGCTATCCACCGAACTCGGACAGCTGGGAGCCTCGTGCCCAGCTGATCATTGATGTCTTGGGTCTTGTCTAGCAATATGACGAGACCCACCCGCTTCGTTCAAAGAAGGGTCGTCGGAAAACGACCTTTCCGAGCGCGAGTACAGGGATTGCAAAGTGTCAATCCCTTCGGCCATCTCAGAAGAGATGCGCGCCGTCCAATAGGGAAAGTTAGGGAGGGGGTACTCCCTAGGGGAACAATCTGCACTGCCCAGGCAACCTGGACACGAATCACCCCACAAGAGACAGGGTAATCCTGACTCTCTTGACAATCGGTGCAACTTGTACTGCACCTCGACTGGGTTGCGCTTCTCAAACCTGATGTGAGCTGCATCAAGTTTACCGAGCCAGGCCTCATGGCCAATGCACTCGATGTTATGGATGAGGGCATTCCATCCTTGCACCAAGACCTTTCCGTCACGAACACGGCTGCCATTGCACCACCGATGTTTGAAGAACGCATCGGTGAAGTACTTTTCCTCAACACGGATAGTTTCCGTCCTGGAATCAGGTGGGCAAATCTTCCTGCAATCGAACAACAGGATTAGATCCTGTTCGGTAGTCATGCCGTCCAACTGGTCCAACTCGTTGGATGACGGCATCTAACGAGACTCCACTTGAGGAGCGTGGCGCAGGACATCTCGGTCCCTGGCCTCTTGATTAATGTCAGCATGAGCACTGACATTAGTGACACCTCAATCCCTCAAGTTAATTCGCTCGTGGTGATGTATAGGTGCATCACCACCATCCCACGCGTCCTATCGTTGGACGGACTTGCATGAGGCGAGGATTCGTCGGAACAATCGCTCGATCCGAAGATCTCGGACACGATGCCGCCACGTTCCCCAGAGCCAGTCAACCTGGCTCTTGCAGTCTCCACCCCGGATGATCCGGAGGCGTGAGGTGTCGCCTTCGAGTCGGATGCATCGTCCGACTCGCCGAAATATATGAGCTCTTTTTAGGCTCATCTACATTGCAATTCGCAGTAAACGCTGCAGACGCAGCGAATGTATCTGTCGCACCTGGTGACTCATTACGTGGACTATTCACAACAGGCACCGCCTGTTGCTGAGTCGCAACAGCAGACGAAGCATCACCTGCTGCTGAAGCAAGAGAAGAACTCTTTTCGGAAGACTGGATTGATACCACGTGGGCAAAGAGTGTGATCACCTGACTGGACCATATGCGGTCGACAGAACCCAGTGCAGACAAGGAAGAGTTCCTGCCCCTAGATACACAAGTTGGTACGGTGGAAATGCGTTCATAGTCGCGTCACATGTAAATGCAGGGAGGCAGTTTGTTGCAGAAACTACGTTCGCTCGATATCAAGCAGCAAGGAGGTTCCGAGCACGTAGAACTACACCACGACCGTCAGGACCAGCAAAAAAGCTTCAGCCGCCAGCATCGCTTGACAAGTTAACAGTCCCGTTCATCGTAGTCACGCAGCTACAGATCAAGACTATGACCACCACATCAATAAGCAAACCATTGCAGCAGCAGCTTTAACAACCATACAACTAGACGGTCTTCGCTGCGACGCCTCGATGACATGATTAATGACATATCACTATGACATCGATTCGCCCCGCTGTCGTGTCGCTATGTCTCGACAATTATGTCCACCACATACCCCCCCCCAATCAATGTCACACCGTCTGTCTCCCCACGACACTCTTCGTCACAACGCGTGACAAAACACGGTCGAGTCTGTCGCTCGTGTCGCACACTCGACCACCCGCCACGGACCTCCCTCGTGCGTCGTCCCTCCCTCCCTCTCTCAATTGTAGCCAATCATTGTGCACTCGCTCGCTCGCTCGTCTCCAGTCCATCACTTCATCACTCCCGTCCGTCCGTCCGTCCGTTGTGCGTGTCCCAAAGTGTAGCCATGTCCGAGCCCGCCGCCCGCCCCGACGAGCCCTCGCCCCGCACCGTCGGCAACACGTTCATGCGCCAGTACTACCACTTCCTGGCCAAAGAGCCGCAGAGTCTCCACCGCTTCTACAAGACGGAGAGTCGCTGGTGCCACGGCGTCGGCTCGCACATGGAGGAGCCAATCGCTGGCCAGCGCGCGATCAACGACGAGATCTTGAAACGCGGCTACGCCGGCGCGCGCGTGGAGCTGGACGCGGGCTCCATCGACTGCCAGCAGTCGCTCGGCGGCGGCGTCTTGGTGCTGGTCACGGGCGTCATGACGCTACAGAGCGGAGAGCCCGCGCCCAAGCCGTTCGTCCAGACGTTCTTCCTGGCGGTGCAGCCCAAGGGGTTCTTTGTGCTGAACGACTGTCTGCGGTTTCTGGAGCTGCCTCGGGTAGAGAGGGGACTGGAAGAAGAGCCGGTGGAGATGGAGATGATGGCGGTGCCAGTGGTGGTGCCGGAGATTGCGGGGAAGGAGGAAGAGACGGGGAGAGAGGAGGAGGAGGAGACGAGTGGGGAGGTCGTGGATGTGGAAAGGGACGAGGGGGGAGAGCAAGTGACGGCTGCTGCTTCCTCGTCCAGTGCTGTGGTCGAGAAGCCGGTGGGGGAAGAGAGGGAGGAAGATGCGGTGCCTGTAGCTGTGGAGACGACGGTGGCGCCGGTCATGTTTCTTCCGGTTACGAAGCAGGAGGACGTTGTAGCTGCTGCTCCGGCGGATCCAGTGGTGCCAGCTCCTGTTGAGCCGGAGAAGCCCAAGACGTGGGCAGCGCTGTTCTCGGCGCCGACAACGGCCGCTACTGTGACGCCACTTGCTGCTGTGGTGCCGCTAGCTGCGGCTCCTGTGAAGCCTGTGGTTACGAAGGATGTTGCTGCGTCGACGTCGGTACCGACTCCTGCGGCAGTTTCTCCTCCTTCTGGTGGTCTGGCGGTGGAGAGGTCGCCGAAGAACAAGCCGAGCAAGGAGAAGGAACAGAAGCGTCTGTACAGTCTGTTCATTCGTGACCTGCCGCCTCAGATGCGTGACAGTGACCTCCGTGACTTGTTCAAGGGGTACGGCTCGATCGCTGGGGTGAACGTTGTGGCTCAGCGCAACTTTGCGTTTGTTGACTACTACGAGCAGGAGAGTATGCGTGCGGCTCTGGCGGAAACGAAGGAGTTCAAGGTGCTGGACAAAGTGCTGCAGGTGTCGGAGCGCGGCGACCGCAAAGATGGCCAGCGTAGTAACTTCCGCAGCAACGACTCGCGCGGTCGTGGGCGTGGTGGTCACGGCCCCAAGAGTGGCCGCGGTGACCGGAAGGAGCGCAGCGGTGACGATGCTCCTTCGTTCAGCAAGGGCGATCGACGTGAGGGGCCGCGACGTGAGAAGATGGGCAACCGCCGTGGTGGGAAGGTGGATGCCACGTCGCACAACCGAGCGGAGTAGACGGCGGTATAATCGGTGGGTTGCGGACTCGTGCTCGAGACGGATCACTAGAGCTCAGGCGCTGGTTGTACTCGGGTCACGAGCAGGGTCAGCAGCAGCGGAGGGTACACGAGGAGAGACAATCACGTCAGCCGCTTACTTAATGGGCGGGTTCTTTCTCCTTTTTCGGGCGTGGTGAGGAGCAGCAGCGCACAGGCAAGACACACACACACACAGGGATACAACGGAGCAGGGAACGGAGCGTGGAGTTGCGAGAGAGATGGCATTGTTGCGACGCGGTTTCGTTTTCAGCTCGATAGGGTAGAGCAGCAAGCAGAGGTTGGGTCGACTAACAGAAATACACACCCAAAGTTGCTGGTTAAACTGCAATGCCATGGTATCGACCCTCTTCATTGTCTCCTTCAGTACGTACGTAAATTTGCGGCGCTGTTGAAGAATAGCTGCATCGAGACCTGTCCAATCCATTTGTGTTAGCGCTTTTCAGCCTGGACGTACTCAGACGCCTGTCCGTCCGTCGGTTTTTGAACTACATGCCCGCTCTGCGCAGATTGCCACGGCTACCCGTGTACATTCTCGCTAGATCTGTGGACCCCTTCCAATGCACAACAACGAAGATGCTGCGATAGCAGATCGCGTGACTTACTGCACAACCTGTGCCTCTTTCAGCACACGAAGTGCCTTCTTTGTATCGCCCTTCTTCAGCAGTACATACACTAACAGCTCGAGCGACTCGCGACAACTCGGGTTTTCCCTCACAGCCC
Organism: Peronospora matthiolae; assembly: GCA_921007115.2. Taxonomy (NCBI): domain Eukaryota; phylum Oomycota; class Peronosporomycetes; order Peronosporales; family Peronosporaceae; genus Peronospora; species Peronospora matthiolae. Next base: position 1,446,180 of record CAKLBY020000035.1, on the reverse strand, counting down.
GCGTCACGCTTTCCTCTGCTTCAGAGTTGCGTCCCTGCAGCAGAAGTGCAGTGGCGTTACTCACATGGACACCAGCTCGAGCTCGAGACACCTGCACCAATGAAAGCATGTAATACAGCATAGCAGTAAGTCAACCGTTTCAGCGCAGACAAAGAGCCGAGCCCTAGCACAATCCGTCGGCTGACCTGGATCTTGGCTTCCCGTGCGTAGTCTTCGGCCATGGCAATCAAGTCTCGCTCCGACTGCAAGGCGTCCGTCGCTTCTGATGCTCGTGACAGCATACAAAGAGCCTCTGCAGTGTACGAACGCGCCAAAAAGCAGTTTGCCTTTGAGCAAGTAGCCAATGCCAGCAACTCTTTTGCACTTGCAATGGCAAGCTGGGGTTCGTACATCGACAGGTAGACATACGACAGGTTAACGAGAGCCTTCTGACGAAGCACATCCAGAGCCTCTGTGTCAAGAGGTTCACTTTCTGGTCCATCTGCAGCGCCTGCTGGAGTATTCGTGTTTCCGTTCACGTTTCTGGAATCCAAAAGCTGGTTGCAGAGCAAGACTACGTTCTTAAAGCACTTCGCACCGAACGGAAGACTCATTGTAGGTGAGCCACCCACAGCATCATCATCTACCGATGCCGTTCGAGACGCGATGCCATTGCTATCCATTTCAGCAAGCTTGATGTCCTGTGATGCCGCAGACGGTAAGCTAGTGGGAAGTAGAACACGGCGATGCGAGCCGGTGCCCACTATTCCCTGGATCAAACCACTTGTGTTGCCGGCAACAACGGCTAGTTTCTGCTCCTTTGCAAATGCTGCAGTACAACACTCACCGAGGCGGAGCCACAGCTTGGGTCGGTTGAAGAATAGCCGCGATGATTCGTGGAAGCAACGGAACGCCAGCGCGAACTCACCTTGAAGTAACAGGTGCAGACCATTGTTGTACATGATTTCGTATTGGCACGAACTCGCAATGGCAACCGCGTCCATCTTCGTAGCTTTTGTCGTGGCTTGCAGTGCTCGAGCAAAATATGACTGTGCCGCCTTCCGCTGTCCCAATTGAAAGTGGATGCAGCCCATGTTATTCAACAAAACACTCTGCACACAAGAACACAAGCACATATTACAACACATCAGATCCAGCTTGACTCACGACTCAAGCGAATCCGACGTACCTCGCTCACAGCTTCCTGTGTACACGAAGCAAGAAGCTTTATGCACTTCTTGTAATTTTTCTTTAAATATTCCAGATTTGCCTTCAAAAACAGCGCCGTAGAGTTCTGCACCATGAGGCGAGGATGGCCGATGGCCGCACTCGTCTTTTCCGACTCCAATGCAAGCGAAGATGACGGTGCCGCAGCAGTATCTCCCCTATCGTACGTCTTGATTTCCTTCTGCAAGATTTCCAGTGCAGACTTCACCTCTTTTTTTGCTGTCTTCAGGTTGCTCTGGAGCAACATGGACTTGGCACGGTAAAGATGCAGCCGAAAGCGGAACTCCGTCACGTCCCATCGATTCTTCTTCTGCATCTCTGTCTCCACTGCATTGCCATTGACATCGCGCTGCACTAAATGATCCGGTGGCTGCTGCACCGTGTTAAACCGATGCGGTTTCTCCAAGAAAGCCAAGATGCTCTGTGCCTTTTTACTCGTTGCAGCACGCTCTCTTTCCGTACTCACACACCCCCTGCTGCTGTGCAAAATGACGTCCAGATACAAGAAACTAGCATGCATAGCCACATTTTCATCGATAGGGTCCACGTTGCGCATGACTGTTTCCAGCACTGTGCTTGCCTGTGCGTACTGCTTCGACATGAACAGAGCCGCCGCGTAGTTATAGCGTAAATACGCCGTCTCTCGTTCAATAGAAAACGATCCGCTGTCCTTGCCAGCAACATCAACGCCCACAGCAGCATCTTCTCCATTAACAGCGACGTCAGCAGCAGGAGCAGCAGCTAGAGCAGGTTTCCTGTCATTTTCCTGCAGCTCAGCACGCAGAATCTGCTGGAGCGCAAGCTGCATCTTGCCAGGCGTGTCCAGCCCCGCAGCGAACCGGGCGAGCGCCACATTGTGCCGAACCTTAAAGTCCTGACGCGGGTCAATCTCGTCCACGAGCTTCTCCAGTGCATCCACGGCTTCTTCGTACTTACCAGCGCTATAGTGCAGACATTTTGGACCAGGACCACAACAACAATTAGACGAAAGACGTCAAAAATAACACAAGCGTCAACAATACACACGTGTCAAAAAGTCGCAGGACAAAAACCTACTTGAACTTCTGCTGGGCACGGTGACTCAGCGAGGACTTGTTGTCCTTGGCACGCACGTCTCCCGACATCGATCTCGTCTTCTTGTTGGTATACGATCGACTGGGGACGCTTTCTTGACGAAAGTAGCTGCTTTTGCTTGACTCCTGTCATTTTTGACAGAAACGTGTCAAAAATACTTAGCTCAGCATTGCAGTGGCTACAGGGGTCTTCATAAATCGAAAGGTAGTGGAATCGCAAGAGCAGACGCACCTCTTTCTAATGGCGATACTGCTCGTTACTAAAAGAGTGAACAAGGAGCAGGAACACGAGAAATGGAGCGCGCGAAGTCAATGCCGGGTGCTTTTTTCGTATCTGTCGGTTGTCGGATTTCCGAGGTGGTCAGAGGATAGAGGAGGGGGGTGAAGAATTAGGCGACGAATTAGGACATCAGCCAATCAATCGAAACGATGCAACGTGGGACTGTTTTACACCTGCGTTGTTTAAGAGTTTGACAAAACGTGTGTATGCGGGAATGCAGTACCAGTGAATTATGACTTGTCGAAATTGTCATTACTACATAGAGAGGAGCGGTGATCGAGACATGCAAGTTAGGCGAATACGTTCTGCTGCTCCTCATCAATAGCCGCCACTTCGTCCGTCGCTTCAAGCGCGCTAAAGTTCATGAAGTGCGTCTTCCGGTGAATCTCGTGGTAAAACTCCTTGGGGTTGCCCAGCTTGACGTCGTACTTCATGCCCGTGTTGTGCTTCACACCCATAAAGTTGTAATTCCAAACCTCTTCGTCCGGGACCATGTAAAAGCCGAGGAACCGGTCGGACAATAGCATCTGCACCTTTTCGTAGTGAGTCGGGACAAAGCCCACCGGGTTCGCGCCGCCGTCCTTGTTCTGGCGACCCCATTCGTAGCCAGCTGGTGTCAACTTGTACGCCGTCAGGGAGCACGAGCCAGGAGTGAAGCTGCACGTGATGATGATACTCTTTTCGCCATCCCACGATGTGTTCTCCGACATGATCTTCGAGTGGAAAGTGACGTCCTGCGGCGGCAAGCTCGGCAGCTCGTTTGGTTGCGTGTGAATCCAGCCGAGCGCCTCCATGCCTTCCAAGTACTCATGGTCCGGCAAGTGCAGCGGGATTGTCACGCTCTGGTGAGTACCAAGTTGTGGTGGCATCACGATACAGCGAATCTCCTTCACTTGGGGGTTATCAGGCGGACTCACACCATACATGAGACCGCAAATCTGGGTCCGCAAGTCCGACACAGTGATAAACTTATTGAGCACGTTTTTCGGTAGCACGTACGTGAACCCTGTCTCCTTGATATCATCTGACGTCACGTAGATATGGTTCGTACGTAGGTGTAGGTTTGTCGCCGAGATAGCGCGTACGCGCCAATCCGTCTTCGAAGCGAACGAGTGCTGCTCGTATTGGCTCGTCGTAGTAACTACCATTTCATCACCATGCTTATTCACGGTCTTTGTTGTCACCGAGGTAAGCTGGCTCTGCTCTCGTGCTTGTTGTTCAATCTCAGCAACCTGCTGCCGCTGTAGCGACGGGGCCGAGATCTCCATACCCAAGATAATATCACGGATCTCCGACTGGGTCAGTGAAGCGACATTCACATTGTTCTTCTTGCCATAGTCGCCCAAGATCAAGTCCTTCAGCTGCACTTCAACTTTTAGCCACTGCTCATCAGCTAGTGACGGCCAAATGTGGTGTGGCTGCGTTGTGGTCTCACCGTCAGGCCGCAGAATAATCTTCGTACGGTCGTTACTCACGTGCAATGCGCGCAGAATCAAGATCAAACGAGAGAATGCCGTATACGATGTGATTGTGTTCAGCCAGTCGTCGTAGATGTTAAACAGAACCATTTGTGGCTCCGTCGCTTTCAGAATCAAGTCGCCAAACTTCTCAACCTTCAAGCATGCTTGGAATGGCAGCTGCAGCTCACTGCCCTTGATGACAATGTTCGGGAAATCCAACAGATGCACTTCAAGCGGATCTAGCATACCCTTGCGCGTCACAATGATCTGCTTTGGCTGTTCTTCCACGGGCAGTGACCGAATCAGGGCCGCTACTTCTTCAGCAGTCTTCCATTTCGCCAGTTGCCCTAGGCGCTTCTGACCTGCCCACACTGACGTATGAATGATCTTCAAGAACAGCTGGCCAGTACGCGGGTTGAAAATGAAAATGGCACCATTGATCGGCTTCGTTGTCAGATTGCCCTCAAACGTCTTGTGGATCGTCACTCGATACACATTGGTGTCGTCAACAAACCAAATGATTTGATTCGAAAACAGCTCGCCATAGTTCTGACTCGATAAATATGGTTCCGTCGGTTCAGAAGAGTAGAGCTGCAAACCTTTGCGAATACGCTCGCGCAGCACATACAAAGCTGGGTTTGCTTTCATAATTTTGGCCATAGCTTGCTGCATCAGCGGCTTGCACCCAGGAAACCAGTTTCCGTACCCACTGTAGAGGTTGTACGCCAGATCCACTGCGAGCAACACGCCTGTCGGTGACGGGTAAATAGTCATATTGTCCGTTGTGTAGTCCAAGAACTTGGCACGTGCGTATCGCTCAATATCATGAGAATCGAAATCACCCCATCGAAGCTGCACATCAATCCAGTACTTTGAGCTCGTTGAGCCGTCATAACTGTCTTTCGTGTCATGCAATAGCGTGGGCCGACCCATTTGCCACTTGTACGCAGCGAAAAGAAGAACGTCCGCGCAAGATGAATTCATCTTGTACGATTTACGCGGGTGGATCGTTTCCTTCTGTACACTCTCAATCTCCAGCGCGTCGAGCTCCTGATCGAACACTACAAGCACCAATAAGCAACCGAAGCAAACATTAGAACCTACACAACATCAGACAGTTGAAAGTCTGCACGTCACTCAATATACCTTGAACTGCACAGCACACATTCATGACAACCAAACATTAACGCAATGTCAGCAGCGTCCAAAAAGCATATCAACAAAACGCAATCACGTACCTAAGTCCATAACCAGTGACTCATGAATCTTCTGCCACAAATGTGCGCGGAAAATTTGGATGAGAGAGATCTTGAGAGTCGGGATTTTACCGTGCATGAAAATACCTGTCAAATCTAGTTGGACCTGGAAGCCTACATATACATTAGCGCGGTTGATCGTAGGAGACCACCACAGCGTGAATCGACGGTTGGGAATCTGGTTCAAACCAGATCGCTGCGCGTTCGTCAGTTTCTTGTACTTCATACTCTCTTCAAATCCAGAAGCCTTCTCCCAGAACAAGCCTTCCCATGTCGGAAAGTACGTGCCCTTGAACAACGTGTGCTCAAGAATGCCTTCAACACCACCCAGTGCCTGAATCATGTCGGTTCGATAGTTGTTCAAGTTCCACAACTTACCATCATGCCGTTGATGGGTCCACCAAAACGGATTCTGGCGCATCACCTGATAGCACTTAAAGCCCGTGCGTACACGCCAACCCTTGTCGTACGCCAGCGTATGGCGGTCCTTCTGGAACAACGTGTTAATACGCGGAATACCGCGATCCCAAGAGTCTTCCAGATCCTCCAACGTCAAGCGACGATTCTGAGCATTGGCCTCTTGTCGCTTCAGAGCGTACTCCGCCCACACACGCTGCGAATCGATGAACTCAGACTCCCATGGCTGCAAGTAGCGGAACAAGTTCGGGATCAGCTGATCCTCCTCGTGGGACATTCCCGACCGAAAATGCGTCACGCCACCACCGTCGGTTTGCTTTGAGTAACGAAGATCAGATTGGGGAATTAGGACGTGGCCCATTGATAACATACCGAGACCACCTAGTTCTTTTGGCGTGTAAAACACCACAGGGGGGAACCGGGATGGCATCTTTGAGTTCAATCCAATCTTGATACGTGTCTGGATCTTGTTTTCGCACTTGACTAAGAGGTCCAGCAACTCTTGGGTCTGCACGACAGACTCGCGGTAGTACGTCATCAGTCCAATCAGGGCCGAATTCCACTTGTTAGCAACCTTGGTGAACGTTGTACTACCAGATGACATTAACACCTGGCGAATCCGGTTCTCGAAGGATTGGAGCGACTCGTCATCCACGCAGAGATACGCCTGAGCGGTGCGCTCCTTCGTGGTTTCATTTTGCAGGATCCACACTCCATCCTTGTGCGTGAACTCAGCGTCAACCGCACGCATCTTCGGTAGAATACGCACTTCAAACCCGCACATATTGAACAGCAAATTCGGGTTATCTTTCGAGTACACGGACGCAAAGCTGTTGTCCCACTCGAATGTAGTCATCGAACGCGGCAAACGGTTCTTCATATCCCAGAATGTTGCTCGACCGAGGTTCACGTCGTGCTTCATAAGCCGCATGCGCGCATCACGAGGCCAGCACTTCTTGTTATTGTATCCAACCACGTTCTCATTGTTCGGGTCCGGGTGCTCCGTCAAGTACCGTTGAATCAAGTCGCGAGAGTCGTCGGCATCAAACCGAAACAGCACGTAGATCTTGTCGATGTACCGCGTGTACAAACGAATGGGGTGTCGAGTCTCCGAAGAAGTGTCCTTAAACGACAGGTACTCATTTGGAAGCTCCGGTGGACCAGCGATCTCAGTCGCGCGTGTCAGACCCAGCAGCAGCAGGTCCAGGATCAGACCGTAGTACTGGAAGATAAACGACCCAAACTGTAATCCACGAATAAGGCCATACGAGTTCGTGTGCATCATGTCCTTGTACGCAATAACAACGTTGTTTTTCGCCGTCATGTAGTCGGCGATATTATGATCCAGAATCAACCGCAGCAGCCTGTTAAGCAAGGTCAAGTCGATCTTCTCATACACCTTTTCGAGCTTCGACTCCAGCATTACCACGCACCCCTCTTCGGAAGTATCCCACACATTGTGCAAGTTGTTTACTCCTTGGCACCATTTGTAAACAAGCAACGGGGGCGGTTCGGAGTCGCTGGGCTTGATCCAGCAAGGGAAGAGGTGACGCTTGTCAGCTTCGTACCACAAGTACTGGTCAAGGTACGCATCTGTGATCTTCTCCAGCGGCTCAATATCGTTCACAGGGATCAAGTGACTGTACAAATCCATAAACTCGAGGTGGACTTCCTTGAAAGCACGCTGAGTAAGCAAATGCCTCTTGATACGAGACAGCGCTTCATGAGGATTGTCATACGCCTGTTCGATTAGACCCAGTTCTTCACGCTGCGTCTGGTTCAATCGATTGTCGACAGAGTAGTTCTCCTTTAGCCGCTCTAACGCAAGAATGAGAAGTTTTGTGTCGTGCTTGTACGACAAAGGTGGAAACGGAATAGGGGCAAACTTTCGACTTTCCAGCCAGTGCACAGTGGTGGTGTACACCGCAACAGCTTCCTCAGCAGACACATAGGGACCGTCCTTGAGGTAATTATGTTGACGCTCTTGCTCTGCTTTGAGCCACAGCCGCGTCAAGCGACCCAAATTCTTCTTGCAAACAGTTTTGTCAACAGTGGCACCGCGTTTAATACGCTCGCGGTTGTAGTGTGCTACGTTGGTCCACCAGTCAGCCTTGGACTTCACATAGCGCAATATCATGTTTTCGATGGGAGCCGGCAAGCCCGGCACCTTCCATGGAATGTTTGCCTTCCAGCAGCGCCAAGCCTCACTGAGATGTGCCATGATTGCTCTGGACTTGTTCACCTTGACACCTTCCGGCATCATATCCAGAATATCGTGCATCACAGCAGCACGCAGTTCCAAGTCAAAGTGGCTTTCTACACGCTGCTTTGTGACAGTCTTTGCAATGCCCTTCGAGTGACGTCCTTCAAACTGACGCGCTAGCAAGTTCCCGAGCCAACGCTCGAGCAACGGCACGATACCTCGCAGAAAGAATAGCCAGACACGCCAGCCAGGCGCCCAGAAACCACATCCAGGTCCCTTGCCAACCGGCCCAGTATTAAACCGGTAGTAAATCAAGTGCTTCAAATCCTTGCACATGCGAACCTGACGCATCAAGCGGTACTTGTATCGATACATACCTGTTAGCTGCCCAACGTGCGCAAAGATATACTGCAGCCCATCAGCAAGCTGGAACGCGTCAACGTTACCCAATCGATACTGGACGTGTGCATCTACGATTAGCTTCGTCAGACGCAGAATCTCTCGAGTTAAGTGGAACGCATTACCGAAACGCGACTTCTTACGCTCCTTTGTCGTAAGCGTCTTAATCGGCTTCAGATTGAAATTGTAGTCCAAGTGTAGGTAGTTCAAATTCTTGCGGTGAATCAGCAGGTTCAACATGTTGTATCCCTGACGACACACCTGCAGACCAGCTTCAACCCAATCCAGCTCCGTGCTCTGGAAAAACTTCGTGGATTTAAGTGACTTAAACAAATACTTCTTGTTCAGTGCCTTCGGAGGGCGGTGATGCAGTGAATTCAACACCCAGCACTTCAGCAGTTTCTGATAACTGACACGAACCTTTACAGGCTGCCCTTGCGGACAGTGCTCCTGGAACCACTTGTTTACCAGAGGCACATCGATAGCTCGACGTGTTCGACCCGTGCGCAGATTGAACGGCCGTGGAGCCCAGTACAGGGCAATGCCATTGGCCGTTTCCGGTGTGTACAGCGGCTCATCCGTCAAAAGTGGGTCGAATCCCATAGGAAGTTGAAACTCGTCGTCATCCTCGTCGTCATCTCCCTCCATTTCATGCGTGTCATCCTGCTTTTCAGACCGGTTAACCCGAAAATGAGAAATCGGGTTCACAATCGGATCGAAGTAGAACGCTGGCAGGTCAGGATCCTCGGCCTTAATGTAGCACAACACAGGAGTATGGTACGGTTGAATGTGCACGGACCGCGGTCGACTATTATAGAGGAACGGGAATGCCACTTTGTATTCCGTCCGGATCTGGTGGCGGATAATGATCTTGTTGATATCGTTGAACTCGTTCCAGTCCTCGTCGTCTTCGTCCAAGTCACGATATAGTGGCTCAAACTTTGGGCCGCCCGGAATCGCGACATTCAATGCTTTAGCTGTAAAGAACGACTTCTTATCGAACAGATACTCGTAATTCGGGTCCACCAAGTCGCTGATCAACTGGCCTGCAAGACGATGCAGGTTGGCCATAATAGGCACGGGCAGCCGCCACTTGCGGTAGCTCGGCCCATTGATAAACTTCGACTCTACAAGCGGTTTCGAGTCGTAGAGCCACTCAATCACGGCTTCATCATCTTCCTCATCAAGCTCCATCGTAATACTCTCCGAGGGTTCAATATCCAAGATGTTGTCGCCATAGTCCAGTGGTGGCTCCTCGTCATCAAAAGGAGGGAAGCGCATGCGCTTAAAGTGGCGTCGGTCGCGTTTCTCGCGTCGCATCATGATCCACATGGTCCCCCATTGAGCAATGTAGACGGGCTCGATGACCCACGGCACTTCGTTCACAAACGTGATGGCACCCGTAATATGGTACAGCACCTTGACATCCTTCACTTGTTCCCATGGCATGGGCATGTTCTCCAGCAGCTTGAAAATCGCATGAGGCACGTACTTGAGCGCGCCCAAGTACACGCGTTTATCGTGTCGGAACTTCTTGCTGCTCATGTCACCGTGGTCTTTAATGATCTTCCGCACGTGCTCTGGCGGCATATCGTCCTTCACTGACTCGACAAAGCCGAATTTGCGCTTCTCGCCGTAGCGTTTCGCGTTCATTTTGTCCCAGCGACGACTGCGTTCGTCCAACATCTTGCGCTTCTCTTCAGGCGAAAGGAACACGCGCTGCACTGCGACTGGAGGGACCGAGTCGTTTGTGCGGCTTTGGTTGGGCTGCTGGTCATGGTCTTGGCTGCTGCTGGACGGCGCGGCGGGAGTCATGACCACGTCAGACGCTTCTCCTGGAGGTCCTGTCATATGCTTTCACAAGAGAGAGAGGGGGGCTTCGTCCTGCGTCCACGCCTTCGGCCGACGGTCGTACGGGTGGCCGTTCGTGTGGATGGCAGAGGCGGATGGAAGACTTGTGTCGGTGGATACGCCGGGGTTTGGATATGCTGTTTGCGGGGTTGAGGTGTACTGAGATTAGGATAGATTGTAGCAGCAGCGTCAATGACACAGCGACGGTCTATGTTATGGAATATGGTGCGCACGATGCTATTCGCTGGTTGCAAGTGTGTACTGAGATAATGGTAACGAAGCACCACATGGGAATAGCGACGGTGACAAAACATCCATGTAATCAGCCGCTCTTTGTATGTTAAAGTAGAAGCAATCGTGACATGAGGTTCCGATTTGCTTGACATTGGCAAGATAACACCGTCGCTTGGAGCGGTAGGACTTTAGGAGCTTGTGATCACGTGGACAACATGAATGGTCGATTGCTGTAGCTAATGGGACGTACCGAATCAATTGTAGACAACACGACGTTGCCACAAACAGAAGAGCGCGCTGACAACTGAGGAGCGAAATGCGGCACTTGATGCGGGGAGGATGCTGCACTACAGGACAAGTGTTGCGTGTGCCTGGTGGAGGAGTACAACATGGAAAAGCTCTAGTGTTAGCCGTCTGTTGAGATGCTGCGCGAGTGGTGCTGGTATCTACCTAACTGCATTCGTACACAACCGTAGCACGATTGTGGTCGTGCGTTGTAGTTACAGCTTAGTTTAGCTCACTGGATCGTTGCTCGCTGTTGTCGGTAGCTGGAAGTACATAGCTCGACGAAGATCGGACGGCTCAAAGTTGGTCGTCGTCGCGCTGCTGCTGGAGCGAGCAAGCGCGTGTGGAAAGACTGGGTGTACGGAAACCCCACGGTGTATCGAAGACGGACCATCGGTCAGGCGCTGCTTCGAGGTTATGCTAGCTGTACTTGAAATGCAACAAGTGTAGCCATTTTAGAATCAACGGACGATCAAGAGAGAGAGGGGTGTAGATGGTCGATGAACCAAAGTGGGTGGGTGGGTCCACCCACACACTCGACCACGTATCTACCTCGAAACATGTAGCCATCGTGTGTGCAACTCGTCCATGTAGCCATCAGAGCGCTGCGCAAGAGTTCAGAAAGGAGGACGTGCCGCATACAAACCTGTATACAAAAAACCGCCGACCGTATGATGAGGTGAGCGGGCCCGGTATTTCTCAAGTCGTGGCCCTGCGACTTTCCCGTCTTTGACGCCCATTGCGCCATCACCAAGCACCGCACTGACTTGAAAACCATGGGCGGGTGCTCGTCCAAGAGCGACACGAAGGACTACGACGTGCAGGACCAGCAACGAGCCGTACGGAGCGAAGCAAGTAGTCGCCGGCGTCCGCACCGAGTCGACAGCAACGGCGTCTTGAAGCGCAGAGCAGCGCCAGCTATTGAGGCGGTCGCCGCTACGCACGGGACCAATCGCTCGAGTAAACGACGGGGTCTGACTTCAACTGTGGACTTCCCGGACTTTAAGGACAAGGAGAAGAACGTCGTCGAGACGATGCTCGAGAGCAACAAGGGGCTGCGGATGGCCGAGATCAATTTCAATGACCTCAAGCTGCAGAAGATCATTGGCGCTGGCGCTTTTGGCGAAGTGATCAAAGGCACGTACTGTGGGACGCCGGTGGTGGTCAAGCGGATGCTGCGGACGAAGATCACGGAGGACAATCTGCGCATGTTTGGCGACGAGATTCAGCTCATGATGAACTTGCGGCACCCGAATATTGTGCAGTTTATTGGAGCGAGTTGGAACTCGTACTCTAATATGTGCGTGCGCGGCTTCTTGATGTGAGGTGCTCAGTACGCGCATACTAACTGGACGTTGTTATTGTGGTGGCTGTGCTTTTATAACGAGTGCAGTTGCTTCGTCACGGAGTTCTTGGAGCGAGGAGATCTCTTCGTGGTACTGCGGAACCCTGAGAACAAGATGACCTGGGCCAAGCCGATTTTGCGCATGACCATCGACACGTCGCGTGGTATGGCATACTTGCACAGCATGAAGCCTCCTATTATCCATCGCGACCTCAAGAGCATGAACATTCTTGTCAGGTAATCGTAGTAGTACTCGCGTTGGGTTGGTGTACCGGGTGAGTAATGTGCTGTTGTCATCTGTTGGTCGCTTGCCAAACTGTAGCTCCACGTGGGGTGCCAAAGTGAGTGATTTCGGTCTAAGCCGCGAAAAGTCCGTCGACGAAACGATGAGCGTGACGGGAACACCGCTGTGGTTGCCACCCGAGATGATCCGCGGAGAGCGCTACACGGAGAAAGCAGATGTTTACAGCTTTGGTATCGGTACGTGACACAACGCGGTAGAGGATGGGTTTACACGGCGTCAATTTGCTAATGTCTGACGATATGCAGTGTTGGCGGAGCTGGACACGCGAAAAATCCCGTATCACGACATCAAGGCCAAAGGTGCTCGTAACAAGAAGGTGTCGGGTAGCACGCTGATGCACATGGTGGCATACGACAATCTTCGCCCGTCGCTGAGCAAGAACTGCATGGCCAGCGTGCGTGACCTCTACGAGCGCTGCACTTCGGACGACCAGTCGATGCGTCCCCCTTTTGAGGAGATTGTGCAGTTCCTCGAGAACGACGTGCGCAAAGAGTCACTCGTACGCGCGGTACGTGCTTGTGTTTGTGTTTGTCCAGGATGCAACTTTCTGGTACAATTCTGCGTAGTCGAAACCTCATCGACCTTTTTGGCTGTGCTGTGTCCGTCGGGTTTGTACAGAACGAGGAGACGAACGTAATCGAGGAAGAGCAGAACGGATCGGATGTGTCGCCCGAGGAGCTCGGCGTCCACCATGCCACACGCTACGTGGATTAAATCGGGTGACGAAAAGGAGATTGCAATGAACTCGAAACGGGGACTGGACGATTATAAGGCTGCGCTACACTTCACGAGATACACATTGCAGCCGGAAGGAGTCTCGGCCCAGAGCACTATAATGAACGAGCCATCGCTGCTGGAGCCAACAAGTAGGATTTGTTTGCCGTCAACATCGCGTTGACACCTGATTGACAGCGGCTGTTGTCACTATTCGTTTCGCACGGTCACTAATCATTGACTGAATCAGATGCACGACATATGGCTGAATGAACCCATTTGTTCGATGTTTTCCTACTGACGGTTCGTATAAAGTTCTACAAGAGTCCAAACCGGAGCAAGCTATTCATTTCTGAAATTAAAACCCAACCCATTCTGTACGTTCGACATGCCTTTGTCCTGCCACGCGTCACTCCCCTACTAAACTCAAGTCATTTGACTCGGCCGTCCCCCCTGCTCGATCATTTGCCATTTCGACAAGAGCTGCACGAGTAACAAGCCAATGGGAGCGTGGAAACTCGCCGTTTACTCGGCGGCAACGGCGCTCGGCGTCGTGGCAGCTGGCGACGTGATGGTCTTGACGCCGGACAACTTCGATGAAGTCATTGACGGCTCGAAGCACGTGCTGGTCAAGTTCTACGCGCCGTGGTGCGGCCACTGCAAGAGCCTCGCGCCGACGTACGAGACGGTCGCGACGGCCTTTAAGAAAGCGGACGACGTGGTGGTGGCCGACCTTGACGCCGACAATTACAAGGACCTTGGCACCAAGTTCGGCGTCACGGGCTTCCCGACGCTCAAGTACTTTCCTAAGGGCTCGACCGAGCCGGCAGCCTACGAAGGCGGTCGCAGTGAAGAGGACTTTGTGGCGTTTCTGAACGGCAAAGCCGGTACGAACGTGCAGGTGGTTCGTCCCCCGAGTCACGTGGCTGCGCTGACGGACTCGGACTTTGACGAACAAGTGATCCACTCCAACAAACACGCGCTGGTCGAGTTCTACGCGCCGTGGTGTGGCCACTGCAAGAGTCTCGCTCCCATCTATGAGGAAGTGGGCGGGATCTTTGAGGGCGAAGACGATGTGCTCATTGCCAAAGTGGATGCAACGGCCAACCCCGAGCTGGCAAAACGCTACAATGTCAAGGGCTACCCGACGTTGTTCTACTTTCCTCCAGGAGCGGACGAGCCAGAGGACTACTCGAATGGCCGGGACAAGGCCTCATTTGTTGAGTTTATCAACGAGCAAGCGGGCACGCACCGTTCGGAGGATGGAAGTCTTACGACTGCTGCTGGCCGCGTTGAGCAGATCGAGTTGGCGATCACGGCGAGTGGCGGTATCACGGCAGATGTGCTGGAGAAGACGCAGACAATTGTTGACGGCCTCGAGGGCAGCGACGCCAAGTACGGGTTGCTGTACTTGAAGACGATCAAGAAGATTGTGGCGAAGGGCCCTTCGTACGTGGACTCGGAGATCACGCGCCTCGAGGGGCTGCTGGCCAACGACAACGTGACTGCGCAAAAGAAGACGCTCTTTGGCCTGCGCAAGAACATCCTCGCGTTCTTCCAGGAGAAGCAGAACGAGAAGACGGAATTGTAAGGTGGCAGACTGTCATTTGGCAGGCGTACCTGTAGAATGGAGTAGCTAGCAGCTGCTTGCTAGTCCTTGTACGGTTGCACCAGAAAACTCGACGTGTTTTTCTGCTGTCACCCTTTATTTGAGCCGTTCGATGACGTGGAATCCTCCGTCACAACCACTATCCGTGCACCCGTCCCGACAGCGTCCTCTTTGCTCCACACCAGCTTTCTCCTGCTGTACACACTATTCTATCATCGCTCTGCCGGTGCCTGCCCTCACGCCTGCTCTGTACCATAAACCTAGCGCTGCGCGCAGCACGGGCTGTCCGTAATGCGCGCGTTCAAAGAGGGATCCGGCAGAACATGTGCGTTTAAGCCGACGCCATTTCCGACAGCGTGCTGCGCAGCTTATCAGCAAAGTTGTGGCAATCCACGACGATGCCCTTCTCAAACGAACAGCTGGGGACGCGTACGCCTCCTAAAGAGCTCTGCATCTTCACCGAATGATTCTGAGGAAAACAAGATGTCAACAAAGCAATCAGGACCTCCCCAGCTCGAAACAGTAACTCGTACCTCGAGGAAATAAATATCTACGGCGCAGCGGTCTCCATAGGACAGGCGAACTTGTGTTTGTGACCGCGGGATCATCACTAGTTCGGCAGGTACAAAAGACTTGTCGTCACCGCCATACGACTTTTCAGCATAGTAGCCCTTCTCTTCACCAGGGAGCTTGAACTTGTAGCCCAGCTTCATTCCCTTGCCACCCATTCTGCCTCGAGCAAAAGCCTTTGGACCACCATTTGCCACGTCTTCCTTCGCATCGGGCACAGGATCTTGCCGGTAATATTTGGCGCAAAGTAGCTGGGACTCCACAACGCTTGCCAAAATACCCATCGGAATGCACGTGCGCTCCAACGCTTCTACAAATTGCGCTGGGTCACTGTGTCCATTCAGCGCTGACTGGATGAAGTGCATCAACGGATGCTCAGCTTTGTGGCTGTAATTGACAACAAAACCCATTTTCTGCTTAAACTGCACTGTTGCACGGTATGTCGTCATGCCATCCGGCGATGACCCGGCAGCAACACAATGCCTTGGGTTCGGTGCTCGGCAAGCCAGCACAATTGCAAAGGGGTCAGCACTTTCGACGTAAAAATGCCCGTCGCTTTTGATGTCATTAGTATAGCGACCTACTGCGGTCAGCATTTTCTCCAACTTCACAGCAAGTTCACAAAGCGGCCGCACGACACAGATGAGCTCAACCATGAACATTTCCAACGGGTTCTCGCTGAAAACGTCACCAGCTACCAACGTCGTTGGGTACTTAAAGATCAGTTGGCCGCGGGCGTTAACATAATGCGAGCGATCAGATAACAAGTGCTCTTTTGGCCTCTTCGGAAGAATAAACTTGAACGGCACTGAGGCCAGCTGAAGACACAGCTCAAACCCTCCGCTATGTTTCAGGTGGCCTTGGATCGCTACGATCGTTAATGGATCCGTATTGACCTTTTCTGGGAACGAAAGTGTAACGACTTGGCCACCTGTACCCTCTCCGTTGAAAGTACCAGCTTCTCCAGAGTAGCGAATCCTTGACTTGCGCCGTCGAGCAAAGTTGACGAAGTGTTGCAATTGAATTCTCTCACTGCACGCATTGATCGCGTGCAGCAGTACTGACGCGATATGGGGAACGAATCTGCAAGAGACTGCGCAACTTTCGGCGTCGTCCAGCCAGTAGCCTGTACTCTCTTGTACTCGTCCACTCTCAAGGAGCGTCTTTTTGGTTGATCTCATATTACTTCCAGTCAAAACATTGCCATACGAACTGTATGGACGCTTCCGAGTATTGCCACGAAAACCACTGACAATTATTTCGTTGTGGCGAGTGACAGATGGACGCAGATCTGCCTTTTTGAACGCGCCAAATCGCTGAATAAATTGTACACCAGAAGGCTGTCCTGGCAAGCTTACACTCGTCTGAAGTAACGAAAAACATGGCAATCGTACATACTCTTCTACTTCTGTGGCTTCATGTACACTTCCGTTCACCCCATCAACTTCGCCATACTTATCGATTTCAATAACCAAGTAACATGTAGACTCCTTGGACGACGTCAGCAGAAAATACAGCGCTGTATCTGAGATTGTCAAATCTTCAGTCTGTCCACCTTGCTGCTGTCTAAAAGCAAGATACCGCTCCCAGTTCAAATTGACATTGCGTAATACTTCAATGCCCTTAAATGAAGAGCCAATTTGCGCTATCTCGTCAGCCACGATTTCGCACAGAACCTTACGCACGCACCCATGTATCACATCATTTGACTTGTCATCATTTCTATCACCGGAAACTAAAGCAAAATCGCTCGGAATCGAATCGTCCATATTACCTCCAAGCTCGATTTTGCATCGCGTATCCAATACCTGCTCTAATTGTTTCATCGTGTTATAAAGCGCGGAATGCTTCGTGGCAGCGACGGAGTTCACGATAAATCGACCATCGCGAATGTCAAATGTCACCTCCAAAAATTGCTGCAGTCCACCAATATCTGCCCGTGCGATCCGTAAACTCGTATCGGAACAGACCATAGCAACATCTTCGCCAGAAACAAGTTGTGTTGAAGCCTTCTCATTTGGAGAATCGACAACAAGCAGTCGACCTATTGAGAAAAGAGCTGCCGACACGTGAGCACGCATGGCCGCGATCAGCAGATTTTCGGCACTAAGCAAAAACATGTTGGATGGTACCTCCAATGCGCTCAATAGTGCTGCATACCCGGGCAGGTTTGGTGGAAGCGACGGACTAAGACTAACAGAAAGGAGCTTCTTCTTGTTCGGATCAAAGCTCAATCGAACACACAAGCTCGATCCAGGATACGGCAGCGCAGACCCATTTTGAACTGTTGTCACTGGGTCGCCTAGTTGTTGAATCAGGCGCTGTTGTTCTGTTAGTGCTTGTGCATCTTTCCGTGTACAAGCCTTGGGCCAGTAACATATGTCCAACACATTCTGGTCACGATGGTGTGTAATCATGATGCGATTCTTCCAGCGACCTTCCATCAGCAGTTTTCCCTGTAAAGCGAGAATCTGCAATGCGAGTGACGAGCAAAACTCGCGCATCACCACGAACGCGTCCACAAACGGCTTCTCTGACTTGTTCATAGCACGCTGCACAAGGTTCTTCAAGTGATTGTAGTGTGCTGCGCTGGGTGCATTTGTGCGGATAATGCGCAGGGCGCTCGTGGACGCAGCTCGAGCATGGTCTCCGAAAGCCTGCGGGTCAGTAAGCGCCGTGTTCACACTAATCACACGCCACTTAGCATCATTTTCCTTGCCCTGGAGCGTCAACACAATCTCAAACTCTCCTTGTGCTTGGCAGGTGACAAACCCTCCTTCGAGTTTGATGTTCGAGACCTGCTCTGGGATCTCGGCTTCAATCAGACGAAACCGAATCAAGTCCGTCACTTCCGTTGCTGCTTGTTCAATGTCCACTTCAGGTAATTCACGAGGGAACATTGCGTTCTTAATTATCGTTGGCAGCCGTAAGTAGCTGCCACCATAGAGCACGTCCACGGCAGTACTGAGGTCGTACCGTCGCTCTTTGGCACGGTTCAGATCTGCGTGCATAAAGAACAGTCGGTCGTTCGTCTCGTTCACATTGTTGCGATAGGCACTCGTGTGCTGCAGCAACGAGTCGCACTGGTGCAGGAGCGGCGCCTGAACCGACCACTTGAGCACGGCCAGCAGCTGCGCGAAGCGCTTGCGCGCACTCTGGAGATGGGCCAGCAGCGGCTCTCGTCGCTCTTCTTCGCGCAGTGTAGGCAGATGGAACATAAGCGACCGAAAGTCCTCGTAGCTCTTGTCGACGGCACGATGCACGAGTTCCGACGCCTTGATGCTCGTTCGCTCAAGCGGCGGTGCGTCGCCCATCCCTCTGAAAACTGATACAACGTCTTGTTTTGCGCTTGAGGCAACGATCGAATAAGATTTGGATGCGGTTTAGATCTGACCAGATTTGGAGTGGTCCGTTTGTTTGTCTGTCAGTCACGTCACGCACGAGGATCTGGAGGTAAACGAGTATCGATGCGGTGGTTCAAGCGCTGGCGTAGGGTCCCTTGCTTCTGTGCAGTGCAAGGAGCGAGACGACAACGACGATAGCTCTCTCCCTCTCTCTCTCTCTCTCTCGCTCTCTTCCTTCTTGGCGAGCAATTTCACAAGTGGTTAAAACAAATCGGAATGTTGTCCGTACGACTTGATTACCTGTCAAATACAATAAGTGCACGAGCAACAGTCGGAAGTCGGCTGGGGTGTTGAACCGTGATAAATAATATATACACCAATGGGGACGGAAGCCTGTCAAAGTGCTGGACTGAAGCTGGAGCTGGGTGGAGTCTTGTTTGTTATACGCAAAACGTAGCACGTGACTTGACCCGTATCCATTCAAACAGGATACGCGGCCGACTTGGCCCAAGTGACGTATCTTCATCAATAGCTGAAGTCCAGGCGTCAGTAACAGTTTTTTTTGTGTTTACCCCACGCGACGCCTATCGAATCTAACTTGAACACCTTCGAGTCAGCTATGGGCGTACTCTCTAGCTCATCTTCGCTGGACCAATTACGACAACACGGTCTTGTGGCATGTCCTTCAACTTCACTCTTCTTCCATGTGCAGTACTGCCATCCATATAGCCTTAATCATGTGCTTCTCCGAGTCGCCACGGAACAGCCAGGTGCCAGTGATGGTAATGACCGAGACTCCAACACTACACGCAATCTTCACGCCGAGAGTGTACTTGTGCATACCTTCCGAGTGCTGCAGAAGCCACACAGGGTGCACGTTATGAACATCTTTGTCTTCTCGTTGTCATACTGTAACCACTGTTGCCTTCCATGTCCAAGTTCTCTCACATACATACACGTCATGGCGCGTGTCGAGTCCCGTTCCGTACTGCAGTCGGATTGCATCGACGCCGGCCACTCAGATAGCACACACATCGGCGATCGGGCTTTCGTACCTCCTCGCATGAAGCAGCAGTCACTTTGTTCGGGATCTCCTTATCTTCCTTCGTCGCCAAATTGTACCTTCAGCGATCAGAGCCACAACAGCCAGCGACTACATGGAATTCGGGATGGTTCACAAGGGCTGGAAACTAATGGTTCACAACCGAAAGCTGGCTACGGAACTCCTTGTCAAGCGCGGACTCGAACGATTTCGCAAGAGCTGAGGCTTGACAGTGTTTGTTGACCAGTGCGACCCGCTCGTTGACTGAAAATGTGCGCAAATTCAAGTGAACCTCAAGTATTTGAAAAGTGATCTCCCTATCCGCCCCTTTGGTTTTTCATGTGCACAATGCCAAAGGTGCCCAAGAGCATCACAACGAAGTATAGTCAGGCGACAAGTGGCACTTCAAGCCCATCGAACAGAGAAGTCGGTTCTAAAATCTTCGTAAAACAGTACATTATGAACCGACGTGATAAGCGAAGATTTGCCTGCGTACATAGTGGACCAGGTCGTTCGATTCGCGTGGAATGACCGAATCGGCATCCGATGATTGGCTGAAAGCGATCGACAAAGAGGACAGTATGTGAGAGGTTGCAACACAGGAGGCTACCAACCACCACGCTCTATGTTTTTTCAGAATTTACTAAACGAAGAGTCTTTCTGACTGGTAAGATTTAGAAAGTCATTGTTTTCGTGAATACTTTCCAATCTTATGTTCAAAGACGAGACATTTAATCTGCAAACTCTGACCCATGTCTGCGACAGTATTTGCGAGAGAATCCAATACATTTTATGCCCGTTTGTTTCGTTACCAGTCTTGCCATGCCTGACGTAAACGGCATCTCTTAACCGTAAATTTTGCCCAGCCTCACACTAACGCTTCTCCGCCTTGTCGAGCAAAGTTATCTTGGTCTCTTCCTTCGACGGAGGAAATTGAGATACTAAAACGGGGCACCGGTCGCTTGTCTTGTCATAGTACAAGCTACTTATACCGAATGTGTAACGGGGTGAATCGTTACATAACAATTTATAAGAAATTGTTAATAGAATGTAACGATAAGAGTTTTATTCTCAGAATGTTGTCATAAGGACAAATATTCTGCAGCACTTACGAGTAGTTCCTAATTAATTGATGTAGGCCATTATATCAACCAACGAAGACGCGCACGACAGACGCACGCAATGAGTGGTGAGCAGATAATTGATCTACACATTTGTATTTAGACATAGTTAGATGAAGATAAATAGTGATTTATTGCAGACATTAACTATACTAAATACAGTTCTACTTTTTACTTTAACCAAGTACTCGCTTCTCCTTACCGTCTTCCTCTGCACGTACGAGTGTACGTGAAGTTCCGAGGCTCCGCCTTATTCTGTTATCATAATAAGTAGCTTGTACTGTCATCAGTACAAGCTTCAGGGTGCCCCGTTACACCTGGTAGCAATTCGTAGTCCGTCCAAGGACCGCGTTCACATCTAACATGAATATGTTGGATGATGAAGATGATCAAAGATTTTACGCTACGCGTGACGGCTACTCCCATTTGAGCGATGTCGAATGGGATGCGGTTGAACGGATGGGTTCAACCATGGGCATCCATGCTGTTAGCGTCATGCTAGAGGCTCTCAATAGAGATGCCCAACATGCTACTATCGCCAAGTTCATTCAAAATGAACTTGACGCTGAACGCGAGAAAGTAGCCTTGCTTCACCAACAAGGTTCTCAACAAGCAGAGTTGTTGAGAGAACAGGGTGCCCAACAGTTTGAACTGTTGAGACAGCAGCAGGCTGCTGCTGGTGGGTCGATGCACTCGCGTCGACCCGAAACCTTGAAGATTGACATCTCCAAGTATAGGGGAGTCGAAGAGGAATCCCTCTTGAGATGGTTCGTCGAATTGGATGACGCCATAAGGTCGCGTCACATCGACGATGGGGAAATGCAAGTTGCATTTGCCCAGTCAAATCTGGCAGGATGGGCCAAGACTTAGGCACTGGGGCTCAAGTTGCACGACCCATATGCGTTTGGGTCGTTGGAAGTCTTCAAGTCGCGGCTCAGACAAACGTTTGAACCGCCTAGAGCTGAGTTCAGAGCTCGAACTGAACTCTTGAAGCTCAAACAAGGTAAGCGTGATGTGCACGCTTACGCGCAACAAATACGACATCTCACGAGTTGTATAAGTTCCAATCCGGTGGATGAACACACGTTGGTTTCGGTGTTCATGCAGGGTCTTGCGGATGGTCCCGTCAAGACTCACCTGTTCCGGAACTAGATTCACTAGAACAAGCCATTTCCATTGCGGAACAGGAAGACTTCAGTCTGAGATAGGCTCGCGCCAGCTCGACATCATATCGTCAACCGAGACGATATGACAACGGAGGTCCAGAGCCGATGGAACTCTGTTACGTAGAGAGCGAGAAGGCTCGCCTCACAGGCTACAAGAAGTTGCAGAGATGCAACAGATGTCAAAAGACAGGACACTACGCTTACGAGTGTAGTGCCCCTCGTCCAGTGTCTCGCAACACTGGGCGTAGTGACCGTCCACCCATGAGAAAAGAAGCAGGGACGCGGGTCCGCTGTTGGTGCAAGGATGCAACAACGGGATGGACCGTAAAAAAGCAGACAGGATCAGTAGGTGCGGAGCACCTTACTGGTCCAGCAACGTCAAAAGAATTTGTAGGCCTCTTGATGAAGGTTGCTCCCAACACACAAACGTTGTGCGTTGCTGCTCTAGGTAATGAGATCTCACCCATTACCTTGAAACTCGAAGTGACGAATAAGTTGTCCCTTCGAGCTCTAGTCGATTGTGGGGCGTCCAAAAATTTTGTGCGACGCCAATCGCTAGAAGATGGTCACTTTGAGTTCAGTGAATGTGACACACCTCCAACGAGGATGACGGTACGTCATGCGACAGGCGCATCCGTAACCGGCACGAAGCGTATAGTGAAGATCCACTATACGCTAGAAGATACCCAATATGACGATGACTGTACACCTCCCTTGTTTGTTGAAAAAGAACGAGAGGTGGTTATGGAACGCTGAATGTCAGCGCTCCTTTGATGGTATCAAGCTCTGCTTGATACAATCCCCAGTTCTAGCAATAGCCGATCAGGACATGCCATTTCATGTGGTCTGTGATGCCAGCGATTTCGCAATCGGCTGTGCATTAATGCAGTACGGTCTTGAAGGCGTTGAACGCGTCGTCTGCTATCAGTCGCGTCAGCTGCAACCAGCTGAGCGGAACTATCCAGTGCATGACAAAGAACTCCTTGCCATGAAGTATGCACTCGCGAAGTTCAGAGTCTATCTCTTAGGAGATAGACCCTTCATTGTTTACACTGACCATGCGTCATTACACACGGCAGTGAACAGCCCGCACCTTTCACAACGAATGGCGCGGTGGTTGTCATTCTTTGCAGCATACAAGTTTATAGTAGAGTACAAACCAGGACGACTTAATGTCGTCGCTGATGCACTCTCACGTCGTCCCGACTTTGAACCAGTCGTAAACTCCAACAGTGAGACAGTCACTGTTGCGGTTATGATGTCCTCAGTCCCATCTTCAACGTTGCATGATGATGTGAGGCGGGCATACGCCCAAGATGGTGAGATTGTGAAGTTGTTGACACATCTCTCCCAACCATCTCGAGAATCGTTGGAACAATTTCGCCTGCGTATCGATCTGCATGCAGATCGATACACTACTCGCAACGGTGTACTGTATTATACAGCCGTTTCTGGTGACACACCACGTGTTGTCATTCCAGAAGATACTGATCTGCGTTTGCGGATCATGTTCAAGTATCACGATGCTCCTATAGGAGGACATCGTGGCCGGGAGAAAACATATCTCACGGTGAGTCGAGACTTTTACTGGCCCCGCCAGTCCCAGTTTGTGCGAAAGTATGTTCGCGCATGCGAAGTCTGTCAACGAGTGAAGTCAAGTCCTTCACTGCGTGCACCTTTACAGCCTCTACCGGTTCCGGCTGAGTGCTGGGAATTTATCCCAATGGATTTCGTCTTCGGGTTACCCAAAGACGCACGCGGGAATACGGGTATTCTCGTAATTGTTGACAGATTCAGCAAAATGGTACACCTTGTGGCTGCACCAGAGTCAATCACGGCAAGTGGCTGTGCTTGTGTCTTTATTGACACCATCTTCCGACTTCGTGGGTTGCCCCGTGAACTCGTATCAGACAGAGATCCACGATTCACTGCTGATTTCTGGCGCTCCGTGTTCAAATCACTCAGAACGCGCTTGAAGATGTCGACATCTGATCATCCAGAGTCAGATGGTCAGACGGAACGTGCCAATCGTGTCCTTGAAGAGATACTTCGAGGATACGTACACTCCTTTTAGAGTGTAATGAGTTTTTGCCAATGGTAGAGTTTGCCATTAACAACTCGGTGCATGCGTCCACGACCCATACACCGTTTTACGTGAATGGCTTACGCCATTCGCGTGTGCCCACCTTTCTAGAGTGTAACTCTGGTTTAAGGGGGGGAGGGACTCGCGCGAGCAAAAACCGAATTGGTTCACGCTCATCACGCAAACACTCTTTTATTTAATAAAGGTGACTTAGTCCTACTGTCTACGGTTAATCTACCAAAGCATGTAGTGACTAACTTGGGTAGTAGTAAACTACTACCCAAGTACATCGGCCCATTTCGTGTATTGCACCGCCTAGGCAATGCCTACACGATTGAACTGCCACGTAAGATGCGAACGCATCCCACGTTTTACGTTGGTCGGCTTAAGCCGTACCATCAGTACGCTAATTCTTCCGATGAAGAACGCCCTTGCGCTCAAGCATCGCGCAGAGAGCCTTGTGCTCCCGATGATGGGCATCGACAAGGGTCTGGAGAGCAGCTATCTCATCCCGAGACCGATCAACAATCCCACGAACTACCCTTAGCTCGTCACGAAGGGATGTCAGAGCTCTCTCGTTCTCAAGCTGAGCAAAGGCAAACTCAGCTCGATGCTTCAAGACAGTGTCCGCCATTTGGAGACGCCCGTCCCGCTCGTGTTCGAGATCGTCGCGTAACGCTTGCGTAACGCGATCAAAGAAGCTCTCGGGAACACACGGATCCCCACGATCGTGTGGAGAGCGTCTTTCCTCCTCCTCCACCTCCATTAGAGGACTCTCGCGGTGGCCAGCGCTATCTAGTTGAGCAGCTGTTGAACCACCGCGTCGTGAACGGACGTCGGACGAGTTATCTCGTCCGGTGGAGCGTCTATCCCCCGTCCTGGGATACTTGGGAGCCCCGCTCCCAACTGATGGTTGACGTACTGGGTCTGGTTGAGCAGTACGACGCGGCACATCCTGTGCCGCAGAAGGACCGCCGGAGAAAGTCTTCCCGGCACGGTCGTAAAGGGATTTCAGGTTGTCAATCCCTTCGTACATCCCAGTAGAGATACGTACGCGCCACCACGGGCTAGTAAGGAGGTAAGCCTCCTTAGGTGCTCGTGCAGAGTTGTTCACACAACATGGGCACGAGTCTCCCCAAGAGAGGCAGGGTAATCCCTTCTCCCTTGACAGACGATGCAGCTTGTAGCGTGCACCTGTCGGGGTTCGCTTTTCAAACTTATCACGAGCTTTGATAAGTTTGTCGTTCCAAGCGTCACGAACTACATCCTCAAGGTTATGGATGTAGGCGTTCCACGCTTGAAGCAGTGAGGGACCATCACGTTTGTGATTCCCACTGTACCATCGATGTTTGAAGAAAGCATCGATGAAGAATTCATGTTCAGCGCGATAGTTTTTCGCACTGGGGTCAAGGTGATGGATCCTTGACGAATCGAACAACCGTGTTCGATAACGATCACTCGTCGTCGCCGACAAGTTATCCATGACGGATTTTGGAGGCATCCATGCCTTCTTCTCGGGAGCGAGACGCAAAACACTGCGGTCCCACTCTTCCTGCGATGTGCCGACAGAAGTACTGGCATCTCGTTGCGAAGTGGTGTCCATAGGAGAACCGACACCACTGTTAGCGCCCGAGTCTCGCGACCTCGAGCGCCTTCGCTTCGGCGATGGTTCATCTGATTCATCAGATGAACCAAAGACGCTACGACGCATAGCATCATCCATGCCACGCTTGGCAGGCGGCTTGGATTCAATCGCCGTCGATACGGATCCGTCTTCCGTATCAGGAGAGTATGAGACACCGAGCTCATACTCTGTGAAGACATGAGTGTCTTCATGACCAGCGCCTGCATCACCAAGTGACACAGGCTGAGTCGCTTCAGCAACCGATGAGACATCAGTTGCTGTGGTTTCTGCTTCGACGTCCGCACAGAGACGTGCGGACGCGCTCTCGGAGGCCTTAATCGCGCATCGCATGGGCTTGTTAACCATGCGATGAAATGTTGGAAAGTGGACTCGGACCAACAAGTGCAAACCCTGTCCCAAATGATTTGGGACGAGTATCCATTTAGTCAATCAGTCACTAAAGCGACTGATGGTTAAGGGGGGTGATGTAACGGGGTGAATCGTTACATAACAATTTATAAGAAATTGTTAATAGAATATAACTATGAGAGTTATATTTTCAGAATATTGTCATAAGGACAAATATTCTGCAGCACTTACGAGTAGTTCCTAATTGGTTGATGTAGGCCATTATATCAACCAACGAAGACGCGCACGACAGACGCACGCAATGAGTGGTGAGCAGATAATTGATCTACACATTTGTATTTAGACATAGTTAGATGAAGATAAATAGTGATTTATTGCAGACATTAACTATACTAAATACAGTTCTACTTTTTACTTTAACCAAGTACTCGCTTCTTCTTACCGTCTTCCTCTGCACCATACGAGTGTACGTGAAGTTCCGAGGCACCGCCCTATTCTGTCATCAGAATAAGTAGCTTGTACTGTCATCAGTACAAGCTTAAGGGTGCATCGTTACAGAACGCAGAGTTTGGTGGTGCCTCGAGGCTTCACATACACGCGTCGTGCAGAGGAAGGGTTCAGCACAAGGAAAGGGTAAAAGTAGAACCTTATTGTAACAGGGCACGACCTTACAAGATGACTGGTGTGACATGTTAGTCCATTGCATGATATTGACACCAAACGGTGTCAAAAGGGAGATTGTCTCACGTGACGATCTCCTGCCAATATCACCTGAGGTAGCTAAAAATGAAGAAATGTTATCTCTTTGGATAATATTCATGTGTTGCTCGAAGAATGGTTGATAAAAGTCCCATCAACCATGGATTACCACATATCGCTGCTAGACGCACGCAATGAGTGGCGATGAGGTTGTCGTCATACGACGACGTAATTTAATATTGTTAGATAAAGATTAAAGTTATATTGGTAGGTTAACTATATCAAATACAGTTCTCTTTTTACCTTTACTCAACATAGTTGTAGAGTAGATTAGCTTCCTCTGCACGTACTAGTGTACGTGAAGTTTCGCGCACCCCGAACGAAGGGTGCCCCGTTACACCTGGTAGCACTTCGTAGTCCGTCCAACGACTACTTAGTGTCCGTCCAACATGAACATGTTGGACGTAGAAGACGACAGCTTTCACTTCACACGTGAAGGCTACTCCCATCTGAGTGACTCAGAATGGGAGGTAGTCGGCCGTATGAGTTTGCTCATGGGCGAACCCGCCATCACTGGTATGTTGGAGTCTCTAAGCAGAGACCAGCAACATGCTGCTATCAACAAGTTCCTGAAAGGGGAACTTGCCTTCGAACGACAGAAGATAGCCTTGCTACAGCAGCAAGGCTCTCACCAGTCGATGGGCGGGCCGACGCACATGCGTCGACCCGAAACCTTGAAGATTAATATCTCAAGGTATTAGGGAACCGATGAAGATTTTCTTTGGAGATGGTTCGTCGAGTTAGACGACGCCATCAGAGCCCATCACATCGAGGGTGACGAGATGCAAGTCACCCTCACCCTGTCAAATTTGACGGGACGAGCAAAGACTTGGGCCTTAGGGCTTAAGCCTCACGACTTAAACGTGTTTGAGTCGTTGGAGATCTTATAGTCTCGGCTCAAAGAGACGTTTGAGCCACCGAGAGCCGAGTTCAGAGCACGCTCTGCACTCTTGAGGCTCAAGCAAGGTAAGCGTGACGTGCACGCTTATGCACAAAACCTACGCTACCTTGCGAGTCGCGTTACGGAGAACCCTGTTGATGAGCACACGCTCATCAACGTGTTCATTTACGGCCTTGTGGATGGGCCGGTGAAGACCTAAATGTTCCGAGAGGATTTCCATACGCTGGAAAGGGCGATAGCGTATGCGGAACAAGAAGACTTCAGTCTGAGACAGTCTCAGGCTCCCTCGCCCAACTATCGTCCGACGAGGCGACAGGAAACAGGAAGTCCCGAACCAATGGACCTCTGTTACATCGAGAGCGAGAACTCTCGCTCTTTGAGTCACAAGCGAACGGAAAGATGTCATCGCTGCCAGAAGATTGGACACTACGGTCATGAGTGTAGTGTCCCAAGCACCGCAACACGTCCAGAGACAGGACGTGATGACCACCGTTGGACAAGGAAAGGTCCACGGCGTGGGTCCGACCATGTCGCTAAGTCGCGACAGCAAGTCGGACCGTCAAAAACGGTCAGGGTCAGTAGGAACGGAGCACCCTGTTGATCCAGCAACGTCAAGATAATTTGCAGGACTATTGACGAAGATTGCTCCCAACACGCAGTCTCTATGTGTTACTGCCCCTAGTGATGAGGAGTCTCTCATCACTTTGAAGATCGAAGTGACAAGTGAAATGTCACTTAGCGACCTAGTTGACCATGAGGCGTCGAACAGTTTTATTTGACGCCGATCGCTAGGATAGTAGGCTGAACTATGTTGAGCGAAAGTTCCCTCCAACGAGGATGACGGTGTGCCTTGCTACAGGCGCATCCGTAACAGTGGGCAAACGTGTATTGGGAATCCACTACACGCTAGAAGGAAAGCAGTACGATGATGACTTCATCGTACTAGATTTGGATGACAAATTTGATGTCATCCTCGCTCTGACATGGCTTAGAAAGTACCAGCCATGGGTTAGCTGGCAGCATCGATTCGTGAAGATACCTGCTGTTTGTTTATCAGATGGCCATCTGATGAACGTCTTGGAGCGTCCACAAGCGTGTGGATGTACTACGAGTGAGTGCGATGGCCTCACTTGTGGTACGGTCGTTAGTGCGATTGCACAAGATCACAGTGTAGAAGGCCACTGCACTGTGGAACCAGCTTCCGGCACCTGTGTAGAGACACAGGCTGCGCCGAAGGTTCACCACTCGAAGAGATCGAGTGGACTGGAACACGGATGCACACTAAGAAGGGTGCATTCGAGAAGAGAGACTATTGTTGTTCAGGATGAACAACACGTTGAAGCAAGATCGACTGACAGAGAGTCGATCGTAGAGCGAGCCCGATCGACTGAAAGAGAGTCGATCGAAGTGGACGTGACCGTGGTAGTACACTCAAAGTCAGTACACATAATGGAAGAAAGTTCCGGCGTTCCTGAGAGCAAACACTCCCGAGAAAGTTATGTTGAGGGTATGGATCCCCAACTACCTGCGGACGTGCTTTCCCAGGAAATCACCGAGACAGTGAATGTCTTGGTGAATGACGGATCAAGTGTAGGCGCTTATACACTTGATCTGGTTGCACCCCCGAAGTCAGCTTCAAAGGTAGTCAAGTTGCCAACGCTAGAATCTAAAAGATTCGTGCGAGATCTGCGAAGTGACAAGATCAAGCAGATCTGCATTCTCGTCACAGAGGACGAGTTCGTCGCCGTTATTCGGTCGGCCCAAGTGTTTGCTGAGAACGAACGGGTTCTCAGTAGCTCATCGATGAGCGAGAGTGTCCTCGATGAGAAGACTCGAATTGAGCTATACACGTCTCAATCTTGGGAGTCTTTGAAGACAAATTCTTTGTACAAGGATTTGGATGAATTCAAGGATGTTTTCCCGGAATCCGTGCCATGCGAGCTGCCCAAGGACAAAGGCACTCGGCATGAGATCGAACTGAAACCTGGGTCAAAATACTGTGTCATGAAGCAGTGGCCACTGCCTCGTGAACAGGTCACATCGATCGACAAATTCTTTGCTGATCGCTTAGGCTGGTCATGTGAGGGAATCAGCATCCCCACACAGCTCTCCTACCTTCTGTGTGCAAAAGGCCACAGGAGGGTGGCGGATAGTGCACGCATTCATCAAACTGAATGCTACAACAGTACCAGCTTGGACGCCGATACAGAGAAAGGACGTCATCATTGACGGTATGGAAAAAAGTACCATCTTTTCGTTCATGGATCTGATGATGGATTCTATCAGATCCTCATGCGTGAACGGGATATCCCTTACACAGCAGTGAGCACCCCCAGTTGTATGCTGTGGGAGTGGCTAGTGATGCTACAGGGTCCAAGTAACGCCCCTGAAACGTTCAACGAATGTGTTACGAATCTGTTGCGATCGGTGCGCGACTTTGCACCGAGTCACTATGACGATGTATTCGTCCATAGCCGGGCGATGGATAGAAAGACGGACGTGGAGGTTCATAGAATCCAAGTCCGGAAGGTTCTTACGCTAATGCGAGAGCAAAAGTTTTTCGGGAACCTCAAGAAGTACATACTCGCAGCGGACGAAATACCACATCTTGGCTGCATCGTGGGCAAAAACGGCGTACTCCCTGATTTGGAAAAGATCAAGGTGATTAGCGACTGGCCTGTGCCAGTCGACGTCAAGGGACTTCGAAAATTCCTTGGCTTGGAGGCGTACTTGCACAAGTACTCGCGCAACTACGCCAAGGATGACCGTACATCTCTCTCGTTTGTTAAAGAAAGACGAGAGGTGGTCGTGGAGCGCTGAGTGTCAGCACTCCTTTGAAGGTAAAAAAACTTGATACAATCGCCTGTGTTGGCGATTGTAGATCAGGGTAGGCCACTTCATGTGGTCTGTGACACCAGCGATTTTGCAATCGGCTGGCGTTCATGCAGTACGACTCAGACGGCGTTGAGCGCGTCGTCTGTTATCAATCGCGTCATCTGCAAGCAGCTGAGCGTAATGACCCGGTTCATGACAAGGAACTCCTTGCCATGAACTATGCACTGATTAAGTTTCGGTTACATCTCTTAGGAGATAGGCCCTTCATCGTTTATACCGACCATGCGTCGTTACGCACGGCCGTAAACAGTCCACACCTCTTGCAACGAATGGCGAGGTGGCTGTCTTTCTTCGCGGAGTACAATTTCTCCGTCGAGTATAAACCAGGACGACTTAATGTCGTCGCTGATGCTCTTTCGCGTTGGCCCGATTTCGAGCCGACTGCTCGACCCAACAGTAGGGGTGATCCCGCTGTCGCAACACTATCAGTGAGTGTTCCATCTTCGAATCTGCTCGACGACGTGCGGAAAGCATACACAGAAGATGAGTATCTTCTGCGATTGATGGATTAAGTATCTAATTTATGCAGTCAAGCTTATAAAATCTTGACGTCTTAATACAGCTCTTCAACCGAACGGTCTTCTGTTCGTGATAGACTGCTGT
This sequence comes from Peronospora matthiolae, assembly GCA_921007115.2. Taxonomy (NCBI): domain Eukaryota; phylum Oomycota; class Peronosporomycetes; order Peronosporales; family Peronosporaceae; genus Peronospora; species Peronospora matthiolae. Next base: position 1,415,067 of record CAKLBY020000035.1, on the reverse strand, counting down.
ATATACAGCAGCCAACGGCGACACACCTCGTGTTGTCGTTCCCGCTCATGATGATTTGCGATTGCGCATCATGTATGAGTGTCACGATGCCCCAACAAGTTGGCATCGCGGTAGAGAAAAGACTTAACTCGCGGCAAGTCGTGACTTCTACTGGCCCCGCCAATATGAGTTTGTGCGGAAGTACATTCGCGCTTGCAAAGTTTGTCAACGGGTGAAGCCTAGTCCTTCATACCGCGCACCCTTACAGCCTCTTCCGATTCCGGCAGAGTATTGGCAGTCCGTATCGATAGACTTCGTCTTCGATTTTCCCAAAGACGTTCATAAGAATACGGGTATTCTTGTGTTGATCGGTTCAGCAAGATGGTACATCTTGTTGCTGTACCGGAGTCAATTACAGCCCAGGGCTGTGCGCGTGTCTTCATCTATACTATCTTCCTACTTCATGGGTTACCCCGTGAACTCGTGTCTGATCGAGACCCCCGCTTCACAGCGGAGTTCTGGCAATCCGTGTTCCGTTCACTTGTAACACGTTTGACGATGTAAACTTCTGACCATCCCTAAACAGATGATCAGACGGAACGCGTCAACCGCGTCCTCGAAGAGATACTTCGAGGGTATGTCCACTCGTTTCAGAGCTGGAGTGAGTTCTTGCCGATGGCGGAATTCGCCATCAACAACTCGGTGCACGCGTCGACAACGCATGCACCGTTCTTCGTGAATGGCCTACGCCATCCACGTTTACCCGCCTTGTTATATTGTGACTCTAGTTTAAGGGGGGGTGGACTCGCTCGAACAAAAACCGATCTGGTTCTTGCTCATCACCCGTCGACAATGGTGTCGACGCGATGGATGCCGAGGTCGATGCGATCGATGTCGATGATGACGATGACGACGATGCTGGCATATTCAGCATCGCCAATGACCGCCAAAGTGAGGACGATGATACCCTCACTGGTGAAGACAAAGTTCTTTCAGCAGTGCACACGAAGCGCACTGCTGTTGACAAGGATGAATAAGCAGAGGCATTTCTGCTGACTCGCGAAGCGGTTGTACGCTTCGTTTAAGACTCGATTGCAGATGCGTTAGACAGACAGAAGCGAAACGCAGACAAACAAGGAAGAGAAAATGTTCTTTCATTTGATGCAAGAGACCTAGTTTTACTGTCTACAGTAAACCTACCAAAACACGCAGTGACGAACGTGGGCAGCAGTAAATTACTGCCCAAGTACATCGGTCCATTTCGTGTGTTGCGCCGAATGGGCAACGCATACACGATTGAACTGTCCCGTAAGATACGTACGCATCCTACGTTTTACGTCGGTCGTCTCCGCCCGTACTATCAGTACGAGCCCGTTTCGAGATGCGAAGAACACCTCCACGGTCGAGAGCCGAGACGACCCTCGAGTGGTCATGTTTCAACGAGCCAGTCTGGTCGACTAGCGAAGCGACCTGTTCACGCAGCTCAGCGATGTCTCGACGAGCAGCAGCCAGCTCATCACGAAGAGAACGAGTCGAACTTTCTTTCTCAAGTTGCGCGAACGCAAAAGCGGCACGATCTTCCGAACGATCGTGCGTTAGGGAATTGAAATTATCCCTCACAAGATCATGTAGCCCATAACGCCAAGATCGTTCATGAGCCAGGTCATCTTGCAACTATTCCGTTACACGGTTCAGCTTTTGAACGTCAAGCTGATCCAACCCTCGAGCCGGATCAGGTTTTCCCGCCGCCACCACATCCTTTGGTGGACTCAGTCGGTGGTCAACGCTTCCTGGTAAAGCTTATTTTGAGCCATTGCGATGTGAATGGCGTCCGGACGAGTTACCTCGTCCACTGGCGTGGCTATCCACCGGCGTGGGACAGCTGGAAGCCTCGTTTCCAGATGATTGTTGATGTCCTTGGTCTCGTCGAGCAGTATGACGAGACCCACCCGCTGCGTTCGAAAAAGGGCCGTCGGAAAATGACCTCCCCGAACGCGAGTACAGGGATTGCAAAGTGTCAATCCCTTCGGCCATCTCAGAAGAGATGCGCGCCCTCCAGTAGGGATCATTAGGGAGGAAGGCCTCTCCAGGAGCACGGTTCGAGTTGTCCAGGCAACCTGGACACGAATCACCCCACGAGAGACAGGGTAATCCTGCCTCTCTTGGAAGCCGGTGCAACTTGTACCGTACACCGACTGGGTAGCGTATCTCAAACGTGATGCGAGATGCATCAAGTTTGGCTAGGGCCAGGCCTCACGGCCAATGCACTCGATGTTATGGATGAGGGCATTCCATCCTTGCACCAAGGCTTTACCGTCTCGAACATGGCTGTAATTGTACCACCGATAATTAAAAAATGCATCGGTGAAGAATTCTTCCTCAGCACGGGTAGTTTCCGTGCTGGAGATAGGCAGGCAGATCTTCCTACAGCCGAACAACGGGATTTGATCCCGTTCGGTAGTCGTGCCGGTCAACCGTTCCAACTCTCTGGATGACGACATCCAAGGAAACTCCACTTGAGGAGCGTGGCGCAGGACATTAAGGTCCCTGGCCTCTTGATTGGAGCCAGCGTGAGCGCTGACACCAGTGATACCCCGATCCCTTGAGTTACTTCGCTCGTGGTGATGTATAGGTGCATCACGACCGTCTCCACGCGTCCTATCGTTGGATGGACTTGCGTGAGACAGAGATTCGTCGGAGTAGTCACTCGGTCATGATGCTGCCGCGCTGACCAGAGCCAGTCAGCCTGGCTTTTGCAGCGCCCGCCCCGGGTGATCCCGAGGCGTGTGGAGTCGCCTTCGAGCCGGATGCATCATCCGACTCGTCAGAATAGATGAGCTCTATTTCAGACTCGTCTGGATTACGATTCGAGGTACCCGCTGCAGACGCAACGGATGTACCTGTCGCACGTGGTGACTCACCACGTGGACAATTCACAACAACAGGCGACGAATCACCTGCTGCTGAGGCGTGAGAGGCACTTTCCGCGGCTGAACGCATGCGTACATCCGCCCGTCTTGCTGCTGCAGTAGCAACTCGCTTGGTTTTTTGAAACCATGCGTTGGATTGGCAAGTGAATGGAATTTGACCAACAAGTGCTCCCTTTCCCAGAGTGATCCAACCGTGGTCACCCTGTCCCAATCGATTCTAATTCAATCAACGGGTGATTGATGGTTAAGGGGGTGATGTAACGGGGTATCCCATTACATGATATTGATACCAAACGGTGTCAATTGGAAAATTGTCTAGCATGACGATGTCCTACCAGTATTATCCGGTTATGGGTAATACTGAAGGAATATTACCCCCTTTTAGAATAAGATTCATGCGCTGCTCCAAGATTGGTTGATATAAGACATATCAGCCATAGATTACCACCAATCGCTGCTAGACACACGCAATGAGTGGTGAGCAGGTTGTCGTCATACGACGACGTAGTTTAATATTGTTAGATAAAGATTAAAGTTATATTGGTAGCTTAACTTTATCAAATACAGTTCTCTTTTACCTTACTTAATCGAGTCGTTCAAGTAGCTTAGCTTCCTCTGCACGTACTAGTGTACGTGAAGTTTCGCGGCACCCCGAACAAAGGGCGCCCCATTACATTAACTATATTTATCACACTTCTCTTTTCCCCTTTACTTAAGCTAGTGATTTGAGTAGAATACATCCCTCTGCATGCACGAGCATACGTGAAGTTTCGTGGCATTCAAGCAAATGATGCCCCGTTACAACTGGCCAGACTTGGGTTGACTGAACACGAGGCTGCGTGCTCCCGACGTCACGTACACGTGGCGTGAGGAAGCACAGCGAAGTAGACAGAACTAAGAGTTCTGTTTAGGTAGTTAGTAGAACTATACGTAACATAGTTAAGCTTCTTTGTAATAGGGAGTTAGTAGAGCTGTATTTAACATAGTTTAGCTTCTTTGTAAATCATATTTGTCTTGATCTGACTATATTAAATTACAATCTCTCATGTGCATTGCTTGCACACCACCTATTGCGCTCGTCCGGCAGCGATTGGTGGCTAGTTTGGTTGATGCCGTGTCTACATCTAACAAAAAGTAGAGCATCCCGGAATTCTTACTCTTGGGGGTAATATTCCGCCAACATCACCTCTTCGTAAGTGATGTCCATTAGATGTTATCTAATTGGGTATTATTCAAAAATTGATCCATTCGTCTTAATTTTATGTAATGGGCCTACCCCGTTACATCACCCCCTAAACTATTAGTCATTACGAAGAAGTGATTTGATTGATTGGTGACATGTTGACCATTGTTTTGTCGCTCTGGGGAAAGTTAGAACTTGTTGGTCTTTTTCTTCTCATTCCAACTCAATGGCGCATATCAAGCTCGCCAATGCGCTGCGCGAGCAAGGCTGCATCTAACACGAATACACGGATGCGTGCATCAGGCAAACAAGCTACCCAAGACTCGGCAGCAAGCGTTTCATCGCCTAAAGCTCCTAATAAGCATACAGTAACACCAATTGTTGCAGGTGCATGTGGTCATCCACGTGCACATTTTTCACCTACAGCCTCGGCTGCGGGTGGTAGTCGTATGGACATCGACCCAAATTCGAGATTCGTTATTCGGGCGAGACGGACCCCCCCCGTCCGACTTGAGGTCGTCGACAAAGCCCGGCCGTAGGGTCGTAAATGCGGAAATGACGACCGATGTACCTCGTGGCAGTCTCGATATGCGCCGTGAAATGTTCGGCTCATCCGACGAGTCTGAGCACTCGTCGCGGAAATTGAACCGATTATGCTTGCATTACTATGATGCGAGTGCAAACTTGAGGACGCTATTCATTATAGTGATGCCGATGACTCTTCGCGGAGTCATCTCAGCCGTGGCGAAACCAGTTATTGCGGAGATGGTTGTACCAGGACTCATGTCGGTACTACGCAAGAGAATCAGGATTGTAACGCGCTAAGATCTGCTCGTTTAAAAAAACCACAAGTGCCTTCATTGCTCAATCTGAGATAGTGGTATGGTATATCACTGAAATTTTTTAGATACCGCTCTTTGATTCGTCAAAACTCTGCGGTCTTAATGTCAGTGCGAAAGACTATTGCATTAGTATTACATCGATGTCTTTTTCATACATCTATGGCACCACGGCAACCGCAACCGAGACGAGGTTGCGTTAGTGCAGGCCTGGAACTCTTTTATCGTCAACATCGAAAATGTTGGTCGTGAGGTTTGACTGGACAAGCTTATTGCAGCTCGCAATATGGATGATCAGAAGATGCCAACTGGTGCTCGGTTTGAGTTGCACTGTTTGTCCCGGGAGACAGGTTTACCTTGCCTCTCATGGAAAGAGAACTGTCAGAGTTGCGTTGACAGCTTTGTTCGCGCCCCTAGGAGGGCTTTCCTCTTCGTAGGTCCGACTAGAGGGTGCGCATCTCGCCCAAGATGCACCAAGGTGTCTAGTCCTTTGATATCTAAACGAAAGTGCCGGGTATTTGTTCGACGATAGAAGGGCGTGTCTCGTCATACTTCTTGACGAGACCGGACACACCCATCATCAGCTGGGAGACCCACTCCAAGCGTCTCGATAAGGGTGGATACCCCCGTCACTGGATGAGGTTTCTCGTCCTTGATCCTGAATCTTTATGTCGTTTTAACGAACGCTCCACGAAGAGGCGTCAACCACCGTGTGAGTCCAATAAAGGGAGTGGAGAAGGCGTAAAAACTCCTCCAAGTCGTTCGAATCCCTATCTCGACCTTCACGAGATGATTCGCGCAATCGTTGAATTGCGTGAGAATTCAATGCACGACAGGAACAGACGCTACGCTCTTATCGACTCTTTGCGGAAGCAACGCAAGGATCATGAGGCTGATAATGCGAAGGATCGTGCTAATTACGCCTTTGCACAACTTCAGGTCGAGGGTGATGTCCGTACCCTCGTTGACGACAAAAACAACAGCTCGCAAAGAGATATTTCAGTTAAATGAAGCGGTCTCTTCACTATGTGACCAGATTGATTACCTAGAGCGTGAGCGCAAGAATCCGATAGAGATTTATGAATGTGGAGCTATATTCATCATCGGAAGAGGGCTCGTACTGATAGTACGTACGGAAACTCTTTACAAAAAACGTAGGATGCCTACGTATCCTCCGTGGCAGCTCGATCGTGTACGTTGCCTTGTAGGCGCATCACACGAAAGGGCCAATGTGCTTAGCACTAGTTTACTGCTGCCTACGTTATCCACTACTTGTCTAGGTAGATATCCCAAAGTAGTAGGACTAAGTGCATCTATTAAATGAGCTAAGTGCCTCGATTAAATGAGCGAACATTTTCTCCTCCATTCGTGTCAGCGTTCCGTTTTTGCCAGTCCACCGCGTGAGCGATGGCTTCCTGCACGAAACGGATCACTGCTTCTCTAGCCAGCAAAATCCTTCCGCTGAAGATACATCGTTTTGTTCAGTTTCCCTTGTGCGAAGCGTAGAAAGAGTTCTTTCCTCTTTCTTTACGTCAGCGAGGGTGTCATAATCCTCGCTGGAATTGTCGTTGGCGATGCTGAAAATACCAGCACCGTCATCATCATCTGAATCAACATTAGCTTCATCGATACTATTGTGCTGATCCTCTTCTTCAATGCCGAACTGATCGAAATCGTCATTATGCGTGGCGACTTAAGCGTCAACACGTGATGATCTAGAGCTAAATCTATTGTCCTCGAGATATTCCCTCCACCCCTTATAGAAGAGTCATACTATAAGAGGGTATGCAGATACGGATGGTGTTAGCCATTTAAAAAGAACGGTGTGTGCTGAGTTGACGCATGCACCAAATTGTTGATGGCAAATTCCACCATAGGGAATAATTTGCTCCAACCCCAAAAAGAGTGAACGTATTCCCGAAGCACCTGTTCGTGGACACGGTTTGCATGATCCTTCTGACGATCTATTCAATGATGGTCAGATGTTGACATGTTCAATAGCGCTCCAAGCAATCGAAACACGGAACACCGAAATTCCTTCATGAACCGAGGGTCATGGTTAGACACGAGATTATGGGTTAATTCGTAAAGTCAAAATAACGGATCGAAAAAGACACGAGCACAGCCCTGTGCCGTGATCGACTCGGGTACAGCAGCAATAAGCACCATCTTGCTGAAACGGTCCACGAACAAATGAATTATCATTATTCTTGTGGTCGTCTACGGGAAGACCGAAGACGAAGTCCATAGAAACAGACTACCAGGACTCTGTCAGGACAGGTAGAGGCTGTAATAGTGCACGGGGAGAACGACTAGTTTTCACCCGTTAGCACAGATCTCGCAAGCATAAATTTACTTGCTTACATCCTGACTCTGGCAGGGACATAAATTTTACGATTTACCATGGGTTAAGTCTTTTGTCTACCACGATGGCCACTATTGGGCATCGTGATACTCATGCATCATGCAACCGCGTATTATTATGAGCGGGGGCGACGCCACGAGGCGTATCGCCGGAAACGGCTGCAGAGAACAGCAACCAGTTGCGTATCTTATACCGATCTGATGACGGACAAAACAAAACCAATACGATATTTATAGTTGTAAGATTTGGGTTTTACTGGTGACCCATCAAGCGTAAAAGATCGTGATCCTCCGCGTAGGCCTTTCTTTCGTCGCCAAGTAACGTTGACGATGGGACACTGACTATGAGTGTTGCAACAATGGGCTTCTACTCATTGCTGATTGCGCGCCCGGCTAAAAATCGGGTCGGCGCAAAAGCGCCTCAGCGAAATCATTCAGTCGTCTATAGTAAATACTCGAAAGAGAAGTTGTACTGTCCGAAAAAGAAATACAGCCACCGCGCTATTGTTTGCTAAAGTTGTGGACTGCATACGGCCGTGCGTAGTCACGCATCTTCCGTATAATAGATGAACGGTATATTTCCTAAAAGATAGACACAGTATTGCATGTTTCATAATAGATTTCCTTGTTATGCACTACTTATTTAAGCTCATCAGATTGTAGGTGACGCGCTCTGCGTCATCTGTATCAAATTGCATCAATGCACAGTCAATTGCAAAATCGCTGGTGTCACAGACCACGTGGAACGGTCTGTCCTGATGCGCACTCTACAGTATGGGTGATTTCATCAAGCTTTGCTTAATACCTACAAAGAAGCGCTAACAGTCAGCGTTTTATGACCACTTCATTTTGTTTCGTGAGCAGACAAGAAATTTGCATATATAATTCAGCGTAAATGAGTGAGGTTGTTGTGCAAGTATCGCTAGCCCAAGAAGCTTTCTTAGTCCCTTGACATCGACTGGCATAGTCCAGTCGCTGATCCCATTGATATTTACGGGATCAGCGCTTACGTCGTGTTTACCCATGATGCACTAGAAATGTGGTAATTCGCTAGCCCCGAATATGCACTATTCACGGGTAGGCATTCAACTTATGCTTCCACATAAGTTGAAAGCCTGACGAACGTGTGTTCTGTAAACTTCCACGTCTGTCTCATCATCCACAGCCCGGCAACGGAAGAAGACATCGTTAAAGTAACTTGGTTCGAAGTCTCGCACCAATTGCAAAGTATTCGTAACATATCTGTTAAAAGTTGCAGGGGGCGTTACTCAGTCCGTGTGGTATCACTAGTTACTCCCTTATCATACCGCTGGTGGTGATAATTTACTGTGCACGGGACGTTCCGTTCAGACACGAGAATTTGATGGGACCCATCTATCAGATCCATGGACGAAAAGATGGTGCTTTTTGCCATACCGTCTACGTTTACGTCCTTTCTCGGTATCAGCGTCAGATCCGATACCGTTGCAGCATTCAACTCGTTTATGCGTGCACTATCTGCCCTCCTCCTGTGGCCTTTCGGACACAGCAGAACAGAGAACTGTGAGAGGAAGTTGATTCCCTCACTTGACCCACTGCATAGCGATCGGCAGAGGGCTTGTCGATCGCAAGTACTTGTTCACGAGGCAGTGGTCACTTCTTTATAACACAGTGCTCCGAGCCCGATTTGCGCTTGATTCTGTGTCAAGTGTTTTCATCTTCAGGCAGCTCGCATGGCACGCATTCAAAAAAAAATCTTGAATTCACCCAAATTCTTATACAAAGGATTTGCATGAGTTGACTCCCAGAATTGAGACGTGTATTGTTTAAATCGAGTGTTTTCATCGAGGACATTTTTTTTCATCGATGAGCTGCTGAGAACCCGTTCTTTCTCCACAAATACTGTTTCCTACAGAAACGGTCACATACTTATCCTACGTGAAGAGCGTGCAGATCTGTTTGAGCTTTCCACTAAGCAGATCACTCAGAAAATGTGGAAAAGCCGATCGAGATTGGGTCTTAAAGCCAAGTCGATTTAGCTAAGTACGAGGTGAATTGGCCAAATCTCTCGTTAGATGATATCCAGCTATCGGGGTGTAACCGTTGGTAAGACCCAACGGGCTTAATCCCATCTAGTCTGCACCAAATCCCATATTTTAAAAATGTCAAAGGACCGCGATCGAGGGACCGCGATCCGGTGTGGGCCACTTGATATAGAAGGATCTCAAATTAATTCGGCATGGATAAGACACGTGATGGTCAATCCTGACATATGGAGTAGGCGTATTTATAATTTTGGGTTTTGGATGGTCAACAGTAAAGAGTTCAATTTGCTCCTAAACACGTACGTATCGTTCTTCTTCCAGGTTGGATATTTTGACCTCCCGACGTCAGAAACTGCGACAACTTCGACAACAACGGCGGGAAGATCACTCCTGAAGCTATTTGGCCAGGCAACTTGAACTTTGACATCATGGGCATGAAGATAACTCCTGGAGGCATAGGCCAGGCGTTCAAGGACTCTCAACACATCCCAACTGCGATAAGACGCAGGCAACCCTACTGATTTTTGTACAAGATCGCGAGACAGCTTAAGTGGTTAGAAGGCTCACGTCTCAAGTACCCATTTTTGGCACAAAGCGACCAAGGCTAATCGCGGCGACTTTATGAGAGCGCCAACCAAGAACACGCGATCAGGTGAGGAATTTCCACCCGATCGACACCAAATTATAAAACGGTCAAGTTCAGCATCAAGTCAAGTCCACATAAAAAAGTTCAACCCGATCTACCGACGGGTACAAAAGGTGAGGAGAAAATTAGTTCAAGCTGAATTATATTAACCACTCGTTCAGCTGGTTGTCTGGGCGCCAGTGTAGAATCTGGATCGCCTCAAAAATTAGCAAAGCTAACTCCACCACAGAACATTTTCTCTCCCAGCGGTTAAAAAACGGGTTATTTTAAGTCAACATTAAAGACCAAGATAGATCAAGCGTATAAGCGCCTAAGCTTAATCCTTCATTTACCAAAATGCTCAATGTATTTGTTTCTTCCTTTGAACTTGTTTCCTTAGGTTGCTGAGATCCTGTTCTTTCAGCATGTAACTCTGAAGATTTTTTCCTAAAGCACGTGATGACTTATTCCCACGACGTATTCTGAATATGGCTGTGCAATAACAGTCGGGTTCCTATCCCTTATGGTCTATTATTCAGTAGACCTTGGATCACCATGTTGCCCTGCGTGGAAAACTAATTTAATCTTCTCAAGATGTTATAGCTAGGCATGCATCCACGTCTCGATCATCTTGACTTATTCGATTGGTATAATTTATGTGCTGCATGTACTTCTGCGTAGCCACTAGGAATTTGCTTCATAGTAAAGAAATCAGCTACACTGAAGTCTTGTGCAGTCGTGCTAACGATCGTTTCGCAATTGAGGCCATCGCACTCACTCGCAGTTCATTCACACGCTTGTGAACGCGCCATGAGGTTCATCAATTGGAAATCTGATAACATGCGGCAGGCATATTCATGGATAATGTTGCCAGCTGACCCTTGGCTCGCATTTTCTCAGCAGGGGTAACCATTTGATGACATCAAATTTATCGTGTTGATCCAGTATGATGAAACCATCAGCGTACTGCAAATCTTCCTACTTGTAGTAAATTATCACTTCACATTTCGCATCACTGCTATTGAAATGCCTGTGGCAAGGAACACGGTTTTTTTTGTTAAAGGGATGTTGCGCTCAACGAGCTTAAGCCTACGACCCTCTAGAGACTGGCGACGAACAAAGTTGCTTGACGCCCCACAGTCGACTAGGTCAGAAGTGACAAATAAAACAAAAGTTGCAACTTAAGATGGTGAGTGAAATCTCAGCACCAGATGCAGAGATACACAATGATCGTGTATCGAGAGCAACTGTCGTCAAGAAAATTTAAAACTCGATTGAGGTTGCTGGTTCAGTGTATCACTACGCCTCAACAAACACCAACCATTTTTAGTATTCAGCTTTGCTGTTGCGGATTCGCAACCATGTTGGACCTAATCCCATTGTCCGGTTTAATAAAGAGCCGATCATTTCGCTCAGTATTGTATTATTCTGGGTGTAAAGAAATACACTCGTAAGCGTGGTGTTGCAACTTCTGGTAGTGATTGCAGCTCTTTAATCGCTCGTTGTTTTGAAGTGTGATCTTTCTTGCTTTCAACGTAACAGAGGTCCATTGGTTTTGAACCTCCGGTATCTTGTCGTCGTGGTGAAAGAAAAAGCCATAGCTAACATGCGTCTGTTTCATGCTAAAGTATTCCTGTTCCGAAGCTTAGATTGCTTGTTCAAGCGTATGCAACTCTAAGTGAAACAGGCGGTTCCTGACGGGATTATCTGCGAGCCCTTTCATGAACACAGTTATCAACCTGTGTTTATGTAATGAATTAGCAGCTATACTACTCGCGAGGAGTAGCAAATGTTAAGCAAAAGCGTGCACATCACGCTTACACTGATTGAGTTCAGAAGATCAGGTCAAATCCTGAACTCTTATCTCGTGGCGGCTCAAAGTATGTTTGAGCCGGGTTTTTGAAGACCCCCAGAGACTTATAAGCCTATGTGTCGCTTATCTTCAGCCCTGAGGCCAAAGTATTGGCACGTCCCGCCAAGTGGGATTGAGAAAATGTGAGTTTTATTTGCCCATCGTCGACACGTCGTGCCTTTATTTATGTGTCTAGTTCGACCAAAAATAACAACATTGGGTCTTCCTAGACTCCTCTGTACTCGGAGATGTCAACCTTCATGGTTTTGGGACGACTCGTGTGTGTCACCCCGCCTGCAGAAGCATTGAATAACTACTGCATTAGCAGCTTTATCTGTTAGGATACGAGTTCTCCCAATATATATCTCGGCATGTTGAGAACCTTGCTGGTGAAGAAAGGCTACTTTCTCTGTTTCAGCGACAATTTCATCTTTAATGAACCTGGATGTAGAGGTATGTTGTTGGTCACTGTCGAAAGACTCCATCATGGCGCTAATGGCAATACTACTACGGTAGAACGCAAACGGCCTACCGTTTTACACTCGGTACCACGCAAATGGGTAAAGTCTTCTCGCGTGGCGTATAAGCTCTCCTTCTCATCCAATTTGTTCATGTTAGATGAGGTAATTGTCGTCTGTAGACGGACTATAAATTGTTATCAGGTGCAATAGAGCACTCCCTTACCAAAGGACTGGAAAAAATTTGTGCTGACTGAACACAAGGCTGCGTGCTCCCGACGTCACGTACACGAGGCGTGAGGAAGCGCAGCGAAGTAGACAGAACTGAGAGTTCTGTTTAGGTAGTTAGTAGAACTGTATTTAACGTAGTTTAGCTTCTTTGTAATAGGGAGTTAGTAGGACTGTAGTTAACATAGTTTACCTTCTTTGTAAATCATATTTGTCTTGATCTGACTATATTAAATTACAATCTCTCATGTGCATTGCTTGCACACCACCTATTGCGCTCGTCCGGCAGCGATTGGTGGCTAGTTTGGTTGATGCCGTGTCTACATCTAACAAAAAGTAGAGCATCCCGGAATTCTTACTCTCGGGGGTAATATTCCGCCAACATCACCTCTTCGTAAGTGATGTCCATTAGATGTTATCTAATTGGGTATTATTCAAAAATTGATCCATTCGTCTTAATTTTATGTAATGGGCTCATCCCGATACAAGAACTGTATTTAATATAGTTAATCTTGTGTCATTCAAAATTTAATTAGTCTTGAGTTCACGAAATCTTGATAGTAACATGCATTGTAACTATCTGCTAACCACTCATTGCGTTCTTCTGTCGTGGCTCGGCATAATTGATTAGTATCGTAAATTTATGTCGACCAATGAGCAGTGCAATGCTTCTGCAACACAATATTACTCATTTAGCCAGTGTGGTGAGAACATGCTGTTTGTCATAAAATGACTTAATATTCAGCTTGCGTAAACTATCACGGAGGCACTCTGTCACATAGTGTGAATGAATATTCTACTTCTGTAGCGAATGCCACACGCACGCAGTTTACAATTTTTTTGTCTACATGCCATACGACAGAGCCAACTAAAAGCTTTCATCAAGTTCAAATAAAAATTCGCCTGTGCATCCCTCGATGTCGGTCCGCGTAGCCAAGATCTCTTACTTTTCGAGCATTACCTCAGTAACTTTGTTGTTGTTGAGGTATCCCCCGGTCCGTAGACCGAAATAGACCAAACAGCGATATCCAAGGATGGATTCCCAGCTTTGGGAGCCACTATTTGGCTTAACTAATCGACTCGCCCCCACATGTGTCGATCCATGAACCTCACGGTCCCGACGCCTGTGATCATCCACTCGGCCACAAGGATCGACCATCACTTAAGTTAACTGGCGTGTGAAATTCGACACAAAATACTTCTTTCTTGTTCAAGCGTGCTTCCCCTCCGTAGATCGCACAAGGCGAAGCAAAAAAATATCAGCAGAAGCAAGAAAGGAATTGTTACTGTTACGGGGCACCCTTTGTTTGGGTGCCACTAAACTTCACGTACACTAGTACGTGCAGAGAAAGCTAATCTATCCAAACAGCTAGTTTGAGTAAAGGGTAAAAAGAGAACTGTATTTGGTATAGTTAAGCTAACAATATAACTTAGTCTTTATCTAACTATATTAAACTACGTCGTCGTATGACGACGACCTGCTCACCACTCACTGTGCGCGTCTAGCAGCGATTGGTGGTAATCTATGGCTGATATGGCTTATATCAACCAATCTTGGAGCAGCGCATGAATCTTATTCTAAAAGGGGGTAATATTCCTTCAGTATTACCCATAACCGGATAATACTGGTAGGACATCGTCATGCTAGACAATTTTCCAATTGACACCGTTTGGTATCAATATCATGTAATGGGATACCCCGTTACATCACCCCCTTAACCATCAATCACCCGTTGATTGAATTAGAATCGATTGGGACAGGGTGACCACGGTTGGATCACTCTGGGAAAGGGAGCACTTGTTGGTCAAATTCCATTCACTTGCCAATCCAACGCATGGTTTCAAAAAACCAAGCGAGTTGCTACTGCAGCAGCAAGACGGGCGGATGTACGCATGCGTTCAGCCGCGGAAAGTGCCTCTCACGCCTCAGCAGCAGGTGATTCGTCGCCTGTTGTTGTGAATTGTCCACGTGGTGAGTCACCACGTGCGACAGGTACATCCGTTGCGTCTGCAGCGGGTACCTCGAATCGTAATCCAGACGAGTCTGAAATAGAGCTCATCTATTCTGACGAGTCGGATGATGCATCCGGCTCGAAGGCGACTCCACACGCCTCGGGATCACCCGGGGCGGGCGCTGCAAAAGCCAGGCTGACTGGCTCTGGTCAGCGCGGCAGCATCATGACCGAGTGACTACTCCGACGAATCTCTGTCTCACGCAAGTCCATCCAACGATAGGACGCGTGGAGATGGTCGTGATGCACCTATACATCACCACGAGCGAAGTAACTCAAGGGATCGGGGTATCACTGGTGTCAGCGCTCACGCTGGCTCCAATCAAGAGGCCAGGGACCTTAATGTCCTGCGCCACGCTCCTCAAGTGGAGTTTCCTTGGATGTCGTCATCCAGAGAGTTGGAACGGTTGACCGGCACGACTACCGAACGGGATCAAATCCCGTTGTTCGGCTGTAGGAAGATCTGCCCGCCTATCTCCAGCACGGAAACTACCCGTGCTGAGGAAGAATTCTTCACCGATGCATTTTTTAATTATCGGTGGTACAATTACAGCCATGTTCGAGACGTTAAAGCCTTGGTGCAAGGATGGAATGCCCTCATCCATAACATCGAGTGCATTGGCCGTGAGGCCTGGCCCTAGCCAAACTTGATGCATCTCGCATCACGTTTGAGATACGCTACCCAGTCGGTGTACGGTACAAGTTGCACCGGCTTCCAAGAGAGGCAGGATTACCCTGTCTCTCGTGGGGTGATTCGTGTCCAGGTTGCCTGGAAAACTCGAACCGTGCTCCTGGAGAGGCCTTCCTCCCTAATGATCCCTACTGGAGGGCGCGCATCTCTTCTGAGATGGCCGAAGGGATTGACACTTTGCAATCCCTGTACTCGCGTTCGGGGAGGTCATTTTCCGACGGCCCTTTTTCGAACGCAGCGGGTGGGTCTCGTCATACTGCTCGACGAGACCGAGGACATCAACAATCATCTGGAAACGAGGCTTCCAGCTGTCCCACGCCGGTGGATAGCCACGCCAGTGGACGAGGTAACTCGTCCGGACGCCATTCACATCGCAATGGCTCAAAATAAGCTTTACCAGGAAGCGTTGACCACCGACTGAGTCCACCAAAGGATGTGGTGGCGGCGGGAAAACCTGATCCGGCTCGAGGGTTGGATCAGCTTGACGTTCAAAAGCTGAACCGTGTAACGGAATAGTTGCAAGATGACCTGGCTCATGAACGATCTTGGCGTTATGGGCTACATGATCTTGTGAGGGATAATTTCAATTCCCTAACGCACGATCGTTCGGAAGATCGTGCCGCTTTTGCGTTCGCGCAACTTGAGAAAGAAAGTTCGACTCGTTCTCTTCGTGATGAGCTGGCTGCTGCTCGTCGAGACATCGCTGAGCTGCGTGAACAGGTCGCTTCGCTAGTCGACCAGACTGGCTCGTTGAAACATGACCACTCGAGGGTCGTCTCGGCTCTCGACCGTGGAGGTGTTCTTCGCATCTCGAAACGGGCTCGTACTGATAGTACGGGCGGAGACGACCGGCGTAAAACGTAGGATGCGTACGTATCTTACGGGACAGTTCAATCGTGTATGCGTTGCCCATTCGGCGCAACACACGAAATGGACCGATGTACTTGGGCAGTAATTTACTGCTGCCCACGTTCGTCACTGCGTGTTTTGGTAGGTTTACTGTAGACAGTAAAACTAGGTCTCTTGCATCAAATGAAAGAACATTTTCTCTTCCTTGTTTGTCTGCGTTTCGCTTCTGTCTGTCTAACGCATCTTCAATAGAGTCTTAAACGAAGCGTACAACCGCTTCGCGAGTCAGCAGAAATGCCTCTGCTTATTCGTCCTTGTCAACAGCAGTGCGCTTCGTGTGCACTGCTGAAAGAACTTTGTCTTCACCAGTGAGGGTATCATCGTCCTCACTTTGGCGGTCATTGGCGATGCTGAATATGCCAGCATCGTCGTCATCGTCATCATCGACATCGATCGCATCGACCTCGGCATCTATCGCGTCGACACCATTGTCGACGGGTGATGAGCAAGAACCAGATCGGTTTTTGTTCGAGCGAGTCCACCCCCCCTTAAACTAGAGTCACAATATAACAAGGCGGGTAAACGTGGATGGCGTAGGCCATTCACGAAGAACGGTGCATGCGTTGTCGACGCGTGCACCGAGTTGTTGATGGCGAATTCCGCCATCGGCAAGAACTCACTCCAGCTCTGAAACGAGTGGACATACCCTCGAAGTATCTCTTCGAGGACGCGGTTGACGCGTTCCGTCTGATCATCTGTTTAGGGATGGTCAGAAGTTTACATCGTCAAACGTGTTACAAGTGAACGGAACACGGATTGCCAGAACTCCGCTGTGAAGCGGGGGTCTCGATCAGACACGAGTTCACGGGGTAACCCATGAAGTAGGAAGATAGTATAGATGAAGACACGCGCACAGCCCTGGGCTGTAATTGACTCCGGTACAGCAACAAGATGTACCATCTTGCTGAACCGATCAACACAAGAATACCCGTATTCTTATGAACGTCTTTGGGAAAATCGAAGACGAAGTCTATCGATACGGACTGCCAATACTCTGCCGGAATCGGAAGAGGCTGTAAGGGTGCGCGGTATGAAGGACTAGGCTTCACCCGTTGACAAACTTTGCAAGCGCGAATGTACTTCCGCACAAACTCATATTGGCGGGGCCAGTAGAAGTCACGACTTGCCGCGAGTTAAGTCTTTTCTCTACCGCGATGCCAACTTGTTGGGGCATCGTGACACTCATACATGATGCGCAATCGCAAATCATCATGAGCGGGAACGACAACACGAGGTGTGTCGCCGTTGGCTGCTGTATATACAGCAGTCTATCACGAACAGAAGACCGTTCGGTTGAAGAGCTGTATTAAGACGTCAAGATTTTATAAGCTTGACTGCATAAATTAGATACTTAATCCATCAATCGCAGAAGATACTCATCTTCTGTGTATGCTTTCCGCACGTCGTCGAGCAGATTCGAAGATGGAACACTCACTGATAGTGTTGCGACAGCGGGATCACCCCCTACTGTTGGGTCGAGCAGTCGGCTCGAAATCGGGCCAACGCGAAAGAGCATCAGCGACGACATTAAGTCGTCCTGGTTTATACTCGACGGAGAAATTGTACTCCGCGAAGAAAGACAGCCACCTCGCCATTCGTTGCAAGAGGTGTGGACTGTTTACGGCCGTGCGTAACGACGCATGGTCGGTATAAACGATGAAGGGCCTATCTCCTAAGAGATGTAACCGAAACTTAATCAGTGCATAGTTCATGGCAAGGAGTTCCTTGTCATGAACCGGGTCATTACGCTCAGCTGCTTGCAGATGACGCGATTGATAACAGACGACGCGCTCAACGCCGTCTGAGTCGTACTGCATGAACGCCAGCCGATTGCAAAATCGCTGGTGTCACAGACCACATGAAGTGGCCTACCCTGATCTACAATCGCCAACACAGGCGATTGTATCAAGTTTTTTTTTACCTTCAAAGGAGTGCTGACACTCAGCGCTCCACGACCACCTCTCGTCTTTCTTTAACAAACGAGAGAGATGTACGGTCATCCTTGGCGTAGTTGCGCGAGTACTTGTGCAAGTACGCCTCCAAGCCAAGGAATTTTCGAAGTCCCTTGACGTCGACTGGCACAGGCCAGTCGCTAATCACCTTGATCTTTTCCAAATCAGGGAGTACGCCGTTTTTGCCCACGATGCAGCCAAGATGTGGTATTTCGTCCGCTGCGAGTATGTACTTCTTGAGGTTCCCGAAAAACTTTTGCTCTCGCATTAGCGTAAGAACCTTCCGGACTTGGATTCTATGAACCTCCACGTCCGTCTTTCTGTCCATCGCCCGGCTATGGACGAATACATCGTCATAGTGACTCGGTGCAAAGTCGCGCACCGATCGCAACAGATTCGTAACACATTCGTTGAACGTTTCAGGGGCGTTACTTGGACCCTGTAGCATCACTAGCCACTCCCACAGCATACAACTGGGGGTGCTCACTGCTGTGTAAGGGATATCCCGTTCACGCATGAGGATCTGATAGAATCCATCATCAGATCCATGAACGAAAAGATGGTACTTTTTTCCATACCGTCAATGATGACGTCCTTTCTCTGTATCGGCGTCCAAGCTGGTACTGTTGTAGCATTCAGTTTGATGAATGCGTGCACTATCCGCCACCCTCCTGTGGCTTTTTGCACACAGAAGGTAGGAGAGCTGTGTGGGGATGCTGATTCCCTCACATGACCAGCCTAAGCGATCAGCAAAGAATTTGTCGATCGATGTGACCTGTTCACGAGGCAGTGGCCACTGCTTCATGACACAGTATTTTGACCCAGGTTTCAGTTCGATCTCATGCCGAGTGCCTTTGTCCTTGGGCAGCTCGCATGGCACGGATTCCGGGAAAACATCCTTGAATTCATCCAAATCCTTGTACAAAGAATTTGTCTTCAAAGACTCCCAAGATTGAGACGTGTATAGCTCAATTCGAGTCTTCTCATCGAGGACACTCTCGCTCATCGATGAGCTACTGAGAACCCGTTCGTTCTCAGCAAACACTTGGGCCGACCGAATAACGGCGACGAACTCGTCCTCTGTGACGAGAATGCAGATCTGCTTGATCTTGTCACTTCGCAGATCTCGCACGAATCTTTTAGATTCTAGCGTTGGCAACTTGACTACCTTTGAAGCTGACTTCGGGGGTGCAACCAGATCAAGTGTATAAGCGCCTACACTTGATCCGTCATTCACCAAGACATTCACTGTCTCGGTGATTTCCTGGGAAAGCACGTCCGCAGGTAGTTGGGGATCCATACCCTCAACATAACTTTCTCGGGAGTGTTTGCTCTCAGGAACGCCGGAACTTTCTTCCATTATGTGTACTGACTTTGAGTGTACTACCACGGTCACGTCCACTTCGATCGACTCTCTTTCAGTCGATCGGGCTCGCTCTACGATCGACTCTCTGTCAGTCGATCTTGCTTCAACGTGTTGTTCATCCTGAACAACAATAGTCTCTCTTCTCGAATGCACCCTTCTTAGTGTGCATCCGTGTTCCAGTCCACTCGATCTCTTCGAGTGGTGAACCTTCGGCGCAGCCTGTGTCTCTACACAGGTGCCGGAAGCTGGTTCCACAGTGCAGTGGCCTTCTACACTGTGATCTTGTGCAATCGCACTAACGACCGTACCACAAGTGAGGCCATCGCACTCACTCGTAGTACATCCACACGCTTGTGGACGCTCCAAGACGTTCATCAGATGGCCATCTGATAAACAAACAGCAGGTATCTTCACGAATCGATGCTGCCAGCTAACCCATGGCTGGTACTTTCTAAGCCATGTCAGAGCGAGGATGACATCAAATTTGTCATCCAAATCTAGTACGATGAAGTCATCATCGTACTGCTTTCCTTCTAGCGTGTAGTGGATTCCCAATACACGTTTGCCCACTGTTACGGATGCGCCTGTAGCAAGGCACACCGTCATCCTCGTTGGAGGGAACTTTCGCTCAACATAGTTCAGCCTACTATCCTAGCGATCGGCGTCAAATAAAACTGTTCGACGCCTCATGGTCAACTAGGTCGCTAAGTGACATTTCACTTGTCACTTCGATCTTCAAAGTGATGAGAGACTCCTCATCACTAGGGGCAGTAACACATAGAGACTGCGTGTTGGGAGCAATCTTCGTCAATAGTCCTGCAAATTATCTTGACGTTGCTGGATCAACAGGGTGCTCCGTTCCTACTGACCCTGACCGTTTTTGACGGTCCGACTTGCTGTCGCGACTTAGCGACATGGTCGGACCCACGCCGTGGACCTTTCCTTGTCCAACGGTGGTCATCACGTCCTGTCTCTGGACGTGTTGCGGTGCTTGGGACACTACACTCATGACCGTAGTGTCCAATCTTCTGACAGCGATGACATCTTTCCGTTCGCTTGTGACTCAAAGAGCGAGAGTTCTCGCTCTCGATGTAACAGAGGTCCATTGGTTCGGGACTTCCTGTTTCCTGTCGCCTCGTCGGACGATAGTTGGGCGAGGGAGCCTGAGACTGTCTCAGACTGAAGTCTTCTTGTTCCGCATACGCTATCGCCCTTTCCAGCGTATGGAAATCCTCTCGGAACATTTAGGTCTTCACCGGCCCATCCACAAGGCCGTAAATGAACACGTTGATGAGCGTGTGCTCATCAACAGGGTTCTCCGTAACGCGACTCGCAAGGTAGCGTAGGTTTTGTGCATAAGCGTGCACGTCACGCTTACCTTGCTTGAGCCTCAAGAGTGCAGAGCGTGCTCTGAACTCGGCTCTCGGTGGCTCAAACGTCTCTTTGAGCCGAGACTATAAGATCTCCAACGACTCAAACACGTTTAAGTCGTGAGGCTTAAGCCCTAAGGCCCAAGTCTTTGCTCGTCCCGTCAAATTTGACAGGGTGAGGGGTGACTTGCATCTCGTCACCCTCGATGTGATGGGCTCTGATGGCGTCGTCTAACTCGACGAACCATCTCCAAAGAAAATCTTCATCGGTTCCCTAATACCTTGAGATATTAATCTTCAAGGTTTCGGGTCGACGCATGTGCGTCGGCCCGCCCATCGACTGGTGAGAGCCTTGCTGCTGTAGCAAGGCTATCTTCTGTCGTTCGACGGCAAGTTCCCCTTTCAGGAACTTGTTGATAGCAGCATGTTGCTGGTCTCTGCTTAGAGACTCCAACATACCACTGATGGCGGGTTCGCCCATGAGCAAACTCATACGGCCGACTACCTCCCATTCTGAGTCACTCAGATGGGAGTAGCCTTCACGTGTGAAGTGAAAGCTGTCGTCTTCTACGTCCAACATGTTCATGTTGGACGGACACTAAGTAGTCGTTGGACGGACTACGAAGTGCTACCAGGTGTAACGGGGCACCCTTCGTTCGGGGTGCGCGAAACTTCACGTACACTAGTACGTGCAGAGGAAGCTAATCTACTCTACAACTATGTTGAGTAAAGGTAAAAAGAGAACTGTATTTGATATAGTTAACCTACCAATATAACTTTAATCTTTATCTAACAATATTAAATTACGTCGTCGTATGACGACAACCTCATCGCCACTCATTGCGTGCGTCTAGCAGCGATATGTGGTAATCCATGGTTGATACGTCTTATAAAACCAATCTTGGAGCAGCGCATGAATCTTATTCTAAAAGGGGATAATATTCCTTCAATATTATCCACCTCAGGTAATATTGGTAGGATATTGTCAAGCTAGTCAATATCATGAAACGGCCTACCCCATTACAGTTACAGTCTGCCCTGCTCTAGACGCACCTTCCTTTGCTAACGATGCATGACCACCAATGTATAGCTTCCACGCTTCGACCACTGAGTCCAGACAGCAAATCTGCCGCTAGGTGTATACTGGGAACCTCAAAAGCTGATTACTTGTGCTGTAACTTCTCGACTCGTTCGCGATATTCGACTTTTAGTCAAGTTCGTAGCAAAAGTTACCTGATCGACCTTGTCTGTCTCGGTGAATGCTCCTTATTAAACACCTTCCTCGGTATTGTTGCCTGTTTTTTCTCGTCCTTCAAGCTTTGTTCAATGTCGCTGTCGCCCAGTTGTTGTCCACCCAGTCGTAGCCGTCGGAGGGTTTCCAGCATTTTCCCGTGCACGTCGTTTCGCTTGAGTTGCTCATTATGTTGTGCCGCAACACGACGGGCTCGATTGACAAGACGCGACACGCAAATTGGTGTCGAGGACCAAATTGAGTGTCGCAGCTGGTCGGCCAACTCGGGATGCCAACGCCTGGGCTGAACGAAGAAGTAAAGTCTCCATTGTCGCTCTTTTGCCGCTTCTAAAGCTCATGAAATACAGAGTACTGCGACGAATATCGAGCGCTCGCTTGTGTTTGCAAATAGATGGCCTGAGCTTCAGTTGACAGGTAAGATCACTGATGTCTGATACAGCTGCAGCTGCAGTAAGTCGCTGGGATCGCCATGGATCGCAGAATTAGCTCGCTTACTAGTAGAGTCAAGCAGTAACATACATGCAAGTGTGGAGTCCAAAGCATCACATGAAAGCCTCGGACGTGGTAGGTTTGGATCGCGAGCCAAAGAGCGAAGAGGCTCGGAAGTCCGTGTTTAATGTCAGAGTTTAGTAGACGTCCATCGCGAGACAAGGATAAGCTAACCGACCACAATCGGACTATCCAGTAGCAACAGATCCAGCGCTCTGTTGACGCGCTAGCAGCAGTGGTACCGCTCGACATGGAAGAGACGCATATCTTGCACATTTACCATGCGCAGTTAGTCACACATACGGCGAAACGCTCACGATCGCTGGACGTTTTGTGGGTCTTGCAAATATTTGGCACATCATGCGTAGACTCTTCAGGTCGTCTGAACGCATTCATAATTCATTGCGCAAATGTATGCAAACACGACGAGATGACGGCTGCAATTGCTGTCGGCACGTGTTTGATTAGCGTCCATTTTTGTGTTGCATTCGTGCGTACGCGCCATCTCACAAGCTTTCGTACCTTTCATTAGCTGTCGCCGTTCCGAGTTTATTTCTCGGATGTGATAACATGAAGAGAGACTTTTAGTTTCTCACACGAGGTTCTGCAGCAAAAATAGACTTGCATCGTGGTGTCATCGCAGTAATTGAAATACCGATGTCAAGGGACTGCCTGGACCTCCTCACAAGCACATGGAGACTGCAACGGTAGAATAACACCCGATTCTGGCCGGCGGCTCGCATAATGATCACAACCCATTTGTTCTCCTTATGACAAACTCTGCTCATACTGCACCTCCCCTAGCTGTCGCAACCGGCCGATGATTGACACCGATACCAGCAGACTAAAGTTACCATAATAACACTAGATAGATGCTGTCAAAAGACAGAGCACCAACGATTCTATTCCACGACCTAAAGCCTCAAATGTCTTTGGCCGAGTTGCTTATTTGCTTCCCCAACACGGCATAACCGCCAGTGCCTTCCTGACGTGCACACCATCTATTACTTACTTGAACACCTTCGAGTCAGCAATGGGCTTGCCTTCAAGCTCGTCTTCGTTGCACCAGTAGGCGGTAATGCGAGCTTTTGTCTCGTCGTTCAGCTCCGCCTTCTTCCATGTGTAGTACTCGGCATCCGGGTTGGCCTCAATCATGTGCTTCTCCGAGTCGCCACGGAAGAGCCAGCAACCCGTAATGATGATCTCTGAACCCTCAACACCGCACACATCCATTACACCAAAAGCGTACTTGCGCATAGCTTCCGATCGCTGCAGGAAGCCGCCCACGGCGTTGCACGTCATAAACATCTTTGAGTTCTCGTTGTTGTAGTTGTAGTCGCAAAACCACAGCGAGTACCCCTCCGTGTCCAGGTTCTCCCAGAACCACGTCATGGCGTCCGCCAAGTTCTTTGCATTCGAGTACTGCACCTTCCACGCGTCCAAACTCATCGACGATGGCTTCTCACGGTTCAGCACAGCCAGCGGGTGCTCGACCTTCTTGGGCTTCGGCTCCTCCTCCTTCGGGGCAGCCTTCTCTTTCTTCGGCGTCTCTTTCTTCTCCTTCTTGGCCGAGTTGTCACCCTCAGCAGTTAGTGCCACGTCAATAAGCGGCACATCACCAACGACAGCCTGGAACTCTGGCTGGTTCACCAACGTCGAGAACCAACGGCTCACAGCCGAAAACGGCTTGCGGAACTCCTTGTCAAGCACGAACTTGAACGGGTACACAAGAGCTGACGC
The DNA here is from genome assembly GCA_921007115.2 of Peronospora matthiolae. Lineage (NCBI taxonomy): Eukaryota > Oomycota > Peronosporomycetes > Peronosporales > Peronosporaceae > Peronospora > Peronospora matthiolae. Next base: position 1,390,804 of record CAKLBY020000035.1, on the reverse strand, counting down.
AACAACAATGTCGGCCAGCGTCACCTGCTCACCCACCAAATAAGTGCGTAAATGCAGGTGGTTCTCAAGGGTCTGGAGCGCTTTCTTCACGTCTGCCTTAGCGCGCGTCAGGGCAGCAGCATTGAACTGACCAACCCCGAGGATAGGGTGCACCCACACCTCCAGAGGTACCTCCAGCTCGTACGCAGAGAAGTCAATCCACGCGTCCACCTGACCTGACTCGAAGAACGTCTTGCCGTACAGACCCGTGTCTGGACGCAGACGAGCGACATAGCGAGCAATGGCACCGCTCTCAAAGATACATCCCTCCTCTGTCTCAAGGACCGGGACCTTGCCAGCTGGTGTCTTGGCCTTGAAACTGGCGGATTTAATGTCCTTGTGAAAGTCAAAAGCCGGCAGCTCAATGTCAATGCCGTTGTACTCGGCCGCAACGAGTACCTTGAACACGCGGTAGTTGGCTGGGTACGTGTAGAGCTTCTGCTTGACATGGACAGCATCAACAACAAGACATCAACACAAGACGTGAGTGCTTCAGAGACGCTCAAAGGGCAGCGAAACGTGCAGCAATAACGCAGCAGCAAGGAGCACGTACCATTGGCAGCGAGCGAACTGGATCCGGCACGAAATGACAATGCAAACGACTGGCGGGGCGGGGCTGAGCAATCTATTGCAATAGTTGCAAACGCTAGTCGAATATTTACACCAGATATTTTGTACTCGTATCCTACGATCTCATCGGATAAAAGTCCGGTCAGATGTTTTCACCCAATAGCGTCTCCTCGCACTGGTCGAAAACGTCCCGAAATAATGCGTGCGTCGAATTCCGCTCGCTCTCGCACTCTCTGCCAAAATCCAGACAATCTGCTCGGTTCGTGTCCAGAAACGAACTGTCTCCGTTCGCACGAAAGTCGCACGAGTTGCGCCAGCGAGCGACCGCCAAATGCCACGGTGCTGCTGCAACTTACGCGCAACCTGCGCTTGCAAAACCTCCCCCCAGCGCTGGCTTCCTCGCACACTCGCGCCACCTTCGCACAACCCAGACGAAAGCACTTCTAAAGTCGACGGGAAAGACTCGGCCGCCTGCTCCCGCTGGAACGTCCGCCCTCCTGCCGTCGCACCGTCGTCGCCGCCCATACAGCGATCAAGAGAAGAAGGAGAAGGAGAAGAAGAAGAAGAAGCAGCCTAGACGACTGTACACAGCTCGAGAGACAGCGCCACGTGCTCGTGGTTCATGGTGAGCCGACACAAACGCGACAGCAGCGGCCTCCGCGTGTCGGAGCGCGAGCCAATGGACACGAGCGCGTCTGGAACGAGTGCTGTGCCACATAAAAGGTACTCGAAGCCACGACGGCCGCACGTTCCGCCGCCGCCGCCGCCGCCTCCCATTTCTTCCGCTCAGTTTGGCCACGTTGATAGTAAAGTGGAGACCTCGGGGCGTCAAATGCCAGGCAGTGAAATGCCGTATCACACGCGCACGGACGGCGTGATGAACGCGAGCGAGTTGTTTCCTACTGGGATGAGTGAAGCAGGGTGCGTGGCTTGACTTGGCTTGGTTTGCCTGCTTTATTTGGCGTAGGAGGACGGAAGTATAGGGTTCTTTTCTACTGTGGTGATGCCTTGGCGTTGAGGTGTGGTGTACTGACCTTCTTTTCGATCGGTTGGTGTGGGTTCTTTCGTGTGTTGTTTTGGTTGTGTTGATAGTAGGGCTGGGTACTCGTCGATGAAAACGCCAGTGGAGATGAAGGACTATGCGGCCAATACGAAACGTGTTCGCTCGGTGGATGAGAGCTCGGAGGACAGCATTGACAATGGGAGCTACGTGACGGACAAGATCCAGGGCGGTTTAAATGAAGGCATTGGCTGGTTCCATGCCAAGATCAAGGTCGAGAACACGATCCACTGGGCCAATAACTACAAGATCCAGTGCTGTATGTTTTTCATATTCATCTGTGGTGCCGCGCTTACGGTCGCTTTTGCCGACAATGATGCTAATGCATCAGTCGGACTCGTTGCTGGCAGTCTCATTACGCTCTTCTGTTGCTCAGCAGTGGTGTATACGTTTCTGACGCGACCGACGTGGCGTAAACATCCAAACCCCATCATTTTCTTTCGCAGTATCTGTGATATCTGTCTGGTCGCGGTGCTGCTTATTACGGAGCTGTACAAGTGTGGCAGTGGAGACTGCTCGAATTCGCTAACAGGAGCTTCGTGTACTGCAACGGCTGCGCTGACACAGTTTTTCCTCTGGACATCGGAGAGTTGGTTCTTTGTCATGGCAATCGACATGCTGTCGTCGTTGCAGAGTCCGTTTACTGATTACAAGAGCAACGTCCGCCGGTACCATGGCTTTGTATGGGCAACAGGTATGGAGACTGTAGTGTTGTGTGGAACGATGTTGGTTGGAGATCTTGGGCTGAACCTGGGCATTTGTGTTTGCGCGTGCAGGCCTTCTTACGTGTCTCCTGCTGGTGTCGATCCCGGATTTTGCTGGCGAGTCCGAGTTTGGATATTGTTGGACAGCAAGCAAAAGCAAGTTGCGTCGTGGCAAGAGCGAAAGCTCTGGCTCGAGCGATACGGGCAATCTTTGGAACCTCAATTTTCAGTACGTTCCCCCGTCGGTCGTTTACAGATCGGTCATCCGTACGTCGAAGGTTGTTATCTGATTGGAATTGCATGTTTTTGTGATCAGATCGTGGCTACTGTTCTACATCTGGCTCATTTTGTTCTGGATCTACGCTATCACGTACGTTTCCATGTTGACGACGTTTTGTGCAGTGGTTGTGCTTTGTTAACGAGTGCATCGATGTTGTTTCTGTGATTTTTTTCTTTTAGCGTTATCTACTGGGCGTACAGGCGTCTTAACTCTGGTCTTTCGGAGACACTGCGCATGCGTCTTCGCGTGCTACACTCGGTCACGATGTAAGTGTACTTGTGTTGCATGTGGTTCGCGAAGCAAGCGTAGTACTGACATTGGTTTCTTATGTTGTCGCAGTTATGTGATTGCCATTATCATCTACTGGGGCCTGTCGTTTTGTATCTACGTGCCGTTCTTGGTTCAAGGCAACGAACGGTCGAGTCGAGTCGAGCACATGATGAACTTTATGATTACATGCAAGGGATACTTCGACTTTGTGGTGTGGTTTCAAATGAACGATTTTCACGATGCGTTGAAGAAAGGCAAAGGGAAGAAGACGGACGTTGACGTGGATGTGGATTTGAGCCCTCAAGTGAACCTTGCTTTGCGCTGCGAAGTGTTGTACTACACGACGACGGGCATCATTCAGGCTGTACGAGACACGCAGCATTTGCCACCGGGCGCTAACCAGCAGGAGTTGTATTTGCAGCCACAGGGTACCGAAGACAATCGTGGATCCCTTGGTGTCGATGAGTACATGATTCGCACGCGCCCAAAAGCTGCATTGGGCAAGGGCACGTTGTTTATTGACTATTGCCCCCACACGTTCCAGACGATTCGTGAACATTTTGGAATCAACACGAATCAGTACATCGAGAGTCTGAGCCGGACAACAAAGGAGCGACTGAGTGAAGGCGCAAGTGGGGCTTTCATGTTCTTTTCGCACGACCAGCAGCTTATTGTGAAGAGTATGAGTGACGAGGAGTCGGTCTTCCTGCGCTCAGTAGCAGCCGAGTACGCCTCCTTTTTGCTGACGAACCCGGACAGCTTACTGACGCGATTTTACGGTTGCCACGCGATTCGGCTGTATGGCAATACGTTTAATTTCGTCGTTATGGCCAATCTGTTCAGCACGGAAAAAGTGATTCATCGGCGGTACGATATCAAGGGTTCCTGGGTGAACCGCAGCGCCAAGCACCCATCGAAAGGCAAGCGAGTGACGTGCCGTCACTGTAACGCCAAGTACGTCTTTGGCTCAACGGATGCAGAGAATTGCCGTGCACGAGTTGGTCGCCACGAACCAAATGTGATTTTGAAAGACAATGACTTGACAGCAAAAGTTCGCTTGGATCCGAAAGTTGCGGAGGAATTGTACGACCAGCTAGTGAAGGACGCGAACTTCCTGTCACGATTAGGGATTATGGACTATTCTCTTCTGCTTGGTATTCATAACGTGGAGTACATGGTGAACCCGGATTTGGAGGAAGAACCTGTGCTTCCACCGAAAGATGCGGTTGGTCCGAGACGTCGAAGTACTGCGAACAATTCGTCCATGGTGGGATCCAATGCTCCTCCCATTAGGGAATCGAAGCCACAGACAGGTCTTCCTCGCCTTGCAACTGGTACTCGTCGGGCGAACACCGTGGTCGGTCCTTCAATCTACTACTTCGGGCTCATTGATATCCTGCAGACGTGGAACATGGACAAGAAGCTCGAGCGCTTTGCTAAGACCAAGTTGCTGGCAAAAGATCCGGACGGGTTGTCAGCAATTCCTCCTGCTGCATACTACGAGCGTTTCAAACGAAAGATGGGCGAGATTTTGTCGGTAACCCTTCGTGACGAATACACGGAGTTGTATGTTGGTGAGCGGAGAGAGGGCAATGGCCCCGATCTGATGGACGCCGACCCGAACCGGCGTTTTTTTTAAATTGTGAGGCCTTGGTGGGAAACGAAGGCAGTGGTGACGCCCCCCACCGAGGGCCCGCCCTCACGGATCGAAGAAAACTCCACCCCCTCCTTGGCGGGTTTTTATGTTGACATATACAGCGAGCGACTGCGAGTCAGCGGGTGTACTTTTAACAATAAAGCACGAGCAGTTTGCACCGATTGAAATCCAGCCAAGTACGTGGCGACAAAGCAGTGACACAGTAGTTGATTGCTCCAACGAATCCATTCAACCAGTAAACAATGGATTTAGACAAGTTGTAATTTGACCATTGGGCTGCTAAATCAGTACATTTGTCTCAACCGCGATTCGGCTGGTGCTATATTTTTTCATTTGTGGCGGGAAAAAGCCAACTCTCTTGATTTCAGTATCGACTTTCCCTCCAAAACTCACGCGCCATCAAAAAGACCGTCTCCTCGTCCTCGTCCTCATCTTCGCAGTCGACTCGAGAGCCTCATGGCCCCGCGCCATGACAGCTTCAACCGCCGTCGTCCTGTCTGCAATGCGATCCTCAAGTGGCAATTGCAGCAGGAAGAGAAGCGCGTCGCCGAAGCGCACTACCGTCTGATGCGCATGTCCACGCCGTCGCCTTCGTCGTCTTTACGTGTACCCGGCAGCAGCTCTTTCGTCCGTCGATTAGGTGCTGGAAAGCCACGAGCAGAAGCGCCGTATCATCGTGAGCTACAAGCGCACGAACGACCAGTGGACGACACGAGGGCCTGTTTGTTCGAGTCGGAGCTTCTGTCGCAGTCGCAAGTGCGACACTCGCCAATGGCCGTGGCGGCAATACATGCTGCACGAGAGGTTTATTCGGTAAGAGAGGGACACCATGTGCGACGTTGCGACGGTCGGACGAGTGCAATACTTTCGGATGTTGAAGTTCCGACAGTGAACCGGGTGAGGGGGAGAGAAAAAGGGACGGATTTGTCATTGAATCAGTTACTGGATGTGGAGGGCGAGACGAAGATCGCAAACCGATGGTGGCCGGCTGCGAGGGTAAAGACTCCTGATGCTGTAGAGTACGATGTTCACGAGGCACGAGCCCACGCGGACCAACTGTCGGAGCCACCGCCAGGGAGAGCAATGGACTCTACAAATAGCAGCTTCGTTGACAGGTTTTCTGGCAGAAACTCGACTTCATATGGTACAGCAATTTCAGTCCATGGGAATAGAGAGCAGCAATCGGAGTCTCGTTCCAATGGAGCTATGCGCGGCGACGTTATGGCGCCAAGCGAGTTATTGACGGAACGAGCAAAGTCTTCTGCAGGGCAGCATAGTGAGGTTATAGCACCTGGTTGTGCCGGTACAAAAAGTGCCGCACTGCTAGCAGGAGGGCAGAGTATCGCGGAAATACTGGCATCTTTGGAGATTACATCAACTGGAAGTGAAGCACTCGATGGGGATTCCGCAGCTCGTGACAATCAAAACTGGGATGGGTCTGCTGATGGAAACAGGACGCAGCTCTCATGTGGTGACTTTGATTGTGGTGATGCTCCCTTGTCACGAACTGAAGTATTGTCTGGTGTACATTTCCCGCGGTGGAGCTTGATTGTGGTGGCTTGCTGTTGTGTGATTGGAATCAGCGGGTTTCTCACGGAAGAGTTGCTCGTGATCTTGATGTGGTTGTTCTCGAAACGAATACACTCTTCGTCGTCAAGATTCGACCGAAAACGAATGCGTGACCGTGCCGATGCTCTTCAGCAACAACTCCAGGTATTCCAGCTATCAATTGCCACGATGGAAACAAAGTCACAGGCGGCTTTGACTGGGCTTCGTCTGCTCATATCTAGGATGCGTCAGGACCGCGAGAGACATCAACAAATGCTCGTGAATGGAATGCAAGAGTTTCGCCATTACATTTCGCAAAGTGCGTATGAAATAGTCGAGCAAGAACGAGAGAGCATTCGCGCACGGCTCATAGAAGTTGTGGCACCACAAGTGAGTGACGACGAGGGTGTAGATGGCCAAACAGTTATTACTGCGGCCGTCGACATCGACAGTGACCTTCGTGAAGACGAAGACACTACTGGAGAACCAGTCCAAGTTATCGCCACGGATGGGTCTCTTGACAAAGAAAAACATAGTTTACCCGTCAACAACCATGAGGTTAGTGGCGAGCAGTTCCGTTTGAAGCCGGCCAAAGCTAAGCCAAGCCACGAGCTTGTACCTAGAAATGAGGTAGCCGTCTCTGCTACCGGAGTTTCTATTTGTGATCATGCGCAGGACCACGCTGGACCGAACGTTGTCGAGAACGAACTCGTGCGAGTCCGAGAAGTTTCCAGACTGATGAGCGAAGGGCCCATACCTGTACCTGAAAGTGAATTTAACAACATATCATCATCTCCGATTCAAGAAGTAATCACCCAGCGCGTACAAGGAGCTGAACCGGCTGTACTATCAGCATCCGATCAGGACGTCATCAAAATCGACGCTGTAGTCGCATCTGTCCCCGAACACATTGAGGCTGCTCGCTACGCATCTGGGAAACCGTGGGATGTAATCTTCATGGCGGCAGGTATCACAGTCCTTTCAGCCTGCTTTGTGCTCCGTGCTTACAACATCAACCGTCGCAAGCGATGGCTCGAAGAACGTCGGAGGAGGAGAAGCCAGCGAGCGTTGCGACTCGCTCGACAACGGGCAAGAGCCATGGCAGCACGTCAGGGAGATAGTGACGAGTGGAATTACGATGACACGGATGGTATGGAAGAGGTGTCGCTTATGACATATACGCGAGGTGTCGAGTTTGATGAATCAAGAGCGTCAGACATCGAAAGGTGACACGGATGTCGACGTTCCTGATACAACAAAGGATTGTGACTAGTGGAGACGTCTGCTGAGGCGAGTCCTGCAGGTCCATTCCGGGATTGCAGTCGGCTGTTGTCATTACGTTGTTCGTTCATCAGCGACGAACAATCACCCGCAACAGCCGGAAAAAGCTCTGGCTCTGATTCAAACGGCCACAACGATGGAGCTATTTACACAGTTAACACCAGGGATGATCTTCTTGTTGTCCAGACAACACAAGCAGACGAGGCGACATCAAACACTCGCTCACGTGGGATATGGATGGCTCGAATGTGGCATCGATCACTCCATCTTTTCGTTGGTCGTGTTATTGACACTTCGATTCGATGGATGTGTTGCGCTCCCTCCGCGTCCTTCTGTAAAGATGAACATTACAAGGTGGTGGCGGTAACGGGAAGCGCAATCAGTCGCAAAGCTTATTTGATCTGTTTTGCTATCGGCGGACTTGAGCTTGCTACGATTTACACCGCAACTCTTCCTGTGTAAATGCTTTCAATTGATCAACAAGCAGCGACGCCGGGTTTGGCCCCGATCAATCAATGAATCATCATCCATCCATCTATCCATCAGCTAATTGCTTCAGTTGACCCCTTACCAACCAACTCATTGATTGAACTGAATACTCAAACCACTCACCAGCTCCACACTCTCATAACACCAAATAGTCAACAAAATCAATAAAATCAACTGAATCGAAACCGCACCAACCCGCTGTAGCCATGTCAATCAAAAGCAGTTGCAGCATCGCAACATCCCGCCCCCCCCAACAAAGCGATATTCGATTCAACAGGGAGTCCAGCCCCCCGCCGTCCCCCCTCGAGCTTCCGCCTCGATTCTCACAGGCTAAAGCCCAACCAATCGACCGAAGCGCACGAAGGTGCATGTCCAATGAGAGCGAAGCGTCTTTTTCCGCCTATAACAGCCGCCCCTCGTGTCCCTCCCGTTCAACTGCCTAACAATGACGCTCGTCGTCCATCTCTCTCTCTCTCTGTGTGTGTGTGTGCTCTCTCTCTCTCTCTTGCCTGGATGCTGCCTCTATTGACCAGCCAAGTAGATCACTGGAGCCCACGATCAAGCCTTCGTCCCGACCATGTCCAGTGACGGAGACGCCACCGCCACTAACAACAGCAACAACAGTAGCAACGCCAACAACGTGAACCTCCAGATGCAGCTCCAGCTCCAGAACCAACGCGCCCAGATGCAGCAGCAGCAACTGGCGCTCCACGCGTTTTGGCAGCACCAGATCCACGACATTTCGCAGATCGATCCCAATGCTTTTGACTTTAAGACGCACCAGCTGCCCCTTGCGCGGATCAAGAAGATCATGAAGACGGACGAGGACGTGCGGATGATTAGCGCGGAAGCGCCCGTGCTGTTTGCCAAGGCCTGTGAGATGTTCATCCTCGAGCTGAGTCTCCGAGCGTGGATCCACACGGAAGAGAACAAACGCCGCACGTTGCAGCGCAACGATATTGCCATGGCGATCACCAAGACGGACGTGTTTGACTTTCTTATTGATATTGTCCCGCGGGATGACATCAAGCCGGCGAAGAAGGTGCGTCCACGAGAGAGAGAGAGAGAAGGTGGTTGGGTGGTTGCTTCGTTGCTGAGCTTCTTATGTGATGTGTTCTTTTTCTTGGTATGGCGGGGCCGGTAGGGACCCGTGGATCCTCAGGCAGTGTACCAGCAGCAGCTGCAGCAGCAACAAGCTGCAATGCTGCAACAATTGTTACAGACGCAGCAGAGCGGGGCTATGGCTGGTGGCATGCAATGGCCGGCACAACACTTGCAGCAGCAGATGTTGCAGCAGTACCAGCGGATGCAGAACATGCAGCAGAACGCAACAGAAGCGACGGGTGGACCTTCGACGCCGTCGAACGGAGTGCTGCCGAACTTGTCGCCGTCAGAAAGTGAGGCTGCTGGCCAGTCCGAAGCTAATGCGACCTCTGGAGAGTCGACGTCTGATCAGCTCTCACTGAACCAACGGAGCGTCGACGTATAAAAGTCCATTCGCCTGCACAGTACAGCCAGCACCAAAGTGGGCATGTTTGTAATTGAATGAATGACTCGTTGTTTCGAAGAGGCGTTGAATGTACCTCTCCTTTCTTGTTTCGGGCTTCACTCACCCACGTACTCCTGAACAACTAGGATCTATACCGTCAAGCAAATACAACTAACGAGATGCATCAGCGCAACTTACTCGGATGTTTTCACCGTAAATGGTAGCGGCAGCATCTTTGATCCCTTTTCGGTAACCTTCATGAGCTGGTAGCCCGCCACACCGCCAATCTGTAGTAAACAAACAACACCAATGCAAAGCCGTCACATCGAAGTCCTTCATCACACGTGGATATAAACACACGTCACATACCGCGAGTGCCATGCCAAGAACCGACTGGAACGTAACTGGGTTGCCAAAGTACAGCACGGCGCTAAGGATGACGACCACTCGCTTCATTGTACTCATGATGGAGAATGTGAGCTCCGTGACCTCGCCCAGCACCCACGACGAGCAGAAACTCCCGACAAAGTGCATCATGCTGCACAGCAGCACCTTGCCAAACGGAAAACTCGCGACAAAATTGTCCTGGTGAGCTCGCGCCGACTTGAGTACGAATGGTGCGTTGATCGCAAACGACACAAACGCACTGTAAAAGTGCAGCTGTAGAAGAAGCGCGCATGTAAGACGGATAATCTCACAACTTTTCCAATACCATCAACAGGCACGTACGTTCGCGGTATCGACCACAATTCGGCGACGCAACAGAAACTTGGCATACATACTCTGCATAACACCCAACAACGCAGACGTTACAGCAAACACCGTGCCCGAGAAGGCCAGGTCCTACACCAACACGACAACACAAAACGTCATCCGACACATTCATCACTTGTTGCGAGCACCCTCCACGCTACTACAATGAAGCTTACATTGATGCCCATTTCCGACACGGACGCCATGACAACACCAAAGACGATCGGGACCAGCGTCAAGTACGTGGCCACTGAGAACCGCGAGCGGTAGGCCACGTAAGCCAACACGACGTTGAAAAAAGGCTGCGACGCTTTGCAAGTTTGTGTGATGGACACGGGCACGACGTTGTAGCTCCAGTACGTCAACATTTTGGCCAAGACCGAAAAGAAACTGAGTGGTACGATCCACAAGATGCTGCGCATGCGAAGACTCTGCATACGCCAGGCACTGGCATTGCTTGGCGAGCTTGGAAACGTCAGTACCACAACTACAGCAGCACAAAGACACAAGTCCATAATAGTCAATAAAGCAGTAAATATCATACATCCATCACGTTAAATTCGCTAAAAAGTATGGCAACTTCATGATCTTGTAAAAAGTAGAATCCCTCTGGTACGTACAGTCCAGAAGGATGCTGACAAACAGATGGCACATCGTGAGCATCTCGGCCGACACGTGATGTTCCTTGATCAGGACTTTGTTAATAAATGTGGCACACATCGAAAAGAGGTACCACACACTCAGACAGCAGCCGATCTGCAGAAAAGTACGGATAACAAAGCATCAGCAGAAGCAGCGTTCGAGGAGAAACAGGATAAGCACGGACGAGGGTTTCGAGATGGACACATCATAAGATGAAGGACCGAGTATATTTCGCACCCGTAGTGCTTTATGGTCTCGTAGATGAGCAAGGGAATGGCTTGACGTGTATGTGTACCCTTTCAGTGGTACATTCAAGTCACCGCCCTCGAGGTCGGGCAGGAGGTGCGACGGGACTTTCATGCTCGAAATCGCACTTTGACTGACTCACTCACTGACTGCTTGTTTAAGTAGTCGCGGGCGTATTTGACAGTGGTGCTAGGAGGCGTGGGCTGACGCGTTTTGCTCGGAGGTTGTGGTTCACGTGGACTACACTAATTTGACGAGGTGCGACCAGTTTTGTAATCGAGATTACTACGTTGTAGATGCAGGTTTACAACGGTGAAGTCGAAAAGGCGTCAGCAGGATACGAGAGTGTGCGTCGTGACGTCTAGTAGCCCGGATTTAAAATGGTGCTTTACCTTGTGCGGTTTGTTTTGCTGCAAAGAGCAGAGTAAAGTGTAGCCACACAGCAGCAAGAGCAGGATAAGGCGCTAAGTTATGCAAACTCACGTTCGACTGCATCACCCGCAAACGCAAACGTCGTCTTCGAACATGCTGTTGCTATAACTGACTCATTGTGCTGCTTTTCTCGTCAGATGAATCTGGAATCTATGAAGATGAAAGAGGCGATAGAAGCAGCGGTAATAGGCATCAGAGAGGACCAAGTTGTACTTCCTACTATCCGCAAGTATCAACAACAACAATGTCAATCTTCTACATGTGCTGTCTTGAGACATAACCTACGTCTAGTCGAGTATCGTTGTATGCACACACTGAAGCGTACTACGAATACATTGGTACTGTCCAACTGCGCGTCACTTCTTCTTGCGAAGCGGTATCAACGTCATGCACATACTCCTCATCGTACCAACACACTGCTTGGAAAGGTGTAAGCTGTCTAGACAACTACAAAACACTTACCGTCTCGTTCCCGTAAAGGCTCAAGCGTCGATGCAGCGGTGTACATGTGTCACTTAGCTCCTTTTACTAGAGCCATGGACCAACCACGACATACCCCACGCATTTGATGTAGACAAACAGTGTCCTTCCAAAGGATCACACAGCACTAATTAACGAGCCGTCCTGGTCTTGACGTTCGGCCGGCATCTTCCTTTTTTACTTGCCGTCGTTACATTCGTGCTCACGACTTCGATGTTTCACGGGGATTCAAACAGACGTGCAATAGCTTCATTGTCGAGGTCAGAAGGTCGAAGCAAAGGTGCTTTTGTAAAACTTTGACTGTAGCTACTCAGAGCTAAAGACCAGAAGTCTAGAAGGACTGTAGGAAAGTATGCTCTGGACGTTATCAAGCGACGAGTAGAATCCCCCTATGCGTAAAGTTATGTGTATTTTATGGTATAAGAGGCTGCTCATACAAGTCAACAAGAGAGATGCTACAGGCTAAGCACATTGGTCAAATATGCACATACTCGAATATTTGAAGCTGCAGTCCCTAATTGACCACCATGAAAATCATGAACCTCATTATTTTTTTAACTTTTACGAAGTGTACCCGCCTAACATAATCATTTGAGTCAAAAATAAGACCCACTACAGCCAAACGCGACTGATGACCTCGACACTTGACGTCAAGTTGAACCGCATCGATCGTGTCTTCCATCCACATGTACGTCAAATACAACTGGGCCCTGTAAATAAATAATATCCACTCTAAATAAGTGAATACTTAACACATAACTCAATGGTACATGTGAACAGGAGACCGTGCAGGGCCAAGTCATGATCTCGTCGCCCAAGGGATTTTCTCACCAAGGTCTGGCCATGAAGGTGCAGGGCCGTGTCAGTCTGCAGCTTTCGACCACCAAACCACCTTCTGGATCTGCCGGCTCTCTTCCCAAGAACACAGACCCTATGGAGCTCGTGTACTTCCATCTGCCAGTAGCTCCTGCGGGTAAAATACCTGCTGGTCTTTCCACGTTCCCATTCGAGTTTGAGCTGCAGGGCAACGACGGCCAAGAACTCTTGGAGACGTATCATGGCGTGTACGTCTTTGTCAAGTACGAAATCGTGTGCGACTGCGTGCGGGGCATCATGAAGAACAAACTGCATCAAACACTCGAGTTTGTGGTGGAGGTGCCGGTACGTCCAGGACAAGATCCTTTTTTGTAGGGTGCACGTGGATGTAAACATGTTATCGTGGGTTGGCGGGATCTCTAGCTGAGAGAAGCACTGCTGGATTCACCGGAAGCGTTCTCCATCACTCCAGAGTCATTGGAAAATGCTCGACCGGTAGGTTGCTCATACAGTCGTCGTGTGTAGCTAGCTCACACTCGCGCTGTGCTTGTGTGCGGCATTTCAGCAAAGTCTGTCCGCGATGCCGCATTTCCGTATTACAGGCAAACTTCACCGCACGAATTGTCCGGTGAATCTACCGTTCACAGGCGAGGTATGACTCGATTCCTGCTGTAAACCGTTTGGTACTGAGCAAACCGCGTTCTTGCTGATGGCAGATCATCATCGAGGAAGCTACGAGTCCAATCAAGTCAATCGAGATTCAGTTGATTCGAGTCGAGAGCGTCGCCCATGCTGGCGGAGTTGCGAGAGATGGTACGCACGACACATGCAGTAGTGCCGTTGTGCTCTTTTTACTCGGCTAATGACGTGTTTGATCACGCTTTCTGTTCATTCATACCGAGGACAGCAACGGAGATCCAAAACGTTCAGATTGGATGGGGCGACGTCTTCCGCCAAATGTCGATCCCGATCTACATGATCTTCCCACGGTTGTTCACGTGCCCCACAATGCGAACCCCAGGCAAGTGCGACTTGTACACATGCAGCACAATGATGCAAGGCTCTGATTCGATTGCTCACGTTCATCTCTGCCAGCTTTCAAAGTTGAATTCGAGACAAACGTCGTCGTCCTCTTCGAAAACGACAACATGATTACCAAGAACTTCCCGGTCGTATTGTACCGATAAGAAATGGAATTGATGCGACGTGTGACGAACAGAAGCCTGTCCATGGGTGTGGAACGATCGCTATCTGCATTATCCATCTCGTACGGCTGTTTTGTTTTCAGCACGGCAATCCTGATCATACTTCCGGCTCCAAAGCTTCCAGTCTATCGTCAGTATCCAAGACTTACTTGGTGCGTTTGAAGATTCTACCAACCAGCAAGCTGAACACCTCGGATGGCATCATGGTCACTTGTGCGATCTCCTGGGACAGCGCCTTATACGTATCATCCTCGTAGCGGTGGTAGACCGCAGCGAGGTCGAGCTCGTTATACAGCTTCTTCACGACCGCAATGGCATCAGGATCGCTGCGGCCGTAGTTTTCCTTCAGCACATTTCTTTGTTCGGGTGTCGCACGATCAAGCGCCTGGACGACCAGCCAACTGCACTTGTTGTCCTGGATATCCGTGCCCACTTTGCCAATTACCTTCTCATCACCGTAACAGTCCAGGAAGTCGTCCTGGACCTGGAAATACTCGCCGATCTGCGCGCAGATGTTCTTTGCCAAATCGTGCGAGGCTTCGTCAACGACTCCGTTGAGGAACATGGCACACGCAGCAGAGAGGTAAAACGTATAATACGCCGTTTTGTTGATCACAATCTGACGGTACCTGCAGAAGGCACAACCCATCGTCATCCACGCTTCAATGGCTACTTATCGTACTTCAAATGAACGTACCGCTCGACTGTGAATCGATCGAGATCAACCTCTTTGTCCAAAGGCTGTGACGTCAAGTCCAGCAGCTGGCCGATCTCTGTATGAAAGATCACCTGATCATAAGCAAACAGCATGTGCCAACGCGATCAGAGATGCTATCGCTACCGCGGTCACCGCATACAACAAACGGCGTACATCGTGGAAAGTCTCTACCAAATCCAGATAAAATGGCTCAGAGCGGAAATGCTTCTTGAGGATCTGGAAGACAAAGGCCTCGAGCAGGAACGCATCATTGATGGCGATCATCTTAACATGAGGGTTGCGGAACCAGCACGGACGTCCACGACGTGTGATGGAGTCGTCCATGATATCATCAGCTACCAGGAAAAATGCTTGGAGCTGCATCAAATAAAACGAGTCACGTCTCCGACGACATCTCACGACCAGGAACAAATCCTCGACACGTCAACAGACGACATTGACCCACCCATTCGATACACCAGCCCAGAATACTGGCTTTCTCCTTCAGCTCTGGCGTAAGGACTTTGCCTGGAGCCATGACCTGTGTGCTACATCAAGCAAAGAATAGACCGAATGGTGCATCAGTCCATTGAAACGTAGGTACTTGGAAAGTATCTTCGCCCGAAACTGAAGCCCCGGTATTTTATTCGACGGTATTTTACGCACCAGTGGACGACACTGATCCCGCGATTGAGCTTTCCGCCGCTGCAATTATAGTCCACGACTTCATTCACCCAATCCAGAGCCCCTTGGGGCAGCTGGTGCTTCGTACGCAGCAGCTCGAGCGTCTCGAGCTTGAGCTTCGTGCACACTGCAAGGAATTCTATCACGACAAGCAGGTGGGAACAAGGGGAAGGAAAGACACGATAAGGATTGGGTAAACGCGTGACGAATGTACCCATGTACTTGTCCACCTTTGTGTTCCGAAGCCATTATTGTTGGCGGACGACGACGATGACGACGGTCAGTCGGTAAATGACAATAATGTTGAGGTAATTTATGTGCTTTCGAGTCTGGATATTCCATCTAAGTACGAAGCCAAGGCTTCGAATTAGGTGCGGAAAAGGGTATTGGAAGGCTATGCTGCGTAACGAAGTCGGTGTTACTTCAGTCTCGATGTAACCACACTGAAACAGATGGATTCTAATCTGCGTCAATGACGTTGAGCAACGCATTCGTTCAGAAGAGTGACAGCTCACTTCGAATATACACCGACATCTCACAAGCAAGCTCCTTGTACACAGACCGAAGCGAGTGAATAAATGCACATGTCTAGCTGTGATCCATGGATCCGTGCAGTCGTTGTGCACGCAGGTTTCACTTCACTCAATCACCATACGAAACGTACTGATTAACACTAAAAACACGAGCAAGACGCCGCTCCATTTCCACCACATCAGCAGGATTCGAGCAAGTGACACGCACTTCCTCCAGTTTTTTTAGTAGCTATCTGAGAGCAAGTGAGCGTCTCCTCATTTTGTGTGTACCACAACAAAGCAGCATGCACCTACTCTAGTGTCACGTCGTGTCTTCTGCAACCGACTCGGACCCGACCGGTGGATCGACAATACTCAGACGCAGTAGTCGGCCATCGAGCTCCTGTCCGTTCCACTCACTTACAGCCGCCAGGGCTTCGTCGAATGTCGCATACACGAGCGATGCCCACAAATGCATTGACGAGTGCTCGGGCGTCACAATCTGCGCCTTTTCCAGCCTCCCGTAGGCTGCAAACACCTCTTGGAGTCGCGTCTCGTCGGTTTTCCAGTGTAAACCTACAGGTTGTCGCGTTAGTCGGAATCGCAAGGACAAGGGAGGAGAGGGGCGGACTGTTACGCTAGTAGATCCCACCAATCACAGAGACGTGCGTCGATACCACGCGGAGTTGAGTATTCGACAAGAGAGGGACTCGTTTCTTCTGTGGTCGTGTCTGTCGAGCCGCTACGCTGCTGCGACGCAGGGCTTGCATGGTCAATTAGTGACTACCACTTCCGCTTGGATTATGGTTGTGGTAGTCAATTATTGTAGGATATTCCGTGATCGAGGTCTGTTACACTCTCCCAAAAAAAGCTAAATTTCTAAAAAAGCGCACTTTGCACGAACATCGCAGCTGTCCTCGGTCCCCACCCCATTTCTATACCTCTACATTGCTCTATTCCCATGTACAACCAAGTGACCAAAAACAGCCGAATGTCGTTCCCTTCACATACGAATAATACCCTTCACATGTGAATAATACCCTTATCCTCACACCGTCGCGAATAGAGTCCCCTTCAAGCTCAAGTCGCACATAACGAGCCCATGACGGACCCGTCGTGGTCCCCACCTGTCGCAGATCCGCTCGCCCGCAGTGAAGACGACGCCGCTCGTCCACTCGCTCGCGCGTCCGTGAACCGCCCGAGCGTCGTGCCCGTGCTGCAGTTCTGGAAAGCGTTCGATCTCGACAGCAGGCGCGTGGTGCTGGACGCCCAGGGGAGCGCTATCCAGAGCGACAAAGACGCGAGTGGACGGTCCCGGAAGAAGCTGGCAGAAGCGACGCGTCAGTTCCGTCGACTGGCTTCCGATACCGACAGGACGGTGGCTCTAGGGCCGCTGCTGAAGGCGTACCAGGAGGAGATTGACCACCTCACGCGTCGCGCCAAGTTTTCCGAAACGGCTTTTTTCCAACTGTATAAGGGACTCTATGCAGCTCCTGATCCCGCCGCGGCTCTATTTGATCTACTGGCTTCGAGCTCCGAAGCCGAGGCGTTACGGGTTGAGAACGCTAAATTAGCGCACCACTTGAACGAGTTAGAGACGGAATTGGCCGCGCTGACGACTCAGGATATTACTATTCGGAAGCTCGAGGAACGCATTACAGTCGCGGCTCGAGAGCAAGAAGATGCAGTGCATGAGCTAGTGGGTCAACGGACGAGCGAGTTGGCGAAGCAGCTGGAAGCAGCTCGTCTCGAGTGGACCCAAGAAGGACGAACTTATGAACGGCAGCTGGAAACTGCTCGTGCTGAGCTGCAGGAAGCTTTTGTGAGACTGGACGTGATGCAGTCGGAGCTCTTTGCACACAAGCAGCGGTCGGGACTGGCTCGGACTGCACTGGACGCAGAGCTCGAGACGATGTCGCAGGGATCGCTGCTGTCCCAGACGCTGCAGCTGGAAAATGTTCAGTTGAAGAAACAGCTCGATGAGCTGCTCAGTCTGTCGACGGCACCGGAGGTCTTCAATGGGCGCTCAAGAGATGGCACAGCTGGAGGTGAGACTGTTCCAGGGGTTCGAGAGATGCAGGCGGAACAGGATGCAGTGATGGCGTCGTTACGACAGGAAGTGTGTCGTCTCAAGGAGGCGCTTGCGACGTCACGTGCAGCTGCAGCTGAAGATGCAAAGCGACTGGAAAGGGCCCAACAAGGTATGAAGGATCTTGAAGCTCAACTGGCGGTACGCCCGACGATCGAGAACTATCATGAGGTGACTCGTAAACTGCGTGTGTTGCAGCAGCTGGAGTACAATGTCGTCGACGATGATGATGAAGGAAGCAGCGTGCAATTGTTGGACACAGCCGAGGACAGCAAAGCTGCAGGTGGACTGGAGGCGGCTAGTGTTGACGTTGAAAAAGTCCTGGTGGCTCGTGTACGTCGTCTGGAGCACTCACTTCAAGAATGCGAGCGGACGCTGCAAACTCGAACGTCATCACTGCAGGAGGTTCAGAGCGATCTCCACGACCGCGACGCTAAGATCCAAGAACAGGCAACGCTCGTTCGCGACCTCGAAGAAACTGTTGCTGCGCTTGAGAGAGCTCCACGAGCTCGTGCTTCGGGTGTTGTTAGCGACGACATTGGTTCGGAAATCCTCTTGGACGCTATGGAAGACCAATTTACTAAGACCTCGACTGCGAGCAGCGTAATCGCAACAATAGCATCAGACGCCACAACGTCGGACAGCAAGATGCTCGGGATTGTCCGCGGTCAGCGCGATCGTTTCAGAGAGCGTATGAAGGAGCTCCAGAGCGAGAAGAACCGCGTGGACGAGCTCGCACAGTCGTACAAGAGCACGGTGGTCCGTCTCGAGACGGACAACATGCAGCTGTACCACAAGATCCGTTACCTGCAGAGTTACGGTGGCGACAGCAAGTCTGCGACATCCCGTTTGAAGCCTGGTTCCAGTTTCGCGCTGGAAGACGGAAGTGCGGGCGCCTCTGACATTGAAGCTCGCTACCGTGGCATGTATGAAGCCAAGATGAATCCGTTCGTGCAGTTTAACAAGATGGAGAAGCAGCAGCGGTTTACGAATCTCAATCCCGTGGACAAGATCTTGCTGACGAGTGCCAAGCTGCTGCTGGCTCACCGCATCACTCGCAACGTGGCGTTCGGGTACATCTTGCTGCTCCACTTTCTCGTCCTGGCCACTCTCTATTCCTTCATGCACGTCTGCGCAGTCACGAACGTCTCGTAAAAAACTCCACTTTCTTGTCAAAATGCTCTAAAACCAGTACAATTCACTGTTCACGTGGGACAAGTGCCCCAAAACAAAACCCTCCAAACCAACGATTTCCATCCAGCTACTGATCTAAGGTAACGTAACACGCTCAACGGAGCCACGAAACCAACCAACCTGCCAATCCACAGATCATGAACTGGCAGACCGTCACCAAAATGGGGCTCTGGCTGCCTGTAGGCGTAACCGTAAACGCGCTGGGAGTGAGTCTCGCAAGTGTCAAAGGCCGGTCCATGCAGCCAGCCCTGAACGACGGACTGACCCAAGACGCCGTGCGGGACCGCGTCTTGCTCGACAAGTTCTCGGTGCAGATGCGCCATCGGTACCGGAGGGGCGACGTCGTTGTGCTGGCATCGCCCGAGGCACCAGGAGAGTTCCTGATCAAGCGCCTCGTGGGCGTCGAGGGAGATTTGGTCACGGATCGCAACGGACGGCGCTGGCTACTGCCTCCAGGCCGGTGCTGGGTCGAGGGCGACAATCCGACGTTCAGCGACGACAGCAACGCGTTCGGTCCCGTGCCGCTTGCGCTCATTGACGCGCGCGTCCTGGCCGTTGTGTGGCCATGGAGCGAGGCGAAGGTCGTGCGTCGACGGCTGCGGTCAGGCCGCGTGGATAAGGAGTAGGAGAAGTAGAAGGAGGGCTGAACCATGACGAGCATCGAGAGGTTCTTTTGAGGGCGGTAGGTGAGGAGGGTGGTGGTGTTGACAAGGGTGCAAAAGGGGGTAAGCTGAAGAAGGTGCTGTTGATGCACGTGGTACATCTCGTGTGAGGGACGACCGCTACGTGGAGTGACAACAGGACGGTTCGCGTGACGCTGGTATCTCTACTGGAGGACGATGTGTGCCACTTGGTGGTCATTTAGAAGCTGTGGCGGTGCTCATGTAGCGCTTCGGTCGGGACTGGTAAAGGGACACGAGGATGGAAAAGGTCTCGACCAAATGTCCAACAACGTCGAACAAGCACTGAACAACACTGCGCCTCTTCCCTTCGTGTCTGTGTCGATGCCGAGCAGTCCTTTGTCGATCCAGCCTCAAGGTCGCGTCCACATCAAGTGGATTTGAAGCTCAAGTGAACGATCCAGACGACGTTCGGTGGGCGGTGGTGCGCACCTGCTGGGTAGTGCAAAGGTACAGCACTTGGAAAAATGTAAATGTAAAGTCACTTGGGAACGACAGGTTGACTACTCTTGGTAAATACACATGGACACCTCTATACTACAGCAATACAACAGACACGACAGGGACGTGGTGGATCAAAGCGCTGCGACGTCACCCACACCCGATCCCCCCCCTCGAGGCAAACTTGGATCCTCTCAATTGCAAAAGCGGCGGACACGCGCCGAGTCCGACTGGCTGATGAGTGCGTTCGTCTTGCAGTCAATCGAGCAAAAGCTCTCGGCTGGAGCAAGAGCTTTCTGGAACGACTGGGTGCAATTGTGACACTTGCTCGTCTCCGAGTGGATCGTCGTGCCATAGTGCGACACGCAGTTCTCAAGCGTGACTTCGTCGCTGAGGATATAAAAGGCACTGCGACCCGATCCGGTCCACGGCTTGAGCGTCACGTAGCCATAGTCCACCAGGCGCAAGAACAGCGCCGCGCAGCCCGTGCGATTGGACATGATGCCGGCATCCATGAGCCAGCTCACGGCCTCGGATTGCACAAAGTACTGGTACTGGACCTTGGACCGTTTCGTGCGGGACGTCTGCGTCAGCACGTCCACTGCACAGAAAATGAGCTCCTCTTGGACGTCGCCCACTTGCTCGTTCTCGGACGATTCGCTGGACACAGCTGCTGACTCCAACCCGGACAACGACGCCATGGAGCCGGACGAGGCCATTGTTGTCGTGGTGGTAGTAGGAACCTCAGCCAGCGCGTGGCAGTGCGTGCACACGCGCACGCGGCCCTTGTACCCGAGCTCCGGGAGCCGCACTGAAAAGGGCGAACACTCGCCGCACACGAGCTCGCCACAGGCCCGACAGTGATGTCGACGTCGGGTCCAGATGGAAAAGGTGTTGCCGCAGCAGAGACACGAGGCACTGGCGGCATCCGGGCGCCATTGGGGTGGACTGAGTCCACTTGACCGTAGACTACTTGATGTTGGTGTTGGTGGTGTTGTAGTAGTAGTAGGATTGGTAGTTGCAGTAGGTAGTGGTAGAGGCAAGTCGCTCGTGATTATGGATACTCCCATGTCGCTAGTGATGATGACGACCTGCTTGCGACTGTATCTCGCTAAGCTGGTTGTATGACTAAGTTTCGAGCGATTGAGGTCTGTATCTACAGAAGCGCTTGCTCGGTGCTTCGATTTGTGGCTCGACGGACGCAAGACACGCGAAATTCGAAAGTGAACCGGCTAATAAGGTCGATAATGCTGCACTGGCCGCAGACGAGGCAGACGTGCGAATCACACGAGAACCAAGACCTCGTCTGCGGCGCATCCCCCCCTGGAAACTCGGTAGTAGCATTTGTTCAATTGGTCCGTTTGCATACAATTGGAGGGGAAAACGCTCCTGTCAAACAGCCTTTGATCCGATCGACGTTGACTCGTCATGATCGCTGCTGGAGATACATGATGATAGAGGTTGGACAGAATTCCGAGGCTGCGGATGTATTGCCGCTCGCTTGTGTAGCATGCGAACAGTTCGAACACCACGTGGCAGCATCAAGAGCTGCGGATCACACCGCAGCGTTATAGGGATTTGATACCTTTGACACCGACTTGACCGAAGACGAAGCCAGTACAGCGCTGGCAAATCCCCACTTGACATGGCTTCCCCACCAACTTGGCATTTTTCAGCGAGGCAATCCGTACGCTAGCAATCTAGCAGTCAACGTGCTGTTTCGTCTTACTCATGCACTAAATTGCTCTACGTACAGCTAAGATAGGTGACTATGGAAGAAGCCTGACGGTCATGTGAAAGCCAGACAGCCACGTGAGCTGGGCCTTCGTCGCAAATTTAACGCACAACTCTGGTCCTTCTCCACACACAGTTTGCCTGAGAAAACGGCGCCTGATTTTACCGTGGAAATTCTCCACAGGCCATGCGGGCAAGTCCCGCCTTCCACTGTTAAGATCATGCAGTCGTACAACAACGAAGCAAATCGACCCAAGCAAGAGATAGAGAGGCCTTGCTATCGTTTCAATTTGTAGCGCTGTCATCGTGTTGTCGAACGTCCAGCTCAGTCTGCGTGCCGGTACGGCACCCGCTTTGACAACCTCACTGCGAAGGCGTCTTGTTCCAACGTGCGGCGCTGACTATCCACGTGCATTCTTCAAGGATCGCCGGCTGAAAAAAGCCGTCCATCTGGTAACCACACGGCACCGCCTCTCTGCTGGTTGACACCGAGCCCGTTGCTACAAACATAATTGGGAAGTCGAAGGAGAAACCACAAGCGAATGTTGCTGAAGCAATACGTCCAGCTCAAGCACAGGACACCCATGGATTATAGTCGTCGTCTGACTCCGTTGGTCTCCTTTGGCCAGACACCCAGATGTCTGGGCGGAAGCAGATGGGCCATGGTGTTTGCAAATCAAGGAACGATGAGCTGATCCGCCTGGTGCTCCAGCTCTCAGTAAATCAAGCGA
This sequence comes from Peronospora matthiolae, assembly GCA_921007115.2. NCBI lineage: Eukaryota > Oomycota > Peronosporomycetes > Peronosporales > Peronosporaceae > Peronospora > Peronospora matthiolae. The sequence continues at coordinate 1,368,081 of CAKLBY020000035.1, read as the reverse complement.
GAGTCTTTCACGCCTAGATAACGCCTTCCTTCCCTCTGCTCGTATCGTCCGCTCGCTCGTCTGTACGACGAAACAGCAGCGTCAGCGATCCCAAGCCTGCACAAGAGCCCAAAGGCTTGAACACGGCCAAAGCACTCAAGATAGGATGGAGCTTTGTGCATCCTAATGGCTAAAGGCTCGCAATACCGCCTGTCTCATATTCGCGGATCGTCGTAGCCAGAGTTGTCCGGAAGGAAGAGTCTCAGCCTGCTCTTACCATCTGAGCTGACGACGGACTAAGCGACGCAAAATGGAACACGCCAAGTTGGCAGCGGCACCTCATTTTGCATGCATATCCTGAGCGATTCCATTGATGGAGTCATTAACGCTGAGCCCGTGAGAGATTCGGCTTGGGTGAAAAATTGAAAGCATGCCGATCCTCCTACCAACCAGCACGTGGTTCTGTAGCAGACATCGTAGATCTACTTTTGAAACAAGTGGGACGAAGACAGTCACAGCTCCGCATGGCAGCTGTCGCAGTTAAATCAGACTGCTTGCTGCTCACTGTCGCACTGCAGGAACTGCGAGGCCGGTAACCCCCGATCTGCTGCACGCCTTAGACGAAGTGAGCGTTGCAGCAAAAACTCAGTGCCCGACCAGCCAGCTATTACCACCGATCCGAACGCTTGCCCTCATTGGGACGAAGAGATGAACGGCGTGGCATCGATACTTAGAAGGATCAGAGATGGTAATGCGTCGTGCCACGCAGAGGCAAGCGAGTCCCATTATTCGGACCGACTACAGCACTGGTGCTTGGACTTGACGTTCAAGCCACGGATATAATCCGTACACCATGCAGCAGCTAAACTCAGATAGACGTCCACTCCATCCAGGCTTTGTGCATCTGGCTGCAGCTCAAGCCAGTACAATGCAGCCACATGTCGCGTTGAAGCTGCTCGACGAGAGCTGAAGCATAGTGCGTGCAGCCATGCTACAAGGCAGTACAGCCTGATCCCGCACAGGACGCCCTTGAAGTGCATCTTGCGCTTTTCAGTCGTGCCCTACAGACTTGAGTGGGTTCGAGCTTCTAAGTCCAATGCTTAGCACCTTGATCCATATTCCGTCTATGCGAAGACCTAAAGAATGGGCGAGTGAAAGCTCTGGTTTTCATAGATTTCCGTGATGAAGAGCTAGTTATGCACGCCGATACTGTTCTGATGCCGGATGCAGAAGAAGGGTAGAATCTCCGACTCGATCTGAACCATCGCACGAGTCCACGTTCCGTTGTGTCACACGCCCCTTACTGGCGAGCAAGCTTGGCTTCGTCTCCTGTTTGTCGTCGTTGTCGTCGAAACTGTCTTCAGATCACCACTTCTCTTGTACGCGCTTGTCTATCTGGTCTTGAAAAGCGGAGCGCGTCTGACGGACTGCACGGCGTCCACCGGAATCAAGTCGATGAGCCAGTCGAAACGCCAGTCGTGTATCACGGTACTGCCTCGTGCAGGTCAAAGTGCGCTCCGCTTGACCCGAGCGTCGAGATGTTGCGTTTAATCGCGGTCGAAACGAGACTTTACGCAAGTGCAAATTCTTGATCCTAATCTGCTCCAAGTTATTCGAGAGGATCGACTAGATCCAGCAGCCGCTGGAGTTGTGCTCTTCCACCTACCGTCACTTCTGATGTCCTTGATGGTGATTGCGTCGGTGGTTTCTAGCTCATCGTAATCACCGGATCCAGCATTCTGAACGCTCCTCCCTCTTGATCCCGCTGTCTTTTTTGCGGCATCTATCAAGTGGACAGCCGTGTGATCGATCGAAAGACACTGAGTTCGCCTCGTTTGGCGACTGTTTAGAGTATTGAAACCAAACTGCCAAGTGTCCGACCCTATCGAATGCCACGAGCCCGTCTCGACTAGCATACCCCGAACTTTTCTCGAGCAACGATAGTTATGCGATCATCAAGCCTTTAACTTCAGTACAACGTCTTCTTCATAGCACTTGATATTGCGAGCTTGCTCGACTCGTCCACAGAAGACCTAGCTCTCCTTGGATCACAGAACCAACACGAAAACAGCGTGCTTGACCCGTAGCAACGACCCTTTCACTTTGCTGGGAGACAGATGATCCTCTTGCGAGCGGGTATCCTCTAGCGAGCTCTCGGTAGAAATTTTGCACCGGAAATAAGCAGGCTGCGAGGTTAGATTGCATGTGCCACAAGAAAGTGTAGAGGTAGACCTGACTGAGAAGCTACAGTGTGGGGGTTCGACTTGGTAGGTGCGCTGTGGGATCTGATGCAGCAATTACGCTGGTCTAGGTTTCGGGTCGATCAGGTGGAGCTCGACAGCGAACCCACTTGCTGCTCGATTGCCGCAAGTGTTGTCATTCATTGGTACTTGCCATAAGCTTGAGCGGATGCAGCAAAATCGACTGGGAGGCTGGGGCCATGATATCCTCGTTGCGAGGATGAACCGTTGCCAACACGCTGGTCAGTGTCATGACCATGCGTAACGGCATGGCGATAGCTCTGCTGATTAAATGTAGTGTGATGGTCTATGTATCTCAGATGCTGTCACTGAAATCTGGTTCCGTTTTCGATGCCAGCATCACACAGCGTTTCCACGGTCGGATAGTGATCCCTCATTCAGACGCCGGGGGTCCCATGGTCGTTTTTGAACATGTCTAGACGCCAAAAGTAGAGTGCGGAGCGCATACATCGCCGAGCTGGCGGTTTGGTCCACTGTCGCTCCACGCTTGTCGTAAACACAAGTGTAACACGAAGAGCAGATGAGACACGAAGCCCTTGATAAAGGCGCTAGTTGGCGTATCAATCGAGTACAACAAAGGAGAATGTAAGTGATTCGTCTGAGAGATAAGCGAGAAATCCATGACTGTGTGGGAAGCCTAAAGCCATGGTATGTTGCGACAACCTGTTCGCGCGACTAGCGATCTAAAGGTTTTCGCAAAGGTATAGCGTCGACAACGTTGGTTTCTTCGCACTGGTAGCCAAATTTAGATCGATCAGATTCCTTAGCGGCTTCTCGGCCACGCATCACAGTATATCAGATTTTATAGGCAGCCTTCCTTAGGTACATAATGGACTGAACAATTTACATGGCGCATCAAGACCAAAAATTCTGTAAAGCACATCATGAGCATCACGTGCGTGATCAAGCTATCGCTGTCAGTATTGAATCTGTTATTATTTGTATGTAACAAAAATAAGTAAGGGTCCATGCTAAAACTGGAGTTCAAGAATCAAGAGTCTGACCACTTCATCACGTGCGTGGCGGTCAAGTCATGATTTTTGTGGCGCTCGACGATTCCGCTGACCGGATCCTCTCCAGTAGCAGAGATACGATGGATCAACGACATTGTCACAATGGATTACTCTATTGTGACGAGGCTCGTGGCGTACCTCCGTTACACGATTGCGAGTCCGAAGGGTGAAGCTATTAATGAGTGTGCACAAGGTTGAATGCCGAACTTTGAATCGTACTTATCCGTTTGTGTCTTTGTCTGTCTGTGTGTCTGTCTGTCTGTAAATCATGGGATTGGGTGTACCTTACCCGTACTAAGTGCGATCAAGCTTGTCCCCACCGATTGTCGATTAGCATGAAAGGTGTCACTCTGTGGCTAGGTCAATATTGTGATGCACGCACCTGATTAGCTTGTAATCAATCGAAGGTGAATATGATCACACAAGCAAATGCCAGAATCTCATAGGCCGATCGCGTTGTCACATCCTACACTACTGTTTTTTACAGGCATTAATCGCATCGTACTCTCTCTTCAGTGACTGCTGCTGTTGTATAGTGTTTTGCAACTTCATTCAGTTTTCCAAATTCGATTACTTTTGTCAAAGGGCGAGCTCTAGAACTTGCCCCCCTACCTTATTTAAGATAAGGTAAATGTCAAGTATGAATATTAGGTTGAGCCAGACATCACATTCGCACAATACTAATTTAATTGGCAATAATGTTAAGCAGAAGTTGAACGATTTTCAATAATTGATACAGGGTGATATTTTTAATAAAATTAAGCCAACCCACGACAGAAGAATGCAATAAGTGGTGGACTGATGATTACAGTGCATGTTTGTATGTAGGTATAACTTAAAGAAGACGAAATAGGAAATATTGACAAGAGATTAGAATAATGTTACTGGATACAGTTCCACCTTTACACTAATCTCGTATTTAAGTATGCTTTTGCAAGATACGTGCACGTGAAGTCTCAAGGCACCGGCTTACCCTGTGCTCAGAGTGAGCAGCTTGTACTATGACAGTACAAGCAATCGGTGCTTCGTTACACCTGGTAGCACTTTGCAATTCGTCCAACGACTATTAACATGTTGGATAATCGAGCGGAAGACTTCCGTTTAACGCGATAAAGCAACCTCCCGTTTGAGTCAAATCGAATGGGATGCCGTCAACAATTGAATTTGATGAAAGGGCAAGAAGACGCAATGCTGTTCGCTATGATATCAGACGGGCAACAAGCCCGCATATCCGAGTAGAACAGAAAAGGCAACCTTGCTTTAACAACAAGGGTCTCAACAGACAAAGCTGTTGAGACAAATTGGTCATCAATTTGAGATGTTGAGGTGGCAGCATGCTGCTTCTACCGGTTCAACACACACACGTCGGTCTGGATTGCAGAAGATTGACATCTCATATGCAAGCAGCAAAATAATACTTTCTGTTGGGATTTTTTGGTCAGCTGAATGATGACATGGGGACTCGTCACATCGTCGACGAGCAAATGCAGGTGCCATTTGCTTAATTGGACTTTGCAGGGATTGCGTAGACTTGGCCCTTGGGTCATCAGCGTCACGGCCCTTTATTTTAGGTCAGGAGTGGTCTTCAAATCCTGGCTCAGACTAACCTTTAAACTGTTTCGAGATGAGTTCATGGCTCGCTTCGAGCTCCTAAAACTTAAACTAGGTAAACTTAGGGCTTGCTTTGAACTCCTGAATCCCAAAGAAGGTAAACGTGATGTATGCTCATACACTCAGTACATACGTCACTTACGAAATGGATTACAGCAACTAAGGTGAATAAACAAACGTTGATTATGTTGTTCATGCAAGGTCTTAAGTACGGTCCAGTCAAAACTTACCTATTCCGAATAATTTTTGATACACTAAAAAATACAATTCGGTTTGCGGGAAAGAAAAATTGTGCAACAAGCTTTAGTGACGTTAAATTCTCATTTAATTTTAAGGCGACAGGAAGGTAAATGCCCAGAACCAATGAACTCTGTTACGCTAAGAGTGAAAGCTCTCAAGCTACCGATTATAAGAAATTGCAGATATGCAATAGATGTCAAAAGGCACGGCACTTTGCATACGAATGCTGTGCCCCGAACGCAGTAATACGTACCGCAAGAAAATGAAACCGTCAAGCGAACAAGAATGTTCCAAGGCGTGGTTCCTACGCTGTCATGAATACGAAGTGCTGTGAAGGACAATAAAAAACGGTCGAGATCAGTTGGTGCATAGCATCCTACTGATCTAGCAACTTAAAGCGATTTCGTAGTCCATTTGACGGGAGTGACACCCAACACGCGATCAGTTTATGTTACTACATCTAGTAATGAGGTTTTCCTTATGACGTTGAATCTAGAAATGGCAAAGGACATGTCACTACGAGCTCTAGTCGATTATGAGACGTCGAACAGCGAAGCCAGTCGCTAGATGAAAGCAAGACTAAATTTCTTTAGCGCAAGATCCCTCCGACGAGGATGATGGTACCCCTCGCTGCAGGCGAATCCATAAGAGTGATGAAATACGTAACGGTAATTACCTATGTACTGAGAAAAGACCAAAACGACGATGACTTTGTCGTATTGGACTTGGAAAACAAGTTTGACGTAATCCTTGGTATACCGTGGCTCAGAAATTACGAGCCACAAAAGATTTGGCATTGACAAGAAGTCTATATGCCTACCGCTTGTTTACTATACGGTCATCTGCTATACGTCTTGAAGCATTCAACATCATGTGGATGTACTACGAGTGCGTGCAATGGCCTCGCGTGTATTTCGGTCGTTGGTGCGACTACATGAAATCGCTTTGTAACTAATTTTTACGTTGTGGAGAAAGTTCTTGGTGCTGCATTTAACTGCAGGAAATGCCAAAGGACCACCACTAGAATAATTCAAGTGGACCGGGGAACGCGCGTCTTCTTAGTTGACATTATTCAAATAGGTACCAGCCGATTTCCAATAATTTTTAATGCGAAGATCCTAGATCTATTGAAAAATTAAATGTAGAGAATCTGGGTTCGGATGCATAACCACTTCCAGAAGACGCCGAGGGAGCAAGTACCCGCGTATTTGAAGGTGAATTATCTCGAAAGACTAAAGATGAGGAATATTGTCTCCAAAAGACTGTGGAAATAAACCCCATCAGATATCAGAGACATTGAATGTACTGGTAAATGACGGATTGAATATAGGTGGTCATATGCTTAGTATGATATCATCTCTAAATTAGACATCGAAGACCATTCAGTTGCCTCCGCTGAATTAAAATAGCTTTTGCGTGATCTACGTAGTGGCAAACCCAAAAGATTTTTGCGCTCTTCGCGGAAGATGAGTACGTCAGTAACATCCGATCCGCAATGGTCTAAGAAACAGTGTCCTTGATATAAGGTTCGTTTTAAGCGATATGCATCTTAATTGTGGGAATATTTCAAGAAAAATCCTCTCGGTAATGATTTGATAATATTCAAGAATGTATTCTCAGGAGCAGTGTTGGGCGAGTTACCTAAGGATGAAGGTATTTGTCACAAAGTCGACCTGTATTCGGGATTGAAGTACTGTACCACGAAGCAATCGTCACTGCCTCAAGAAAAAGTACTAGTGATCGACAACTTCTCTTCGAATCAGTTTCAGCCGGTCATGTGAGGGAGCTGACCTCCCGCAAAGCTCCCCAACCTTCTGTGTTTTAAAAGCCACATGAGGATATCGGATAGAACATGTCTTTATGGTGGAGTTTTTCGGGTAAAAAGCTAACCAATCGCATCGTGTCACACCATGGGCACATATGGGATCGGTCCTCAGGTTGTTAGGACTGGCAGCCGTAAAATACATATGGTACAATTTGACGGGCCGTGACCACCAATTGCGGTCATTGGCTGTGATCATCGTTCATGGTCACTTACTATGTCCATTGGCCATAATCACTGACTATGACCATGTAATTATACTGGTAGCTGGTGTGGGCCTTTAAAGAGCCAAGGAAGAATGGCGTGGAGTTGGAACGACGTAACTAAAACTGAGATACAAATAATTATTATTGTATATCCCGATCCTAATAGGCTAACAACGAACGTTTATTTTTTATACAGAAGACGCGCGTCAGCATCCTTCCGGTCTAGAACAATTTTGGACCCCTCACGCTCAAGGCTTACTGCTTCACGTGTGAATTTAAGGATTTTGTTTTAATTCCTTGGTGAGGGAAGAAGGTACTTTTATAAGTTATCTCGCGATCGGACGCATTTCTTATATAGAGGCAAAGCGTTCAGACGGCTCAAGTGATAAAAAGAACGAGGTAATCGAATGATCAGGAGAACAAAGGGATCAGGCATCCTCATTTATTTAATTCGACCTCAAGAAGGTCAGGACGACCTTGAAAGATCGCTTCAAAATCCCGTTGGTCATACGGCGAACTTCCACGCGACTGAACCCCACCTATCCCCAACTCGGTCAAGACAGACATTACATATAATTCACCTAGAAGATTACAACCCCCGCCGACGGGTACACGAGGTGAGAAGGAACAAGGCAAGAACACGTGGTCCATTATACTACCTTATTAGTTGGTCTTCCGGGCTACAGGGGTGAGTAAGAGTAGATTCGTAAGGAGGGATTCTACTCCACCACATCTTGAACAATTCAAATGCTACATCTGTACCAGTTCAAAAGACTAAATCAAGAAAAGGTGTCATCAGCGATGTAATGTAAAATGTACCATCATTAGTCAATGAATATGATACCACGTATTCTACTAGAACCCTATGCACGAAAGTTACACCTTCTATATTGCAGTGAGCACCCCAAGCGGAATGCGTTGTGAGTAACGAGTAATGCCACAAGGACGAAGTAACGACTTTGCCACGTTAATTATATTTGCAAAAATCTATTGATATTTGTTTAAGAATTCGCGTTCAGCTGCTTTGACGATGTGTTCGTCCATAGCCAGGCTATGAAAGGACAGACGGACGTAGAAGCGCACCGACTTCACTTCAGGAAGTTCTTCCACTTATGTCCGAGCATTAGTTATACGTCACCCTCAAGTCGTGCTAGAGAAATACTACTATTTGGTTGCATCGCTAATAAGCATGTCATCCGGCCCCATACGTAAAGATAAAAGCGTTCATATACTGTCCGGTTCCTGGAGATTTATGGAGGCCTCAAAAGTTTCTTGGACTAGCGGTGTATTTGCACAAATATTTGCACATTTATGCCAAAATGTCTGTTTATCGCTCTCGTTTACTAAAAAACTGAGGCGTAAGTATCGATCTCGTTTACTAACAAAAGAGGATCGAGTATCGAGGGCAGGTTGTCAGCGCCCCTATGAATCTATATATAAAATCTTGATACGGTAACTACTTTGAAAAATTGTAGACCAATACAGGCCATTTCATTTGATCTGTGACGTTAGCGACTTTGCAATCGGTGGTACATTTCTGCAGTACGATGCAGCCGGCGCAAGGCGTTTCTTCTGTTCCCAGTCACGGTATCTGCCACCAGCGAAAAGCCACTAACTCGTCCACGGCAAGGAACTCCTTGCCATGAAATACGCGCTCGCAAAATTTAGATACCCTTCATCGTTTGTACGGACCATGCGTCTCTACGCACGGCCGTAAGTAGTCCACACCTCTTGCAGCGGATGGCGAGGTGGCTGTCATTTCTTCGCAGAGTATAATCACCCAGTCGAGTATAATATAGAAGGACTCTTTACAAGTAGCTGACGCACTCCAACACCGGCCCTATATCGTACCAACTGTGCAACCCGACACTTTTTCAAACAATTTTGCGGTTTTAATTTCCATCTTCAACCTAATTAGAAAACATTCGAAAGTTTATTGATCCGGAGATGATTTGTATAATATATCGTCTCTATGAACCTTCCGGGAAGAGCCTGAAACAGCTGTCGATTGTATATTTATCGTCTACAGATAGATGTGCAGTTCGCAACGAATTCATGACATGCTCAGCTGTCGCCGGCGACAAGCCTCATTTCGTCGTACCACATCATGTTGATCTGCGACTGCCTATCATGCATGAGTATCATGACGCACACGGTGGTGGGCATCGTGGTCGAGTAATTAGCGACCTTTACTGGTCCCGCCAGTACTAGTTGGTGCATTAGTACATTTGGGCCTGTGGATTTGTAAAAATTTGTACAGTCTATTACTTATCGTCGTGCATCGTTACAGCCTTTGCCCATACCAGCAGAGTTCTGAAATTTGTTTCAATGCACTTCGTCTTCGAGTTTTGCAGATCCCCATAAGAATACTGGCATTATTTTTGTTGTTGTAAAATCAAGCAAGATGGTACATCTAGTCGCTATAGCTGAAGTAATTAACGCACAGGCTTGTGCTCGTGTCTTTATCAACAATATCATTCGCCTTCATTGCCTGTCTCGTGGAATCGTGTCCGACCAGAACCTGCGGTTCACAGACGAGTTCTGGTGTTCCGTGTTCATAACGTTTAAATTCGCTTAGCGGTGCCAACATTTGACCACACTGAAACATTTGATCAGACGGGACGCACCAATCTTGTCCTTAAAGAGGTACTTCGTGGATACATCCATTCCTTTACAGACTGAAGAAAACATTTGCGAGGGTGAAAGTAGCCATCAACAACTCCGTCCACGAATCGATGATCCACACGCCTTTCTGCGTGAATAATTTACGCAAACCGCGTCAACTCACCTTACTTAAGTAAAGCTATAATTAAACTAAAGGAGATACTCATTTTAGCGAAAAGCAACGCAGATCTCGCTCATCAAGTGCGAACCATGAGACCACCGCGTTCGACGCCAAGGTAAATCATATTGAGTCTAGCGAAGAAGAGGAGACTTAAAGAGGTTAATCGTATCAATTAGCATACTGATCAAAGAAGCATCACGCCCGTTGCTTCCGAAAAGGCACTCGTCGAGGTAGAAAGTGATCTTGTTGTAGTGCACTCCAAGAGCGCTGTAACAACAGACAGCGAGTCAGCAGATCAAATTATACAGGCTGGCGAAACGTAAGAATTTATCGCAGAGGCGGTGGTTCGACAAAAACGAAACGCTGAAGGAACAATAAGGCAAAGGTTCTTCAGTTTAATTATAGTTGCTTTGTCCCACAAATTACGGTAATCCTACCTAGAAACATTGTGATTACGTGGGTAGTAACGAGGTACAACCCATCTTTATCGATTCATTTCATGTGCTGCGTCGCCTAGGCAATGCACCGATGATTGAAACGCCCCTTAAAATGCGCGCGCACCCTACGTTATACGCTAGTCACCCTAATACCGTACTGCCAATATGGTACTTCTTTCCGTGGAAAGATCCCTTGCGTCCAAGCATATCCAGGAAATACTTGTGCTTGCAATGCTGAATCTCAGCCCGCGTCTGAAGCTCAAATATCTCCCTCGAAGTCGAGATAATTAATGTCAAGCTTCCATATTCTCTTTTAGAAGAGAAAGCTGTCCGAGCTCACTATCAATCTGGGTAAAGGAAGGTTGTCCTGTCCTTCTCCCGATATGAGCCGAGACGGTTCAAAATTACAAACAAATCTAGACGCCTGACCCTCTCGTGCTTGAGGTCCTCACGCAGCTCACACGTTACGCGATCACTCTGACTCAAAAATATCAGGTCGATGCTGCATATACGTAGGAGGATGCGTATCCCTCCTCGCCTCATCCTTTGGTCGATGAGCGCGGCGTTCGAACCTTCCTCGTGGAACGCCTGTTGAACCAACGCGATGTGAAAGGACGCCGGACGATCTACCTCGTCTGGCGATGTGGCTACCCGCCCTCGTCGGTTAGCTATGAGCCTCCTTCGCATCTGATGGTGTATGTGTTAGGCCTCGTCGAGTGGTTTGACAAGGCACATCCGTTGCCGAAGAAGTCAATCGTAAAACGAACGCCCGGCGCATACGTAGAAGGATTAAATATCTCCAATTTCCTCGTACATCCCAGATAAGACGAGAACCCTTTACCAAGGGCCGCTCATGAAGTAAGCTTCCTTCGGAGCTCGTGCTAAGCAGTAATTTTTTGCATAACAGCCATAATCACAAGATTCATCTTAAATGGTTTACAAATAGTGCGTGTCTGTCAATCGAACTATATTAACGGAGAAGCATGAGAATTAAAGTACAGAATAAACTGTTATGTATTTCGGTTGTATTACGTAGACAAAGTGTACGATACCAAGAGGTGTGACAACTTATTTAAATGAGTTGAAAAATGCCCCAGGTAATCACGAAAAAAATGGTCCAGATAATTGATAAATAAAATGCCCTTGATAACTAGGTAGAATTCCCACGTCTTAAAAATCTATATTTTATGTGGTAAACTATAGAATTACATTATACCATTCCTTATATTTTCTTGAATGTCGGTGATGAACCCCCGCCCAATAGTCGGATCTGCGTAGGAAGTTTCGTTGCGAGCATGCTGCGCCTGCAGCCGGTGGCTGTAGGCGCAGACGGCACAGGGATGATGTGTACATGTACGTTTATTGTCTGCTGCTGCCGTAAATGTAGACAATATGTACCAACGCTGTTGGTATTGATGAAATATTGTAGTTCTCGCTTTTGATATGTTGTTATTGGTGTTAATGTCGTATTGATTACTTTCATTTTTTCTGCTAGTTGCTGATGTTTCTGCTAAAGCTTTTGCTGCTTCTGTTGTTGTTGCCGCTACCGCAGATGTTGTAGCCGTTGTTGTTATTGTTGTACGTAATTAATTCCGTTCATTAATTTTGATACTGCTGCTGCTTAAGTTTATTTTGTTAGTACTGATGCAGTTGTTGTCGCTACTTGCTGTTGGATATTTGGTGTTGCTACTGTTATGTGATGTTATTAGTACTACTGTGCTGCTGTTGTAATTGTTTACTAGAAGATATGAACACGTTCCTGATTGTAAGATAAAGTAACTTGAGCTTTTACCATCTATTTGATAGACTATCATGAGTCCATTCTACCTGTTTGACTCTTTTTCAAATATTTTGAAACGGCTTTACTAGTGCTGATAGCCATGTTTCAGTGCTGTTTCATGGATTAGTTGGTGCTTATTAAATTACGCACAGAGACAACAGGCTGGAATTGCAGATATCAAGGGGTAACAACAACATACACTAGACATTTGACTCCGTCGTTTTATGTGCACTTTAGCATACACGTCATATTCTAAAATAATGCTTTTTACCCTGTATTAAGCATACGATACGGAATTCAACAAGAATTTGTTGGAATGTAGCTAACAGCACTTGGCATGCAGCCCTCCAGAAATGATTTTTGGTGCCACATCACCTGCTGCGCTGTTCAATGTGCTTCAAAAAAACTCTTTGTATAATTATTAATCAATTAGTAGTAATTCGTGGACCTTCTAAATGTTAAGGAACCACACGGCACCTAGCTTGCTCCTTTTTGTAAATCGCAAAGATGTATTGACATAATGTAGCATCATTTGCGAGTATAGCATTAGTCCACAGTGTCTAGGAGGATATGCGCGTGATCGTAATCAAGGAGTCACATGTCTTAAAATTTTGATCTATCAGCCTATTGTGTGTGTGAAGAAGAATACAATAGGTTAAGTCCTCTTTTTGTAGCACAATGCTGGTGACTATGTACCAGGTTAACTGCAGTATACGAGGATTTGGAGCCTTTTTTTTTTCATTCTCTGGGGCATTTTTCCAGATTCTGAGGCATTATTGCTATGTTGCTATCGTCCAATTTTTTTTTTGTTTTCGTGATAGATGGCGCGTTTTTATCTTCATATTTAAAAAGAAAAGAAAAAAGTGCTCCATGTCATCACAAAAATTAAAGAGGACTTATCAACAATCACATTTCTTAGCTCACACCCTTTGTCAAACCTGATGTTAAATACTTTTACCAAATTAGTTATAACACTCACTTCCCTTGTACTACTTGTTTTCAACAAACAAATAATAGAACTCTACATTTCATTCGCTACCTCTGTTTCACACCTTTCTACAACTATTTTTTTTTTACTCAACGGGCGTCTTCTGTAAGAGTCTATGTAAGATAGAGCTTGTATTTAAATCCTTTATCGAGAAATTATACTATACAGGAATGTAGATTGCATGTTCATGCCAATGCGAGACAGTGGGTATGAGAAGGCCAAAATTGTATTATCAAGGTCATCGCTGCAGTCTTTAATATATGTAGTGTCTATAATATGTAAATATGCTACAGTTTTTACGCTTCTGAACGATAGCAATATAATCATCCCTAAACCATAACTGTTACGGCTATATTTCTCAACCTCCTGTGATGTCGATCAGGTCCTCTTCTGCAACATCCACAGAAAATTTAGACTGAAATTACCAAAAATATTTTAACCATCATTCGGGATGCACGAAGTAGTTGCAGAGTCGTTGCTGCATACAATACGCCTGGTTACGCCATTTTTTGCTCAGCTTAGGAAACACTCGCGATGCGGCAGAGGAACAAAAGCACGAAAGCGATCTCTTCGAAATTGATTTAAGAGATATTGGAAGAGTTCAGGTGGGCGTAATATCGCACAAGGTCATCGCATATTTCGATGGTTGTGCGTTCTAGTTTATGGTGGAAGTGTGATTTATCACAATAAAGGCAGCATGAAAGTTGCAACCGCTTGAAGGTATGCTGTCGGTCTCTCATGTATTGCAGAATATCTTTCAAAGCGAGGAATGACCTGTCAACAAGCAGCAATATGTATTTGCTGAACCGAACCCAAAATAAATTATTTATTTACTATGGGTGCCCTGAACTACATCCGGCTAAAATGAAGACACTTTTACAAGCATTATTATTATAATATCTATCATTACCTTCGTAGTGGGTGATAAATCTGAAATAAATATGAACATAAAGAAACCCACATTCGATACTACAATGCAGATATAGGCTCTAACAGGAGGGTGTGAATTACAAGGAAATGTGGTTTGAATATATTAACCCCCTAAAATGCCTTAGATAATTGAAAATCAAAAATTGCCCCACATCCTAGTATACTCAAGTGAATGTGGCACACACGAACCGACCTTTTGCTTCGACGAAGGGCTTAACCTTTTATAATCACCATTCACACGCAATATGCTGATACTTCTGACTTGCTACATTAGATGAGCCCTTGATTACGGTCACGCAGGTTGTCACCGTGACAGAGCGGACTTTTGCTATGTGTGTAAGGTCATTACCTCTTGAACTCTCCACGCTTAGCTTGCTGTTGTTGGATTTGAATGTCATTAAAAGCACCGGTATATTCCTGCGATAGCACTGAAGTGTCTCCAACAGCACTTGTACCGGTCTCATATTGCTTTCTATCGTAACTTCATATTGGACACAGATTAGTGCATGCGGCACCTTAAGATAGCACTATCATGTCGAATTCAGAGTAAATGACGTGCCGATTCACATCCGTACGATGTCGATCCGTAGCGTCCGGATGAAACAAAAGAAGCGACATTTTCGTACAGTAAAATGACCCTCAACTTCGACAACATGCGTGAGGCACAATTGCACCTCTCCTGCTTGCAATAAACCTGCAGTCGAAGAAGTCTGAAAGTATTCGAATAAACAAAGTAAGAGACAAACAGATAGAATGAGTTTATGATACTCCAATTCCTTGGTGATACATTCTTAAGTAAATGTATCAGACGAGCCGGAGCGAATTCCGATACTACCACCAATACAACTAAAACAACAGCACAGCTGCACCAACATCGACAGCAAAATTAGCCACGCACTAAGAACACTAACATCAACAGCACGGTAGCAGCAGCTTAAATGTGAGCAACAATGGCAGCAAAAACAATAGATACACCAGTTTTAAATTAAACAGCTGCACCGGTATCTACAACAACAGTAGCATCAGTTACAAAAGCAACAACGACACCAGCAACGATGGCAGGAGCAGCTGATACAAAAGAAAACAATAGATAAACATTAACCACCACCAGGTTTTCGCTAACCACCCACCACCGCTACAAATACCGTCGTTTATGCAATGTACGCCTTCCGATTCGTGTGATTGAGAATATCACAGTTCTCGTAAGTATTCTACAATCTCGTTTACAAGTGATAAAA
This sequence comes from Peronospora matthiolae, assembly GCA_921007115.2. Classification (NCBI taxonomy): domain Eukaryota; phylum Oomycota; class Peronosporomycetes; order Peronosporales; family Peronosporaceae; genus Peronospora; species Peronospora matthiolae. The sequence goes on along the minus strand of CAKLBY020000035.1, from coordinate 1,352,791 downwards.
TACCAGATCTGAATAAGATAGGAGAGTAAGCTGTGAAGTTCGTCGTTGATATAAGTAATCTAGTTCAGAGAGCTGAATCCGGCTACAGAGCACTATAGTACAGCAGCAGTCACTGAAGAATGAGTATGACGCTGTTGATGTCTATATAAATCCAGTATAGCATACTCAAGCAACACGGCCGATTTTGCTTTTTAGTATCCAGCATTTGCTTCTTTGATCCGTCCACCACCTTTTGTTGATTTTGAGCCAATCACAAGCGTGTGCCACACTAGTGACCTAGTCGAAGAGTGACTTCGAATATACCCGTTTACACATGAGGAGGGGACAGGCTAGATCGCACTTAGTACGCGTAAGATACATCTGGTCGCGTTATTTACAAGCACACGCAGACTCACACAAATAAGTACGATTTAAAAAAGGTTTGGCATTCACCACCGTGCGCACAGTCACTACCAGCTTCACCCGTCAGGCTGACAATTTACCGATTGTAGTAATCTGCTGGGCGATACGTTATGCCCTCTTTTTTGCATTGACAGTATTTTGACTTGAGCTCGTCGAAAAATATGCTGGTGAATCGTACGCTAACAATGATGTGGATCTCATTTGCGAGAAAACGACCAGGCGAATTTTACACGAAACAATGTTACCAAAGTAGGCCAATTCTTGCAAGCCATAGCAACTGTAACATTGAAGAAAGTCCGTGAAACTTCTTTAGTAGAGTGCGAGTATGGGTGCGTGTCCATACACCTCTGGAACTTGCGCATACTTGAGCGACGAATCGACACAACAAACGGGGACTGAAACTCGGACACATGCCGAATCATCCTACGCTTGCATCAGCGAGAACACTCAGCCAGTGGCTGCTCAGTACAGAACCTTTTGCTTCACCTTGTCGCACAACATAGGTATGGGCCACCACCAGAACAGCGCATTCGTGACTGCATATGACAGCAATAGCTGCCCTGTAACTGCTACAAGAAATACAAGCAAACACATTTTGTTTCACCTCAGTCAACCTCAGCGCTGTCTTCCTCGAGTATTTATGTTTGCGTTTAGTATACGCGTTCAGGTACTGCGAGCTGCAGCATCAGGCCAGGTGCCGTCTTCTAAAACCGGCCAGTTGGTTGAGTTGCGCTCGTGCACTGGTACTAAAATTTCGCGCAGCCTGGCGTCCACTTCCGATAGTTCTGGACAAACACGATGGACGCGTTATTTCACCGATACAATAACACCTTTTCACTTCTTTGCCTACCTTCCAAAGTGAAATTGAACAGCGCGGGTAAAGGAACATCATCTGGCAGCTTCAAATCGTCTTGTCGCAACTCGTCGAAAAACGGATGCGCGATGGCCTCGAGCGGTTTCACGCGTCTTCATTGTACACGCAGCAGTTCGTCAGAATTATTGATTACAAGTTCTCGCACTTCCACCATGCTACTTACTTCTTGGGGTCGTATACGAGCATTTCGGAGAGCAAGCTAATCGCTTCCGGAAAAGTCCGTGAGCGAAAGATGTTGCTCCACGAATGCGCCTTGATCTGCGGAAACTGAAACTCCGTGTAGCTCGGGTTCATTGCCTCGATCTCCTCACGCTGTGGTGTGCCCAGAACTTTGATAATTTCCACCAGCTGATCCACACCACTTTCACCAGGAAACAAAGGCTGGCCGAGAAGCAGCTCTGCGCACACACAACCTAGTGACCAGATATCTGAAACGCAATGAATACAGGTTTCCGAAAGTCACGTCAGCGTGCGGTACCATGATCAAGAAAACAACCCACCACCCACCAATAGCTGTAGTATAATCCGTGGCACCGAAGATAAGCTCCGGTGCGCGGTAGTAACGCGAACAGATGTATGACACATTCGGCTCGTTCTTCTGCAGCACCTTGGCGCTTCCAAAATCGCAAAGCTTTACCACATGCGACTTCGGATCCAGCAACAAGTTCTGCGGCTTAATGTCGCGATGGCAAATGCCCATCGAATGGATGTACGCCAGTGAGCGGCAGATTTGGTAGATGTAAAGCTTCACCAGCACCACGGGCATGTACTGCTTGGCCTTCTGCAGTTGTCTTGCCACACCGTACACTGTGTCAGGAATGTACTCCAGCACCAAGTTGAGATACAATTCATCCGGCTTCTCCCCGTTACAGTAAAAACAGTGTTTAAGCTGCACAATGTTCACATGATGCAACTGCCGCATGATCTGCAGTTCTCGGTTCTACACGACAAAGACCGATGCAAAAAAAGGAAGAAAGAAGCAGTACGACAGGAGTCAGTCAATCGCTAACTAGCACACAAAACAAGCAATGTTGGCGTAGTATATACTACCCAACCGCCACAACTATTCTTTCCCATGTACCCACCTTAAAGCGCTTGTCCTGCAGCACCTTCTTAATCGCGACAACCTCGCCTGTTTCTTCCACTTTTGCCTGAAACACGACGCCAAACGACCCATTGCCGATGATCCGCTCGGCAGAATAATGGATGGTTTTCCCCTAAAAAGCACATTGTATCGAAAAAAAGCACCACAAGCACCCAAAAGAAATAAACCCAAAATAAGAATAAAAAACGTCGCAATTTGTTTTGGGTGCGCTTTTTGTGTTTTTTTTCTTCCAATGGCATCATCGAATGTGCGACGTACATCCGACAGCGTGTGCGTCGAGTCCCCGACTGTAATTCCCGTGCTCTTATTGTGCATCTCCTCCTTTGGCTCAGACGTCGCTTCGACATTCGCGACCTCGTCATCGACACTCGACGGTGGAATCGCTACGTCACCACTTGGCAGAGGCGCCACGTCGTTCGAGGCGCTGTCGCTCATGGGAGAGAGGGAGAGGGAGGGAGGAGATGGTGGTTTGAGGGTAGGGGCGTTGAGGGAGGCGCGTGCCGTTTGGCTTGATCGCTCTCTCTTTTATTCTCGTAATTTATTTTCTTCTTTTTATTACTCGCGGTGCTTTTTTCTCATGAAATTTAGACGGTATGTGATTGGTTGAAATAAGATGTAAGTCTGCGATAGTGGAGAAATAGACGACAACAACAACTTCAACGTGAGCGGAGATAGAGCTGGATCGAGGGAGGGATAGGTTTAGGCGAGTGGATGTTAGGTGAAATGTCGTTGTTTGTCTCTTTATTTATTTTTATTTTTATAGTTTCGGAGACGGCACGAGGCAGAAGAGACACGATCGAGTCCGGGACATGACAGGACAATGATTTCTTTTTTCAGAGTCTCTTTTGTCGATTAGAAACGACTTTATCTTGATGACGACGATGTGCCAGCGATAGTAACGGGGTGGAGGCAGTCATGGATCGAAGAGACAAACACGTTTGTTGAAATGTGCACTTGCCTTCCGCCTTGGCAGCTGAAACATTAAAATTTAGGGCAAGTCGATAATTGAGAAGAATGGGTTGCCGCCAGATACGCTTTAAGCTGTGACAATGTCCGTTGTCTCTTTGACTGTCACCCACCTACAGCCCAAGCCTTTTGCTCCTGGAAACAATGTCGCGACTTAGTCCGACAGACTATTATTTACATGAAACAGTAGTCACCCAGCAGCACCCAATTTGTATCTTAACTTGCTGAAGCAGCGATTACAGTGTGGCTTTCAGAAAAAGCAGCTTCCTTCCGTCGTTGTGCGCCCTGTTTCCAGATTTGGTGTGCACGAATGCGTAAGTGTCCGCTGCAGAGGATTCTCTAGACTGTAGAGACTGAGTATTAACGAGCCCACCCATCCGATCCAGTCCTGAATGCGACCACTGACTGAGCTATCGACGAACGCTCTGCAAGATACGGTAGTCGAAATGTAGAAAACTCAATCGGTAATGCCATCAGCGCACCACACAGAGAGTTGCTCACTGCGAATAGCGAACAAAGTTGGTCAGTGGTATCGTCATCTCCCACGGAACACCTCATGCGCTTATTCGTCACGGTGCAACCACTTACAGCTTCGTGTTCTGAATGGTTCTCGAAACGTTCTGTCGGCCGTGAACCCGCTTTGCAAAGGTCACATCACAACAGGAGCGGATGGAAAGACGTGCACGTTGATTTCAAAGCGCAGTATCTGAGTCAACCAAAGGTGGTTGCTTCGTTGCAGACAAGCTGTGGGAGTAGTTTGTATCAGCCTGGTTCGTGGGAGTGGTCGCTGACACGGACGATATCGATAGCTTCACGGTTCTACCATGACAGCAGGTCTGATATCCGCTTCAGAATGGCCATTTCCACCACTAACCTCAGCAACCGTCCTGAGCACAATCGTAGCTTACGAACGGCCTGTGCACATCTGCAGTCTTCTGTCTCAACAGTGAAGCCACAGACACTAAAGAGCGTGTAGCTTCAACACAGGTTTTCATTCCGTTGATGTCGAGCTGGCGATAAATAAACAAAGACCAGCCTAGCACGTGATCAAAACCGGGTCTTCTCACCAGATCTAGAGCCATTACACGGGATTAGAAAATCAGCTGCTTGCCTTCTACTTACACTGCTTGAACCCGCACAAATTGTCAGACAGGTGCTTTTTCGGGTCACGCTCTTCGTATTCGGCTAGAAAAAGCATGCGCAACACACCAACAAGCGACTTCCGCTCACTTTTCTGAAGCTCCGACTCGACATTCGCACCACGTGCGTATGGTGGTGTTCGAAGGCTGGCATCAATCATGTCGAAAACTGCATTGCGTAATTCCTGCACCAATACTGACGAACGGAACGATGCGTGAAAAACCACCCAGTCGTTCACACGCATGCCAATCGTCTCGTTGCCATCCTTGTCGGAACGTCGCAGTTGTGGTAGTAGCTCAAATCCATGGCTAAACAGGCATACCGCCAAAGGTAGCACAAGGCTAGAGGCCGGGAGATATACCTGTGACGTGTGCAGCTTGACTGCGTACGTGAGAAAATTGCTGGCATGGAAGGTCTCCGTTTTGAAGTTGATTGAACCCGGATGAACTGCAACACAGAAGTGGTCGCGTTCACGCAGCACCGCACGCTTTGGCCCTCGCGCAACAGGTGGCTCAGCATGGACTAGATTCGGAGCCAGACCAGCAAAGAGGACAGCAGACATCGTCGCCAGCTGTTCGAGAGTCATGCAGTCATTCCCTGCAGACTCAGGTGGCGGCAAGAATCCGAGCTGCATTACAAGTCCTCGAAACTGGCGTTTGAGCTTGCTCAATTCACGCAGCGCCCGACGGCTCAGGAAATGATCGTGGCAAAAGCTGTTTTCAGTTACCCGGCCATTTTTCCCCTGATTAACAACGTAGCGCCAGGCTTCATAAGCGTTCACATCGGTGAGCAAATCACTCGCACCCACTGCAAATTTCCGGCGAGCCTGTTTCGTTTCAGTTTGACGACCGAAAGGTGCTACAAAAGGAGATTTTGTCTCCAGCACAGCAGCACAGGTGCTTGCAGCGTCGAACACACCAAAAATTGCTCCGAGCAAGAGTAATTTACCCACCTTCACATCAACAGGCAGTCTAGCCAAGTGCGCACCCAGTTCAGTAAGCGCCTCGTCCTCGCGTTTTAGTGCACCAATTTCGAAAAGCTCCTCTAACGCATTCCGGATGCTGACGTCGTCAGGCGGGTCTAAACATGCTTGAAGAAACTCCCCGCAACCTCCCTTTTGCTCGTTGCCTCCCGCACCAAACGTCTTTATCTGCAAACAGAGCGACGTCAATGGCGCACGCTGGATCTCAGGCACCGGTTGCTCGAGCATAACGGAATGGAAAACCGACTGTGGAAAAAGGCGGAAACAAGAGCCACCACTCGTGCGACCTGCACGACCAGCCCGCTGCTTCGCATTAGCCCGCGCAACCCAGATCTCGTCAAGCATATTCGTGCGACGCTGGGCATCATGGCTCATTTGCTTGACGCGTCCAGTATCAATGACAACCTTAACGTCGTCAATCGTCAGCGACGTCTCAGCAATATTAGTTGCTGCAATTACCCGAACGACTCCTGGACGCTGTCGGAAAATAAGCTGCTGTTCTTGCGACGAAAGCGATGAGTGGAGTGGTAGTAGCTCGAATTCGCGACCGTGCTGGTCATGGCGTAACAGACGACTGCCGCCGAGCATATCGAGTAATGTGGTGATTTCTTGAAGACCCGGAAGAAACACGAGTACCGACGCACTGCTTCGCTGACCACCTTCCTTCGACACTGACAGCAGATCCATTTCCGAAGCAATGTGCTCCACAAGTGCCTGGATAAGCTCATAGTTGACTACTGAAGGATCGATGCGCTCAAGAGCAAGCAGCGTCGACTCACTGTACTTTTCAGCTAGTTTGCTTTGAGTCTCATTCACTGCTACCTTTTTCGAGGAGGAAGAAGCGGTCCATGACACTTGTTGTGTGTAGGACGCACCCCCGCGACCTGAGATGGTAACTTGCGTAGACTTTCTGTCCGTGCCATGTCCGTCTATTGGAATGTAAGCGGGGGACTCCTCATCCACAACAAACTGAGTCATTTCAAGCACATCCTCGAGGTAGAACTGCCCCACGGGAAAGGTACGGCCTGGCACTTCAATCATCGGGCACACAGCAGCTCCGCCAAAGTACTTCTGAAAGCTCGCAGCGTTGAGCGTAGCGCTCATGAGGATCACTTTCAACGGTGGCAACTTGCCTCCAAACTGACGGCGTCTCACCGCGTTACCTTCCATCAGGAATTGACGTAGCATGGCCAGTAGCACATCGCTCTGAAGGTCGCGTTCATGCACTTCATCTACAATCACGTGGCTTACTTCCTTGCCTAAAGTGCGCGGGTCTTGCAACTTGCGTAGCAAGATACCAGTCGTACAGAAGAGCAGGCGAGTGCGATACGTCATGCGCGTTTCGAGGCGGATCTGAAAGCCTGTAAGCGAATCACCCGCGCCCATGTTTGATTCACCCAGCTCGTCAGAGACTCGTTCTGCCAGACTAATAGCAGCTAGTCGACGAGGTTGAGTGCACACAATCTGACCACGAGCACCTCCCATTTCGGAAAACAGCAACTCTTCGAGCAAATATTGCGGCACTTGGGTACTCTTACCACATCCAGTTTCACCCGATATTAGAATCACATCGTGGTGCGACAGCATACCGACAACTTGTTTCTTCAACGATGCAATGGGTAGAGATTCGCGCTGCTGAAGCTTTGCTCGATAGGCGCTTGATCGCATTTGTTTCTGTAGCTGTTCTCGCAGCTGGCAAGACAGTTTCAATGCGGCGCTTCGGTCACTTTCACTTTCTTCTTCTATCTCAAATGACGCCGCTGGACCATCACTTGCATTCTCCGTTTCAGCTGAACTCTCCTCATCGGGTAAGTCGGCGTCCCAGTCATCGACATGCCAGTCCTCTATCGATTCTTTTTCAGTACTTGCAACGCCCTGTTTCACACCTGGCGACGGGTGCGGTACAGCAAGTTTTGGTACATTTACGACAGCTTGTTTTTCAGCAATCTCTTTCGGAAGCGTGTTGTAGATCTCCCTTATCAATTCATCATGCTCGTCGCGATCAACGGATGCCGCTGCCGCCTCTTGGTCTTGCCGCTCCTTGGTCCACTTCTGCCACATGTCGCGGTACACTGGGGGTAGCACTCGATATAATGGCAGATCAGACGCTAACTCAAACAAAGCGCTCGTAGAGACGGCGTCTTTTGCATCCGATATTGAATCAAACCCCTGCACTTCATCACGAGCATCCCTTACAGAGACTTCTTGCTTTCCGCACACTTTGTTGTCTAAAATGATCGAGTACAAGTGTCCTCCGCCTGATGGACGAGGCAGCTTCTTGTACTGCGGTTTTAAAAACCCGTTCTTGCGACAGTGCTGCTCTAAGTGATCACGCGGCGACTTTCCCGTCCAAGTCACTGCCACCGAAGATTGCGCCCGAACGGCTTGAGCTTCCGCCGCCTGGACCTTCAGCATGTTGCGACCTTTCTTGTTCTTCCCCTTTTTACTTTTCAACGTGGCCAGATCAGCCGCCGCCTGGGCTGCAATAACTGCAGCCGTGTCGATTGCTGCACTCTTTTTAATCTCGTTCGCACTTACTACAGTCGATTCTGCCTCCTCCAAAAACCCAAACAGACCCCCACTGCTGTCTTTCTCCTCCTCTTTCACATCTTTGGCCTGAACAACAGAGCTCGACGACCCCTCTTCTTGTTCTTCCTCGGCCTCCCACGTCTCCAGAATCTTCGTTGCCTTCTCCTTCTCTTCTCCTATCTCTGTTATCCCGAACGCTAGTTCCAACAGCTCAGCATCCACCACCGCATCACTAGACACCCGAATCCGCTCCACCTCCTCCTCTCTCTCGTCCACAGTTTTCACCACCTCTTTAGAAACCTCCCCCTCTTTCTTCTTCTCCCTTCCTTTCATATCTACCTGCTGCGTCGGATCTCGCCAGCCACGTGCCACGAGTTGGCGTTTCGTCTGCTGCAACTGTTCCCGTACATCACGAAGCTTGTTCTTATCACCACTCGTGACCTTTTTCTTCTTTTTCCGACTCTGCCGCTCATTCAGACGCTGCAAGGTCGCCAAGAGCTCCACGTACTGCGTCTCAAGCTCGTCCTGCTCACATCTCTCCAACGTCTCTTGTCCCGTCTGTCCAGCTGCTAGCAGCTCACCCTCCTGTCTTTGCATGTCCAGCTGCTGCACGTACTGCTGCGTCCACGACAGCGCCTCCTTCTGCTTCGTCTCTTGCTCTCCAGCTACTCCAAGCACGTCAACAGCTCCACGTGCTCGTTCCACATCCTCCAGCACCTCCTCATTCTCCTCCTGAAAGTCCACTAGCTCCCTGTCCCTCTCATATCCATCTGCACGGACATTCAGCTCGGCCGCGAGCTCTCCACGTCCATTGGCCGCGTCTTTTCCTCGCTGGAGCTCCGTAGACGGCGCCCGGAGCGTCTTCGGCAGCTCTTCACTCGTGCACTGGAGCGCCAAGAAACTCAGCGCGTCCTCTAGCGAATTAGTGAAGCCCAGTGCCTCTTTACTGAGCGATAAACTCACGCGATAATCCGTTTGAAGCGCGTTCAGAGCGCGCGCTAATCTCTTCTCGCTGCGCTGCTGCTGGTGCACGTCAATCGGCACGAGGGTCGAAGAGAGCGAGAAGACGCCAGGGCGGAAACGTGTGCACTGGGCGTAGCGACGGGACGACAGGACGCCGTCGTGCACGAGCTGCTCGAGGTCGCGCGAGCGGAATTCAAACCCGCGTTCGGATGCCATGGCGATAAAAGCCAATCATCGAGATAATCCGTGCGTGGCCCAGAATGCTCGGGCAGAGAGAGAAAGTGCTTTTTGAGTGGACGATGTGATTTTTTTGCAAAAGTAGGAGATGGGATGTGGATTTGTGATATGACGGGTTGATCGGGAGCTCATATGTCGCGGGTTTTGAACTGGCAGTAAGTTTACTTTTTCTGGGGCTGCACTGGCAAAAACAAGTCGCTGGTTTGACTTTTCATGCAGCGTTGTGGTAGCTACGGTAACTAGATGCATCGGAGGATTTGATTGAATGAATGCTGAGGGTGGCAAGGGCAAAGCGAGGACATACCTTCTGTGCAACGTGTCGTATCCCACTTCAAGGCTAGTAGAACCTTGTGTGAGCACAATGTCCACGAGACTGAAGTCAACGCCGAGATGCTGATGAACACTCATCTAGCATCTTCTAGCGGTACGTCAAAACCAACTCGATTTGGGCTGCTCGCAATCAATCAAGTCAGTCTGATTTTTGCAGTATACCGCGAACAAAACAGCGTGGACACATCTACTGTCGGTTCAGTCGTGCAAGTAGGCACAAGAAATAATCGTTACGCTGAGCTTTGCCTTCTGCACCATAGCATTTGATCGCTAGCCTCATCATTCCTCCAACTCTGACATACTCTTCACATTATTACAGCAAATGTCTCTGAACTCTAGCCTATTGTACACCAAGTTACACAAGTCTTCATTTCGGAGCGCAGCGTGCACCACTACCTCGTCATCGTCATCGCCATCACTGTCTCTAAACGTCGATCATCAATGATGCGGTCAGGAGACGACGCTATTGTCCTCTAACCGAATTAATTCCTTTGGCAGTACCGTTGACATGGGCGTGTTCTTGTTCAGCAACTCCGTCGACCACTTGTCCCCGCTCACTGGTTCCTCTTGATCTGCTTCTGGTTCCTCATCCTGCACCAACTCGGACAAATTGTCTGCTCGACATTGTTGTGTCTGCCACCACTTTGCAGTCTCGTCCAACAATGGATAAAAATATGGCACATGAACTTTTTTAGCAGGCACGTTTTCTGACTGTTTCGTTCTTGCACCAAGAGGCAGCGTCAGCGAACCAGAGCGAGCGGGTCTCGACGCTGCACGCATCATCACAGGCTCCTGCTTGATTCTAGTAGCTACTTTATGACTTGGAGAACGCAGCAAACCCGCTAGTTTTGGCAGCAATGACCCTCTCTCATCGAGGTCAGCTACGACGTCCACACTCAGCGGAGCAGCCGAAACTTCGTCCTCGTCGTCGCTGCTGCGCGTCGACGTGGTGCTTGTGTTGTTCTCCAGTCTTTTGGGGGCGTGATGAAGCCATAGAGCGACGGCCGCGAAGACCGTGACGCCGAGCGCGACTATAATCAGCCCAACCATCCTGTTGTCGGCACTTTATAATAGCGCACGTAACTGCTAATTAGCGTCTGTAAAAAAAGCGTCTGTTGTGTACGTGCGGTAGAGAAGACGCGTCTCTTTTTTTGTATGTGTTTCTGTATTTGATATCGTTCGAAATCGAGGCAGGAAGGGCATGAACATCCGTATGACGTAGGTGCTCTTTTGGGCCATGAAGGTGGGAATGAGCAGCGTGACATGGAGTGATTAAACCTACACTGCAAGTAGACGACGTTTTTAACGCAAATGCGCTTCTGAAGTAAAACCGGTGGCAAAGCTCTCACCCCAGAGGCCATTGTATTGCTTTATTGTGCTTGCAGTGGAAACTACCAAGGATAGATGGAAGCTTTGACGGCTGACTCATGTAGCAATGACGTCAGGCCAGTACCGCTATTCGCGGTTACATCATATGTCTGCTTGTATCAAAAGCACCGCTACTCTTCGATTAGCACTTCTCTGTGCGGTTGATCTACGTGACTTCTGCGCTGCCCGTTGGTGTAGCCACCAGTTAACCTCATTGCGGTAACGCTGTATCCTTTTATACTGCAAAAAACGGAATAGAAATTTGCCTGCGCCGATTGAAATGACAGGCCGGGAGTAGCTCCTTCAAAACACGAGGTGGGTCAGTGAATGTTACAGAACGATGTTGCAGTACGCTGTACGTGTGTATTAGTCCTTTTCCAGTACAAGCGCACATTCGATATGCGACGACAGCGCTTCTTTCGCATTGTGAACTTTCATTGAAGCGACTCCGATCGTAATATTCGCGCGTCACAGCTACCGCGTCAAAGTAGCTTGGAGATCACGCGAAAGCTGATAGCGGACTGCTAGCACAAGTGATAGCGCAAACACATTTCGGATCGCACGCATCGCGAGACTGTTGAAGCTGCTGACACGATAACTAAAGATGCCATATCCGTTAAGGAGATGTCATCGTTCAAATGACTGCTTGCCAAGGTGAAATGATAATATACTTGACTCGAGGCAAGTACGCAAAGAAGTACGTGGCATTAGTGTGGCCCAACAAACTAATTGCGCTTGCACCAATATACATTGACCTAAGCCGGAAGGTGTTCGTGAATGATTCGGCAATTGCTAATTGGATCCTTCAACGTCAAGATACGCTCCGAAATTATCTTCCTGATAAATAATTCACGCTGCTGACACAATTTGACATATGATTGTTCAGATAACTTCGATCTCGTGGTGATTGTTGCATCACTGTCGACCATTTCACGATTAAGGCTACTCGTGCAAAGCGAAATTCATCGAGTTCACCACCGAAGCTGGACTGTTCCTCACTCAGGCATGAAAAAGACTGCTGAAAAGTTATAAAATCTTTGAGTCGCTAAAAAGAGTCAAGGACAAATGGTCTGCCCGATTTAATTACCAAAAGCATTCAGCCGCTAAAATATCGATGTGCTGTACGTACTGGTGTTAAAAATAGACGACACTTATCACCCACATTTAGATACTTTCATATTTTTCCATTCAGATGGCTGCGAACAATGTAACAAGCGTCATTACCTCAATCCCAGATACGGTAGATGATTGGAAAATGAGGTATATTTAGGTACGCGAACGACCCGCTGTATCTTGTCTACAGGCAAACAATAGTACCGTGTAGATATCTACTCTTATACACTTGGGTAGAGCTAGTCTTCGGACGGCCGAGTGGCGCTGCACAAGGTGTTGTCTCGAGATTATTAGACCCCTCGCATGTGTTGCGCGGCTTTGTAGTTCGGTAGGACCAGCTTGGGAAGCCTCCAGCCAGTGATTATTTTTTTTTCGAGGAAGGCCGCGGCCTCTGAGACAACACGGTGCCCCGAGGTAGCGTGCACTTGAATGGATGCACATGAGTCCATAGCGAGACTGGCCAGTCTATCCGCTATCTTGTTGTAGTCGCGGTAGTGATGGTCCCAGCTGGCGACGATAATATAGTCTGCTGAAGCCCGTGTGTCCCGAAAATGCAATTTCAGGTGTGGCTTGCTAGAGGGGTGATGGGTACGAAGTTGGGATAGCACGAGCGCACTGTCTACAACGACATGCAAAGGTGAGTATCCGCTAGCTCTCGCTTGGCAGAGACCGGTGACTAGCCCTCGGTATTCCGTGACGTTGTTGGTAGTTTGAGTAGAGCTTTAGGACATGCTCGCCACCCACATGATGCAAACGGTGTGCGTCGGAACGTGCAATCTGACGATGACGGATCCAGCCCCACCCGGTCCGGGAATTTCGCTCGATCGACCGTCGAAAAACAAAAGGTAAGAACGTCTAAGGCGCTGTTGCTTGGCATCGCTCGCAACGATGGGGGGCATCGTCGCATAGGAGGGAGTCAGCAAGGGCCTACCGCATCCGTGCGAAGGAGTTGGCCATCCGCTCCCACATCTGGCTGGAACGTGGACCCGCGAAAACGAGTGGCCCATCGGTGAAATTAAGTTTGAGCCCTGGCGTTGTGTACCTCCTATGGCAGAAATGAGTCCTCCATTCGTCGGAGACACTCGATCCAGATGGCATGTAGCGTCGTACAAACGACGAAACGTCAAAGCTCGCGAACTGCCGTAAAGACCGCATCCTTCGCACCCGACGACACGTCTTCCGGGTGGAGAACATCCATAATAGCGTTCCATGCCGCGCTTGGAAGACGCGGCAAGTCCATTCCAAACACCTTACTGAATGGTCATCCTCCTTAATGTCGCCGAGACTTCGCCACCGAGATGTTCGATTATGACAGTGTCTTTGGGCACTAAAAGCAGTTCTAGAAGATGTGACTTGCCATTGCACGGAGAGTGGGTGAACACTCGGTTGCAGGAATGACAGGTCTTGAGCCGCCCAATTCCAGAGTTGATAACCCTTTTTCAAGTCTGTACAGCGTCTGCGCACCGGCTGGATAGGTCGCCCTATTTTGTCGAAGGTCCCTCCACTCGATCAGATCTGTACTTGTTGAAATCACTCGAAAGTCCGGCTTCGTGACCCGCTTGTCGCGCAGTCGATTCCCTTCCTGACACAGCCGCCGGGAAAGGATATGCTCAAGCTGTTTGCGTTGCAGAAGTCATCTTCGTGATTTAGCTGAAAGCTGCACGACTTGCGTGAGCACGGATGTGCGCCAAAGTGGGTATTAGATCCACTGTTTAAGGAGGTAGCGCTATCGCACGCTAACATCTATAAGACGGGAGTCGCCCCGCAAGACATGACCGTGTCTAAGTGGGATAGCGTCGTACCGTTGCGACTCAGTTCCAGTTACGATGACGATGGATCTTGGACAAGTCCGCAATTAAGGCCCCTGACTCGATAGCCCGATACACGATCGAAGGCAGTTGTAGAGGAGGGCTACACGGAAAGATCCAAAATTTCTTTGTTTTGCCATCGATTGGGTAGCCGCATCTCGCGTGGTAAGAATTGTACAACTCCACGTTGCACCGTTCTCCAAGCCATTGTGTCGCCCAGGTAGGTCTGCTCTGTCGCAAACGCAACACCTTTAAACTGGTGGGGGCTACCCTTATATTTCGCAGCCACGACACACCTTTCATCGAAGCGTGATTAAACCATCTAGTGTCAGAACGACCCGATGCTGAGTATTCGGCCTTCATTCCAGCTCGCATCTTGTCATCAAGCGCTCGTCGGACATCAATTGAGACGCTTCCATCGTCATTATAGTCGACCTCGGCTTTTAACCTAAAGATTATAGCCCGGAGGCAGCCTTCCTTGGCTTCGCCTTAACCGGCATGCCGAGCGGCGGAGAGACCAAAAATTTCAGAACCATTCAACCAGATGGACGACCTGTATCCGGGATACGTGTTTTCGGTCCAACACAGCGTAATATAAGCCGGGCTGACCCAGGAATTACCGCGCAGGACATCTGCAACCAGCAAATCCCTCTTTGAAACCGTAGCTGCCCACTGCCCAACCTTTATCGCCGCCTTTGTTAGAAGTTCGTTTGTTGCACGGCACCACAAGGCCTCCTTGCTGTATCGGTAAAGTAGACAATCTCAGCGGGCACTAAAGGTTGGGATCGTTTGCCATCACGGATGCCCCGTACAAATTTCTTGACCAATATATGCAATTGGGTGACAAAGGCAGGAGGAGGCCAACAATGAAGTGCTAGATAGGTAATCTTGGGCACCGCAATGGCACTGGCGAAGAGGGCCCGCTGCTTGACTGTGTGAGTCTTCTCTGTGGCCAGAACGAGTCGACACCAAGAAGTATCGTACACATTTCATTTAAATGTCGTCCATTGCGTCCTGTTGCCCTACCATAACACCGAAGTATCAGTATGAATCGCTGGAGGCTAGAAGAGTATGGCCGCGGGTGTCGAGAGGTAATGCCTCACCGCTAGGGTCTAGCTCGGCAACCATAGACTTAGCTCTATTCGTCTCAAGACCCAATATCATTGCCGATTCTTCCAAAATTGAAAACAACAAGCTTTACCGCTGTCCGATCTTGCAGGTGTACTGCCGTGTCGTCGGCATATTCCAGGAGCTTGATCTCAGTCGTCCGGCCGCCTGAGGTGAGAGGTACGTCGCGAACTTCCACCTTTTTTTGATCACCCGATACCCACTATCGAGAGCCAGTAGGAAGAGTAGTGATAATAGTGGGCACCCTTGTCGAATACCGCAGCAAACCATTCGGCTTCTGGAGTGTTAGCCGTTCACTGATTATCGGCAAGTCTTGCCGTGGTGTAATGTAGCCACGACTGATGTGAGCCGAGATGAGAAGCCTAGCCATGCCAGCACCGATATCAAAAATGGACGTTGTAGTGTGTCGTAAGTCTTAGCGAAATCAAGAAGCAGTACGATGTAACGATGCAGTTTGGGCTCACCATTCGCGGTTTTTAGGACTGCAGCAAACATTTTGCGCCGTATGAAAGGACCGCTTCGAATTAAACCAACTTGGGCCGGTAGAACGGTCTGTGATAGCAAAGGCCGAACCCGAAACGAATTAATCATGGTAAATGACTTGTAGCCGCTGTTGAATAAATCAATAGTACGACAAGCTTAGCAGCAAGGCGAAAACCGCAGTTTTCTTTACTATCGTCTCTCCAAACGACGTTGGGAATACGCTGCAATAAACCATCTTGTGTACAGCGCTGTGAGAATAGGTGTTATCGTGAAAGAGCAATCGCGGTAGAAAGTGTGTGGCTGTTTTTTTGCCGGACCTGCTGCCTTTCCACGATAAAGTCTTTACAGAAGCGCACCCGCGTCTTGCGGGAAGATAGCCGCCGTGACCGATGAATCTTCAACTTGATGTGGCAGAGCGGCCTGACCAGAATTGAGGCCGCAGCATCAGGGCACTCGAAAGAACTAGTTAAGACATACTCCCACCCGTCTTTCATCTCGTCAGTCAGTTCCTGAGACCAATTCATTTCGGAGGATGCTTACTCACCCAGGGACACAATCGTTTTGTCCTGAAATTTTGTCGCCACCCAGGTATAAATTTGCGGGGAGTCTTGCCCGGACAGTACGTGTGTTGGGTAAGAAGACGCTCTTTCTTGGTTCTTTGCCTTAACAGGCTACACTCTGCCACATTTAGACATAGTTCCTCCGGGGTATCGCCAGATAAGACTGCTCGTTGCTTCCGTGAACGCCCCCGGAGCGACATCCGAAGAGCGAGACACGAGGAGTGCCGCGTCGAGTCGTACATATAGACGATGCAGTCGCTGCTGATAACTTCGCGTCAAAATTTGACGAGCTTGTTTGGTGATAGCTAACAAGTATTGACGTTACCGTAAATTCCAATCATCCCGCCGATCCGCAATTCTCCGGGCCGTGTCATAGCTCGCTGTCGGAATCGAATTTGCGTCCTCGATGACACTCTATGCCATCTCTAGCGCAGCAATAATTGCGCGGTTTGCGGCAGCTTTCGCACATCCCGGGACAGGAAAAACTCGTCGAGGCTTACGCACGCGCACAATTCGACGTTAAAATTCAATTCGAATATTTATTGCATCATGGTCCGCCGCTGGCCAGGGAACTTGAAGAACGACGTCAAAAATCCAGTCAGCATGTAGAGAACTTAAGCACCACCGATCAAGCCGAGAGCTGGCAAAGCCACCTCCTGGAAGAGTGTAGACATACGTGTGCGCCGCAGCATGGAATGCTAAAAGTTTACGCTCTTTCTCTGCTCGCTCCATCAACATCTTCGAAGATATCGCTTCTCTGCGCCCGAGCGAGAAGCCGAAGCCGTTCAGCGCCATAAAATCATGTTTGCTTGCAGGAGTAACGAAGGAACGAACCGGACGTGGGAACAAGTTGCAGTTAAAGTCTTCTACCATCAGCATCGGACCGCCATGCTTCCGTAGGTGGTGTAAAAGCAATCCAAACAAGGCATACCGTTCACTATTATCGTTTGGAGCATATACATTGACGACGAGGGCCGCTTAGCTAATGAGCGTAACGCTAGCGGCCATTTAATGTGGTGTCCGATGCTCCTCGTGACAAGGATCCATCTCAGTAATTAACGAATTTGGATTGAGAAGGATAGCAATCCCTCCACGCGCCGCGTCTGGCTCAGTCCACATAGCGTACCCTGGTTTAGCAACGAAGCCCCAATTGGTGTTTTGAACCTTGTCCATAGTCACCGCTTCACCATGAGCGACCCGCGCTTCCTGAAGAAGGACCAAATCGATTGCACTTTACTCTTCGCGTCGACGAACAAGTCCGAACCATTCAGCACATCGCTCAGGTTGCTTGGTAAATCCGGCGACATTTTGCAAATGTATACCCAGGGTATTTTCTCGTGGCCGCCGGGCAGCCCTCGGCATCTGACGTTTAAGCGACGGAGTGGTCGGGGCGGATAATCAATACCGTCGCTTAAACGAGTTCGATCGACAGAAACGAACGAAGATAAAAGCTGAGCCAGTCAATCGGACGAGTGACTAGTTTGAGTTAGCCTCTGAAACAATCGCGGTGTCGTTAGTATCAAAGGGCCAGCATCTGACCGTCTCGAGGGATAAGTTCAAGGGTCGGCTTCCAGTTGACAGATTGGAATAGGACCCCAAGGATTGTCTCGCTCACTTCTTCGGATAGGTGATAGAGCATCGTCTTGGTGTGTGGCATGACTATCTTGGTCTCGTCTTCCACAGGCGCAAGCGCTGGTAATAAATTACAAAGGACGTTTAGAAATCCCCAGTGCTCCAAGTGGGGAACAGGGTCGACGACAGTTGCCCATATCAACTCCGGCTGTAGTTTGCTAAAACGTCGCCAGCGCAGGAGGGAGTCAGTAAATTTTAAGGGAGTTTGACCCGTTTGACCATCTGCTACCGCGGCCTATCCCGTACATAGCTCTTGGAGTTTCCCATCTGCGTGGTTAGCGTGTTGTCTGGTTACAGCAAGCTGAGACTCGCTATTAATGGAATGCCCAAAGGCTCAAAGAATCTTATCTATCATGGAGGCGAGATATGGAATCGTGAAAGGCAGAGCACGGATGAGCGCTGCCAGTTCCAGCGCGCAGGAACTAGGATGCTTGACTTTTTGGACCAACAGGCATTGTAGCGGGAACTGCAGCCACCGCTATCTGCTGGCTCACCTACTGTCGAATCGCGGCTGTTTTTGCAGGCATTTTTTCGTGCTCTTCGGCACAACTGCAGCTGCTACCGCCGCTGACACGGTATCTGCAAGTGTGAGGACCTGTGTGGCGCGTAAGGTCTGGGCATGTGAGTCGTGAGCGCGCATGTGGTCCAGAGAAGACTGGACCGCCACAGGTTTTAGAGTTTCGTCATGATCAAACTGTGTTAAAGCCTCTGTAGCACGGTTGCTTATGCCTTAGTCCTCCGTAAATACGGACGATTCAGTCAACTCATCTGATATAGCCTTAGGCAGCTCCGCTGGTATGGAAACACTGACGGCGCAGGGTGGGGGCATTTCTGCTGTAACGAGATCATCGATATGCATGGTGTGGCCGAGAGTAGCATAACTCGCCGCCATAGTCACAATGAGATTCTGTCAATTCACTACGTCAGGCTCAAGAGGACATGTCGAAGGCACGCTCAATGGTATTGGCGCGTGTAATAAGGAATCAGGATACAGCGCTCTAGAAGTTGGCGTGCTTCTCATGCTAGTATGGCTTTTGCTTCGACGTACAAAAGACGTACAGAGGCGGCACTTTGTCAAGCGGCTGCGTTCCCTAATTTTTCGGTTATTAGCCGGCCACTCGAGCAGGTCGAAGGACGTCAGCCGTGATCGCGGGCTGCTCCTTCGGTGCATTCTTCTCCAAGAGGCGTTTCGACATGGTTAGTGTAATCGTGGCTTTTGTAACTTCATCAGTTCTTCGGGTGGCTTCCGCCCCTGCCTCGCGGTATCCAGTATTTCAAAGTAGGCAAAGAGTCATCTTCATCATCGAATGCAGGCGCCTCATTGCCTGTAGAATCTTCTAGGTCAAAAGCAAATTTTAGCGCGTGGCCATGAGCCGCAAAGTAGCAAGTATTTTTGATGTCGACAATGCGCTGCTCTCGGCTGCCTTGGTTGTATATCTTATTGACCTTTCGTTTTGCGTCATCCAATTGCACTAGAGCAAGTGCCAGCTCCGTAGAGACTAAGGATACGATGGTTTAGAGACCACAATACCCGTATCCGTGGTCGCTTCCGCCGCTGTGACCTTGTTGTCACCTCCGAGTAGTTTGTCAAGTACGTAAACCGCCTTTGCGCGACGCTGAGCCGCCTGTGATTAGCAATTAGGCGTCTATTCTTTTGCAGGCTCGGGCGGCCGTCCAGTCGCATGCCCCTTTACCGTTTTCGGTGCAATTAAGTTCTGCTCACCCTTAACTGTTTTTAGGGGTCTTTTCGGCGGAGTATGTCGCCTTCTGAGAGGTAGGATGTCCGGATACTTAGGCTGGCTGCGCGTTAGGACGTCGAGAGTGTCGAGATGGAGGGCCATAAGGTTGACTGTTGGATGCTGCATTCGGGTTCAAACTGCGCTTTTTTGTTGGTACTGGGGTGTATTATACATTGGTCGAAATAAAGGGAGGGACGTGAGCTACTGCCGCGCGCTGATTGCTTACCACCGGGCATAGAGGCAGAGGTGGCCTCCGTATGGCCGGCACGCAAGAGTCCCTGAAAAACCTAGGCTAAAAGCAAAGACGTGCGCGTGCCTGCCCCCAGCACGGCCGTTGTTGCAGTTAGTGTCGCCGCCAGGCCAATGACATGCGATTTTTCTCGTTTTACTCATACGAGTTGTAATCGCTTGTGCACATTGAGGTGCTAATAAGTTAACCCGATGAACCGTTTGGCATCACGGTGCAAACCGGTGAGCTCGCACTAATGTTGTTAGAAAAAAGTTCCTGGCCGGGCCACGCATTTTGCACTGGTATGGTAAGGCGAGTAACCTAGGAAGCATGGAATCCGTTGAAAATGCCGGTGGTGGTGGAGGAACATCGTTATATCGGTGGTTGCAATGTGGGTCACCAGCTTAGGCTGCTCGGGACATGTAACTGTGTCGAAAGTTGCCACGAAGAAATTGGAGTCATGCGCCTCCGACTCGTTCGGGCCCGCACGAGTCATGTATGTCACTGCACAGACTATTGGATGAATAATTTTGAACTTTGCTGGCCACTACTCCATTTACGAGAAGCCGTACTTGGTAAATTAAAGAGTGCGTCCGAACGGCGTAGCTGAGGCTGACGCAGCAGAAATTTCCTCCCGCTCTAAAGTAGCAGGGCATAATGTTTGAAGACGGGCACCCCGAAACAAAATTTATTTGGCATGCCAACTCGCTGCTTCCGCTTGATCCAGCAGTGCGGAGGTGAGGCATTGAGCTTCGGCGTCATGGCTAGTACGCTAAGCTCCCTTGACCATTTTGTGATTCATGGGGTCTTGTGCAGACTACCCCTCACGGCTCATACAAAAGCACAAACACAAAAGCAGCGTCTTTTCAGCAATATGTTAGGGCATGCGCACGAACGGCGGCACAACCGCAATGACAGGCACCAGGCGGTAATTGTAGGATATGCCAACCATCATCCAGAACGTCACGCTTTTTCTACAGACGTTGTCATCGGGCGCAGATTACCGTACGCTTGTTCGATCCACGCCCTCGTCGCTTTACGATCGAGCACTTTACTGGGGTCATGGTATGGTCCGTTGATTACGCCAGAGGCGTCGCTAACTCCGGTAGGTGCGTATCTACTTAGCGAGTGGCCGACAGCCCCGGCAGGTGCGTCGTTACTCGGCAAGGTTGCGCTAGCACCTTAAAGGGCGCCGTTAAGTGCGGTGGGACTCAGCGATTCATCGACAGCACCGTTAATTGTGCCTCTACTCGACGAGAAGAAGACGTCTCCGCTTCGTCCGCAAGATGCTAGCAAATGCACACCAGCTCTATTGATGCTATGCTCTGAGGTATGCTCGGAAGCGCCACTGACGTTACACAAAAAGTAATTTTTCCCGCTATTGAAAGTATAGGCGCCAAAGCCGATGACCGTGACTGCATGCGAACCCCGACCAGCCGCCGCCTTAAGCATGGAATTTGGCACGCCCGCTGTCATGGTTATCAGTAATGCGCCCCCTTCTCCACCGGCGACCGTTCTCGGATACCCAGGCCGATCAGGCTCGTGAGTCCAGTGCGCGCGCGCACCGGACGTCTAATTTGGTATTAAAGACCCGACATGCACCTATCTGCCGGTCGCAGAGCTCATGGGATTGTTGATACCCTTCCCTTCCTCTTACCCGTGCTACATCGTTTGTTTGCGTACATGTGCAAAAATTTGGAAGTCTACTTGATACGGTACTGCTCTCAGGCGAATCAGAACATGTGGCGTACAACACCTAATTTCAAAGCTACACGCGCATGTACGGCTTTGATACATATATGCGAACTTCCAGAGATACGGGTATGTACTGCCGTGTTTGGCTCATGTGCTCTCACTCCGGCCACTCGTGACTAAATTTTGGTGATAACACTTCTATGGAGTAGCACGTCTAAGGTCAGGTTTCCATAATAACTCTAGCTAGCTTGTGAGAAGAAAATTGCAAGATTCTCTTCTGTTCGTTTCATAATTTAGTCTTTCACCTACGAAACTTGCCATGCGCAGGTCGTGTGATTGCATAGAGTCCATTAATATTCTATCGCATGTATGTCTCATTGAACTATAAATAATTGTTTGTTGCACTAAATATCGTTTTCTCATCTTTATGTGTACGAGTGTTTTCTTGCAAAATTTTGGTCTCCCTGCATCTCAACACGCCAACACGAACTACGAGATAATCTTGGACCTGTCAATAACCTACGTCTGTACGGGGACGTACAAGATTGATTAAGTCAAGCGAAAAAAACGTGTACCATGTCACTTTTAATGGATTATCAATATTATTCAGACCCTATGTTATGTTCGCTGATAAAAGGATATGCACATTTGTCATATTACACAGCCGGCGGACGCGTCTTTTGTCTAAAGAACAATTTTTGTCCCTCATTTTACTACTTAGTATACATAACCAGCCGACGACTGCAAAAAATGTCAGAGGGATAGAGTTATAGTAAAACATGTCTGCTTTAACATCTTTAGTGCTTCCGCAGGTCGCACACCTTGGCAATGATTAAGAAAAAGTGCGTGACAAGAAGTAAATATCGAATTGAGATTCCTTGTATATGTCTTACACATGTAAACCATAAGCAACGTGCTTGTAGAACGAGGAGAGACATTTTCACGAAAACCCACTTTAACTGTCATGACTCCTGCCGACACATTTTATCATCACTCATCATTCAGTAGGTCGCAAAATACTTGAAGTCACAGTTCACTCCCGGTCTCTCTGGTCGAGTGCAGGAAGTTAGGCAGAAACTTGATCTTTCCTTTCTATAGCGAGCTATTGCTCGTATGCTTCAACGGGTACGACTATCTCACGTTTAGGGTGTTTTACCTGTACATCTCTGCAATGCACTTATTCTTGTGCGAGCGTGAGGTCTGATACGTATTGCACCTTTTGGCTGTATTGGCAGTACCAGAAGTGTCATTTGACGTAATATAGAATCGTGCTTGTCGCAACGCCTCAATATCTTAGTCTTTCTAGTCCCTCCAATTTTGGCCTCACGAACACTCTTGTCACGGTTCTGCTCGTGCAGCTTTAGCTTCACGGTTCTGCTCGTGCAGCTTTAGCTTCACGATCTCCTGTATACTGTTAAATACGAGCTTACATTGATCACTCAAGGGATCAGAACCAGCACGAGATCTACCCAATGTATGCAACACCGCACAAACAATTGACTCGCCCCATGTACACGCGACGCGAGCGACAACGACTATGGTCCCATATTGATATTTGAAAAAGAAGCACTTTTAAGACTCACTAGGATATACATTGTTGAATGTAAGCGCGAATAGAAATTGCAGCTTTAATTACGCGAACTTCCAGATTTATCCAGGCAACTTTTTAGCGCGAAAGATTTACAAATGTACTCCTGTCGACGGCAATTTATCATGGCAAAATGACGTTTGAAATAGACTTTGATGAGTTCATTCTCTCTATACATGTCTAGAAATTAGCCAATCTTGTAGAGATGCATCAAACTGACGATATTTTAAAATAACGGAGGGGGAATTACGATTCTTGTTTACAATATGTTGAGGGTAATTCGTGGTCTTTAGGGTATAGGATATTGTCGAATGTCACATTAAACATTTTCGGGTGTTGGTCATTTTATCACTCGCCTATTGAAGTCCTGATGAACAATGCAATGAAGCAAATGTGGACCTGAGTAGTTGTGACAGGCTTAAACAACAGTGGCTATAAAGAGACTGATCACGCTTGAAAAATCGGTCTGCATAATTCGACAAGCACTTTAGTTCATTTACCCCTTTTTCTGATCAGCTCCCGGACAAAAATAATTTTTTTTCCTTAGAACTCGCATAGTCCAATTGTCACGAGTGGTATCAAAGTAAATCCGGATCCACAGCATTCCATCGTACTAAAGTTTACGGCCTTTCCACATAGCGACCCTTGGCACTCCTTTCAACGTCTAGATTTCCCGCACAGACCCGCAACAGCCAGCCTTCACAGAAAATGAAACAGCAGTGAATGATGCCCTTGCGTAGTAGATGGCTATAACGTTGCTATTAAGTTAATTTTTTTAAGATTACAACGAAATAAAATGGTGTAATTGTCGTTGCACGCTACCGGTCTAAATTATCAGTAATAAGACAGTTAACTGCGGTGGCTTGTAGACAATCGTAGGGAATATGGGTGGTGCTGAAGGCTAAAACACGCCGGCGACAATTTGATGCTGAACAAGTACAGGTGCCAGTGAAGAAGACGATAAACTGCGGCTACTTGCAACTAGGTGCAACTGTGTTTAGTTACTAGTCGAATGTTTAAAATTCACGATAGTATATTATCATGCCATCATTTCTCTACAGTGCAAAGCACTGTTCGTTTAAGATTTTGATCAGCGTCGGTCACTAAAACAGCTAGTGCCAATTCAATAAAAAAATTAAATTATGCGAATGGGAGATCTAAAAATCAATGAGGAGACGATAGGTGATTTTAAGCACTGCTCCTGATTATCACAAGCTGCTCATGCTTTAATACTCCTTGCAATTCACAGCTAGATAATCGTGATCATGCGCGATCAGGCAATCGTGGAAGTAGAATGTGCTAATCGTAGTGGCCTTTGCACCTTCAGCATGTTGCTTTTTGCTGGGAGCTCATGTGCGACACAGAAGGTATGGGATCTACCACGAGGTAGGCTACGATGCCCGAACATCTTACAAAGAATAACGAGCAGATCCTGCAGCAAAAAGAGAAGAATTGGAGGGTCAACTCGTGCACGATATTTGTTGTTAATGCAGCGTCTTTGGTTTCATGTCTACTGCCATCATTTTGGGGAAACATAAATATGGTGTGATCGAAATGAAAAAAGTATGCATCACACAGTTAAGATATAAAATTGGATTAAGGTAGGATTTTAAAACTACAGATTTACGCCTAATTTTTCGAAAAAAGGAAGTACGCATGTGACATTGGTATGAATACTTTACATGTACAGGAGATAATCGAGGTACCCGTTGGTGACCAATTGGAATGTTTTTCCGTTGGCTTTTGTTGCTTCAAAACATATAATGGAGGCGCATCAAACCAATTTTGGGAGCGTGTACACTGTGCAAAAGTCATGTATCTCTACCATTACTTTTAAAGGCCGTTCACGAGCCGGTCATAAAGTCGTGACTACTCTACATCTCTTAACGTAGCAATAAGAATGGATCCAATCTGGATAGCATACAATGCTCAGCAATGGACATCGTTGCCCGCTAAAACCTTTATGATGACAACAATAACCGTAAAATTGGATTTTACGTTAGTTGAGCATCACAGTACGACCCACGCTAGCAGTAGGTGCCAGTAATCGTAATAGAGTGTCTAATATGATGGCCTTGAGGGTAATTAGATGGCTGAGGCCCAACATCGCTTATAACGCTGGTCCAAAGGCAATTTTGCTAACTCGTGCGCCTTATTCTATTGTGCGTGAATGTATTGCAGATTACTCATTTTGCTAAAAAAAAGCATAATATGAGTGAAATCTACATCACCAGACGTCATTTTATGGCAAATGGCAGAGTGATTCATTATCAATGGCCTCATGACGGTCTCTACGATCAACTTGACTCTCAATATCTGTCTAGGATACACGAATGATGGAAAGTTATTAGAATTTTTGTCAGCAGAGCAAAATGCGGCACGATTAAGGATGTGAGGGCCGAAGAGGCTGTCAATAATTGTCAGCAGTGCAAAATGAGGCAAGATTAAGGATGTGAGGGCCGAAGAGACTGTACAAGACATTGTGTACATGCATTATAGAAAGCACACTGACGTGGATCCGGTCCTTTCTTATGTTCAGTATTCATTTGGCAACGAGGATGACGGCTCTGTGCTTCGCATCTGTTATAATGCAGTCACTGCAAACTCGAACGCATGGTAAAAAAGGACACGCGAAATTTAGGCGCAGGAAAACGTGTCTGGCAGGTCGTAGATTAGGCGAGTAGGTTGGCATACTCTTGCAAGACGGTTCGGCATGACTTCATTAAACCCTGCGATGCACGGCCCTCTGTTTTCTTCCTACAAAAGGTGACTCCTCATAATTAGAGACACCTGCAAATAAAATTAATTGACAGTCCAGCAGTAACATGATGTACATGTCTCGAACACCTGCGTACAGTATATCGTGCTTATGTTTGGTCGTGGCGTGAAGTTAAGTCAATAGTCGTGGCCGTCGTCCATGATCTGAATCACCTGCAAGGTGAGAAATGAAGTTATGGAGAGGCTGAGGCAAAGAACACGTTGCTACCACTGTTACTATGCTTGAAGTCTGCTTCCATTTTTAAAAACGTGGTACCATCACCCTTGCTACGTGCTAAATGTCACTCGGTAAACTCATGACATGGTGCTGAGTGAGCCAAAGCCTCAAATTTTGGCACACATAATAAGAATTTCTCATTCAACAACAAGCGGAAGCTACTTGTCGTTCAGCTACACCACGAGTCAATCTTGTCACCGAGGTCGTCGAACACCGCCTAAGTCATTCCCTACCTTCGCAAATTAATTATGAGACAAAGTTCTTTTTTTGTCTTTATTGCCATTGCTTCACAGCACAAGCCCTAAGTACGTCAGGTAGGAAAACTTGTCGTATCGCCCCGTGCAACGCTACGAAAGAGCTAAAGTGTAACGGGATGAAATGTTACATAACAATTTACAAGAAATTGTTAATAGAATATAACTATCAGAGTTGTAATCTCAGAAATTGTCATAAGGACAAATATTCTGCAGCACTTACGAGTAGTTCCTAATTGGTTGATATAGGCCATTATACTAACCAACGAAGACGCGCCACGACAGACGCACGCAATGAGTGGTGAGCAGATAACTGATGTGCACATTTGTACATAGACATAGTTAGATGAGGATAAATAGTGGTTTATTAACAGACATTAACGATTGTAAATACAGTTCTACTTTTTACTTTAACCAAGTACTCGCTTATCCTTACCGTCTTCCTCTGCACGTACCAGTGTACGTGAAGCTACGCGGCACTGCCTTATTCTGTCATCGGAATAAGTAGCTTGTACTGTCATCATTACAAGCTTCAGGGTGCCCCGTTACATAATACATATACCGTTCAAATTTAATATTTCCATGCTTAAAAAGCGGAGCGTCGACCCACTTGTTTGGCCGATGCTCAGGTTGTTCCGGGCACCCTTTGTTTAGGGTGCCACGAAACTTCACGTACACTAGAACGTGCAGAGGAAGCTAATCTAATCTACAGCTTTGTTGAGTAAGGGTAGGAAGAGAACTGTATTTAATGTAGTTTAGCTATCAACATAACTTTAATCTTCATCAAACAATATTAAACTACGTCGTCGTACGACGACAACCTGCTCGCCACTCATTGCGCACGTATCGCAGCGATTGATGGCAATTTAAGGTTGATATGTCTTTTATCAACCAATCTTTGAGCAGCACAAGAATATAATCCTAAAAGGGGATGAAGTTCCTTCAATATTATCCATCTCGAATAACATCGGTAGAATATCGTCATGCTAGAAAAAATTCATATAGACACCGTTCGGTGTCAGTATCATGTAACTGCCTACCCCATTACATCACCCCACTTTTAACCATCAATCACCCGTTGATTGAATTAAATTGATCGGATAGGGTGACCACCGTTGGATCACTCCGGAAGAGGAGCACTTGTTGGCCAAATTCCATTCATTTGCCGATCCAACGCATGGTTCCGAAACCCAAGCGAATTGCTACTGCATTATCAATAAAGGCAGCTGCACGCATGCGTGCAGACGGATAGAGTACTTCTCACGCCTCAGCAGCAGGTGATTCGTAACCTGTTGTTGTGAACAGTCCACGTGGTGAGTCACCGCGTGCGACAGGTACATTCGCTGCGTCTGCAGCGAGTACCGCGAATCGTAATCTCGATGATTCTGAAATAAAGCTCATATATTCGCGTGAGTCGATTGATGTATCCGACTCGAAGGCGACACCTCACGCCTCCGGATCACCCGGGGCGGACATCGCAAGAGTCAGGTTGACTGGCCCTGGTCAATGCGGCGGTATCATGACCGAGATCTTCGGATCGAGCGATTCTTCCGACGAGTTCTCGCCTCACGCGAGTCCATCAAAAGGTAGGACGCGTGGTAATGGCGGCAATGCCTCTGAGAACCACCACTAAAGAAGCAACTTGAAAGATCGAGTTGCCACTGGTGTCAGGGCTCGTGCTGAAACCACTCTAGAGGTCAGGGACCGAAATGAACTACGCCATCTACTTAAGTGGAGCATCCTTGGATTATGTCATCCAAAGAGTTAGATCAAGTGGCTAGCATGAATACCGAACGGGATATAATCCCGTTGTTTAAAGATTTGCCCACCTGATACCAGCACGGAATCTATCCGTGCTGAGGAAGAAATCTTTACCTATGCGTTCTTTAAACATCGGTGAAACAATGGCAGCCGTGTTCGAGACGGCAAAGCCTTGGTGTAGGGATGGAATGCCCTCATCCACAACATCGAGTGCATTGGCCGTGAGGCCTGGCTCGCTAAACTTGATGCAGCTCGCATCAGGTTTGAAAATCGCAGCTCAGTCGGGGTGCAATACAGTTTGCACCAGCTGTCAAGAAGGGCAGGATTATACTGTCTCTCGTGGGGTGATTCGTGTCCAGGTTGCCTGGACAACTCGAACCGTGCCCCTAGGGAGACCTAACTCCCTAATGATCCCTACTGGAGGGCGCGCATATCTTCCGAGATGGCCGAAGGGATTGACACTTTGCAACCCCTGTACTCGCGTTGGGGAGGTCGATTCCCGACGGCCCTTCTTTAAACGGATCGGGTGGGTCCCGTCACATTGCTCGACGAGACCCAGTACGTCAACAATCGGCTGGGCACGAGGCTCCCAGCTGTACCACGCCGGTGGATAGCCACGCCAGCGGATGAGGTCACTCGTCCGGACGTTATTCAAATCGCGGTGGTTCAAAATGCGCTCCATTAGAAAGCGTTGACCACCGCCTGAGTCCACCAAAGGATGTGGTAGTGGCGGGAACACCTGATCCAGGTCGAAAACTGGATCAAATCGATGCTCAAGAATTGAACAGTGTAACGGAACAGTTACAAGATGAACTGGCTCATGAACGGAATCGGCGATATGAGCTTGAGGATCTTGTGAGGGATAATTACAATTCCCTAACGCACGATCGTTCGGACAATCGTGCCGCGTTTGCGTTCGCGTAACTTGAGAACGAACGTTCGACTCGTTCTCTTCGTGACGAGCTGAATGCAGCTCGTCGAGACATCGCTTAACTGCGTGAGAAGGTCGCTGCGCTATTTGACCAGACTGGCTTGTTGAAACAGGACCACTCGAAGATGGTCTCGGCTCTCGACCGCGGAGGTGTTCTTTGCATATCGAAACGGGCTCGTACTGATAGTATGGGCGGAGACGTCCAACGTAAAACGTAGGATGCGTACTCATTTTACGGGGCTGTTCAATCGTGTATGCGTTTCCCATTCGGCGCAACACACGAAATGGACCGATGTACCTGGGCAGTAATTTACTGCTGCCTACGTTTGTCACTGCGTGGTTCGGTAAGTTTACTGTAGACAGTAAAATTTGGTATCCTATATCAGATGAAAGAACATTTGCTCTTTCATATTTGTCTGCGTTTCTTTTCTGTCTGTCAAGTGCATCTGCAATAGAGTCTTGAACGGAGCGGACAACCGATTCGCGAGTCAGCAGAAATTCCTCTGCTATTCATCCTTGTCAACATCAGTGCGCTTCGTATGCACTGCTGAAAGAACGTTGTCTTCACCTGTGAGGTCGTCATCGACCTTACTGTCCGCCTATCTTTTTCTGGATGGTCAGAAGTCGACATCTTGAAACGTGTTCCAAGTGAACGGAACACGGATTGCCAGAAATCCGCTGTGAAGCGGAGGTACCTATCAGACATGAGTTCACGGGGTAACCCGTGACGTCGGAAGATAGTATCGATGAAGACACGAGCACAGCCCTGGGCTGTGATTGACTCCAGTTCAGCAACGAGATGTACCATCTTGCTGAACCGATCAACACACACAAAAATACCAGTATTCTTGTGGGCGTCGATGGGAAACCCAAAGACGAAGTCCATCAATACGGACTGCCAACAATCTGCCGGAATTGGCAGAGGCTGCAAGGGTGCGCGGGATGAAGGACTAGGCTTCACCCGTTGACAAACTTTGAAAGCGCGGATGTATTTCCGCAAAAAATTAAACTGGCGGGGCCAGTAGAAGTCACGAATTACCGTGAGGTAATTCTTTTCTTTACCGCGATGCCCACTTATCGGGGCATCGTGACACTCTTACAGGATGCGCAGTCGCAAATCATCATGAGCGGGAACAACGACACGAGGTGTGTCGCCGTCGACTACTGTATAGTGCAGCAGTCCATGACAAATTGAATACCGTTCGATTGAAGAGCGGTATTGAGACGTCAAGATTTTCAAAGATTGACTGCATGGATTGGCTACACAATGCATCAATAGCAGAAGAGACTCATCCTCTGCGTATTATTTTCGCACGTCTTCGAGCGGATTTGACGACGGAACACTCACTGTTTGTGTCGCCACAGTGTGATCACCCTAATGTTGGGTTAAGCAGTCGGCTCGAAATCGGGCGGACGAGAAAGAGCATCAGCGACGACTTTAAGTCGTCCTGGTTTATACTCGATGAAGCATTTGTACTCCGCGAAGAAAGACGGCCACCTCTCCATTCGTTGCGAGAGGTGTGGACTGTTCACGACCGTGCGCAATGACGCATGGTCGGTATAAACGATGCAGGGCCTATCTCCTAAGAGATGTAACCGAAACTTGTCCAGTGCGTATTTCATAGCGAGGAGTTCCTTGTCATGCACTCAAATATACGCTCAGCTGCTTGAAGCTGACGCGATTGATAACAGACGACGCGCTCAACGCCGTCTGAGTCGTAGTGCATTAACGCGCAGCCGATTGCAAAATCGCTAGCGTCTCAGACCACATGAAATGGCCTATTATGATCTGCGATTGCCAACTCGGGCGATTGTATCAAGGATTTCTTAATACCTTCAAAGGAGTGCTGAAACTCAGCGCTCCATGACCACCTCTCGTTCTTTTTCAACACACGAGAGAGGTGTACAGTCATCTCGGCATAGTTTCGCAAGTACTTGTACAAGTACGCCGCCAAGCCAAGAAACTTTCGAAGTCCCTTGATGTCGACTGGCACAGACCAGTCGCTAATGCCATGATCTTTCCGGATCAGGGCGCCGTTTTTACCCACGATGGAGCCAAAAAAGTGGCATTTCGCTCGCTACAAATATACACTTCTTGAGGTTCGTGAAAACTTATGCTCTCGCATAAGTGTAAGGACCTTCCGGGCGTGGATTCTATGAATCTCCACGTCCGTCTAATATCCATAGCCCGGCTATTGACGAAGACATCGTCAAAGTAACTCGGTGCAAAGTCTCGCACCGATCGCAACATGTTCGTAACACATCTGTTGAACGTTGCAGGGGCGTTACTTAGGCCGTTTGGCATTACTAGCCACTCCCAGAGCATAATACCGGGCGTGCTAACTGCGGTATAGGGTATATCCCGTTCTCGCGTAAGGATTTGATAGAAACCATCCATCAAATCCATGGACGAAAAGATGGTACTCTTTGACATACCATCAATGATGACGTCCTTTCTTGGTATCGGCGTCTGAGCCGGTACCGTTGCAGCATTCAACTTGTTAAATGTATGCACTATCCGCCACCCTCCTGTTGCTTTTTGCACACAGAAGGTCGGAGAGCTATGTGGGGAAGTTGATTCCCTCACATGACCCGCAGCTAAACGATCGGCAAAGAACTTGTCGATCGCAAGTACTTGTTCACGAGACAGTGGCCACTGCTTCATGACACAGTACTTCGAGCCTGGTTTAAGCTCGACTTCGTGTCGAATACCTTTATCCTTCGGTACCTCGCACTGAACAATTTCAGGGAATACATCCTTGAATTCAACCAAATCTTCATAGAGAGGATTTTTCTTGAGCGATTCCCAGGATTGGGAGTCATATCGCTCAATTCGTGTCTTTTCATCTAGGACACTCTCGTCCATAGATGAACTACTGAGAACTCTCTCGTTCTCAGTAAACACTGTTGCTGACCTTATGTCGACTACACACTCGTCGTCAGCGACGTGTACGCAGATCTGCTTGACTTTGCCACTACGCAGATCACGCAAGAACCTTTTTTGTTCGAGCGTTGGCAACTGAGTGATCTCCGAAGTCAACTTCGGAGGCGCAATCAGATCAAGTGTGTAAGCGCCTACGCTTGATCCGTCATTGACTATGACATTCAATGTCTCTGTCATTTTCTGGGGACTTATTCCCTCAGGCTTCGAAGGACTTATTCCTTCGGCTTCCCGGGGACTTACTCTTGCGGGTTTCGGGGAACTTATTTCCGCCGTATTTGTAATCTTGGGACTTATTCCCTTTACTTCCTCTAGCTGGGGTTGCGCAACCACAGCGAGATCCTCTACGAAAGACTCTCAAGTCGATCTAGGATTATCGTTTCGCTTAACCTGAGCGATCGATTGTTTCTCTTCTAGATGTTCCCCGCTACGGATACATCTTTGTCCCGGTCCACCCGACTTATTCGAGTGGTGGACCTTCGGCGCAGCCTGTGTTTCCTCACAGCCGCCGGAACTTTGCTCCGAAGTGTAACCGTTTGGTACACTAAGGCTTTGTGCAGTCGTACTAACGACCGTACCACAAGTGAGGCCATCGCACTCACTCGTAGTACATCCACACGCTTGTGGACGCTCCCAAAACGTCCATCAGATGGCTATCTGATGAACAAGCGGCAGGCATCGTTACTGTTCGATGTTGCCAGTTTACTCGTGGTTCGTATCTTATGAGCCACGGTATTCCAAGGATGACATCAAATTTGTCATCCAAATCCGATACGATAAAGTCATCGTCATATTGGTATCCTTCTAGCGTATAGTGGATCTTCACTATACGCTTCATGACGGTTACGGATGCGCCTGTCGCAAGACGTACCGTCATCCTCGTAGGAGGGGTGTCATATTCACCGAACCTTAAAGTGACCATCTTCTAGCGACTGGCGTCGCACAAAATTGTTGGACGCCCCACAATCGACTAGATCCTCGAAGGAACAACTTATTTGTCACTCTGAGTTTCAAGGTAATGAGTGAGAGCTCATTACCTAGAGCAGGAACGCACAACGTTTGAGCGTTGGGAGCAACCTTCATCAAGAGGCCTACAAATTCTCTTGACGTTGCTAGACCAGTAGGGTGCTCCGCACCTACTGATCCTGTCCGTTTTTTGACGGTCCATCCCGTTGTTTAGTCTTTGCACCACACTGCGGACCCTCGTCCCTGCCCCTTTCTCATGGGTGGCGCGTCCTGCCTTCGGACGTGTTGCGAGAGACTGGGGGGCACTACACTCGTAAGCGCAGTGTCCTGTCTTTTGACATCTGTTGCATCTCTGCAACTTCCTTGTAGCCTGTAGAGCGAACCTTCTCACTCTCTACATAACAGAGTTCCATCGGCTCTGGACTTCCGCTGTAATATCGTCTCGGTGGACGATATGATGTCGAGCTGGCGCGAGCCTGTCTCAGACTGAAGTCTTCCTGCTCCGCATGGGAAATGGCTTGTTCTAGTGAATCGAAGTCCAGAACAGGTGAGTCTTGACGGGACCATCCGCAAGACCCTGCATGAACACCGAAACCAACGTGTGTTCATCCACCGTTATTGGAACTTATACAACTCGTGAGATGTCGTATATGTTGCGCGTAAGCGTGCACATCACGCTTACCTTGTCTGAGCTTCAAGAGTTCGGTTCGAGCCCTGAACTCAGCTCTAGGCGGTTCAAACGTTTGTTCGAGCCGCGACTTGAAGACTTCGAACGACCCAAACGCAAATGGGTCGTGCAACTTGAGCCCCAAAGCCCAAGTCTTGGCACGTCCTGCCAGATTTGACTGGGCAAATGCAACTTGCATATCCCCGTCGTCGATGCGACGCGCCCTTATGGCATCATCCAATTTGACGAACCATCTCAAGAGGGAGTCTTCTTCGACCCTATACTTGGAGATGTCAATCTTCAAGGTCTCGGGGCTCGCGGGGTGCATCGACCCACCAGCAGCAGCCTGCTGCTGTCTTTAATCATCAACAGTCAAACTTTGAGCACCCAGTTCTATCAACAACTCTGCTTTGTTGAGAACCTTGTTGGTGAAGCAAGGCTACTTTCTCTCGTTCAGCGTCAAGTTCATTTCGAATGAACTTGGCGATAGTAGCATGCTGGGCATCTCTATTGAGAGCCTCTAGCATGACTACTAATAGCATGGATGCCCATGGTTGAACCCATTCGTTCAACCGCATCCCATTCGACATCGCTCAAATGGGAGTAGCCGTCACGCGTAGCGTGAAAGCTTTGGTCATCTTCATTCATCCAACATATTCATGTTGGATGTGAACGCGGTCCTTGGACGGACTACGAAGTGCTACCAGGTGTAACGGGGCACCCTGAAGCTTGTACTGGTGACAGTACAAGCTACTTATTCTGATAACAGAATAAGGCGGTGCCTCGTAACTTCACGTACACTCGTACGTGCAGAGGAAGACGGTAAGACGAAGCGAGTACTGGGTTAAAGTAAAAAGCAGAACTGTATTTAGCATAGTTAATGTCTGCAATAAATCACTATTTATCTTCATCTAACTATGTCTAAATACAAATGTGTAAATCAGTTATCTGCTCACCACTCATTGCGTGCGTCTGTCGTGGCGCGTCTTCGTTGGTTGATATAATGGCCTATATCAACCAATTAGGAACTACTCGCAAGTGCAACAGAATATTCGTCCTTATGACAATATTCTGAGAATCTAACTCTTATAGTTATATTCTATTAACAATTTCTTGTAAATTGTTATGTAACGATTCACCCCGTTACATAGTCCGTCCAAGGACCACTTTCACATCTAACATGAATGTGTTAGATGATGAAGATAACCAAAGCTTTCACGCTACGCGTGACGGCTACTCCCATTCGAGCGATGTCGAATGGGATGCGGTTGAACGAATGGGTTCAACCATGGGCATCCATGCTGTTAGCGTCATGCTAGAGGCTCTCAATAGAGATGCCCAGCATGCTACTATCGCCAAGTTCATTCGAAATGAACTTGACGCTGAACGCGAGAAAGTAGCCTTGCTTCACCAACAAGGATTTCAACAATCAGAGTTGTTGATAGAACAGGGTGCTCAAAAGTTTGAACTGTTGAGACAGCAGCAGGCTGCTGCTGGTGGGTCGATGCACTCGCGTCGACCCGAGACCTTGAAGATTGACATCTCCAAGTATAGGGGGGTCGAAGAAGACTCCCTCTTGAGATGGTTCGTCAAATTGGATGACGCCATAAGGGCGCGTCGCATCGACGACGGGGATATGCAAGTTGCATTTGCCCAGTCAAATCTGGCAGGACGTGCCAAGACTTGGGCTTTGGGGCTCAAGTTGCACGACCCATTTGCGTTTGGGTCGTTCGAAGTCTTCAAGTCGCGGCTCAGACAAACGTTTGAACCGCCTAGAGCTGAGTTCAGGGCTCGAACCGAACTCTTGAAGCTCAGACAAGGTAAGCGTGATGTGCACGCTTACGCGCAACATATACGACATCTCACGAGTTGTATAAGTTCCAATACGGTGGATGAACACACGTTGGTTTCGGTGTTCATGCAGGGTCTTGCGGATGGTCCCGTCAAGACTCACCTGTTCCGACTTGAACTAGATTCACTAGAACAAGCCATTTCCATTGCGGAGCAGGAAGACTTCAGTCTGAGACAGGCTCGCGCCAGCTCGACATCATATCGTCCACCGAGACGATATTACAGCGGAAGTCCAGAGCCGATGGAACTCTGTTATGTAGAGAGTGAGAAGGTTCGCTCTACAGGCTACAAGAAGTTGCAGAGATGCAACAGATGTCAAAAGACAGGACACTGCGCTTACGAGTGTAGTGCCCCTCGTCCAGTGTCTCGCAACACTAGGCGTAGTGACCGTCCACCCATGAGAAAGGGGCAGGGACGAGGGTCCGCAGTTGGTGCAAAGACTAAACAACGGGATGGACCGTCAAAAAACGGACAGGATCAGTAGGTGCGGAGCACCCTACTGGTCTAGCAACGTCAAGAGAATTTGTAGGCCTCTTGATGAAGGTTGCTCCCAACGCTCAAACGTTGTGCGTTCCTGCTCTAGGTAATGAGCTCTCACTCATTACCTTGAAACTCGGAGTGAAAAATAAGTTGTTCCTTCGAGATCTAGTCGATTGTGGGGCGTCCAACAATTTTGTGCGACGCCAGTCGCTAGAAGATGGTCACTTTAAGTTCGGTGAATATGACACACCTCCTACGAGGATGACGGTACGTCTTGCGACAGGCGCATCCGTAACCGTCATGAAGCGTATAGTGAAGATCCACTATACGCTAGAAGATACCCAATATGACGATGACTTTATCGTATCGGATTTGGATGACAAATTTGATGTCATCCTTGGAATACCGTGGCTCATAAGATACGAACCACGAGTAAACTGGCAACATCGAACAGTAACGATGCCTGCCGCTTGTTCATCAGATAGCCATCTGATGGACGTTTTGGAGCGTCCACAAGCGTGTGGATGTACTACGAGTGAGTGCGATGGCCTCACTTGTGGTACGGTCGTTAGTACGACTGCACAAAGCCTTAGTGTACCAAACGGTTACACTTCGGAGCAAAGTTCCGGCGGCTGTGAGGAAACACAGGCTGCGCCGAAGGTCCACCACTCGAATAAGTCGGGTGGACCGGGACAAAGATGTATCCGTAGCGGGGAACATCTAGAAGAGAAACAATCGATCGCTCAGGTTAAGCGAAAAGATAATCCTAGATCGACTGGATAGTCTTTCGTAGAGGATCTCGCTGTGGTTGCGCAGCCCCATCTAGAGGAAGTAAAGGGAATAAGTCCCAAGATTACAAATACGGCGGAAATAAGTTCCCCGAAACCCGCGGGAATAAGTCCCCGGGAAGACGAAGGAATAAGTCCTTCGATGCCTGAGGGAATAAGTCCCCAGAAAATGACAGAGACATTGAATGTCATAGTCAATGACGGATCAAGCGTAGGCGCTTACACACTTGATCTGATTGCGCCTCCGAAGTTGACTTCGGAGATCACT
The DNA here is from genome assembly GCA_921007115.2 of Peronospora matthiolae. Classification (NCBI taxonomy): domain Eukaryota; phylum Oomycota; class Peronosporomycetes; order Peronosporales; family Peronosporaceae; genus Peronospora; species Peronospora matthiolae. The sequence goes on along the minus strand of CAKLBY020000035.1, from coordinate 1,316,018 downwards.
CAGTTGCTAACTCTTGAACATAAAATGTTCCTGCGTGATCTGCGTAGTGGCAAAGTCAAGCAGATCTGTGCTCTCGTCGCTGACGACGAGTGTGTAGTCGACATAAGGTCAGCAACAGTGTTTACTGAGAACGAGAGAGTTCTCAGTAGTTCATCTATGGACGAGAGTGTCCTAGATGAAAAGACACGAATTGAGCGATATGACTCCCAATCCTGGGAATCGCTCAAGAAAAATCCTCTCTATGAAGATTTGGTTGAATTCAAGGATGTATTCCCTGAAATTGTTCAGTGCGAGGTACCGAAGGATAAAGGTATTCGACACGAAGTCGAGCTTAAACCAGGCTCGAAGTACTGTGTCATGAAGCAGTGGCCACTGCCTCGTGAACAAGTACTTGCGATCGACAAGTTCTTTGCCGATCGTTTAGCTGCGGGCCATGTGATGGAATCAACTTCCCCACATAGCTCTCCGACCTTCTGTGTGCGAAAAGCAACAGGAGGGTGGCGGATAGTGCACGCGTTCAACAAATTGAACGCTGCAACGGTACTGGCTCAGAAGCCGATACCGAGGAAGGACGTAATCATTGATGGTATGTCAAAGAGTACCATCTTTTCGTCCATGGATTTGATGGATGGCTTCTATCCAATCCTTACGCGAGAACGGGATATACCCTATACCGCAGTTAGCACGCCTAGCGGCATGCTCTGGAAATGGCTAGTAATGCCACAAGGGCTTAGTAATGCCCTGCCACGTTCAACAGATGTGTATCACATCTGTTGAGACCAGTACGAGAATTCGCGCCGAGTTATTTCGATGACGTATTCATCCATAGTCGAGCTATGGATGGAAAGTCGGACGTTGAGGTTCACAGGTACCACGTCCGACAGGTTTTTACAATCATGCAAAAGCATCAATTGTATGCTAACCTCAAGAAGTGTATATTTGCAGCAAGCGAAATACCACTTCTTGGGTGCATCGTTGGTAAGAACGGTGTACGTCCTGATCCTGAAAAGATCAAGGCGATCACCGACTGGCCTGTGCCGGTCGATGTCAAAGGTCTTCGAAAATTCCTTGGGCTAGCGGCGTATTTGCATAAGTATTCACGCAATTACGCCGAGATGACTGTACACCTCTCTCGTGTGTTGAAAAAGAACGAGAGGTGGTTTTGGAACGCTGAATGTCAGCGCTCCTTTGAGGGTATCAAGAAGAGCTTGGTACAATCCCCAGTCCTAGCAATAGCCGATCAGGACAGGCCATTTCATGTGGTCTGTGATGCCAGCGATTTCGCAATCGGCTGTGCATTAATGCAGTACGATCTTGAAGGCGTTGAACGCGTCGTCTGCTATCAGTCGCGTCAGCTGCAACCAGCTGAGCGGAACTATCCAGTGCATGACAAGTAACTCCTTGCCATGAAGTATGCACTCGCGAAGTTCAGAGTCTATCTATTAGGAGATAGACCCTTCATTGTTTACACTGACCATGCGTCATTACGCACGGCATTGAACAGCCCGCACCTTTCACAACGAATGGCGCGGTGGTTGTCATTCTTTGCAGAATACAACTTTACGGTCGAGTACAAACCAGGACGACTTAATGTCGTCGCTGATGCACTCTCACGTCGTCCCGACTTTGAAACAGTCGCGAAACCCAACAGTGAGACAGTCACTGTTGCGGTTATGACGTCCTCAGTCCCATCTACAACGTTGTATGATGATGTGAGGCGGGCATACGCCCAAGATGGTGAGATAGTGAAGTTGTTGTCACATCTCTCCCAACCATCCCGAGAATCATTGAAACGATTGTCGCCTGCGTATCGATCTGCATCAGATCGATACACTACTCGTAACGGTTTACTGTATTATACAGCCGTTTCTGGTGACACACCACGTGTTGTCATTCCAGATGATACTGATCTGCGTTTGCGGGTCATGTTCGAGTATCACGATGCTCCTATAGGAGGACATCGTGGCCGAGAGAAAACATATCTCACGGTAAGTCGAGACTTTTACTGGCCCCGCCAGTATCAGTTTGTGCGAAAGTATGTTCGCGCATGCGAAGTCTGCCAACGAGTGAAGTCAAGTCCTTCACTGCGTGCACCTTTACAGCCTCTACCGGTTCCGGCTGAGTGCTGGGAATCCATCTCAATGGATTTCGTCTTCGGGTTACCCAAAGACGCACGCGGGAATACGGGTATTCTCGTATTTGTTGACAGATTCAGCAAAATGGTACACCTTGTGGCTGTACCAGAGACAATCACGGCAAGTGGCTGTGCTTGTGTCTTTATTAGGAACATCTTCCGACTTCATGGGTTGCCCCGTGAACTCGTATCAGACAGAGATCCACGATTCACTGCTGATTTCTGGCGTTCCGTGTTCAAATCACTCGGAACGCGCTTGAAGATGTCAACATCTGATCATCCAGAGTCAGATGGTCAGGCCGAACGTGCCAATCGTGTCCTTGAAGAGATACTTCGAGGATACGTACACTCCTTTAAGAGTTGGAGTGAGTTTTTGCCAATGATAGAGTTTGCCATCAACAACTCGGTGCATGCGTCCACGACACATACACCGTTTTACGTGAATGGCTTGCGCCATCCGCGTGCACCCACCTTACCAGAGTGTAACTCTGGTTTAAGGGGGGGAGGGACTGGCGCGAGCAAAAACCGATTTGGTTCACGCTCATCACGCTCTGACGAAGAAGTCATTGCGTTTGATGCCGATATCGATAACATCGATATCGAAGAAGATGATGCCAGTGAGAGTGCGGAAGCCCTCACTGAAGACAATGATCCCAGTGAGAGTGCGGAAGCCCTCACTGAAGAAAAGGTTGATGTTGCTGCAGTGCGCTCACAGCACACTGAAGCTAACGAGTCATCAGATGAGTTCATACTGGCTCGTGAAACGGTAGTCCGTTTTGTGCAAGACTCCATCGCCGAAGCGGTGGATAAGCAAAAGCAAAACGCTGACAAGAATGGAAGGGCAAACACTCATTTATTCAATGAAGGTGACTTAGTCCTACTGTCTACGGTTAATCTACCAAAGCATGTAGTGACTAACTTGGGTAGCAGTAAACTACTACCCAAGTACATTGGCCCATTTCGTGTATTGCACCGCCTAGACAACGCATACACGATCGAGTTGCCACGTCAGATGCGAACGCATCCCACATTTTACGTTGGTCGGCTTAAGCCGTACCATCAGTACGCTGCTTCTTCCGATGAAGAACGCCCTTGCGCTCAAGCATCTCACAGAGGGCCTTGTACTCCCGATGGTGGGCATCGACAAGGGTCTGAAGAGCAGTTATCTCAGCCCGAGACCGATCAGCAATCCCACGAGCTACCCTTAGCTCGTCACGAAGAGATGTCAAAGATCTTTCGTTCTCAAGCTGAGCAAAGGCAAACTCAGCTCGATGCTTCAAGGCAATGTCCGCCATTTGGAGACGCCTGTCCCGCTCATGTTCGAGATCGCCGCGCAACCCTTGCGTTACGCGATCAAAGAAGCTCTCGGGAACACACCGATCCACATGATCGTGTGGAGAGCGTCTTTCCTCCTCCTCCACCTCCATTAGAGGACTCTCGCGGTGGCCAGCGCTATCTAGTTGAGCAGCTGTTGAACCACCGCGACGTGAACGGACGTCGGACGAGTTATCTCGTCCGGTGGCGCGGCTATCCCCCGTCCTGGGATTCTTGGGAGCCCCGCTCCCAACTGATGATCGACGTACTGGGTCTGGTTGAGCAGTACGACGCGGCACATCCTGTGCCGCAGAAGGACCGCCGGAGAAAGTCTTCCCGGCACGGTCGTAAAGGGATTTCAGGTTGTCAATCCCTTCGTACATCTCAGTAGAGACACGTACGCGCCACCACGGGCTGGTAAGGAGGTAAGCCTCCTTAGGTGCTCGTGCAGAGTTGTTCACACAACATGGGCACGGGTCTCCCCAAGAGAGGCAGGGTAATCCTTTCTCCCTTGACAGACGATGCAGCTTATAGCGGGCACCTGTCGGGGTTCGCTTTTCAAACTTATCACGAGCTTTGATAAGTTTGTCGTTCCAAGCGTCACGACCTACATCCTCGAGATTATGGATGTAGGCGTTCCACGCCTGAAGTAGTGAGGGACCATCACGTTTGTGATTCCCACTGTACCATCGATGTCTAAAGAAAGCATCGATGAAGAATTCGTGTTCAGCGCGATAGTTTTTCGCGCTGGGGTCAAGGTGATGGATCCTTGATGAATCGAACAATCGTGTTCGATAACGATCACTCGTCGTCGCCGACAAGTGATCCATGACTGATTTAGGAGGCATCCATGCCTTCTTTTCTGGAGCGAGACGCAACACATTGCGGTCCCGCTCTTCCTGCGACGTGCCGACAGAAGTACTGGCACCTCGCTGTGAAGTGGTGTCCATAGGAGAACCGACACCACTATTAGCGCCCGAGTCTCGCGACCTCGAGCGCCTTCGCTTCGGCGATGGTTCATCTGATTCATCAGATGAACCAAAGATGCTACGACGCAAAGCATCATCCATGCCACGCTTGGCAGGCGGCTTGGATTCGATCGCCGTCGATACGGATCCCTCTTCCGCATCAGGAGAGTACGAGACACCGAGCTCGTACTCTTTGACGACACGAGTGTCTTCATGACCAGCGCCTGCATCACCAAGTGACACAGGCTGGGTCGCTTCAGCAACCGATGGGACATCAGTTGCTGTTGTTTCTGCTTCGGCGTCCGCACAGAGACGTGCAGACGCGCTCTCGGCTGCCTTGTTCGCGCATCGCATGGGCTTGTTAACCATGCGATGAAATATTGGGAAGTGGACTCGGACCAACAAGTGCAAACCCTTTCCCAAATGATTTGGGACGAGTATCCATTTAGTCAATCAGTCACTAAAGTGACTGATGATTAAGGTGGGGGTGATGTAACGGGGTGAATCGTTACATAACAATTTATAAGAAATTGTTAATAGAATATAACTATAAGAGTTATATTCTCAGAATATTGTCATAAGGACAAAAATTCTGTAGCACTTACAAGTAGTTCCTAATTGGTTGATATAGGCCATTATATCAACCAACGAAGACGCGCCACGACAGACGCACGCAATTAGTGGTGAGCAGATAACTGATATGCACATTTGTATTTAGACATAGTTAGATGAAGATAAATTGTGATTTATTGCAGACATTAACTATGATAAATACAGTTCTGCTTTTTACTTTAACCAAGTACTCGCTTCTCCTTACCGTATTCCTCTGCACGTACAAGTGTCCGTGAAGTTACGAGGCACCGCCTTATTCTGTCATCAGAATAAGTAGCTTGTACTGTCACCAGTACAAGCTTCAGGGTGCCCCGTTACAGACTACAAAGTGCTACCAGGAGTGACGGGGCACCCTGAAGCTTGTAATGATGACAGTACTAGCTACTTATTCTGATAACAGAATAAGGCGGTGCCGCGTAACTTCACGGACACTCGTACGTGCAGAGGAAGACGGTAAGGAGAAGCGAGCACTTGGTTAAAGTAAAAAGTAGTAATGTGTTTACAATCGTTAATGTCTGCAATAAACCACTGTTTATCCTCATCTAACTATGTCCAAAAACAAATTGTATATCAACCATCTGCTCACCACTCATTGCGTGCGCCTGTCGTGGCGCGTCTTCGTTGGTTGATATAATGGCCTATATCAACCAATTAGGAACTACTCGTAAGTGCTACAGAATATTTGTCCATATGACAATATTCTGAGAATATAACTCTTATAGTTATATTCTATTAACAGTTTCTTATAAATTGTTATGTAACGATTCACCCCGTTACAGTTTTCGTACCCACGTAGAATTTATAAACTGCGTTTAGCCCATCATTCACTGCTGGTGACAGTGACAAGTCGCGTGGATATTAGGGACGAATCTCTACAAGAGAGGCCAATAGGAGAATATAACTGAGCGGGGTTGATACGAAGCCGATGGCAGATGCTAAAAATCAAGTCTTCAAATTGTAACGGGGCACCCTGAAGCTTGTACTGGTGACAGTACAAGCTACTTATTCTGATAACAGAATAAGGCGGTGCCTCGTAACTTCACGTACACTCGTACGTGCAGAGGAAGACGGTAAGAAGAAGCGAGTACTCGGTTAGAGTAAAAAGTAGAACTGTATTTATAATAGTTAATGTCTGCAATAAATCACTATTTATCTTCATCTAACTATGTCTAAATACAAATGTGTAAATCAGTTATCTGCTCACCACTCATTGCGTGCGTCTGTCGTGGCGCGTCTTCGTTGGTTGATATAATGGCCTATATCAACCAATTAGGAACTACTTGGAAGTGCTACCGAATATTGTCCTTATGACAATATTCTGAGAATATAACTCTTATAGTTATATTCTATTAACAATTTCTTATAAATTGTTATGTAACGATTCACCCCGTTACATCACCCCCCTAACCATCAGTCACTTTAGTGACTGATTGACTAAATGGATACTCGTCCCAAATCATTTGGGACGGGGTTTGCACTTGTTGGTCCGCGTCCACTTTCCAACATCTCATCGCATGGTAAACAAGCCCATGCGATGCGCGAGCAAGGCCGCCGAGAGCGCGTCTGCACGTCTCTGTGCGGACGCCGAAGCAGAAACTACAGCAACTGATGTCCCATCGGTTGCTGAATCGACTCAGCCTGTATCACCTGGTGATGCAGGCGCTGGTCATGAAGACACTCGTGTCTTCACAGAGTACGAGCTCGGTGTCTCGTACTCTCCTGATACGGATGACGGATCCGTATCGACGGCAATTGAATCCAAGCCGCCTGCCAAGCGTGGCATGGACGATGCTTTGCGTCGCAGCATCTTTGGTTCATCTGATGAGTCAGATGAACCATCGCCGAAGCGAAGGCGCTCGAGGTCGCGAGACTCGGGCGCTAATAGTGGTGTCGGTTCTCCTATGGACACCACTTCACAGCGAGGTGCCAGTACTTCTGTCGGCACGTCGCAGGAAGAGCGGGACCGCAATGTGTTGCGTCTCGCTCCAGAAAAGAAGGCATGGATGCCTCCTAAATTCGTCATGGATCACTTGTCGGCGACGACGAGTGATCGTTATCGAACACGATTGTTCGATTCGTCAAGGATCCATCACTTGACCCCAGCGCGAAAGACTATCGCGCTGAACATGAGTTCTTCATCGATGCTTTCTTCAGACATCGATGGTACAGTGGGAATCACAAACGTGATGGTCCCTCACTACTTCAGGCGTGGAACGCCTACATCCATAATCTCGAGGATGTAGGTCGTGACGCTTGGAACGACAAACTTATCAAAGCTCGTGATAAGTTTGAAAAGCGAACCCCGACAGGTGCACGCTATAAGCTGCATCGTCTGTCAAGGGAGAAAGGATTACCCTGCCTCTCTTGGGGAGACTCGTGCCCATGTTGTGTGAACAACTCTGCACGAGCACCTAAGGAGGCTTACCTCCTTACCAGCCCGTGGTGGCGCGTACGTGTCTCTACTGAGATGTACGAAGGGATTGACAACCTGAAATCCCTTTACGACCGTGCCGGGAAGACTTTCTCCGGCGGTCCTTCTGCGGCACAGGATGTGTCGCGTCGTACTGCTCGACCAGACCCAGTACGTCAACCATCAATTGGGAGCGGGGCTCCCAAGAATCCCAGGACGGGGGATAGCCGCGCCACCGGACGAGGTAACTCGTCCGACGTCCGTTCACGTCGCGGTGGTTCAACAGCTGCTCTACTAGATAGCGCTGGCCACCGCGAGAGTCCTCTAATGGAGGTGGAGGAGGAGGAAAGACGCTCTCCACACGATCATGTGGATCGGTGTGTTCCCGAGAGCTTCTTTGATCGCGTAACGCAAGGGTTACGCGACGATCTCGAGCATGAGCGGAATAGGCGTCTCCAGATGGTGGACACTGCCTCGAAGCATCGAGCTGAGTTTGCCTTTGCTCAGCTTGAGAACGAGAGATCTCTGACATCTCTCGTGACGAGCTAAGGGTAGCTCGTGGGATTGTTGATCGGTCTCGGGCTGAGATAACTGCTCTTCAGACCCTTGTTGATGCCCACCATCGGGAGCACAAGGCTCTCTGCGAGATGCTTGAGCGCAAGGGCGTTCTTCATCGGAAGAAGCAGCGTACTGATGGTACGGCTTAAGCCGACCAACGTAAAACGTGGGATGCGTTCGCATCTTACGTGGTAACTCGATCGTGTATGCATTGCCTAGGCGGTGCAATACACGAAATGGGCCAATGTACTTGGGTAGTAGTTTACTGCTACCCAAGTTAGTCACTACATGTTTTGGTAGATTAACCGTAGACAGTAGGACTAAGTCACCTTTATTAAATAAAAGAGTGTTTGCCCTTCCATTCTTGTCAGCGTTTTGCTTTTGCTTATCCACCGCTTCGGCGATGGAGTCTTGCACAAAAACGGACTACCGTTTCACGAGCCAGTATGAACTCATCTGATGACTCGTTAGCTTCAGTGTGCTGTGAGCGCACTGCAGCAACAACAACCTTTTCTTCAGTGAGGGCTTCCCGCACTCTCACTGGGATCATTGTCTTCAGTGAGGGCTTCCGCACTCTCACTGGCATCATCTTCTTCGATATCGATGTTATCGATATCGGCATCAAACGCAATGACTTCTTCGTCAGAGCGTGATGAGCGTGAACCAAATCGGTTTTTGCTCGCGCGAGTCCCTCCCCCCTTAAACCAGAGTTACACTCTAGTAAGGTGGGTACACGCGGATGGCGCAAGCCATTCACGTAAAACGGTGTATGTGTCGTGGACGCATGCACCGAGTTGTTGATGGCAAACTCTACCATTGGCAAAAACTCACTCCAACTCTTAAAGGAGTGTACGTATCCTCGAAGTATCTCTTCAAGGACACGATTGGCACGTTCCGTCTGACCATCTGACTCTGGATGATCAGATGTCGACATCTTCAAGCGCGTTCCGAGTGATTTGAACACGGAACGCCAGAAATCAGCAGTGAATCGTGGATCTCTGTCTGATACGAGTTCACGGGGCAACCCATGAAGTCGGAAGATGGTGTCAATAAAGACACAAGCACAGCCACTTGCCGTGATTGTCTCTGGTACAGCCACAAGGTGTACCATTTTGCTGAATCTGTCAACAAATACGAGAATACCCGTATTCCCGCGTGCGTCTTTGGGTAACCCGAAGACGAAATCCATTGAGATGGATTCCCAGCACTCAGCCGGAACCGGTAGAGGCTGTAAAGGTGCACGCAGTGAAGGACTTGACTTCACTCGTTGGCAGACTTCGCATGCGCGAACATACTTTCGCACAAACTGATACTGGCGGGGCCAGTAAAAGTCTCGACTTACCGTGAGATATGTTTTCTCTCGGCCACGATGTCCTCCTATAGGAGCATCGTGATACTCGAACATGATCCGCAAACGCAGATCAATATCATCTGGAATGACAACACGTGGTGTGTCACCAGAAACGGCTGTATAGTACAGTAAACCGTTACGAGTAGTGTATCGATCTGATGCAGATCGATACGCAGACGACAATCGTTTCAACGATTCTCGGGATGGTTGGGAGAGATGTGACAACAACTTCACTATCTCACCATCTTGGGCGTATGCCCGCCTCACATCATCATACAACATTGTAGATGGGACTGAGGACGTCATAACCGCAACAGTGACTGTCTCACTGTTGGGTTTCGCGACTGTTTCAAAGTCGGGACGACGTGAGAGTGCATCAGCGACGACATTAAGTCGTCCTGGTTTGTACTCGACCGTAAAGTTGTATTCTGCAAAGAATGACAACCACCGCGCCATTCGTTGTGAAAGGTGCGGGCTGTTCACTGCCGTGCGTAAGGACGCATGGTCAGTGTAAACAACGAAGGGTCTATCTCCTAATAGATAGACTCTGAACTTCGCGAGTGCATACTTCATGGCAAGGAGTTCCTTGTCATGCACTGGATAGTTCCGCTCAGCTGGTTGCAGCTGACGCGACTGATAGCAGACGACGCGTTCAACGCCTTCAAGGTCGTACTGCATTAATGCACAGCCGATTGCGAAATCGCTGGCATCACAGACCACATGAAATGGCCTGTCCTGATCGGCTATTGCTAGGACTGGGGATTGTATCAAGCTCTGCTTGATACCCTCAAAGGAGCGTTGACATTCAGCGTTCCATAACCACCTCTCGTTCTTTTCAACAAACGAGAGAGGTGTACAGTCATCTCGGCGTAATTGCGTGAATACTTATGCAAATACGCCGCTAGCCCAAGGAATTTTCGAAGACCTTTGACATCGACCGGCACAGGCCAGTCGGTGATCGCCTTGATCTTTTCGGGATCAGGACGTACACCGTTCTTACCAACGATGCACCCAAGAAGTGGTATTTCGCTTGCTGCAAATATACACTTCTTGAGGTTTGCATACAATTGATGCTTTCGCATGATTGTAAGAACTTGTCGGACGTGGTACCTGTGAACCTCAACGTCCGACTTTCCATCCATAGCTCGACTATGGATGAATACGTCATCGAAATAACTCGGCGCGAACTCGTACTGGTCTCAACAGATGTGATACACATCTGTTGAACGTGGCAGGGGCATTACTGAGCCCTTGTGGCATTACTAGCCATTCCCAGAGCATGCCGCTAGGCGTGCTAACTGCGGTATAGGGTATATCCCGTTCCCGCATTAGGATTTGATAGAAGCCATCCATCAAATCCATGGACGAAAAGATGGTACTCTTTGACATACCATCAATGATTACGTCCTTCCTCGGTATCGGCGTCTGAGCCGGTACCGTTGCAGCGTTCAATTTGTTAAACGCGTGCACTATCCGCCACCCTCCTGTTGCTTTTCGCACACAGAAGGTCGGAGAGCTATGTGGGGAAGTTGATTCCCTCACATGGCCCGCTGCTAAACGATCGGCAAAGAACTTGTCGATCGCAAGTACTTGTTCACGAGGCAGTGGCCACTGCTTCATGACACAGTACTTCGAGCCTGGTTTAAGCTCGACTTCGTGTCGAATACCTTTATCCTTCGGTAATTCGCACGGAACAGTTTCAGGGAATACATCCTTGAATTCAACCAAATCTTCATAGAGAGGATTTTCCTTGAGCGATTCCCATGATTGGGACTCATATCGCTCAATTCGTGTCTTTTCATCTAGGACACTCTCGTCCATAGATGAACTACTGAGAACTCTCTCGTTCTCAGTAAACACTGTTGCTGACCTTATGTCGGTTACATACTCGTCGTCAGCGACGAGTATGCAGATCTGCTTGACTTTGCCACTACGCAGATCACGCAAGAACCTTTTATGTTCGAGCGTTGGCAACTGAGTGATCTCCGAAGTTAACTTCGGAGGCGCAATCAGATCAAGTGTATAAGCGCCTACACATGATCCGTTATTGACTATGACATTCAATGTCTCTGTCATTTCCTGGGGACTTATTCCCTCAGGCTTCGAAGGACTTATTCCTTCGTCTTCCCGGGGACTTATTCCCGCGGGTTTCGGGGAACTTATTTCCGCCGTATTTGTAATCTTGGGACTTATTCCCTTTACTTCCTCTAGCTGGGGTTGCGCAACCACAGCGAGATCCTCTACGAAAGACTCTCCAGTCGATCTAGGATTATCGTTTCGCTTAACCTGAGCGATCGATTGTTTCTCTTCTAGATGTTCCCCTCTAGGGATACATCTTTGTCCCAGTCCACCCGACTTATTCGAGTGGTGGACCTTCGGCGCAGCCTGTGTTTCCTCACAGCCGCCGGAACTTTGCTCCGAAGTGTAACCGTTTGGTACACTAAGGTTTTGTGCAGTCGTACTAACGACCGTACCACAAGTGAGGCCATCGCACTCACTCGTAGTACATCCACACGCTTGTGGACGCTCCAAAACGTTCATCAGATGGCCATCTGATGAACAAGCGGCAGGCATCGTTACTGTCCGATGTTGCCAGTTTACCCGTGGTTCGTACCTTCTGAGCCACGGTATTCCAAGGATGACATCAAATTTGTCATCCAAATCCAATACGATAAAGTCATCGTCGTATTGGGTATTTTCTAGCGTATAGTGAATCTTCACTATACGCTTCATGACGGTTACGGATGCGCCTGTCGCAAGACGTACCGTCATCCTCGTAGGAGGTGTGTCACATTCACTGAATTTAAAGTGACCATCTTCTAGCGATTGGCGTCGCACAAAATTGTTGGACGCCCCACAATCGACTAGAGCTCGAAGGGACAACTTATTCGTCACTTCGAGTTTCAAGGTAATGAGTGAGATCTCATTACCTAGAGCAGCAACGCACAATGTCTGTGTGTTGGGAGCAACCTTCATCAAGAGGCCTACAAATTCTCTTGACGTTGCTGGATCAGTAGGTGCGCCGCACCCTACTGATCCTGTCCGTTTTTTGACGGTCCATCCCGTTGTTGCGTCTTTGCACCAACTGCGGACCCTCGTCCCTGCCCCTTTCTCATGGGTGGACGGTCACTACGCCCAGTGTCGCGAGACACTGGACGAGGGGCACTACACTCGTAAGCGTAGTGTCCTGTCTTTTGACATCTGTTGCATCTCTGCAACTTCTTGTAGCCTGTAGAGCGAGCCTTCTCGCTCTCTACATAACAGAGTTCCATCGGCTCTGGACCTCCGTTGTCATATCGTCTCGGTTGACGATATGATGTCGAGCTGGCGCGAGCCTGTCTCAGACTGAAGTCTTCCTGCTCCGCAATTGAAATGGCTTGTTCTAGTGAATCTAGTTCAAGCCGGAACAGGTGAGTCTTGACGGGACCATCCGCAAGACCCTGCATGAACACCAGAAACCAACGTGTGTTCATCCACCGGATTGGAACTTATACAACTCGTGAGATGTCGTATATGTTGAGCGTAAGCGTGCACATCACGCTTACCCTGCTTGAGCTTCAAGAGTTCGGTTCGAGCTCTGAACTCAGCTCTAGGCGGTTCAAACGTTTGTCTGAGCCGCGACTTGAAGACTTCCAACGACCCAAACGCGTATGGGTCGTGCAGCTTGAGCCCCAGTGCCCAAGTCTTGGCACGTCCTGCCAGATTTGACTGGGCAAATGCAACTTGCATATCCCCGTCGTCGATGCGACGCGCCCTTATGGCGTCATCCAATTCGACGAACCATCTCAAGAGGGAGTCTTCTTCGACCCCCCTATACTTTGAGATGTCAATCTTCAAAGTCTCGGGCCGACGCGAGTGCATCGACCCGCCAGCAGCAGCCTGCTGCTGTCTCAACAGTTCAAACTGTTGAGCACCTTGTTCTCTCAACAACTCTGCTTGTTGAGAACCTTGTTGGTGAAGCAAGGCTACTTTCTCGCGTTCTGCGTCAAGTTCATTTTGAATGAACTTGGCGATAGTAGCATGTTGGGCATCTCTATTGAGAGCCTCTAGCATGACGCTAACAGCATGGATGCCCATGGTCGAACCCATTCGTTCAACCGCATCCCATTCGACATCGCTCAAATGGGAGTAGCCGTCACGCGTAGCGTGAAAGCTTTGGTCATCTTCATCATCCAACATATTCATGTTGGATGTGAACGCGGTCCTTGGACGGACTACGAAGTGCTACCAGGTGTAACGGGGCACCCTGAAGCTTGTACTGGTGACAGTACAAGCTACTTATTCTGATAACAGAATAAGGCGGTGCCTCGTAACTTCACGTACACTCGTACGTGCAGAGGAAGACGGTAAGAAGAAGCGAGTACTCGGTTAGAGTAAAAAGTAGAACTGTATTTATAATAGTTAATGTCTGCAATAAATCACTATTTATCTTCATCTAACTATGTCTAAATACAAATGTGTAAATCAGTTATCTGCTCACCACTCATTGCGTGCGTCTGTCGTGGCGCGTCTTCGTTGGTTGATATAATGGCCTATATCAACCAATTAGGAACTACTTGGAAGTGCTACCGAATATTGTCCTTATGACAATATTCTGAGAATATAACTCTTATAGTTATATTCTATTAACAATTTCTTATAAATTGTTATGTAACGATTCACCCCGTTACACAAATGCTCTATGAGCAAACTCGTCCTGGATTCTGGGTGGCGCGGCTTCCAAGAAAATCATCAGTACAAAGATCAGATTGCCGGCAACCACCAGCATTGTTAGCTTACGATGTTGCTGATGACGTTCTTGTGAAGCGATCGGAACATCAGCGAACGATGCATGAGGTCGATCAAGCTCAGCTCATGCTAATTCTGGGGCCTTTCCTCACATAACAAAGAAAATGCAAATGGAGCTACATGAACATATTATACCCCAGCTCGGCCACAGACGATGAATGAGAAGTGGGCAATTTACAAAGCTTTGAATTCCTTTTGACAGGCTAGCGCATTTGTGGTTGAAAGCGGCCACTTCGATCACTCGTTGAAGCCCTTCGGGGACTCATCAAAGCCTTGATGTGGACATGGTGATGATCAATTTACGTGTAAGATCGTTTCAGATTCGATCATGACTAGCTGGAGCGCTGTACCTGGAAGCTTCGAATGTAGCAGCAATGATGAGTGAGACGATGCGATGGACTCAAGGGGAGTTGGGAGGGGGGTAGGGGCGCGACTATCGAGAAATGATGGATGGATGGATAGTCGCCGCATTGGTGATGGGTTGCAAAAGTCAAGGAAAGCAGCCGATGACGCTCGCTTGAAGTGCAGCATACAAGAGCTGATACAATTTGTTCGAATCAGTCGAAGCTAGATTCGATTTCATACCTAAGATCGTACCACGCTTTGTAGCAGATCGACGAGCGAGTTCCAGATGCAGTGCAAGCGACTGCTGCACAAAGGTGGTCTCAGCAGGATTTATGCATCGTGAACCAATCCACTGAAACGCCAAGATACAAGACGATCAACGTTGGACACGCGATAGCTCAAACTCGGTGGAGCTTGATTACGTCGTAGCAGCAGTGCGCTGGATCGAAATTCATGCAGTATGGTCATCACGTGATAGAAATCCAAGACGTGACAAGATTTGCCACATTTACTGTCCAGCTCGCCACCTCGTACTCGTTCTGCATTGCTACGCTGTGCACTCTCGCGTTCATCAGCCGTAACGTAATGAGCATGACAAGGTAGCTCATGGCTTATCTGGTGCTGAGTCGCGATAAGCAGAACTATCAGATAGAACTGATGAAACGCTGACTGGCCACCCAATAATATCCCACATTGACAGTCTGTTGTGCCAATCAATCCGGATGTCAGTAGCCAACACGGAGACTCTCATGCTGACAGCTACAAACTGACAAGAAGAATACAAATAACGTGGACTCAAGGAGCCTACATGCTCACAAAGTGTCACAGCGTCGAGCCTCTCCGCCATTTGGCATTGCCGCTACGGCACTATTTGTTGCCAGTGTGAGTTATAGACACGTTCTGTAACGGGGTGAATCGTTACATAACAATTTATAAGAAATTGTTAATAGAATATAACTATAAGAGTTATATTCTCAGAATATTGTCATAAGGACAATATTCTGTAGCACTTCCGAGTAGTTCCTAATTGGTTGATATAGGCCATTATATCAACCAACGAAGACGCGCCACGACAGACGCACGCAATGAGTGGTGAGCAGATAACTGATTTACACATTTGTATTTAGTCATAGTTAGATGAAGATAAATAGTGATTTATTGCAGACATTAACTATTATAAATACAGTTCTACTTTTTACTTTAACCAAGTACTCGCTTCTTCTTACCGTCTTCCTCTGCACGTACGAGTGTACGTAAAGTCCGAGGCACCGCCTTATTCTGTCATCAGAATAAGTAGCTTGTACTGTCACCAGTACAAGCTTCAGGGTGCCCCGTTACACCTGGTAGCACTTCGTAGTCCGCCCAAGGACCACGTTCACATTTAACATGAATATGTTGGATGATGAAGATGACCAAAGCTTTCACGCTACGCGTGACGGCTACTCCCATTTGAGCGATGTCGAATGGGATGCGGTTGAACGAATGGGTTCGACCATGGGCATCCATGCTGTTAGCGTCATGCTAGAGGCTCTCAATAGAGATGCCCAACATGCTACTATCGCCAAGTTCATTCAAAATGAACTTGACGCAGAACGCGAGAAAGTAGCCTTGCTTCACCAACAAGGTTCTCAACAAGCAGAGTTGTTGAGAGAACAAGGTGCTCAACAGTTTGAACTGTTGAGACAGCAGCAGGCTGCTGCTGGCGGGTCGATGCACTCGCGTCGGCCCGAGACTTTGAAGATTGACATCTCAAAGTATAGGGGGTCGAAGAAGACTCCCTCTTGAGATGGTTCGTCGAATTGGATGACGCCATAAGGGCGCGTCGCATCGACGACGGGGATATGCAAGTTGCATTTGCCCAGTCAAATCTGGCAGGACGTGCCAAGACTTGGGCACTGGGGCTCAAGCTGCACGACCCATACGCGTTTGGGTCGTTGGAAGTCTTCAAGTCGCGGCTCAGACAAACGTTTGAACCGCCTAGAGCTGAGTTCAGAGCTCGAACCGAACTCTTGAAGCTCAAGCAGGGTAAGCGTGATGTGCACGCTTACGCTCAACATATACGACATCTCACGAGTTGTATAAGTTCCAATCCGGTGGATGAACACACGTTGGTTTCGGTGTTCATGCAGGGTCTTGCGGATGGTCCCGTCAAGACTCACCTGTTCCGGCTTGAACTAGATTCACTAGAACAAGCCATTTCAATTGCGGAGCAGGAAGACTTCAGTCTGAGACAGGCTCGCGCCAGCTCGACATCATATCGTCAACCGAGACGATATGACAACGGAGGTCCAGAGCCGATGGAACTCTGTTATGTAGAGAGCGAGAAGGCTCGCTCTACAGGCTACAAGAAGTTGCAGAGATGCAACAGATGTCAAAAGACAGGACACTACGCTTACGAGTGTAGTGCCCCTCGTCCAGTGTCTCGCGACACTGGGCGTAGTGACCGTCCACCCATGAGAAAGGGGCAGGGACGAGGGTCCGCAGTTGGTGCAAAAGACGCAACAACGGGATGGACCGTCAAAAAACGGACAGGATCAGTAGGTGCGGAGCACCCTACTGATCCAGCAACGTCAAGAGAATTTGTAGGCCTCTTGATGAAGGTTGCTCCCAACACACAGACGTTGTGCGTTGCTGCTCTAGGTAATGAGATCTCACTCATTACCTTGAAACTCGAAGTGACGAATAAGTTGTCCCTTCGAGCTCTAGTCGATTGTGGGGCGTCCAACAATTTTGTGCGACGCCAATCGCTAGAAGATGGTCACTTTAAATTCAGTGAATGTGACACACCTCCTACGAGGATGACGGTACGTCTTGCGACAGGCGCATCCGTAACCGTCATGAAGCGTATAGTGAAGATTCACTATACGCTAGAAGATACCCAATACGACGATGACTTTATCGTATTGGATTTGGATGACAAATTTGATGTCATCCTTGGAATACCGTGGCTCAGAAGGTACGAACCACGGGTAAACTGGCAACATCGGACAGTAACGATGCCTGCCGCTTGTTCATCAGATGGCCATCTGATGAACGTTTTGGAGCGTCCACAAGCGTGTGGATGTACTACGAGTGAGTGCGATGGCCTCACTTGTGGTACGGTCGTTAGTACGACTGCACAAAACCTTAGTGTACCAAACGGTTACACTTCGGAGCAAAGTTCCGGCGGCTGTGAGGAAACACAGGCTGCGCCGAAGGTCCACCACTCGAATAAGTCGGGTGGACTGGGACAAAGATGTATCCCTAGAGGGGAACATCTAGAAGAGAAACAATCGATCGCTCAGGTTAAGCGAAACGATAATCCTAGATCGACTGGAGAGTCTTTCGTAGAGGATCTCGCTGTGGTTGCGCAACCCCAGCTAGAGGAAGTAAAGGGAATAAGTCCCAAGATTACAAATACGGCGGAAATAAGTTCCCCGAAACCCGCGGGAATAAGTCCCCGGGAAGACGAAGGAATAAGTCCTTCGAAGCCTGAGGGAATAAGTCCCCAGGAAATGACA
This sequence comes from Peronospora matthiolae, assembly GCA_921007115.2. Taxonomy (NCBI): domain Eukaryota; phylum Oomycota; class Peronosporomycetes; order Peronosporales; family Peronosporaceae; genus Peronospora; species Peronospora matthiolae. The sequence continues at coordinate 1,298,038 of CAKLBY020000035.1, read as the reverse complement.
GAGACATTGAATGTCATAGTCAATAACGGATCATGTGTAGGCGCTTATACACTTGATCTGATTGCGCCTCCGAAGTTAACTTCGGAGATCACTCAGTTGCCAACGCTCGAACATAAAAGGTTCTTGCGTGATCTGCGTAGTGGCAAAGTCAAGCAGATCTGCATACTCGTCGCTGACGACGAGTATGTAACCGACATAAGGTCAGCAACAGTGTTTACTGAGAACGAGAGAGTTCTCAGTAGTTCATCTATGGACGAGAGTGTCCTAGATGAAAAGACACGAATTGAGCGATATGAGTCCCAATCATGGGAATCGCTCAAGGAAAATCCTCTCTATGAAGATTTGGTTGAATTCAAGGATGTATTCCCTGAAACTGTTCCGTGCGAATTACCGAAGGATAAAGGTATTCGACACGAAGTCGAGCTTAAACCAGGCTCGAAGTACTGTGTCATGAAGCAGTGGCCACTGCCTCGTGAACAAGTACTTGCGATCGACAAGTTCTTTGCCGATCGTTTAGCAGCGGGCCATGTGAGGGAATCAACTTCCCCACATAGCTCTCCGACCTTCTGTGTGCGAAAAGCAACAGGAGGGTGGCGGATAGTGCACGCGTTTAACAAATTGAACGCTGCAACGGTACCGGCTCAGACGCCGATACCAAGGAAGGACGTAATCATTGATGGTATGTCAAAGAGTACCATCTTTTCGTCCATGGATTTGATGGATGGCTTCTATCAAATCCTAATGCGGAACGGGATATACCCTATACCGCAGTTAGCACGCCTAGCGGCATGCTCTGGGAATGGCTAGTAATGCCACAAGGGCTCAGTAATGCCCCTGCCACGTTCAACAGATGTGTATCACATCTGTTGAGACCAGTACGAGAGTTCGCGCCGAGTTATTTCGATGACGTATTCATCCATAGTCGAGCTATGGATGGAAAGTCGGACGTTGAGGTTCACAGGTACCACGTCCGACAAGTTCTTACAATCATGCGAAAGCATCAATTGTATGCTAACCTCAAGAAGTGTATATTTGCAGCAAGCGAAATACCACTTCTTGGGTGCATCGTTGGTAAGAACGGTGTACGTCCTGATCCCGAAAAGATCAAGGCGATCACCGACTGGCCTGTGCCGGTCGATGTCAAAGGTCTTCGAAAATTCCTTGGGCTAGCGGCGTATTTGCATAAGTATTCACGCAATTACGCCGAGATGACTGTACACCTCTCTCGTTTGTTGAAAAAGAACGAGAGGTGGTTATGGAACGCTGAATGTCAACGCTCCTTTGAGGGTATCAAGCAGAGCTTGATACAATCCCCAGTCCTAGCAATAGCCGATCAGGACAGGCCATTTCATGTGGTCTGTGATGCCAGCGATTTCGCAATCGGCTGTGCATTAATGCAGTACGACCTTGAAGGCGTTGAACGCGTCGTCTGCTATCAGTCGCGTCAGCTGCAACCAGCTGAGCGGAACTATCCAGTGCATGACAAGGAACTCCTTGCCATGAAGTATGCACTCGCGAAGTTCAGAGTCTATCTATTAGGAGATAGACCCTTCGTTGTTTACACTGACCATGCGTCCTTACGCACGGTAGTGAACAGCCCGCACCTTTCACAACGAATGGCGCGGTGGTTGTCATTCTTTGCAGAATACAACTTTACGGTCGAGTACAAACCAGGACGACTTAATGTCGTCGCTGATGCACTCTCACGTCGTCCCGACTTTGAAACAGTCGCGAAACCCAACAGTGAGACAGTCACTGTTGCGGTTATGACGTCCTCAGTCCCATCTACAATGTTGTATGATGATGTGAGGCGGGCATACGCCCAAGATGGTGAGATAGTGAAGTTGTTGTCACATCTCTCCCAACCATCCCGAGAATCGTTGAAACGATTGTCGTCTGCGTATCGATCTGCATCAGATCGATACACTACTCGTAACGGTTTACTGTACTATACAGCCGTTTCTGGTGACACACCACGTGTTGTCATTCCAGATGATATTGATCTGCGTTTGCGGATCATGTTCGAGTATCACGATGCTCCTATAGGAGGACATCGTGGCCGAGAGAAAACATATCTCACGGTAAGTCGAGACTTTTACTGGCCCCGCCAGTATCAGTTTGTGCGAAAGTATGTTCGCGCATGCGAAGTCTGCCAACGAGTGAAGTCAAGTCCTTCACTGCGTGCACCTTTACAGCCTCTACCGGTTCCGGCTGAGTGCTGGGAATCCATCTCAATGGATTTCGTCTTCGGGTTACCCAAAGACGCACGCGGGAATACGGGTATTCTCGTATTTGTTGACAGATTCAGCAAAATGGTACACCTTGTGGCTGTACCAGAGACAATCACGGCAAGTGGCTGTGCTTGTGTCTTTATTGACACCATCTTCCGACTTCATGGGTTGCCCCGTGAACTCGTATCAGACAGAGATCCACGATTCACTGCTGATTTCTGGCGCTCCGTGTTCAAATCACTCGGAACGCGCTTGAAGATGTCGACATCTGATCATCCAGAGTCAGATGGTCAGACGGAACGTGCCAATCGTGTCCTTGAAGAGATACTTCGAGGATACGTACACTCCTTTAAGAGTTGGAGTGAGTTTTTGCCAATGGTAGAGTTTGCCATCAACAACTCGGTGCATGCGTCCACGACACATACACCGTTTTACGTGAATGGCTTGCGCCATCCGCGTGTACCCACCTTACTAGAGTGTAACTCTGGTTTAAGGGGGAGGGACTCGCGCGAGCAAAAACCGATTTGGTTCACGCTCATCACGCTCTGACGAAGAAGTCATTGCGTTTGATGCCGATATCGATAACATCGATATCGAAGAAGATGATGCCAGTGAGAGGTGCGGAAGCCCTCACTGAAGACAATGATCCCAGTGAGAGTGCGGAAGCCCTCACTGAAGAAAAGGTTGTTGTTGCTGCAGTGCGCTCACAGCACACTGAAGCTAACGAGTCATCAGATGAGTTCATACTGGCTCGTGAAACGGTAGTCCGTTTTGTGCAAGACTCCATCGCCGAAGCGGTGGATAAGCAAAAGCAAAACGCTGACAAGAATGGAAGGGCAAACACTCTTTTATTTAATAAAGGTGACTTAGTCCTACTGTCTACGGTTAATCTACCAAAACATGTAGTGACTAACTTGGGTAGCAGTAAACTACTACCCAAGTACATTGGCCCATTTCGTGTATTGCACCGCCTAGGCAATGCATACACGATCGAGTTACCACGTAAGATGCGAACGCATCCCACGTTTTACGTTGGTCGGCTTAAGCCGTACCATCAGTACGCTGCTTCTTCCGATGAAGAACGCCCTTGCGCTCAAGCATCTCGCAGAGAGCCTTGTGCTCCCGATGGTGGGCATCAACAAGGGTCTGAAGAGCAGTTATCTCAGCCCGAGACCGATCAACAATCCCACGAGCTACCCTTAGCTCGTCACGAAGAGATGTCAGAGATCTCTCGTTCTCAAGCTGAGCAAAGGCAAACTCAGCTCGATGCTTCGAGGCAGTGTCCACCATCTGGAGACGCCTATTCCGCTCATGCTCGAGATCGTCGCGTAACCCTTGCGTTACGCGATCAAAGAAGCTCTCGGGAACACACCGATCCACATGATCGTGTGGAGAGCGTCTTTCCTCCTCCTCCACCTCCATTAGAGGACTCTCGCGGTGGCCAGCGCTATCTAGTAGAGCATCTGTTGAACCACCGCGACGTGAACGGACGTCGGACGAGTTACCTCGTCCGGTGGCGCGGCTATCCCCCGTCCTGGGATTCTTGGGAGCCCCGCTCCCAATTGATGGTTGACGTACTGGGTCTGGTCGAGCAGTACGACGCGACACATCCTGTGCCGCAGAAGGACCGCCGGAGAAAGTCTTCCCGGCACGGTCGTAAAGGGATTTCAGGTTGTCAATCCCTTCGTACATCTCAGTAGAGACACGTACGCGCCACCACGGGCTGGTAAGGAGGTAAGCCTCCTTAGGTGCTCGTGCAGAGTTGTTCACACAACATGGGCACGAGTCTCCCCAAGAGAGGCAGGGTAATCCTTTCTCCCTTGACAGACGATGCAGCTTATAGCGTGCACCTGTCGGGGTTCGCTTTTCAAACTTATCACGAGCTTTGATAAGTTTGTCGTTCCCAAGCGTCACGACCTACATCCTCGAGATTATGGATGTAGGCGTTCCACGCCTGAAGTAGTGAGGGACCATCACGTTTGTGATTCCCACTGTACCATCGATGTCTGAAGAAAGCATCGATGAAGAATTCATGTTCAGCGCGATAGTCTTTCGCGCTGGGGTCAAGGTGATGAATCCTTGACGAATCGAACAATCGTGTTCGATAACGATCACTCGTCGTCGCCGACAAGTGATCCATGACGGATTTAGGAGGCATCCATGCCTTCTTTTCTGGAGCGAGACGCAACACATTGCGGTCCCGCTCTTCCTGCGACGTGCCGACAGAAGTACTGGCACCTCGCTGTGAAGTGGTGTCCATAGGAGAACCGACACCACTATTAGCGCCCGAGTCTCGCGACCTCGAGCGCCTTCGCTTCGGCGATGGTTCATCTGACTCATCAGATGAACCAAAGATGCTGCGACGCAAAGCATCGTCCATGCCACGCTTGGCAGGCGGCTTGGATTCAATTGCCGTCGATACGGATCCGTCATCCGTATCAGGAGAGTACGAGACACCGAGCTCGTACTCTGTGAAGACACGAGTGTCTTCATGACCAGCGCCTGCATCACCAGGTGATACAGGCTGAGTCGATTCAGCAACCGATGGGACATCAGTTGCTGTAGTTTCTGCTTCGGCGTCCGCACAGAGACGTGCAGACGCGCTCTCGGCGGCCTTGCTCGCGCATCGCATGGGCTTGTTTACCATGCGATGAGATGTTGGAAAGTGGACGCGGACCAACAAGTGCAAACCCCGTCCCAAATGATTTGGGACGAGTATCCATTTAGTCAATCAGTCACTAAAGTGACTGATGGTTAAGGGGGGGGTGATGTAACGGGGTGAATCGTTACATAACAATTTATAAGAAATTGTTAATAGAATATAACTATAAGAGTTATATTCTCAGAATATTGTCATAAGGACAATATTCTGTAGCACTTCCGAGTAGTTCCTAATTGGTTGATATAGGCCATTATATCAACCAACGAAGACGCGCCACGACAGACGCACGCAATGAGTGGTGAGCAGATAACTGATTTACACATTTGTATTTAGTCATAGTTAGATGAAGATAAATAGTGATTTATTGCAGACATTAACTATTATAAATACAGTTCTACTTTTTACTCTAACCGAGTACTCGCTTCTTCTTACCGTCTTCCTCTGCACGTACGAGTGTACGTGAAGTTACGAGGCACCGCCTTATTCTGTTATCAGAATAAGTAGCTTGTACTGTCACCAGTACAAGCTTCAGGGTGCCCCGTTACACGTTCCCTTTAGACCATCGCTTTTTCTGTCACTCGGCAGCGCACTAGGAGGTCAGGGCACGCCCACTTCGCTGTAATAATTTCCATGTCTTCATTCTTTGACGTGGTAAAACAGGAAAATTTTACGACCCGTTAAGCTTGGCATCGCATGACATGATGCATACGTAGAGGATGTAGGGAAAATGGTCGTGCTTTTGCTGACACGAAGTTTATGTGGGTGCCCGGCGGTTTCTGGATTTTTCCTCCATCTCGCACGAATCCGGAATCACATGCCTTCGAAAAGCACAGATGAATCGGCGGTTGCTAGCTTGCGTCATTTCAAATACACTGGCTATGCTGGACCGAGCTGATATTGTAGTCCATATAAACTTGTCCGCAATCTCAACGTTCGTGTCATGGCGAGTCTGCGTGCACAAAATTGAAGATTGGACCTTGGCCAAAGGTTTGTGTCCGGCTTCAAGTCGCAGTGGCGTGCGTGTCTTGGAACCAGTCGTCATGACATTCGCAAGTGCGTGCCGGATAAATATCTGTTCGCATGACCAGCGCGATACTTCTTGCAGTGCAAAAATTGAGTGCGATGTATGCAAGTCCGGATCTTTCGATACCTTCTTTTCTGTTGCAAGTGCGAGGACAGCGGCTCAAAATGGTCAAAGAGACTATTGAACGGGTCACGGAATACCAAGTTTCTCACATCGAGCGAAACTTCAGCTCATGAAGGTGGTGTTTCATTTTGCATCAATCTTTTGTGCCTCAGCAGTGCACTTCATGCACCATCTCAAACGAAGGACTGTCGATAAGAGATGAGAAACGAACTCAGTGTTTGCTTTACGAACACCGACGAGTCAGACGCACTGAAATGAACGCAGTCACGCGTTTCAGGCGGCGGCCGTTGCAACTACATTTGGTAGCCATAAGCAACTACGTGGACTGCACGGATAGCATGATTTGGCCCCTGTGGTACGAAACTCGGCTGTATTGCACGATTGTCGTTCACTAGCCAAGTTTACGACAGTACCTCGATTCAGCCAACGTATCGACTGAATCCATGCATCGAAAGACCAAAATTTAGTCCGATGATGGTCGGAGTATGCTCGAATTAAGACTAGATTTAGAAACATCGCTCATTTTGATCACTTATCAAATTTCTATTTTCGTAAAAATGCTACCGCGTCTTGATTCAAAGTGTCAGTTTCAAAACTTGGCCAGACACTTGCACAGCTCGGATGTTTGCACGTATTGCGTTAAGTGCCAGTAAAAAGTTCCGGTAGCACCGCATTACACATTACAAACCACTAGCTTTACAGCTAAACACTGTCACACCGGTCATGAAACCCTCGGTTTGAAGACTGCATCCTGTCAGTACGTAGATCAATCGATGACCTGACCAAGCAGGCGCCATGAACGAACCGGAAGGTCCAAACTGATTGGACGCTGTCCTCGCGGTCTCGAACGAGCCGTGCGAACACTTGCACAACGTAGAAAAAGGAGAACAATGGAAGACTTACCCCGAATATTGAGCTTCAACGGCGTCAGTTACCTCATCCATGAGACAAAGACCTACCCCTGTCGCGTCTACTTTTTCGAGTGATTGCGCCCTGAGATGCCCGGTTTTTGTTCATCGGGCCGACGCGCGACCGACCTATCATCGAGAACGTTACCCTCCTCCTGTATGTAGAATTCGTGCCGCCTTGTGGTGTAACGCTTGGCTGGTGTTGAGGCGCCCACGCTTCGCCGACGACGAGGGATTGCAAGCAACGCCGGACAAGCTTCGTCGATTGTCCAGTGCAGAGTTCAGACAACGTGCTTCGTTTGGACGAGACTGTCCTTTTTGATGCTGCTTGACTGTCACAGACAAGCACGTGCGTTGGTTGGGTGGCTCTTCTTACGCTCAGGAGGTCGCAGAATTTGCTCGTGGCTGCGGTGCGCGTTTGTCGCGGCCTTTTCGATCCAGTGCGATTAGGAACGTGCTGTAGTAAAGTCGTTGTTGCCGGCGTTGTCGTCGTCGGAGTCTCGTGCGACCACGAGAACGGCAACGCAGCAACAAGCAAAGGCGCTTAGTGTGATAGCTGTGACTTTCGATTGTTATGCAGTGAGAAGATTGTGTCCATTGCATAATGCAGCGAATCGACCTTGCCGTCCGCTACTTTAGTGCGGCCTTTTGTTCGACTACACACTTCCCCGTATCTTTTTTTCCGGGGTTCGACGGACGTCACGGATTAGATCGCTCTCAAACAATAATAGCCAATCCAGTGACGTGCACGAATGGAAAATTCTGCTGGCGCGACGGGCTGACGATAGACAGGCGGGATGCTAATGGCCGGTGGTCGCTGACAGACATGATGTCGCTCTCATTATTGAATCTGCCACCAACTACAGAAGCCTCCGATAAGGCCAGCAGCATGCAACACTCGATGGAACGATTTACCACGCTGCACCAGTGCAGCTTCATGCCTTCCTCGTACGCCGAGACGGACTGTGCGCACTCGGACAGTGACTCTGACGACGGCCAGCATCGTCCTGAAGCCAAGCGCAAGTCCGCCACCAAGAGCCCTCAGCACGTGTGGGCACGCACGGCACCGATCAGTATTCCATCCAGCAGCCGCCAGCAGCTGCCTTCGCGCCTGTGCGAGAGCGTCAGTGAGAGCCCGAATCTGTCTTATCATGCCGACGTGCGGCTCTTGCAGGCCAGTCGTTATATCGACGAAGCAAACTACGCCGAGCTGGACGAAGACGACCCGGTGTTTTATGGCAATTTGGCCTTTTTCCGCTCACAGCACGGCGTCCAGCCGACCCAACAGACGACTGTCAGTGCGCTCTCACTCAAGCTCGAGGCTGTTCCGGCTTCTCCGACGGGCGTGGACGTCCGCGATGGCGCCATCTTCGCTATGGAACTGTAGACTGTGTGTGTGTATGTGTGTGTTGTCTTTTTCTCTCGTAATTATCAAGTGTAGTCAGCGGTCAGTCAGTCAGTCAGTCAGTCAGTCGTTGAGCTATTATTTATTCGCCCAGGCAGGGCCCGAGCTGTCGGGGCAAACAACGATCGGGCGCTGGTCTACCGCACACCTATCAATACTGTATCTTGAACATCAACTTGCCCAGATCTTATCCCTGTCTCGTTTACTATCGCCCGGCGGCCCGCACGTCGTCAGTGATGGTGATGCTTACCAACCAGTGAGCAAGCGGCCCCCGTCCAACGGAGTGTTCGTCTCGTGCCACCGTCAGCGGAGGAGGCAGAACCCTAGTGTGGGTTGCAGTTGACTCTCGTCAAAACCGATAACGGTTTTCGAATCTCAACTTTTCCAGCAGATTCGTTCCGTACGAGGCCCGAATCGCGCAGACACCGTTTTGTCTTACACTCAGTATGCAAGACCCGCCGCGACGCTTGGCACGCCATTCGTGAAAACCGGTGGCGTTCTCGTCACTAGCGACGCACTTTCGTGGACATTCGACTGCGCATGCGGCAAACAGTTGGCTGGCCGGTCTCTCATCTTCTCTATTGTTAGTCCGGCCAGACCAAAAGTTTACAGCCGGTTCGTTCGTTCTCGTCTTCTCTCTGCCCTAAACTATCTAAACCCTCCAGGGACGACGAGGCCATGATGACCTTAACAAAATGTCTCGAAAGCCTAGCAAAGACATGTGTGACCACGCTGGTTTAAGTTTTTCAGCCGCCTGACAACATCGTAGAAAAAGGCCGAGCAATTGCCAAGAGGGCCAAGGCTTGGAAATAGTCACTCTCTATCACCCGCAGATCAGCCAATGAGCGACGTCGGAGCGTGCGCGTGCCCTTGACGCCTGCCGTCAAATCGGCGACCCGACCCGACCGACCGCAAACAATCAAACAAACACACGCTTCACTCACTCACTCACTCTCTCACCCCCTCAGTCCACAATCGTCATCGTACCCCGTGGATCTCGTGCTGGTGCGAGTCTTCCACTGCGCCTTGTCCCCTCGCTTGAAAACGCTCCGAAAGCTAGAGGCGGACTGCAGCCAGCATGCAGCCCACCCCACAGACGCAGAGTCTGCCCACGTGGGCGTCCGCGTATTACAACGCCACCACCACTGCCACCATGGATACGTGCAAGCCGCTGGTCGCCGCCATGAACGATGAGGATCCGATGTACTTGTCCGGCGAGGAAACGGACTGCGACTCGGAGCGTAGCAGTGACACGCTGAGCCGCGAAGACCAGCAGGTCATGACGAAATTCATTAAACTCCACCGCGAGCGCGCTCGTAAACAGGTCCCGGATGCAGCAATAGGGCACCCTGACGCCGTCCGTGCTACGCCCGTGCTGATCCCCTTGCAGTCGCGCAAGTACGTGGCCACGTCTACAAAGCGATGGCTTTGGGACGATGACGATGACGATGATGACCATGACAACGAGGGGGGCGACGACTGTGCCCAGTGCGCGTGCTGCCATCGCGAGAGCGTCGAGCGCTGGTCAGGCCCTCAGTTGTTGGTTCACGACCTCGTCGCCAAGGAGGCCAAAGAGCCCTCGCCGAGCGACCTCATGTTCGACTTCGAGCTCTAGGCTCGTGGTCGTAGGTAGAAGTATGTATGTAGCACTCGTCTACTATAAAAAGAGAAGTCTCGGACTAGTCTAAGAGGGGCAGAATGAATGCCCACTCGTTACACTAGTAACAATACCACGCTTTGTTTCGCGTTCTGTTTGTGCGTAATTTACAGCATCCTGCAGCCTAGCCACCTCTCTGAATGGATCCGTAGCAATCTGGTACGAGGTTATAAAGCTTTCACAGCAACTGACAGGTCATATCCAAGAAAGCTGGACAGCTGTGCACGAGTTTGATGCTGTCAAGGCGTCGAGCAGCTCCGGGTGTATGCGCAAGCGATCCGTGTCCATCATGCTTCGGCCACTTGGACGACGTCGCTATGATCAACAGGTGGTTTGTGCGCTCGCAATCCTCGTCTCTCTAATTCATGGACAAGCGAGTTTGTGCAAACAGCGCCGCGGCTATTCGCTGCGACTCGCAACAAAGACGCCGGCATCATCAAGTCTCGAGATTTGAAGCTGGCAAAGCGGGGCCGACGGCACAGCTTTGCCACACCAGGTTGCTGGCGCCCGTTTTCCAACTTCAAGGCACCTTCGGAGCGCGTGGTCGAGTAATCTGCGCCTCATTATCAACAAGTCGTAGACAAAGCGGCGACGGCGGGAACCGTTTGTGATCGGTACGAGTGGACCGACCACCTCTGACTTTTTTAAACAGCGCATAGCCATAGAGACTGGGAGCCGAACCAATCTTTGGAACAGCCCGCAGGGCAAAAAAGGACAAGTTGGCCGTTGGTATGGCGCAATCAAAAGTATGCTGCGATGGTGTGCCGTGAGCGGTCATACCAGCTGACAAACCGAAGTCCGATATGACCTTGCAACATATTCGGTGAAGCGAATATGCATCGACGAAACATACCGATAATATGATCCTTTCTTTTGTTCGACACGGCAGGGGACAAAGGTGAGCATAATGTCGGTATCTGAACCGCCTGGTACACTGGAAAAGCTCCACTGACAAAATTGACCAGGGCGTACGCAGGGCTCATGAGCCTGTCAAGGCGCACATAAGCGCCACACACGGGTCATCAGCTGGTGAGTTGCACTCTTACTTTGGTGATATGTGATGCGCAATGATGACGCAAGAACGAGGGGCGGTACTTGTCAACAATATGCATGGACGTGGCGCAATCAAGCGATGCAGGCACGACGGCCTTCTTGTGATCAAGCAACACGCACGATCCAGCTGATTCACCTAATGCTGAGCTGGAAAAGATGGTCGGCTAAGTGCAGGTGTGAATAGATCGCCGCATAGTGTATGGGAAGGATACACATGAGGCAGCACTGGTAGGTTGGGAACGAACACGAGCCGAGGTTGGGAGCTCGGCTTTTGCACATCATGATGCTATTGTTTTGTTCTAGCAAGTCAGTCGTAGGGGCTAGCGATGTAAGGTTACAGGGGCAACGCAAACTCGTAGCTGCAATTGAATGAGCTCAGACTCGAAAACATACAAATGGAGCATCGAAAGAATGAGAAAGGGTGGCAGTGTAAGCGAAACGCGACGGTAAAAAGTGTCAGGATGACATCAAGCAGCGTGACGGGCATCTGCGACTCTCTTGTGGAGCTTCTGGGTGCCGATAGGTTGTGCAGGTCAGGATCGCTAGTGCTCAATGTTTCGAAAGCAACCGCGGCGCAGTTTCAATCGCTTGCTGAAGCACTCCTCGATTTCTCGAGGACCTTGCACGTCTTTCTGCTTTGCACGTTCGTGTCCGGGACAAGAAATTGCTAGAACGTGCTGAGCGTGCGGGAAGACGCAAGAGAATGCGGGGAGGGAATGTAAGGGAGCGACATGGGAGCATTTCAGACGCAATGCTTGCGATGACTAGAACAAGCCGTCACGCGCGAACGACTGCTTCCAACATGTAAGTCCTCAATGTCCATAAAGTTCACGCAGTCCGCTGATCAATGAGGTCTTGCTATAATTGTGCATCATTTGTTGAGTGAAACCTCTGCACGAGTGCCCTCGCTGATGTTTTTTCTGATACGGCCCACTCTGCTGTAACGGGGTGAATCGTTACATAACAATTTATAAGAAATTGTTAATAGAATATAACTATAAGAGTTATATTCTCAGAATATTGTCATAAGGACGAATATTCTGTAGCACTTACGAGTAGTTCCTAATTGGTTGATATAGGCCATTATATCAACCAACGAAGACGCGCCACGACAGGCGCACGCAATGAGTGGTGAGCAGATAATCAATTTACACATTTGTATTTAGACATAGTTAGATGAAGATAAATTGTAACGGGGTGAATCGTTACATAACAATTTATAAGAAATTGTTAATAGAATATAACTATAAGAGTTATATTCTCAGAATATTGTCATAAGGACAATATTCTGTAGCACTTCCGAGTAGTTCCTAATTGGTTGATATAGGCCATTATATCAACCAACGAAGACGCGCCACGACAGACGCACGCAATGAGTGGTGAGCAGATAACTGATTTACACATTTGTATTTAGACATAGTTAGATGAAGATAAATAGTGATTTATTGCAGACATTAACTATTATAAATACAGTTCTACTTTTTACTCTAACCGAGTACTCGCTTCTTCTTACCGTCTTCCTCTGCACGTACGAGTGTACGTGAAGTTACGAGGCGCCGCCTTATTCTGTTATCAGAATAAGTAGCTTGTACTGTCACCAGTACAAGCTTCAGGGTGCCCCGTTACACCTGGTAGCACTTCGTAGTCCGTCCAAGGACCGCGTTCACATCCAACATGAATATGTTGGATGATGAAGATGACCAAAGCTTTCACGCTACGCGTGACGGCTACTCCCATTTGAGCGATGTCGAATGGGATGCGGTTGAACGAATGGGTTCGACCATGGGCATCCATGCTGTTAGCGTCATGCTAGAGGCTCTCAATAGAGATGCCCAACATGCTACTATCGCCAAGTTCATTCAAAATGAACTTGACGCAGAACGCGAGAAAGTAGCCTTGCTTCACCAACAAGGTTCTCAACAAGCAGAGTTGTTGAGAGAACAAGGTGCTCAACAGTTTGAACTGTTGAGACAGCAGCAGGCTGCTGCTGGCGGGTCGATGCACTCGCGTCGGCCCGAGACTTTGAAGATTGACATCTCAAAGTATAGGGGGTCGAAGAAGACTCCCTCTTGAGATGGTTCGTCGAATTGGATGACGCCATAAGGGCGCGTCGCATCGACGACGGGGATATGCAAGTTGCATTTGCCCAGTCAAATCTGGCAGGACGTGCCAAGACTTGGGCACTGGGGCTCAAGCTGCACGACCCATACGCGTTTGGGTCGTTGGAAGTCTTCAAGTCGCGGCTCAGACAAACGTTTGAACCGCCTAGAGCTGAGTTCAGAGCTCGAACCGAACTCTTGAAGCTCAAGCAGGGTAAGCGTGATGTGCACGCTTACGCTCAACATATACGACATCTCACGAGTTGTATAAGTTCCAATCCGGTGGATGAACACACGTTGGTTTCGGTGTTCATGCAGGGTCTTGCGGATGGTCCCGTCAAGACTCACCTGTTCCGGCTTGAACTAGATTCACTAGAACAAGCCATTTCAATTGCGGAGCAGGAAGACTTCAGTCTGAGACAGGCTCGCGCCAGCTCGACATCATATCGTCAACCGAGACGATATGACAACGGAGGTCCAGAGCCGATGGAACTCTGTTATGTAGAGAGCGAGAAGGCTCGCTCTACAGGCTACAAGAAGTTGCAGAGATGCAACAGATGTCAAAAGACAGGACACTACGCTTACGAGTGTAGTGCCCCTCGTCCAGTGTCTCGCGACACTGGGCGTAGTGACCGTCCACCCATGAGAAAGGGGCAGGGACGAGGGTCCGCAGTTGGTGCAAAGACGCAACAACGGGATGGACCGTCAAAAACGGACAGGATCAGTAGGTGCGGAGCACCCTACTGATCCAGCAACGTCAAGAGAATTTGTAGGCCTCTTGATGAAGGTTGCTCCCAACACACAGACATTGTGCGTTGCTGCTCTAGGTAATGAGATCTCACTCATTACTTGAAACTCGAAGTGACGAATAAGTTGTCCCTTCGAGCTCTAGTCGATTGTGGGGCGTCCAACAATTTTGTGCGACGCCAATCGCTAGAAGATGGTCACTTTAAATTCAGTGAATGTGACACACCTCCTACGAGGATGACGGTACGTCTTGCGACAGGCGCATCCGTAACCGTCATGAAGCGTATAGTGAAGATCCACTATACGCTAGAAAATACCCAATACGACGATGACTTTATCGTATTGGATTTGGATGACAAATTTGATGTCATCCTTGGAATACCGTGGCTCAGAAGGTACGAACCACGGGTAAACTGGCAACATCGGACAGTAACGATGCCTGCCGCTTGTTCATCAGATGGCCATCTGATGAACGTTTTGGAGCGTCCACAAGCGTGTGGATGTACTACGAGTGAGTGCGATGGCCTCACTTGTGGTACGGTCGTTAGTACGACTGCACAAAACCTTAGTGTACCAAACGGTTACACTTCGGAGCAAAGTTCCGGCGGCTGTGAGGAAACACAGGCTGCGCCGAAGGTCCACCACTCGAATAAGTCGGGTGGACTGGGACAAAGATGTATCCCTAGAGGGGAACATCTAGAAGAGAAACAATCGATCGCTCAGGTTAAGCGAAACGATAATCCTAGATCGACTGGAGAGTCTTTCGTAGAGGATCTCGCTGTGGTTGCGCAACCCCAGCTAGAGGAAGTAAAGGGAATAAGTCCCAAGATTACAAATACGGCGGAAATAAGTTCCCTGAAACCCGCGGGAATAAGTCCTCGGGAAGACGAAGGAATAAGTCCTTCGAAGCCTGAGGGAATAAGTCCCCAGGAAATGACAGAGACATTGAATGTCATAGTCAATAACGGATCATGTGTAGGCGCTTATACACTTGATCTGATTGCGCCTCCGAAGTTAACTTCGGAGATCACTTCAGTTGCCAACGCTCGAACATAAAAGGTTCTTGCGTGATCTGCGTAGTGGCAAAGTCAAGCAGATCTGCATACTCGTCGCTGACGACGAGTATGTAACCGACATAAGGTCAGCAACAGTGTTTACTGAGAACGAGAGAGTTCTCAGTAGTTCATCTATGGACGAGAGTGTCCTAGATGAAAAGACACGAATTGAGCGATATGAGTCCCAATCATGGGAATCGCTCAAGGAAAATCCTCTCTATGAAGATTTGGTTGAATTCAAGGATGTATTCCCTGAAACTGTTCCGTGCGAATTACCGAAGGATAAAGGTATTCGACACGAAGTCGAGCTTAAACCAGGCTCGAAGTACTGTGTCATGAAGCAGTGGCCACTGCCTCGTGAACAAGTACTTGCGATCGACAAGTTCTTTGCCGATCGTTTAGCAGCGGGCCATGTGAGGGAATCAACTTCCCCACATAGCTCTCCGACCTTCTGTGTGCGAAAAGCAACAGGAGGGTGGCGGATAGTGCACGCGTTTAACAAATTGAACGCTGCAACGGTACCGGCTCAGACGCCGATACCGAGGAAGGACGTAATCATTGATGGTATGTCAAAGAGTACCATCTTTTCGTCCATGGATTTGATGGATGGCTTCTATCAAATCCTAATGCGGGAACGGGATATACCCTATACCGCAGTTAGCACGCCTAGCGGCATGCTCTGGGAATGGCTAGTAATGCCACAAGGGCTCAGTAATGCCCCTGCCACGTTCAACAGATGTGTATCACATCTGTTGAGACCAGTACGAGAGTTCGCGCCGAGTTATTTCGATGACGTATTCATCCATAGTCGAGCTATGGATGGAAAGTCGGACGTTGAGGTTCACAGGTACCACGTCCGACAAGTTCTTACAATCATGCGAAAGCATCAATTGTATGCTAACCTCAAGAAGTGTATATTTGCAGCAAGCGAAATACCACTTCTTGGGTGCATCGTTGGTAAGAACGGTGTACGTCCTGATCCCGAAAAGATCAAGGCGATCACCGACTGGCCTGTGCCGGTCGATGTCAAAGGTCTTCGAAAATTCCTTAGGCTAGCGGCGTATTTGCATAAGTATTCACGCAATTACGCCGAGATGACTGTACACCTCTCTCGTTTGTTGAAAAAGAACGAGAGGTGGTTATGG
This sequence comes from Peronospora matthiolae, assembly GCA_921007115.2. Classification (NCBI taxonomy): domain Eukaryota; phylum Oomycota; class Peronosporomycetes; order Peronosporales; family Peronosporaceae; genus Peronospora; species Peronospora matthiolae. The sequence continues at coordinate 1,281,929 of CAKLBY020000035.1, read as the reverse complement.
AACGCTGAATGTCAACGCTCCTTTGAGGGTATCAAGCAGAGCTTGATACAATCCCCAGTCCTAGCAATAGCCGATCAGGACAGGCCATTTCATGTGGTCTGTGATGCCAGCGATTTCGCAATCGGCTGTGCATTAATGCAGTACGACCTTGAAGGCGTTGAACGCGTCGTCTGCTATCAGTCGCGTCAGCTGCAACCAGCTGAGCGGAACTATCCAGTGCATGACAAGGAACTCCTTGCCATGAAGTATGCACTCGCGAAGTTCAGAGTCTATCTATTAGGAGATAGACCCTTCGTTGTTTACACTGACCATGCGTCCTTACGCACGGCAGTGAACAGCCCGCACCTTTCACAACGAATGGCGCGGTGGTTGTCATTCTTTGCAGAATACAACTTTACGGTCGAGTACAAACCAGGACGACTTAATGTCGTCGCTGATGCACTCTCACGTCGTCCCGACTTTGAAACAGTCGCGAAACCCAACAGTGAGACAGTCACTGTTGCGGTTATGACGTCCTCAGTTCCATCTACAACGTTGTATGATGATGTGAGGCGGGCATACGCCCAAGATGGTGAGATAGTGAAGTTGTTGTCACATCTCTCCCAACCATCTCGAGAATCGTTGAAACGATTGTCGTCTGCGTATCGATCTGCATCAGATCGATACACTACTCATAACGGTTTACTGTACTATACAGCCGTTTCTGGTGACACACCACGTGTTGTCATTCCAGATGATACTGATCTGCGTTTGCGGATCATGTTCGAGTATCACGATGCTCCTATAGGAGGACATCGTGGCCGAGAGAAAACATATCTCACGGTAAGTCGAGACTTTTACTGGCCCCGCCAGTATCAGTTTGTGCGAAAGTATGTTCGCGCATGTGAAGTCTGCCAACGAGTGAAGTCAAGTCCTTCACTGCGTGCACCTTTACAGCCTCTACCGGTTCCGGCTGAGTGCTGGGAATCCATCTCAATGGATTTCGTCTTCGGGTTACCCAAAGACGCACGCGGGAATACGGGTATTCTCGTATTTGTTGACAGATTCAGCAAAATGGTACACCTTGTGGCTGTACCAGAGACAATCACGGCAAGTGGCTGTGCTTGTGTCTTTATTGACACCATCTTCCGACTTCATGGGTTGCCCCGTGAACTCGTATCAGACAGAGATCCACGATTCACTGCTGATTTCTGGCGTTCCGTGTTCAAATCACTCGGAACGCGCTTGAAGATGTCAACATCTGATCATCCAGAGTCAGATGGTCAGACGGAACGTGCCAATCGTGTCCTTGAAGAGATACTTCGAGGATACGTACACTCCTTTAAGAGTTGGAGTGAGTTTTTGCCGATGGTAGAGTTTGCCATCAACAACTCGGTGCATGCGTCCACGACACATACACCGTTTTACGTGAATGGCTTGCGCCATCCGCGTGTACCCACCTTACTAGAGTGTAACTCTGGTTTAAGGGGGGAGGGACTCGCGCGAGCAAAAACCGATTTGGTTCACGCTCATCACGCTCTGACGAAGAAGTCATTGCGTTTGATGCCGATATCGATAACATCGATATCGAAGAAGATGATGCCAGTGAGAGTGCGGAAGCCCTCACTGAAGACAATGATCCCAGTGAGAGTGCGGAAGCCCTCACTGAAGAAAAGGTTGTTGTTGCTGCAGTGCGCTCACAGCACACTGAAGCTAACGAGTCATCAGATGAGTTCATACTGGCTCGTGAAACGGTAGTCCGTTTTGTGCAAGACTCCATCGCCGAAGCGGTGGATAAGCAAAAGCAAAACGCTGACAAGAATGGAAGGGCAAACACTCTTTATTTAATAAAGGTGACTTAGTCCTACTGTCTACGGTTAATCTACCAAAGCATGTAGTGACTAACTTGGGTAGCAGTAAACTACTACCCAAGTACATTGGCCCATTTCGTGTATTGCACCGCCTAGGCAATGCATACACGATCGAGTTACCACGTAAGATGCGAACGCATCCCACGTTTTACGTTGGTCGGCTTAAGCCGTACCATCAGTACGCTGCTTCTTCCGATGAAGAACGCCCTTGCGCTCAAGCATCTCGCAGAGAGCCTTGTGCTCCTGATGGTGGGCATCAACAAGGGTCTGAAGAGCAGTTATCTCAGCCCGAGACCGATCAACAATCCCACGAGCTACCCTTAGCTCGTCACGAAGAGATGTCAGAGATCTCTCGTTCTCAAGCTGAGCAAAGGCAAACTCAGCTCGATGCTTCGAGGCAGTGTCCACCATCTGGAGACGCCTATTCCGCTCATGCTCGAGATCGTCGCGTAACCCTTGCGTTACGCGATCAAAGAAGCTCTCGGGAACACACCGATCCACATGATCGTGTGGAGAGCGTCTTTCCTCCTCCTCCACCTCCAGTAGAGGACTCTCGCGGTGGCCAGCGCTATCTAGTAGAGCAGCTGTTGAACCACCGCGACGTGAACGGACGTCGGACGAGTTACCTCGTCCGGTGGCGCGGCTATCCCCCGTCCTGGGATTCTTGGGAGCCCCGCTCCCAATTGATGGTTGACGTACTGGGTCTGGTCGAGCAGTACGACGCGGCACATCCTGTGCCGCAGAAGGACCGCCGGAGAAAGTCTTCCCGGCACGGTCGTAAAGGGATTTCAGGTTGTCAATCCCTTCGTACATCTCAGTAGAGACACGTACGCGCCACCACGGGCTGGTAAGGAGGTAAGCCTCCTTAGGTGCTCGTGCAGAGTTGTTCACACAACATGGGCACGAGTCTCCCCAAGAGAGGCAGGGTAATCCTTTCTCCCTTGACAGACGATGCAGCTTGTAGCGTGCACCTGTCGGGGTTCGCTTTTCAAACTTATCACGAGCTTTGATAAGTTTGTCGTTCCAAGCGTCACGACCTACATCCTCGAGATTATGGATGTAGGCGTTCCACGCCTGAAGTAGTGAGGGACCATCACGTTTGTGATTCCCACTGTACCATCGATGTCTGAAGAAAGCATCGATGAAGAACTCATGTTCAGCGCGATAGTCTTTCGCGCTGGGGTCAAGGTGATGGATCTCTGACGAATCGAACAATCGTGTTCGATAACGATCACTCGTCGTCGCCGACAAGTGATCCATGACGGATTTAGGAGGCATCCATGCCTTCTTTTCTGGAGCGAGACGCAACACATTGCGGTCCCGCTCTTCCTGCGACGTGCCGACAGAAGTACTGGCACCTCGCTGTGAAGTGGTGTCCATAGGAGAACCGACACCACTATTAGCGCCCGAGTCTCGCGACCTCGAGCGCCTTCGTTGGCGATGGTTCATCTGACTCATCAGATGAACCAAAGATGCTGCGACGCAAAGCATCGTCCATGCCACGCTTGGCAGGCGGCTTGGATTCAATTGCCGTCGATACGGATCCGTCATCCGTATCAGGAGAGTACGAGACACCGAGCTCGTACTCTGTGAAGACACGAGTGTCTTCATGACCAGCGCCTGCATCACCAGGTGATACAGGCTGAATCGATTCAGCAACCGATGGGATATCAGTTGCTGTAGTTTCTGCTTCGGCGTCCGCACAGAGACGTGCAGACGCGCTCTCGGCGGCCTTGCTCGCGCATCGCATGGGCTTGTTTACCATGCGATGAGATGTTGGAAAGTGGACGCGGACCAACAAGTGCCAACCCCGTCCCAAATGATTTGGGACGAGTATCCATTTAGTCAATCAGTCACTAAAGTGACTGATGGTTAAGGGGGGGGGTGATGTAACGGGGTGAATCGTTACATAACAATTTATAAGAAATTGTTAATAGAATATAACTATAAGAGTTATATTCTCAGAATATTGTCATAAGGACAATATTCTGTAGCACTTCCGAGTAGTTCCTAATTGGTTGATATAGGCCATTATATCAACCAACGAAGACGCGCCACGACAGACGCACGCAATGAGTGGTGAGCAGATAACTGATTTACACATTTGTATTTAGACATAGTTAGATGAAGATAAATAGTGATTTATTGCAGACATTAACTATTACAAATACAGTTCTACTTTTTACTCTAACCGAGTACTCGCTTCTTCTTACCGTCTTCCTCTGCACGTACGAGTGTACGTGAAGTTACGAGGCGCCGCCTTATTCTGTTATCAGAATAAGTAGCTTGTACTGTCACCAGTACAAGCTTCAGGGTGCCCCGTTACATAAATAGTGATTTATTGCAGACATTAACTATTATAAATACAGTTCTACTTTTTACTTTAACCAAGTACTCGCTTCTTCTTACCGTCTTCCTCTGCACGTACGAGTGTACGTGAAGTTACGAGGCACCGCCTTATTCTGTCATCAGAATAAGTAGCTTGTACTGTCACCAGTACAAGCTTCAGGGTGTCCTGATACACCTGGTAGCACTTCGTAGTCCGTCCAAGGACCGCGTTCACATCCAACATGAATATGTTGGATGATGAAGATGACCAAAGCTTTCACGCTACGCGTGACGGCTACTCCCATTTGAGCAATGTCGAATGGGATGCGGTTGAACGAATGGGTTCGACCATGGGCATCCATGCTGTTAGCGTCATGCTAGAGGCTCTCAATAGAGATGCCCAACATGCTACTATCGCCAAGTTCATTCAAAATGAACTTGACGCAGAACGCGAGAAAGTAGCCTTGCTTCACCAACAAGTTTCTCAACAAGCAGAGTTGTTGAGAGAACAGGGTGCTCAACAGTTTGAACTGTTGAGACAGCAGCAGGCTGCTGCTGGTGGGTCGATGCACTCGCGTCGACCCGAGACCTTGAAGATTGACATCTCCAAGTATAGGGGAGTCGAAGGGGACTCTTTGTTAAGATAGTTCGTCGAATTGGATGACGCCATAAGGGCGCGTCGCATCGATGACGGGGATATGCAAGTTGCATTTGCCCAGTCAAATCTGGCAGGACGTGCCAAGACTTGGGCACTGGGGCTCAAGTTGCACGACCGATATGCGTTTGGGTCGTTGGAAGTCTTCAAGTCGCGGCTCAGACAAACGTTTGAACCGCCTAGAGCTGAGTTCAGAGCTCGAACCGAACTCTTGAAGCTCAAACAGGATAAGCGTGATGTGCACGCTTACGCGCAACATATACGACATCTCACGAGTTGTATAAGTTCCAACCCGGTTGATGAACACAGGTTGGTTTCGGTGTTCATGCAGGGTCTTGCGGATGGTCCCGTCAAGACTCACCTGTTCCGACTTGAACCAGATTCACTAGAACAAGCAATTTCCATTGCGGAATAGGAAGACTTCAGTCTGAGACAGTCTCGCACCAGCTCGACATCATATCGTACACCGAGACGATATGACAGCGGAGGTCCAGAGCCGATGGAACTCTGTTATGTAGAGAGCGAGAAGGCTCGCTCTACAGACTACAAGAAGTTGCAGAAATGCAACAGATGTCAAAAGACAGGACACTACGCTTACGAGTGTAGTGCCCCTCGTCCAGTGTCTCGCGACACTGGGCGTAGTGACCGTCCACCCATGAGAAAGGGGCAGGGACGAGGGTCCGCAGTTGGTGCAAAGACGCAACAACGGGATGGACCGTCAAAAAACGGACAGGATCAGTAGGTGCGGAGCACCCTACTGGTCCAGCAACGTCAAGAGAATTCGTAGGCCTCTTGATGAAGGTTGCTCCCAACACACAGACGTTGTGCGTTGCTGCTCTAGGCAATGAGATCTCAGTCATTGCCTTGAAACTCGAAGTGACGAATAAGTTGTCCCTTCGAGCTCTAGTCGATTGTGGGGCGTCCAACAATTTTGTGCGACGCCAATCGCTAGAAGATGGTCACTTTAAATTCAGTGAGTGTGACACACCTCCTACGAGGATGATGGTACGTCTTGCGACAGGCGCATCCGTAACCGTCATGAAACGTTTAGTGAAGATCCACTATACGCTAGAAGATACCCGATATGACGACGACTTTATCGTATTGGATCTGGATGACAAATTTGATGTCATCCTTGGAATATCGTGGCTCAGAAGATACGAACCACGAGTAAACTGGAAACATCGAGCAGTAACGTGCCTGCCGCTTGTTCATCAGATAGCCATCTGATGGACGTTTTGGAGCGTCCACAAGCGTGTGGATGTACTACGAGTGAGTGCGATGGCCTCACTTGTGGTACGGTCGTTAGTACGACTGCACAAAGCCTTAGTGTACCAAACGGTTACACTTCGGAGAAAGATCACGGCGGCTGTGAGGAAGCACAGGCAGCGCCGAAGGTCCACCATTCGAATAAGTCGAGTGGACCGGGACAAAGATGTATCCCTAGCGGGAACATCTAGGAGAGAAACCACCGATCGCTCAGGTTAAGCGAAACAGTAATCCTGGATCGACTGGAGAGTCTTTCGTAGAGGATCTCGCTGTGGTTGCGCAACCACAGCTAGAGGAAGTTAAGGGAATAAGTCCCGAAATTACTAATACGGCGGAAATAAGTTCCCTGAAACCCGAGGGAATGAGTCCCCGGAAAGCCGAAGGAATAAGTCTTCGAGGCCTGAGGGAATAAGTCCCCAGGAAATGACAGAGACATTGAATGTCATAGTCAATAACGGATCAAGTGTAGGCGCTTATACACTTGATGTAATGGGGCAACCCATTATATTAAGTAGTCATAGTTTTATTACATAATTACATACATTAAGTGTAGGCAGTATCCGGATAGCGGATACTGCGCGTCTATTTATTATTGGTTTATTATTGGGGTGCCAGCCCAATAATTAGCCAATAATAATTAGTTCTGTATTTGAGTGGTTCCCATGAGCTAGGGAACATATTCGCACTTACTGCGAATTATAAAAACACAAAAATACAAACAGAGTTAAATTTACCTTATAAATCACAGCGCTTCCTCAGCTTAATTATTAGTGTAAGACGGTAACGGGCTCTCACCCCGTTACACCTGGTAGCACTTCGTAGTCCTTCCCATGACCAAGTTCGAGATGGATATGAGTGAATCTTCGATGGCTCCAGCAGTTTCGCTGGAGCATGCAGATTTTCCCCATCTCACTACGGTAGAATGGCAGGCATTACACCGCCTCGCGGCGGTGTCTGGTGAAATCTTCGTGACGTCGCTGCTGAGCACAGCGACGCCCGAACAACACCGTGCCGCCATTCAAGACTACATGGTGCGCGAGCTCGCCGAAGCGAACCGGCGAGTACATACTCCCTCGCGCCCCTCCCATTACGATGCAATTAAAATGGAGACGTCGACATACTCTGGTGATGGTCCAGATCGTCTCCCCCTTAATCGCTGGTTTAGGGAGATTGATATCGCCATAGCGTCAAGGTTGATTGACGCTCCGACGGCCAAGATTAATTTCCTACTGTCTCGGCTTGTTGGTAAAGCCAAAGAATGGGCTCTTGGGAAGCTCGTTGTAAACGAGTTGGCATTCCCCACGCTGGACGATATCCAGCGCGACTTACGACTGGCGTTCGAGCCCCCTCAAGATGAGTCACGCTTGCGCGCAGATTTCTTTTCACTTCGACAGGGCAAGCTGTCGATGCGTGATTACGTACAGAAGACGCGACATCTTGCTTCGTGTATCATCACGAAGCCGGTCGACATGGCGTCTCAAGTTCATGTCTTTGTCTTTGGTATGCAAGAGGGCATGACCCGCTATTGCCTCACACGTGCTGAACCTAAGACTCTTGAGGAGGCATTTGCCCTCGCGCTTCGTGAAGATTACACGGTCGCATCGTCATATTTGCAGGCAGCGTCGCAACGCCCGCGTACGTCTGGCCCAGAGCCTATGGAAATTGACGTTATCGATGCATCTCGTGGTCGCGGCAAGCAATTTGGCCGCGACATTCGAAGTCAAAACACGATGAAGTGTTATCGGTGCGGCAAGACTGGCCATCGTGCGGCCGTCTGCCGATCACCTGCGCCGGTGTCCATGAACACAAGTGACTTACGTGGAGATACTGTGTCGTCCGTGGTCCCGCCAAGAAATGAGCGGTTCCAGTAGGTGCGGGGCGCCCTACTGGCAGTAATGGAGCCCCGAGTACTCAGGTGGCAGCTCGGGCTCCTAGCCCTAAAGTGATACATACCCACTTCAATGCCACCACTATGCGCGACGATTCGAGACTGATAATTATCAGTCTCATCGTTGCTGGAGTTAAACGACCACTTCGAGCGTTGTTGGATTCGGGTGCATCCAACAACTTCTTTCGAGCATCATGTTTGTCCCTTCTCCCGTCGACAGTTACGGTTCGAGAAGGTCCAGGTGACATCGTTGTCAAACTTGCTGATGGACAACCACAGCGTGTCCCGCGTAAAACAGTGGTTTTGCCGTACACGTTCGACGGCTTCCAAAGTAATGACGAATTTTTGGTGTACGAGATGAATTATGCATTCGATTGCATCTTGGGGATACCGTGGCTGTCACGATATCAGCCGACGATAGACTGGCTATCTCGGTCCGTCAAACGACGAAGCGGTTACGACGTAAGTGAAGTTTTCACTCATCTGTTGGTAGCGCCATCCGATTGGCCTCACGTCAGGGTCGTGAACGAACTCGCCACGACTAGAAGTCAGCACAGAGAGAGCGATGGCCCTCTGTGTCCGGTATGTTCAGTCACACTGATAGAACCACAACACGAGGCGGTCGAACAGAGGTTCCCGCAAACCCAGACATCGGTCGAGCAGGGGCTCCCGATTCACAACGAGACGGTCGAACAGAGGTTCCCGCAAACACAGACATCGGTCGAGCAGGGGCTCCCGATTCACAACGAGGCGGTCGAACAGGGGTTCCCGCACACACGGACATCGGTCGAGCAGGGGCTCCCGATTCACAACGAGGCGGTCGAACAGGGGTTCCCGCACACACGGACTTCGGTCGAGCAGGGGTTCCCGAGTTCTAGCGAGGCGGTCGAGCAGGGGCTCCCGCATACACACACAACGGCCGAGCAGAGGCTCCCGATTGTAACCGAGGTGGTCGAGCAGAGGCTCCCACATACATCTGAGGCGGTCGACGACGAGCTCCCGCCTCTTATCGACGAGAATGAACGGGCTGTGGACTTAAATGTGAACGACGTGGTGGAGACAGAGCTCCCACGTCTAGCGGGGGGTACTTCATCCTCCAGCGACAGCGACGTTCCAGCCTCGAGCAGTGGCTCAAGACGCAAGAGAAAGCGTAAACGCAAGAAAGGTGCACGCCGATCACCAAGACGACGAAATTCTCGCTCAAGCGCCGTTGACGATGATACTGTATTGACGGAATCCGTTTGTGCGCTTGAATATGTGGAAGGGTCTTCACATCGTGGCCGCTACGTTGAGGTAGCGAGCCCTCCGTGCACTGTTGCAGAGATCACATCTCTATTAACCCTACCATGGAAAGATTTTCTTCACGACCTCAAGGCCGGCGACATCGAGCAAGTGTGCATCATATCAGCCGCCGAAGCAGCTAGTGGAGAAGTTCTGGAGGCTCGCCCAAAGAGCGCTGAGCCCAAATCAGCGCGCGAAGAACGTTTCGTGGCACAGTCTTGGGAAGCCCTTCGTGCTTCGGGCAACCCTGTCTATGATATCGCGCGTGAGTATGCCGACATCTTTCCGGAGAATATCCCCGCTGAGCTTCCAGCGGATCGTGGTGTGCGACACGAGATCGATCTCGTGCCAGGATCGAAGTATTGCGTGACGCGGCAGTGGCCGCTACCGCGTGACCAAGTCATCGCAATTGATGAATTTTTTGAGGGCCGCCGTAAGGCAGGACACGTCCGCGAAAGCATATCGCCACATTCGAGTCCGACTTTCTGTGTGAAGAAAGCCACCGGCGGTTGGCGCATCGTGCATGCTTTTAACAAGTTGAATGACGCCACGATCCCGGCTCAAACACCAATTCCTCGGAAAGACATGGTACTGGATACCATGTCCGGCAGCGAGATTTTTAGCGCCATAGACCTGACAGACGGGTTTTACCAGATTTTAATGAGGGACAGTGATATCCCGTTCACCGCTGTCAGCACACCGAGTGGGATGCTTTGGGAGTGGCTAGTCATGCCACAAGGCCTTAAGAACGCTCCAGCAACGTTCAACCGGATGGTGACACAAGTGCTTCGGCCACTACGTGATTTCGCTCCAAGTTATTTCGACGATATTTTTGTTCACAGCCGCGCTGAGCAACAACTCAGCGCTACGGAGGTCCACCTTCGGCATTTGAAACAGGTGTTCCAAGTGATGCGCGAGAACAAACTGTACGCAAATTTGAAGAAGTGTGTCTTCTGTGCTCCCGAGATTCCAGTTCTTGGATGCTATGTTAGCAAGGAAGGTGTCCATGCTGAACCCGAGAAAGTGTCATCGATATGTTCATGGCCTACGCCCAGGAACCAAACGGAACTACGCCAATGGCTTGGCTTGGCCAATTACTTGCATAAGTATACGAAGAACTATGCAGAACTAATCCAGCCACTATCGACTCTACTGAAGAAAGACGCAGTTTGGTCATGGAAAGCTGAACATCACTCTGCCTTCAACTCTGTGAAAAAGAGCTTGTCTGAAGCACCAGTGCTGATGTTGCCTGATGATTCCAAGCCATTTCACGTCGTCTGTGATGCGAGTAATTTCGCTATTGGATGTGCCCTCATGCAGTTTGACGATGAGGGCCGAGAGCGCGTCGTGAGCTTTCAGTCACGACAGATGAAACCCGCAGAGCGGAACTATCCGGTACATGACAAGGAACTTTTGGCTATGCGTTACGCGCTGATCAAGTTCAGAGTATATTTGCTCGGCGAGAAGATGTTTTCGGTCTATACAGATCACGCATCATTGCGTACCGCCGTCAAGACTCCCCACTTGTCCCAGCGTATGGCACGTTGGTTGTCATACTTCTCAGAGTATAATTTCGTGGTCTTTTACAAACCCGGCAAGAACAACATTCTTGCTGACGCGCTTTCTCGACGTCCCGATTATGATCCTCGACGTGACATGGGTCATCAGCCAGGCATTGCTGAAGACGAGGACGACGACATTTGTTTATGCTGTGCTGAGCAGGGGCTCAATGCAATGATTTCGACACCTGAGCTGTCAATCCGGACTCAAATCGCTGAGTCATATGCGAACGATTCATTCTACACGGGAATCATCAATTATCTTCGACACCCTAGTGAGGGTTCACTCGCGAAGTTGACGAAACCAACGCGTGACAACATCAAGCGGTACGCGCTTGATGGTCCGCTGCTGACTTATACAATGGACGTTTTCGACCCACCGCGCGTCGTCATCCCTGCTGATGACGACCTCCGCGCACGATTGGTGCATGAATTTCATGACACTCCAACTGGTGGTCATTTGGGTCGCGAGAAGACGTTCGCGGCCATCTCTCGTGTGTTTTTCTGGCCGCGTATGTACAAATACATCCAGAAATGGGTACGCTCTTGTGAAATATGCCAGCGTGTGAAGCCTGCGCCGTCTTCACAAGCTCCATTGCGTCCGCTTCCGATTGCCACGGAAGCCTGGCGTTCGGTCAGCATGGATTTCATCTTTGGTCTCCCTCCGGACGAACAGAAACGCACGGGCGTATTGGTTTTTGTGGATCGATTTAGCAAAATGGTGCATTTTGCTCCAGTCTCCGCGCACGTTACGGCGGAGACGACCGCGCAGATCTTCATCGATCTCATATTTCGACATCACGGCTTGCCTGAATCAATTGTTTCGGACCGCGACCCGCGCTTTACATCAGCTTTTTGGGCAACGTTGTTTCAACTATTGGGCACGCGACTGCTTATGTCTACGGCAGCCCATCCAGAGACGGATGGGCAAACGGAGCGCGTGAACAGAGTGCTTGAAGATGTACTACGCAGTTATGCGACATCGTTCCAGTCGTGGAGTTCGTTTCTCCCTCTCGCTGAATTTGCAATCAACAACGCAATTCATGCGTCGACTGGGTTAACGCCATTTTTCGTGAATAACGCGAGGCACCCTCGCGTTCCAGCGCTTCTTGCTCTTTCAGCTTCAGCACACCCAGTTTCTCAGCTTGGTGGGGGAGTATCTCCCGATGACACTACGCAAAAATTTTTGATGATTGATAATGTTGAAGACAAGGTTGCTGCCGATGCAACTCATACTGTTAATTTCGTGGCCAATGGAATATCGAGTCCCGACGCGATGCATCCCATCGCGTCTCCCGTCGCTAATTTTGCTCCTAAAGAGTCCACTTCTCCTGTAAGTTCGGCTGCTGTGACCGAATTCCTATTACTACGGCAAAGTATCACGCGTTTTGTACGCGATGCACTCCAAGAAGCAGTGGATAAACAAAAAGAGAACGCGAACAAGCGAGGTCGAAAGAACTTGCTGACGTTCAAAGAAGGTGACAGAGTCTTACTATCGACAAGCGGATTACCAGACACGTCAGTAACGAATCTGGGCGCTAATAAATTAGCGCCAAGATATATTGGGCCCTTTCGGATTGTTGAAGTCCATGGAGATGCTTACACGCTAGACATACCTACCACTATGCGTTTGCACCCGACATTCTATGTCGGGCGCCTTAAGGCTTACCAGCCGGCGGATCTCCCTTCGGTCCTTCCTCACTCGTCTGTATCGGCTCAAAGTCCGACACCCCCTGCCGACGACGCTGACGACGACTGGGACCAAGTCCTAGACGAGCGCGAGCAGACTCGTTCTGCTGGGGTCCACCGAACGCAGCAGTCTCGAGCTGTCGCAGACGCTCCACCAAGCCCTGCTGCTCCCGTCGGGTTCTCTCGGCAGCCTCTGTCGCAGCTGCTGCACGATCTCGAGCCCTCTCGGCCATCTCACGGGCATCCAGAAGGCCGTTCATCGCCTCTTCAGTGTCAGCACGAAGGAAACGAAGCTCGTCACTCGACGGCACAGGCGCCCGATTATGAGAATCGGCGCCCAACCCAAGAAGCCTTCCGTCGTGATGCTCCTCCTCCCTTGGTAGATGCATCGGGTGAGCGACGCTGGATTGTGGACCGTATCGTCGGTCATGAAGACCCCACGCCTCTTGCGCCGAGTAGTGGCTCGGCGCCATCGAAGAGTCGTTCAGAAACGCATTACAAGGTCCGATGGTTGGGTTATTCACCAACGGAAGACACGTGGGAGCCTCGAAGTATGCTGGCTCACGATGTTCCTGACGTCGTTGAGGAGTACGAGACCAGTAAGAGGTCGGCGAACGCGACCGACGCTGCTGACTCCTTCCACGATCCCGCGAACCGTAACGTGCGTGAATTGGCGATCGACGACGATCTCCCGAGCGACTCCGACGTCTTCTACGAGGCTCGGGAGCATTTGGATACCTTGACGGTCGAGAGCGACTACGAGAACGACCTCGGTGGTCGTAAGACAAACGATCTCGACTACGTGAACGCCTCCATTGATCGACAGGGCGTTCCCTCATGTGACGCAACGCAGATACTTGGAGCTCTGAGAGGCTCCTCTCATAGCGTCCGATCCATGGTCGGATGTGCTGGGGCATTCCCCGTGCACACACCATGTCGTCCCATTCCTGCCGCATTGGTCGCGGTCTCTCCATGTGACACCGTGGACACCCTTCACGGACATGGACGTAACACATGTGGAATCCATCACGAGTCAAATGACATACGCGTCGTCGTAAGTCGCCAATAGCGTGGTCGCCATGAGTACTTTCGCGTCCCTCGATCCAGGACGTGAAGGATGCCCCTTCACGTCGACTCGCGTTCCAACGTCTGATGAAGGCACACCAAGATCGTTGCAGTGCGTCTTCAGTGTATGTGTGATTCGTTCCCTTGCCTCGAACGTTACGGTATCGTGTGAAGAGATTCTTCATGGTCTCAAGTGATTCAGGTTGGTGCGCGCCTTCAAGGCTGTACAAGCCCCACGGCTTCAAGTCGTCATCCATGGTCTGCGGTGCACGCTCTCTTCGAAGTGTCTGATGACCCCAACTGTCGTTTGGGGTCGAGTCGCGTGGGTGTTCAGGATTCATGCTGCTCAGTTGTTTGTGGCTGAGCAGATTCGAAGACCAAGATGACGTGTCGTTGGAGTTCTCGTTGGGCTTTTCGTTGGACTATTCGTTAAGAAGAAACTTTCTGTGTATGGCGCTTACGTCACGGTAAGCGCACCTTAAAGAGGGGGGTGATGTAATGGGGCAACCCATTATATTAAGTAGTCATAGTTTTATTACATAATTACATACATTAAGTGTAGGCAGTATCCGGATAGCGGATACTGCGCGTCTATTTATTATTGGTTTATTATTGGGGTGCCAGACCCAATAATTAGCCAATAATAATTAGTTCTGTATTTGAGTGGTTCCCATGAGCTAGGGAACATATTCGCACTTACTGCGAATTATAAAAACACAAAAATACAAACAGAGTTAAATTTACCTTATAAATCACAGCGCTTCCTCAGCTTAATTATTAGTGTAAGACGGTAACGGGCTCTTACCCCGTTACACTTGATCTGATTGCGCCTCCGAAGTTAACTTCGGAGATCACTCAGTTGCCAACGCTCGAACATAAAAGGTTCTTGCGTGATCTGCGTAGTGGCAAAGTCAAGAAGATCTGCGTACTCGTCGCTGACGACGAGTGTGTAACCGACATAAGGTCAGCAACAGTGTTCACTGAGAACGAGAGAGTTCTCAGTAGTTCATCTATGGACGAGAGTGTCCTAGATGAAAAGACACGAGTTGAGCGATATGACTCCCAATCCTGGGAATCGCTCAAGAAAAATCCTCTCTATGAAGATTTGGTTGAATTCAAGGATGTATTCCCTGAAATTGTTCAGTGCGAGGTACCGAAGGATAAAGGTATTCGACACGAAGTCGAGCTTAAACCAGGCTCGAAGTACTGTGTCATGAAGCAGTGGCCACTGCCTCGTGAACAAGTACTTGCGATCGACAAGTTCTTTGCCGATCGTTTAGCTGCGGGCCATGTGATGGAATCAACTTCCCCACATAGCTCTCCGACCTTCTGTGTGCGAAAAGCAACAGGAGGGTGGCGGATAGTGCACGCGTTCAACAAATTGAACGCTGCAACGGTACTGGCTCAGAAGCCGATACCGAGGAAGGACGTAATCATTGATGGTATGTCAAAGAGTACCATCTTTTCGTCCATGGATTTGATGGATGGCTTCTATCCAATCCTTACGCGAGAACGGGATATACCCTATACCGCAGTTAGCACGCCTAGCGGCATGCTCTGGAAATGGCTAGTAATGCCACAAGGGCTTAGTAATGCCCCTGCCACGTTCAACAGATGTGTATCACATCTGTTGAGACCAGTACGAGAATTCGCGCCGAGTTATTTCGATGACGTATTCATCCATAGTCGAGCTATGGATGGAAAGTCGGACGTTGAGGTTCACAGGTACCACGTCCGACAGGTTTTTACAATCATGCAAAAGCATCAATTGTATGCTAACCTCAAGAAGTGTATATTTGCAGCAAGCGAAATACCACTTCTTGGGTGCATCGTTGGTAAGAACGGTGTACGTCCTGATCCTGAAAAGATCAAGGCGATCACCGACTGGCCTGTGCCGGTCGATGTCAAAGGTCTTCGAAAATTCCTTGGGCTAGCGGCGTATTTGCATAAGTATTCACGCAATTACGCCGAGATGACTGTACACCTCTCTCGTGTGTTGAAAAAGAACGAGAGGTGGTTTTGGAACGCTGAATGTCAGCGCTCCTTTGAGGGTATCAAGAAGAGCTTGGTACAATCCCCAGTCCTAGCAATAGCCGATCAGGACAGGCCATTTCATGTGGTCTGTGATGCCAGCGATTTCGCAATCGGCTGTGCATTAATGCAGTACGATCTTGAAGGCGTTGAACGCGTCGTCTGCTATCAGTCGCGTCAGCTGCAACCAGCTGAGCGGAACTATCCAGTGCATGACAAGTAACTCCTTGCCATGAAGTATGCACTCGCGAAGTTCAGAGTCTATCTATTAGGAGATACACCCTTCATTGTTTACACTGACCATGCATCATTACGCACGGCAGTGAACAGCCCGCACCTTTCACAACGAATGGCGCGGTGGTTGTCATTCTTTGCGGAATACAACTTTACGGTCGAGTACAAACCAGGACGACTTAATGTCGTCGCTGATGCACTCTCACCTCGTCCCGACTTTGAAACAGTCGCGAAACCCAACAGTGGGACAGTCACTGTTGCGGTTATGTCGTCCTCAGTCCCATCTACAACGTTGTATGATGATGTGAGGCGGGCATACGCCCAAGATGGTGAGATAGTGAAGTTGTTGACACATCTCTCCCAACCATCTCGAGAATCGTTGAAACGATTGTCGTCTGCGTATCGATCTGATGCAGATCGATACACTGCTCGTAACGGTTTACTATATTATACAGCCGTTACTGGTGACACACCACGTGTTGTCATTCCAGATGATACTGATCTGCGTTTGCGGATCATGTTCGAGTATCACGATGCTCCTATAGGAGGACATCGTGGCCGAGAGAAAACATATCTCACGGTAAGTCGAGACTTTTACTGGCCCCGCCAGTATCAGTTTGTGCTAAAGTATGTTCGCGCATGCGAAGTCTGCCAACGAGTGAAGTCAAGTCCTTCACTGCAAGCACCTTTACAGCCTCTACCGGTTCCGGCTGAGCGCTGGGAATCCATCTCAATGGATTTCGTCTTCGGGTTACCCAAAGACGCACGCGGGAATACGGGTATTCTCGTATTTGTTGACAGATTCAGCAAAATGGTACACCTTGTGGCTGTACCAGAGAAAATCACAGCAAGTGGCTGTGCTTGTGTCTTTATTGACACCATCTTCCGACTTCATGGGTTGCCCCGTGAACTCGTATCAGACAGAGATCCACGATTCACTGCTGATTTCTGGCGCTCCGTGTTCAAATCACTCGGAACGCGCTTGAAGATGTCAACATCTGATCATCCAGAGTCAGATGGTCAGACGGAACGGGCCAATCGTGTCCTAGAATAGATACTTCGAGGATACGTACACTCCTTTAAGAGTTGGAGTGAGTTTTTGCCAATGGTAGAGTTTGCCATCAACAACTCGGTGCATGCGTCCACGACACACACACCGTTTTACGTGAATGGCTTGCGCAATCCGCGTGTACCCACCTTACTCGAGTGTAACTCTGGTTTAAGGGGGGGAGAGACTCGAGCGAGCAAAAACCGATTTGGTTCACGCTCATCACGCTCTGACGAAGAAGTCATTGCGTTTGATGCCGATATCGATAACATCGATATCGAAGAAGATGATGCCAGTTAGAGTGCGGAAGCCCTCACTGAAGAAGATGGTCCCAGTGAGAGTGCGGAAGCCCTCACTGAAGAAAAGGTTGATGTTTCTGCAGTACGCTCACAGCACACTGAAGCTAACGAGTCATCAGATGAGTTCATACTGGCTCGTGAAACGGTAGTCCGTTTTGTGCAAGACTCCATCGCCGAAGCGGTGGATAAGCAAAAGCAAAACGCTGACAAGAATGGAAGGGCAAACACTCTTTTATTTAATCAAGGTGACTTAGTCCTACTGTCTACGGTTAATCTACCAAAGCATGTAGTGACTAACTTGGGTAGCAGTAAACTACTACCCAAGTACATCGGCCCATTTCGTGTATTGCATCGCCTAGGTAACGCATACACGACCGAACTGCCACGCAAGATGCGAACACATCCCACGTTTTACGTTGGTTGGCTTGAGCCGTACCATCAGTACGCTGTATCTTCCGATGAAGAACGCCCTTGAGCTCAAGCATCTCACAAAGAGCATTGTGCTCCCGATGGTGGCCATCGACAAGGGTCTGAAGAGCAGTTATCTCAGCCCGAGACCGGTCAATATCCACACGAGCTACCCTTAGCTCGTCACGCAGAGATGTCAGAGCTCTCTTGTTCTCAAGCTGAGCAAAGGCAAACTCAGCTCGATGCTTCGAGACAGTGTCCGCCAGTTGGAGACGCATGTATCGCTCATGCTCGAGGTCGCCGCGTAACGCAAGAGTTACGCGATCAAAGAAGCTCTCGGGTACACACCGATCCACATGATCGTGTGGAGAGCGTCTTTCCTCCTCCTCCACCTCCATTAGAGGACTCTCGCGGTGGCCAGCGCTATCTAGTTGAGCAGCTGTTGAACCACCGCGACGTGAACGGACGTCGGACGAGTTATCTCGTCCGGTGGCGCGGCTATCCCCCGTCCTGGGATTCTAGGGAGCCCCGCTCCCAACTGATGATCGACGTACTGGGTCTGGTTGAGCAGTACGACGCGGCACATCCTGTGCCGCAGAAGGACCGCCGGAGAAAGTCTTCCCGGCACGGTCGTAAAGGGATTTCAAGTTGTCAATCCCTTCGTACATCTCAATAGAGATACGTACGCGCCACCACGGGCTGGTAAGGAGGTAAGCCTCCTTAGGTGCTCGTGCAGAGTTTTTCACACAACATGGGCACGAGTCTCCCCAAGAGAGGCAGGGTAATCCTTTCTCCCTTGACAGACGATGCAGCTTGTAGCGCGCACCTGTCGGGGTTCGCTTTTCAAACTTATCACGAGCTTTGATAAGTTTGTCGTTCCAAGCGTCACGACCTACATCCTCGAGGTTATGGATGTAGGCGTTCCACGCCTGAAGTAGTGAGGGACCATCACGTTTGTGATTCCCACTGTACCATCGATGTCTAAAGAAAGCATCGATGAAGAATTCATGTTCAGCGCGATAGTTTTTCGCGCTGGGGTCAAGGTGATGGATCCTTGACGAATCGAACAACCGTGTTCGATAACGATCACTCGTCGTCGCCGACAAGTGATCCATGACAGATTTTGGAGGCATCCAAGCCTTCTTCTCAGGAGCGAGACGCAACACATTGCGGTCCCGCTCTTCCTGCGACGTGCCGACAGAAGTACTGGCACCTCGCTGTGAAGTGGTGTCCATAGGAGAACCGACACCACTATTAGCGCCCGAGTCTCGCGACCTCGAGCGCCTTCGCTTCGGCGATGGTTCATCTGATGAATCAGATGAACCAAAGATGCTGCGACGCAAAGCATCGTCCATGCCACGCTTGGCAGGCGGCTTAGATTCAATCGCCGTCGATACGGATCCGTCATCCGTATCAGGAGAGTACGAGACACCGAGCTCGTACTCTGTGAAGACACGAGTGTCTTCATGACCAGCGCCTGCATCACCAAGTGACACAGGCTGGGTCGCTTCAGCAACCGATGAGACATCAGTTGCTGTTGTTTCTGCTTCGGCGTCCGCACAGAGACGTGCAGACGCGCTCTCGGCGGCCTTGCTCGCGCATCGCATGGGCTTGTTAACCATGCGATGAGATGTTGAAAAGTGGACGCGGACCAACAAGTGCAAACCCTGTCCCAAATGATTTGGGACGAGTATCCATTTAGTCAATCAGTCACTAAAGTGACTGATGGTTAAGGGGGGGTGATGTAACGGGGTGAATCGTTACATAACAATTCATAAGAAATTGTTAATAGAATATAACTATAAGAGTTATATTCTCAGAATATTGTCATAAGGACGAATATTCTGTAGCACTTACGAGTAGTTCCTAATTGGTTGATATAGGCCATTATATCAACCAACGAAGACGCGCCACGACAGACGCACGCAATGAGTGGTGAGCAGATAATCAATTTACACATTTGTATTTAGACATAGTTAGATGAAGATAAATAGTGGTTTATTAACAGACATTAACTATTATAAATACACTTCTACTTTTTACTTTAACCAAGTACTCGCTTCTTCTTACCGTCTTCCTCTGCACGTACCAGTGTACGTGAAGTTACGAGGCACCGCCTTATTCTGTCATCAGAATAAGTAGCTTGTACTGTCACCAGTACAAGCTTCAGGGTGCCCCGTTACATCTGCGGCCTGGTCACCAGCAATCTTTAGCCCAGACATGGCGCAAATGCAAAATAGGGTGCATCGACAGCCCACGTGTATACAGATCCTCGTAAAACGACGATGGTATCCGATCGAAGCACGCAAGAAGAGAAGACACTACACAATTGTCCCAGCACACGCCAATACGACAAATACTTGATGTGATAGGGCGTCCGCGTACAAGCCACTGCTGTTTCCAGCAAATCACATAACGATCGATGCAGAGAGCATGGCGAGAATGCTGTTTGCCGTGAAAACTAATCAACCATAGACCACAGAGCAATGCTATCTGGAAGACCAGCCATGCAGTTGCCCGTTGAAGGCAAGGCACGACGACGTATGTTATCGATCTTCCAAACAATTTTGGCCAAAGCAGTTTGATTGACGTGATTTACACGTAACGCACTAGACAAGGTCATGGCCGAGCTTCGGTCCCCGCGTTTCATTTGAAACATAGTCGGCTTGAACCACCGTTTCGAAATCGCGAGCGATGACTGTCGTAACTACGGGACAAATTGGTACCTGCGTTCGATCGCATTGCATCGGTGGCCGCAATGTCGACAGGAAAGTCATCTTTGGTTCATTTCCTGGCGTTAAAATGGAAAAGCCTAACGATACTATCGATGTATGCGCTACGGTGCCTACCCACCGAATCATTATAAACAAATGATCCTTAATAGATTGACTGCTCGCCAACAGTAGCAGCAACGGTCGATAGAGGGATGTCATGATCACCCATTGGACCTCGAGACTGCCACGAGACTTTGCGCCGGTGGTACGCTTGACAGTATTACATACAATGTACCTTGCTACTCTTTTGGGTCTTGCTACAATCATTAGCTCGACCGTATCTCACCCTCGCATCCTTCTACTACGGCAGCAACAATTAGCTGACTTCTTTCGATCAGTATGGATCAATTCTTTAACAGGGTAGTGCTAACGGTTGTGCTTTCGCTTCCGATCGAAACGATCGAAGCCAAATGAGCTGATAGGTGTAAACGAAATACAGCAGAGGCATGTACGTGAAACAGAGCGAGCAAGTGGCCTCTGTTACATGCACAGTACTGAACATCTCTCCCCCGACGAAGGCTTCTCGAATGGATTATTCACCCAATACATAACTTTGTTTATCAACGCAGGGGTCCTTCTGGATGCGTTCTGAGGTCTTGTTTTTCACGACTCGTTTTTGACACGATTAGTGCGGCATAGGTCTGCTCTCACCTTGTACAAACGATGGAATCAAATAATGGGCTGCATGCGAGTTCAAGTGCCGAAGCAGGGCTGGACTCCTGTGATTGTCGTACAATGATAGAATCGACAAATTTATGCCGTAAAGCAAAGGTCACACTCCTGTTCAATTGCACGTACCCTTCGGCTGACGACCGGGTGGTACGAACTTTTGAAGCTGATGATGCAATTGAGTGCACCATGGTACGAGTGTAATTAGTAGACTCGGTACAGAAATGCACGTGCCATCATGAAAAAATCCGGGCATGTTTCAAACGTTTGGTAAAACACGAGCGCAAACCCCGATACCAGAATATTTGTGCGGTTGACAATTTTGTTAGACAATCTCAAACTTCTTTAGTGCCGAGAAACAACCCTGCTGCGTACTTTGACATCCACGTAAATGAACGCCTGCCAACCCGCACGAGATAGAAGTAGTACGATTCAGATTCACGGTATGTGTAAGTCGTTATTTATATCTGCCAAGTATGCGACCGTGTTCAAATGCTAGCGCTGCATCAACGGTCACTCATCAGTCGATTAAGTGGCAGATCGACCCGCCTGTCCCGCCTGTCCCGCCCGTCCCGCTCTCTATGGTATTGGTAGGTGTTGTACTAGCCTTTGACCTCAGTCGACCTGGCACTCGGTGTGACTGAATGAGCAAAATTCGTTTTTGGCGGCAAATGATAAGTGAGAATGGCAATTACTACGCATTCGACCAATTCAAGCGTCTTTGGACGAATTTCGACGGTGTCATCGGGTCTCGAGAGCTGATGTGGTAGCAAGAGAATGTGGAAGGCCAGTTGATGCTGTCGAGGTTTAGATACTGACTGTAACAGGGCACCCTGAAGCTTGTACTGGTGACAGTACAAGCTACTTATTCTGATGACAGAATAAGGCGGTGCCTCGTAACTACACGTACACTGGTACGTGCAGAGGAAGACAGTAAGAAGAAGCGAGAACTTAGTCAAAGTAAAAAGTAGAACTGTATTTAGTATAGTTAATGTCTGCAATAAATCACTATTTATCTTCATCTAACTATGTCTAAATACAAATGTGTAAATTGATTATCTGCTCACCACTCATTGCGTGCGTCTGTCGTGGCGCGTCTTCGTTGGTTGATATAATGGCCTATATCAACCAATTAGGAACTACTCGTAAGTGCTGCAGAATGTTGTCCTTATGACAATATTCTGAGAATATAACTCTTATAGTTATATTCTATTAACAATTTCTTATGAATTGTTATGTAACGATTCACCCCGTTACATCACCCCCCCCTTAACCATCAGTCACTTTAGTGACTGATCGACTAAATGGATACTCGTCCCAAATCATTTGGGACAGGGTTTGCACTTGTTGGTCCGCGTCCACTTTCCAACATCTCATAGCATGGTAAACAAGCCCATGCGATGCGCGAGCAAGGCCGCCGAGAGCGCGTCTGCACGTCTCTGTGCGGACGCCGAAGCAGAAACAACAGCAACTGATGTCTCATCGGTTGCTGAAGCGACCCAGCCTGTGTCACTTGGTGATGCAGGCGCTGGTCATGAAGACACTCGTGTCTTCACAGAGTACGAGCTCGGTGTCTCGTACTCTCCTGATACGGATGACGGATCCGTATCGACGGCGATTGAATCTAAGCCGCCTGCCAAGCGTGGCATGGACGATGCTTTGCGTCGCAGCATCTTTGGTTCATCTGACGAATCAGATGAACCATCGCCAAAGCGAAGGCGCTCGAGGTCGCGAGACTCGGGCGCTAATAGTGGTGTCGGTTCTCCTATGGACACCACTTCACAGCGAGGTGCCAGTACTTCTGTCGGCACGTCGCAGGAAGAGCGGGACCGCAATGTGTTGCGTCTCGCTCCTGAGAAGAAGGCTTGGATGCCTCCAAAATCTGTCATGGATCACTTGTCGGCGACGACGAGTGATCGTTATCGAACACGGTTGTTCGATTCGTCAAGGATCCATCACCTTGACCCCAGCGCGAAAAACTATCGCGCTGAACATGAATTCTTCATCGATGCTTTCTTTAGACATCGATGGTACAGTGGGAATCACAAACGTGATGGTCCCTCACTACTTCAGGCGTGGAACGCCTACATCCATAACCTTGAGGATGTAGGTCGTGACGCTTGGAACGACAAACTTATCAAAGCTCGTGATAAGTTTGAAAAGCGAACCCCGACAGGTGCACGCTACAAGCTGCATCGTCTGTCAAGGGAGAAAGGATTACCCTTCCTCTCTTGGGGAGACTCGTGCCCGTGTTGTGTGAACAGCTCTGCACGAGCACCTAAGGAGGCTTACCTCCTTAATAGCCCGTGGTGGCGCGTACGTATCTCTATTGAGATGTACGAAGGGATAGAAAACTTGAAATCCCTTTACGACCGTGCCGGGAAGACTTTCTCCGGCGGTCCTTCTGCGGCACAGGATGTGCCGCGTCGTACTGCTCAACCAGACCGATTACGTCGATCATCAGTTGGGAGCGGGGCTCCCTAGAATCCCAGGACGGGGGATAGCCGCGCCACCGGACGAGATAACTCGTCCGACGTCCGTTCACGTCGCGGTGGTTCAACAGCTGCTCAACTAGATAGCGCTGGCCACCGCGAGAGTCCTCTAATGGAGGTGGAGGAGGAGGAAAGACGCTCTCCACACGATCATGTGGATCGGTGTGTACCCGAGAGCTTCTTTGATCGCGTAACTCTTGCGTTACGCGGCGACCTCGAGCATGAGCGATACATGCGTCTCCAAATGGCGGACACTGCCTCGAAGCATCGAGCTGAGTTTGCCTTTGCTCAGCTTGAGAACAAGAGAGCTCTGACATCTCTGCGTGACGAGCTAAGGGTAGCTCGTGTGGATATTGACCGGTCTCGGGCTGAGATAACTGCTCTTCAGACCCTTGTCGATGGCCACCATCGGGAGCACAATGCTCTTTGTGAGATGCTTGAGCTCAAGGGCGTTCTTCATCGGAAGATACAGCGTACTGATGGTACGGCTCAAGCCAACCAACGTAAAACGTGGGATGTGTTCGCATCTTGCGTGGCAGTTCGGTCGTGTATGCGTTACCTAGGCGATGCAATACACGAAATGGGCCGATGTACTTGGGTAGTAGTTTACTGCTACCCAAGTTAGTCACTACATGCTTTGGTAGATTAACCGTAGACAGTAGGACTAAGTCACCTTGATTAAATAAAAGAGTGTTTGCCCTTCCATTCTTGTCAGCGTTTTTGCTTTTGCTTATCCACCGCTTCGGCGATGGAGTCTTGCACAAAACGGACTACCGTTTCACGAGCCAGTATGAACTCATCTGATGACTCGTTAGCTTCAGTGTGCTGTGAGCGTACTGCAGAAACATCAACCTTTTCTTCAGTGAGGGCTTCCGCACTCTCACTGGGACCATCTTCTTCAGTGAGGGCTTCCGCACTCTAACTGGCATCATCTTCTTCGATATCGATGTTATCGATATCGGCATCAAACGCAATGACTTCTTCGTCAGAGCGTGATGAGCGTGAACCAATTCGGTTTTTGCTCGCGCGAGTCCCTCCCCCCCTTAAACCAGAGTTACACTCTAGTAAGGTGGGTACACGCGGATTGCGCAAGCCATTCACGTAAAACGGTGTGTGTGTCGTGGACGCATGCACCGAGTTGTTGATGGCAAACTCTACCATTGGCAAAAACTCACTCCAACTCTTAAAGGAGTGTACGTATCCTCGAAGTATCTATTCTAGGACACGATTGGCCCGTTCCGTCTGACCATCTGACTCTGGATGATCAGATGTTGACATCTTCAAGCGCGTTCCGAGTGATTTGAACACGGAGCGCCAGAAATCAGCAGTGAATCGTGGATCTCTGTCTGATACGAGTTCACGGGGCAACCCATGAAGTCGGAAGATGGTGTCAATAAAGACACAAGCACAGCCACTTGCCGTGATTTTCTCTGGTACAGCCACAAGGTGTACCATTTTGCTGAATCTGTCAACAAATACGAGAATACCCGTATTCCCGCGTGCGTCTTTGGGTAACCCGAAGACGAAATCCATTGAGATATTCTAGATGGATTCCCAGCGCTCAGCCGGAACCGGTAGAGGCTGTAAAGGTGCTTGCAGTGAAGGACTTGACTTCACTCGTTGGCAGACTTCGCATGCGCGAACATACTTTAGCACAAACTGATACTGGCGGGGCCAGTAAAAGTCTCGACTTACCGTGAGATATGTTTTCTCTCGGCCACGATGTCCTCCTATAGGAGCATCGTGATACTCGAACATGATCCGCAAACGCAGATCAGTATCATCTGGAATGACAACACGTGGTGTGTCACCAGTAACGGCTGTATAATATAGTAAACCGTTACGAGCAGTGTATCGATCTGCATCAGATCGATACGCAGACGACAATCGTTTCAACGATTCTCGAGATGGTTGGGAGAGATGTGTCAACAACTTCACTATCTCACCATCTTGGGCGTATGCCCGCCTCACATCATCATACAACGTTGTAGATGGGACTGAGGACGACATAACCGCAACAGTGACTGTCCCACTGTTGGGTTTCGCGACTGTTTCAAAGTCGGGACGAGGTGAGAGTGCATCAGCGACGACATTAAGTCGTCCTGGTTTGTACTCGACCGTAAAGTTGTATTCCGCAAAGAATGACAACCACCGCGCCATTCGTTGTGAAAGGTGCGGGCTGTTCACTGCCGTGCGTAATGATGCATGGTCAGTGTAAACAATGAAGGGTGTATCTCCTAATAAATAGACTCTGAACTTTGCGAGTGCATACTTCATGGCAAGGAGTTCCTTGTCATGCACTGGATAGTTCCGCTCAGCTAATTGCAGCTGACGCGACTGATAGCAGACGACGCGTTCAACGCCTTCCAGATCGTACTGCATTAATGCACAGCCGATTGCGAAATCGCTGGCATCACAGACCACATGAAATGGCCTGTCCTGATCGGCTATTGCTAGGACTGGGGATTGTATCAAGCTCTGCTTGATACCATCAAAGGAGCGCTGACATTCAGCGTTCCATAACCACCTCTCGTTCTTTTTCAACAAACGAGAGAGGTGCACAGTCATCTCGGCGTAATTGCGTGAATACTTGTGCAAGTACGCCGCTAGCCCAAGGAATTTTCGAAGACCTTTGACATCAACCGGCACAGGCCAGTTGGTGGTCGCCTTGATCTTTTCGGGATCAGGACGTACACCGTTCTTACCAACGATGCACCCAAGAAGTGGTATTTCGCTTGCTGCAAATATACACTTCTTGAGGTTTGCATACAATTGATGCTTTCGCATGATTGTAAGAACCTGTCGGACGTGGTACCTGTGGACCTCAACGTCCGACTTTCCATCCATAGCTCGACTATGGATGAATACGTCATCGAAATAACTCGGCGCGAATTCTCGTACTGGTCTCAACAGATGTGATACACATCTGTTGAAAGTGGCAGGAGCATTACTAAGCCCTTGTGGCATTACTAGCCATTCCCAGAGCATGCCGCTAGGCGTGCTAACTGCGGTATAGGGTATGTCCCGTTCTCGCATAAGGATTTGATAGAAGCCATCCATCAAATCCATGGACGAAAAGATGGTACTCTTTGACATACCATCAATGATTACGTCCTTCCTCGGTATCGGCGTCTGAGCCGGTACCGTTGCAGCGTTCAATTTGTTGAACACGTGCACTATCCGCCACCCTCCTGTTGCTTTTCGCACACAGAAGGTCGGAGAGCTATGTGGGGAAGTTGATTCCCTCACATGGCCCGCAGCTAAACGATCGGCAAAGAACTTGTCGATCGCAAGTACTTGTTCACGAGGCAGTGGCCACTGCTTCATGACACAGTACTTCGAGCCTGGTTCAAGCTCGACCTCGTGTCGAGTACCTTTATCCTTCGGTAATTCGCACGGAGCAGTTTCAGGGAATACATCCTTGAATTCAACCAAATCTTCATAGAGAGGATTTGTCTTGAGCGATTCCCATGATTGAGAGTCATATCGCTCAACTCGTGTCTTTTCATCCAGGACGCTCTCGTCCTTAGATGAACTACTGAGAACTCTCTTGTTCTCAGTGAACACTGTTGCTGACCTTATGTCGGTTACACACTCGTCGTCAGCGACGAGTACGCAGATCTGCTTGACTTTGCCACTACGCAGATCACGCAAGAACCTTTTGTGGTCGAGCGTTGGCAACTGAGTGATCTCCGAAGTCAACTTCGGAGGCGCAATCAGATCAAGTGTACAAGCGCCTACACTTGATCCGTCATTGACTAGGACATTCAATATCTCTGTCATTTCCTGGGGGAAATTCCCTTAGGCCTCGAAGGACTTATTCTTTCGGCCTCCCGGGGACTTATTCCCGCGGGTTTCGGGGAACTTATTTCCGCCGTATTTGTAATATCGGGACTTATTCCCTTTACTTCCTCTAGCTGGGGTTGCGCAACCACAGCGAGATCCTCTACGAAAGACTCTCCAGTCGATCTAGGATTATCGTTTCGCTTAACCTGAGCGATCGATTGTTTCTCTTCTAGATGTTCCCCGCTAGGGATACATCTTTGTCCCAGTCCACCCGACTTATTCGAGTGGTGGACCTTCGGCGCAGCCTGTGTTTTCTCACAGCCGCCGGAACTTTGCTCCGAAGTGTAACTGTTTGTTATACTAAGGTTTTGTGCAGTCGTACTAACGACCGTACCACAAGTGAGGCCATCGCACTCACTCGTAGTACATCCACACGCTTGTGGACGCTCTAAAACGTTCATCAGATGGCCATCTGATGAACAAGCGGCAGGAATCGTTACTGTTCGATGTTGCCAGTTTACCCGTGGTTCGTACCTTCTGAGCCACGGTATTCCAAGGATGACATCAAATTTGTCATCCAAATCCAATACGATGAAGTCATCGTCATATTGGGTATCTTCTAGCGTATAGTGGATCTTCACTATACGTTTCATGACGGTTACGGATGCGCCTGTCGCAAGACGTACCATCATCCTCGTAGGAGGTGTGTCACATTCACTGAATTTAAAGTGACCATCTTCTAGCGATTGGCGTCGCACAAAATTGTTGGACGCCCCCACAATCGACTAGAGCTCGAAGGGACAACTTATTCGTCACTTCGAGTTTCAAGGTAATGAGTGAGATCTCATTACCTAGAGCAGCAACGCACAACGTCTGTGTGTTGGGAGCAACCTTCATCAAGGGGCCTACAAATTCTCTTGACGTTGCTGGACCAGTAGGGTGCTCCGCACCTACTGATCCTGTCCGTTTTTTGACGGTCCATCCAGTTGTTGCGTCTTTGCACCAACAGCGGACCCTCGTCCCTGCCCCTTTCTCATGGGTGGACGGTCACTACGCCCAGTGTTGCGAGACACTAGACGAGGGGCACTACACTCGTAAGCGTAGTGTCCTGTCTTTTGACATCTGTTGCATCTCTGCAACTTCTTGTAGCCTGTAGAGCGAGCCTTCTCGCTCTCTACATAACATAGTTCCATCGGCTCTGGACCTCCGTAGTCATATCGTCTCGGTTGACGATATGATGTCGAGCTGGCGCGAGCCTGTCTCAGACTGAAGTCTTCCTGTTCCGCAATGGATATGGCTTGTTCTAGTGAATCTAGTTCAAGCCGGAACAGGTGAGTCTTGACGGGACCATCCGCAAGACCCTGCATGAACACCGAAACCAACGTGTGTTCATCCACCGGTTTGGAACTTATACAACTCGTGAGGGGTGTCGTATATGTTGAGCGTAAGCGTGTACATCACGCTTACCCTGCTTGAGCTTCAAGAGTTCAGTTCGAGCTCTGAACTCAGCTCTAGGCGGTTCAAACGTTTGTCTGAGCCGCGACTTGAAGACTTCCAACGACCCAAACGCATATGAGTCGTGCAACTTGAGCCCCAGTGCCTAAGTCTTGGCACATCCTGCCAGATTTGACTGGGCAAATGCAACTTGCATATCCCCGTCGTCGATGCGACGCGCCCTTATGGCGTCATCTAATTCGACGAACCATCTCAAGAGGGAGTCCTCTTCGACTCCCCTATACTTGGAGATGTCAATCTTCAAGGTTTCGGGTCGACGCGAGTGCATCGACCCACCAGCAGCAGCCTGCTGCTGTCTCAACAGTGCAAACTGTTGAGCACCCTGTTCTCTCAACAACTCTGCTTGTTGAGAGCCTTGTTGGTGAAGCAAGGCTACTTTCTCGCGTTCTGCGTCAAGTTCATTTTGAATGAACTTAGCGATAGTAGCATGTTGGGCATCTCTATTGAGAGCCTCTAGCATGACGCTAACAGCATGGATGCCCATGGTCGAACCCATTCGTTCAACCGCATCCCATTCGACATCGCTCAAATGGGAGTAGCCGTCACGCGTAGCGTGAAAGCTTTGTTTATCTTTATCATCTAACAAATTCATGTTAGATGTGAACGTGGTCCTTGGACGGACTACGAAGTGCTACCAGGTGTAACGGGGCAACCTGAAGCTTGTACTGGTGACAGTGCAAGCTACTTATTCTGATGACAGAATAAGGCGGTGCCTCGTAACTTCACGTACACTCGTACGTGCAGAGGAAGACGGTAAGAAGAAGCGAGTACTTGGTTAAAGTAAAAAGTAGAACTGTATTTATAATAGTTAATGTCTGCAATAAATCACTATTTATCTTCATCTAACTATGTCTGAATACAAATGTGTAAATCAATTATCTGCTCACCACTCATTGCGTGCGTCTGTCGTGGCGCGTCTTCGTTGGTTGATATAATGGCCTATATCAACCAATTAGGAACTACTCGTAAGTGCTGCAGAATATTTGTCCTTATGACAATATTCTGAGAATATAACTCTTTTATTTATGTTCAATCAACTATCGTTATAAATTGTTATGTAACGATTCACCCCGTTTCACTGACTCTTGACTCGTGACCATTTGTTAAACGGGATATGACATTCATTTGGATAAGCGCCGCACCCTGTGCCCAAGGTCCAGAGAAGGAGCGTGACATACGTAGCGAAGTGGAATTTGATGTGAGCTAGCGCAGGTAGGCACGCAGATGATAGTTCAGTTGTTGTAACGGGGTGAATCGTTACATAACAATTTATAAGAAATTGTTAATAGAAAAAAACTATAAAAAGTTATATTCTCAGAATATTGTCATAAGGACAACATTCTGCAGCACTTACGAGTGGTTCCTGATTGGTAGATATGGGCCATTATATCAACGAACGAAGACGCGCCACGACAGACGCACACATGAGTGGTGAGAAGATAATCAATTTACACATTTGTATTTAGACATAGTTAGATGAAGATAAATAGTGATTTATTGCAGACATTAACTATTATAAATACAGCTCTACTTTTACTTTAACCAAGTACTCGCTTCTCCTTACCGTCTTCCTCTGCACGTACCAGTGTACGTGAAGTTACGCGGCACTGCCTTATTTTTTTTTCTTCTGTCATCGGAATAAGTAGCTCGAGATAGGCCAATGTATCAACCAACGAAGACGTGCCACGACAGACGCACGCAATGGGTGGTGAGCAGATAGTTGATATACACATTTGTATTCAGACATAGTTAGATGAGGATAAACAGTGATTTATTAACAGATATTAACTATTATAAATACAGTTCTACTTTGTACTGTAACCAAGTACTCGCTTCTTCTTACCGTCTTCCTCTGCACGTACCAGTGTACGTGAAGTTTCGAGGCACCGCCTCATTCTGTCATCGGAATAAGTAGCTCGAGATAGGCCATTATATCAACCAACGAAGACGCGCCACGACAGACGCACGCAATGAGTGGTGAGCAGATAACTGATTTACACATTTGTATTCAGACATAGTTAGATGAAGATAAATAGTGATTTATTGCAGACATTAACTATTATAAATCCAGTTCTACTTTTTACTGTAACCAAGTACTCGCTTCTTCTTACCGTCTTCCTCTGCACGTACCAGTGTACGTGAAGTTTCGAGGCACCGCCTTATTCTGTCATCAGAATAAGTAGCTTGTACTGTCATCAGTACAAGCTTCAGGGTGCCCCGTTACACCTGGTAGCACTTCGTAGTCCGTCCAAGGACCACGTTCACATCTAACATGAATTTGTTAGATGATAAAGATAAACAAAGCTTTCACGCTACGCGTGACGGCTACTCCCATTTGAGCGATATCGAATGGGATGCGGTTGAACGGATGGGTTCGACCATGGGCATCCATGCTGTTAGCGTCATGCTAGAGGCTCTCAATAGAGATGCCCAACATGCTACTATCGCCAAGTTCATTCAAAATGAACATGACGCTGAACGCGAGAAAGTAGCCTTGCTTCACCAACAAGGCTCTCAACAAGCAGAGTTGTTGAGAGAACAGGGTGCTCAACAGTTTGCACTGTTGAGACAGCAGCAGGCTGCTGCTGGTGGGTCGATGCACTCGCGTCGACCCGAAACCTTGAAGATTGACATCTCCAAGTATAGGGGAGTCGAAGAGGACTCCCTCTTGAGATGGTTCGTCGAATTAGATGACGCCATAAGGGCGCGTCGCATCGACGACGGGGATATGCAAGTTGCATTTGCCCAGTCAAATCTGGCAGGATGTGCCAAGACTTAGGCACTGGGGCTCAAGTTGCACGACTCATATGCGTTTAGGTCGTTGGAAGTCTTCAAGTCGCGGCTCAGACAAACGTTTGAACCGCCTAGAGCTGAGTTCAGAGCTCGAACCGAACTCTTGAAGCTCAAGCAGGGTAAGCGTGATGTACACGCTTACGCTCAACATATACGACATCTCACGAGTTGTATGAGTTCCAATCCGGTGGATGAACACACGTTGGTTTCGGTGTTCATGCAGGGTCTTGCGGATGGTCCCGTCAAGACTCACCTGTTCCGACTTGAACTAGATTCACTAGAACAAGCAATTTCCATTGCGGAACAGGAAGACTTCAGTCTGAGACAGGCTCGCGCCAGCTCGACATCATATCGTCAACCGAGACGATAGGACAACGGAGGTCCAGAGCCGATGGAACTCTGTTATGTAGAGAGCGAGAAGGCTCGCTCTACAGGCTACAAGAAGTTGCAGAGATGCAACAGATGTCAAAAGACAGGACACTACGCTTACGAGTGTAGTGCCCCTCGTCTAGTGTCTCGCAACACTGGGCGTAGTGACCGTCCACCCATGAGAAAGGGGCAGGGACGAGGGTCCGCTGTTGGTGCAAAGACGCAACAACTGGATGGACCGTCAAAAAACGGACAGGATCAGTAGGTGCGGAGCACCCTACTGGTCCAGCA
Source organism: Peronospora matthiolae (assembly GCA_921007115.2). Classification (NCBI taxonomy): domain Eukaryota; phylum Oomycota; class Peronosporomycetes; order Peronosporales; family Peronosporaceae; genus Peronospora; species Peronospora matthiolae. The sequence goes on along the minus strand of CAKLBY020000035.1, from coordinate 1,249,636 downwards.
ACGTCAAGAGAATTTGTAGGCCCCTTGATGAAGGTTGCTCCCAACACACAGACGTTGTGCGTTGCTGCTCTAGGTAATGAGATCTCACTCATTACCTTGAAACTCGAAGTGACGAATAAGTTGTCCCTTCGAGCTCTAGTCGATTGTGGGGGCGTCCAACAATTTTGTGCGACGCCAATCGCTAGAAGATGGTCACTTTAAATTCAGTGAATGTGACACACCTCCTACGAGGATGATGGTACGTCTTGCGACAGGCGCATCCGTAACCGTCATGAAGCGTATAGTGAAGATCCACTATACGCTAGAAGATACCCAATATGACGATGACTTCATCGTATTGGATTTGGATGACAAATTTGATGTCATCCTTGGAATATCGTGGCTCAGAAGGTACGAACCACGAGTAAACTGGAACCATCGAATAGTAACGATGCCTGCCGCTTGTTCACCAGATGACCATCTGATGAACGTTTTGGAGCGTCCACAAGCGTGTGGATGTACTACGAGTGAGTGCGATGGCCTCACTTGTGGTACGGTCGTTAGTACGACTGCACAAAACCTTAGTATAACAAACAGTTACACTTCGGAGCAAAGTTCCGGCGGCTGTGAGAAAACACAGGCTGCGCCGAAGGTCCACCACTCGAATAAGTCGGGTGGACTGGGACAAAGATGTATCCCTAGCGGGGAACATCTAGAAGAGAAACAATCGATCGCTCAGGTTAAGCGAAACGATAATCCTAGATCGACTGGAGAGTCTTTCGTAGAGGATCTCGCTGTGGTTGCGCAACCCCAGCTAGAGGAAGTAAAGGGAATAAGTCCCGATATTACAAATACGGCGGAAATAAGTTCCCCGAAACCCGCGGGAATAAGTCCCCGGGAGGCCGAAAGAATAAGTCCTTCGAGGCCTAAGGGAATTTCCCCCCAGGAAATGACAAAGATATTGAATGTCCTAGTCAATGACGGATCAAGTGTAGGCGCTTGTACACTTGATCTGATTGCGCCTCCGAAGTTAACTTCGGAGATCACTCAGTTGCCAACGCTCGAACATAAAAGGTTCTTGCGTGATCTGCGTAGTGGCAAAGTCAAGCAGATCTGCGTACTCGTCGCTGACGACGAGTGTGTAGCCGACATAAGGTCAGCAACAGTGTTCACTGAGAACAAGAGAGTTCTCAGTAGTTCATCTAAGGACGAGAGCGTCCTAGATGAAAAGACACGAGTTGAGCGATATGACTCCCAATCATGGGAATCGCTCAAGACAAATCCTCTCTATGAAGATTTGGTTGAATTCAAGGATGTATTCCCTGAAACTGTTCCGTGCGAATTACCGAAGGATAAAGGTATTCGACACGAGGTCGAGCTTGAACCAGGCTCGAAGTACTGTGTCATGAAGCAGTGGCCACTGCCTCGTGAACAAGTACTTGCGATCGACAAGTTCTTTGCCGATCGTTTAGCTGCGGGCCATGTGAGGGAATCAACTTCCCCACATAGCTCTCCGACCTTCTGTGTGCGAAAAGCAACAGGAGGGTGGCGGATAGTGCACGTGTTCAACAAATTGAACGCTGCAACGGTACCGGCTCAGACGCCGATACCGAGGAAGGACGTAATCATTGATGGTATGTCAAAGAGTACCATCTTTTCGTCCATGGATTTGATGGATGGCTTCTATCAAATCCTTATGCGAGAACGGGACATACCCTATACCGCAGTTAGCACGCCTAGCGGCATGCTCTGGGAATGGCTAGTAATGCCACAAGGGCTTAGTAATGCTCCTGCCACTTTCAACAGATGTGTATCACATCTGTTGAGACCAGTACGAGAATTCGCGCCGAGTTATTTCGATGACGTATTCATCCATAGTCGAGCTATGGATGGAAAGTCGGACGTTGAGGTCCACAGGTACCACGTCCGACAGGTTCTTACAATCATGCGAAAGCATCAATTGTATGCAAACCTCAAGAAGTGTATATTTGCAGCAAGCGAAATACCACTTCTTGGGTGCATCGTTGGTAAGAACGGAGTACGTCCTGATCCCGAAAAGATCAAGGCGATCACCAACTGGCCTGTGCCGGTTGATGTCAAAGGTCTTCGAAAATTCCTTGGGCTAGCGGCGTACTTGCACAAGTATTCACGCAATTGCGCCGAGATGACTGTGCACCTCTCTCGTTTGTTGAAAAAGAACGAGAGGTGGTTATGGAACGCTGAATGTCAGCGCTCCTTTGATGGTATCAAGCAGAGCTTGATACAATCCCCAGTCCTAGCAATAGCCGATCAGGACAGGCCATTTCATGTGGTCTGTGATGCCAGCGATTTTGCAATCGGCTGTGCATTAATGCAGTACGATCTTGAAGGCGTTGAACGCGTCGTCTGCTATCAGTCACGTCAGCTGCAACTAGCTGAGCGGAACTATCCAGTGCATGACAAGGAACTCCTTGCCATGAAGTATGCACTCGCGAAGTTCCGAGTCTATTTATTAGGAGATACACCCTTCATTGTTTACACTGACCATGCATCATTACGCACGGCAGTGAACAGCCCGCACCTTTCACAACGAATGGCGCGGTGGTTGTCATTCTTTGCGGAATACAACTTTACGGTCGAGTACAAACCAGGACGACTTAATGTCGTCGCTAATGCACTCTCACGTCGTCCCGACTTTGAAACAGTCGTGAAACCCAACAGTGGGACAGTCACTGTTGCGGTTATGACGTCCTCAGTCCCATCTACAACGTTGTATGATGATGTGAGGCGGGCATACGCCCAAGATGGTGAGATTGTGAAGTTGTTGACACATCTCTCCCAACCATCTCGAGAATCGTCGAAACGATTATCGTCTGCGTATCGATCTGCATCAGATCGATACACTACTCGTAACGGTTTACTGTATTATACAGCCGTTACTGGTGACACACCACGTGTTGTCATTCCAGATGATACTGATCTGCGTTTGCGGATCATGTTCGAGTATCACGATTCTCCTATAGGAGGACATCGTGGCCGAGAGAAAACATATCTCACGGTGAGTCGAGACTTTTACTGGCCCCGCCAGTATCAGTTTGTGCGCAAGTATGTTCGCGCATGCGAAGTCTGTCAACGAGTGAAGTCAAGTCCTTCACTGCAAGCACCTTTACAGCCTCTACAGGTTCCGGCTGAGTGCTGGGAATCCATCTCAATGGATTTTGTCTTCGGGTTGCCCAAAGACGCACGCGGGAATACGGGTATTCTCGTATTTGTTGACAGATTCAGCAAAATGGTACACCTTGTGGCTGTACCAGAGACAATCACAGCAAGTGGCTGTGCTTGTGTCTTTATTGACACCATCTTCCGACTTCATGGGTTGCCCCGTGAACTCGCATCAGACAGAGATCCACGATTCACTGCTGATTTCTGGCGCTCCGTGTTCAAATCACTCGGAACGCGCTTGAAGATGTAGACATCTGATCATCCAGAGTCAGATGGTCAGACGGAACGAGCCAATTGTGTCCTAGAATAGATACTTCGAGGATACGTACACTCCTTTGAGAGTTGGAGTGAGTTTTTGCCAATGGTAGAGTTTGCCATTAACAACTCGGTGCATGCGTCCACGACACACACACCGTTTTACGTGAATGGCTTGCGCAATCCGCGTGTACCCACCTTACTCGAGTGTAACTCTGGTTTAAGGGGGGGAGAGACTCGAGCGAGCAAAAACCGATTTGGTTCACGCTCATCACGCTCTGAAGAAGAAGTCATTGCGTTTGATGCCGATATCGATAGCATCTATATTGAAGAAGATGATGCCAGTGAGAGTGCGGAAGCCCTCACTGAAGAAAAGGTTGATGTTGCTGCAGTGCGCTCACAGCGGACTGAAGCTGACGAGTCATCAGATGAGTTCATACTGGCTCGTGAAACGGTAGTCCGTTTTGTGCAAGACTCCATCGCCGAAGCGGTGGATAAGCAAAAGCAAAACGCTGATAAGAATGGAAGGGCAAACACTCTTTTATTTAATCAAGGTGACTTAGTCCTACTGTCTACGGTTAATCTACCAAAGCATGTAGTGACTAACTTGGGTAGCAGTAAACTACTACCCAAGTACATCGGCTCATTTCGTGTATTGCATCGCCTAGGCAGCGCATACACGATCGAGCTACCACGTAAGATGCGAGCGCATCCCACGTTTTACGTTGGTCGGCTTAAGCCGTACCATCAGTACGCTGCTTCTTCCGATGAAGAACGCCCTTGCTCTCAAGCATCTCACAAAGAGCATTGTGCTCCCGATGGTGGCCATCGACAAGGGTCTGAAGAGCAGTTATCTCAGCCCGAGACCGGTCAATATCCACACGAGCTACCCTTAGCTCGTCACGCAGAGATGTCAGAGCTCTCTTGTTCTCAAGCTGAGCAAAGGCAAACTCAGCTCGATGCTTCGAGACAGTGTCCGCCAGGTGGAGACGCCTGTCCCGCTCATGCTCGAGATCGCCGCGTAACGCAAGAGTTACGCGATCAAAGAAGCTCTCGGGAACACACGCTCCCCCACGATAGCTTGGAGAGCGTCTTCCTTTGGCCTCCTCCACCTCCATTAGAGGACTCTCGCGGTGGCCAGCGCTATCTGATTGAGCGGCTGTTGAACCACCGCGATGTGAACGGACGTTGGACGAGTTACCTCGTCCGGTGGCGCGGTTATCACCCGTCTTGGGATACTTGGGAGCCCCGCTCCCAATTGGTGATTGACGTACTGGGTCCGGTCGAGCCGTACGACGCGGCACATCCTGTACTGCAGAAGGACCGCCGGAGAAAGTCTTCCCGGCACGGTCGTAAAGGGATTTCAAGTTGTCAATCCCTTCGTACATCTCAATAGAGATACGTACGCGCCACCACGGGCTGGTAAGGAGGTAATCCTCCTTAGGTGCTCGTGCAGAGTTGTTCACACAACATGGGCACGAGTCTCCCCAAGAGAGGCAGGGTAATCCTTTCATCCTTGACAGACGATGCAGCTTGTAGCGTGCACCTGTCGGGAATTCGCTTTTCAAACTTATCACGAGCTTTGATAAGTTTGTCGTTCCAAGCGTCACGACCTACATCCTCAAGGTTATGGATGTAGGCGTTCCACGCTTGAAGCAGTGAGGGACCATCACGTTTGTGATTCCCACTGTATCATCGGTGTCTAAAGAAAGCATCGATGAAGAATTCATGCTCAGTGTGATAGTCTTTCGCGCTGGGGTCAAGGTGATGGATCCTTGACGAATCGAACAACCGTGTTCGATAACGATCACTCGTCGTCGCCGACAAGTGATCCATGACAGATTTAGGAGGCATCCATGCCTTCTTCTCGGGAGCGAGACGCAACACACTGCGGTCCCGCTCTTCCTGCGATGTGCCGACAGAAGTACTGGCACCTCGTTGCGAAGTGGTGTCCATAGGAGAACCGACACCACTATGAGCGCCCGAGTCTTGCAAACTCGAGTGCCTTCGCTTTGGCGATGATCAGATTCAGAGATGCTACGACGCATAACAACATCCATGTCACGCTTGGCAGGCGGCTTGGTTCAACCGCCTTCGATACGGATCCCTCTTACGTATCAGGAGAGTATGAGACACCGAGCTCATACTCTGTGAAGACACGAGTGTCTTCATGACGAGCGCCTGCATCACCAGGTGACACAGGCTGAGTCGCTTCAGCAACCGATGACACATCGGTTGCTGCGGATTCTGCTTCGGCGTCTGCAAATAGACGTGCAGACGCGCTCTCAGCGGCCTTGCTCGCGCACCGCATGGGCTTGTTAATCATGCGATGAATTGTTGGAAAATGGACTCGGGCCAACAAGTGCAAACCCTGTCCAAATGATTTGGGACGAGTATCCATTTAGTCAAATAGTCACTAAAGTAACTAATGGTTAAGGGGGGTGATGTAACGGGGAGAATCGTTACATAACAATTTATAAGAAATTGTTAATAGAACATAACTATAAGAGTTATATTCTCAGAATATTGTCATAAGGACAAATGTTCTGTAGCACTTACGAGTAGTTCCTAATTGGCTGATATAGACCACTACATCAACCAACGAAGACGCGCCACGACAGACGCACGCAATGAGTGGTGAGCAGATAATCAATTTACACATTTGTATTTAGACATAGTTAGATGAAGATAAATAGTGGTTTATTAACAGACATTAACTATGATAAATACAGTTCTACTTTTTACTGTAACTAAGTACTCGCTTCTTCTAACCGTCTTCCTCTGCACGTACCAGTGTACGTGAAGTTACGAGGCACCGCCTTATTCTGTCATCAGAATAAGTAGCTTGTACTGTCATCAGTACAGGCTTCAGGGTGCCCAGTTACAATTTCGTTCTCCACTAGTTTTCCTTACAATGTTTATTTAAAGGGGCGTTAACGTGTGTAAGCATTTTTCCTCTCCTCATTAGGACTTTATTAGCTCTAAAGCCTTATTTAGCTTTTAGCCATGCGTCTCCTTCTGGTACGACTCCTGGAACGGGGCCCCCTTTAAGGGTGCCATGAAACTTCACATACAATAGTGCGTACTGATGCATCTAATTTACTCAAGCTGCTAGTTTGAGTAAAGGGTTAGATGAGAACTGTATATAATACAGTTAAGCTAACAATGTAACCTTAGTCTTTATCTAACTACGTTAATCTACGTTGTGGAATGACGACAACCTGCTCACCACTCATTGCGCGCGTCTAGCAGCGATTGGTGGCAATCTATGGTTGCTATGTCTTTATTAACAAATCTTTGAGTAGCGCATGAATATCATCCTAAAAAGGGAATAATATTCCTTAAACATTATCCATCTCTGATAATGTTCGTAGAATATTGTCACGCTAGACAATATCCCTGTTGACACCGTTTGATGTTAATATCATGTAATGGGCTACCCTGTTCCATCATCCATCCTTAACAACAAATCACCAGTTGTGTAAATCTGTAACTGATTGGTACGGGGTGACCACCGTTGGAACACTCAGGGAAATGGAGCACTTGTTGGTAAATTCCATTCATTTGCCAATCCGACGCATGATTTAGGAACCCACGCGAGTTGCTACCGCAGCAGCAAAAAAGGCGGCTGCACGCATGCATTCAACCGAAGAAAGTACTTCTCACGCCTCAGCAGCAGGTGATTCGTCACCTGTTGTTGTGAACAGTCCACGTGGTGAGTCACCACGTGCGACAGGTACATCCGTTGCGTCTGCAGCGGGTACCACGAGTCGTAATCAAGACGTGTCCGAGATAGAGCTCATCTATTCTGGCGAGTCAAATGATGCATCCGACTCGAAGGTGACACCTCCCGTCTCCGGATCATCAGGGGCGGACACCGCAATATCCAGGTTGACTGGCTCTGGGGAACGTGGCGGCATCATGTCCGTGGTTTTCGGACTGAGCGAGTCTTCCGACGAATCCTCGTTCACGCAAGTCCATCCGACAATAAGACGCGTGGTGGTGGTGGTAACGCACCTATACGTCACCACGAGAGAAGCAACTTGAGGCATCGGGCTGCTATTGGTGTCAGTGCTCATGCTGACACCACTCAAGAGACCAGGGACCGAAGAGTCCTGCGCCATGCTTCTCAAGTGGAGTCTTCTTGGGTGCCATCACTCAAAGGAGTTAAACGAGTGGTCGGTATGACCACCGAACGGGATCGTATCTCGTTGTTCGACTGTAAGAGGATCTGTACTCCAAACTCCAGCACGGAAAATATTCGTGTTGAAGAAGGTTTCTTCACCGACTTGTTCTTTAAACAACGGTGGTACAACGGCAACTGTGCCGAGATGGTAAGGCATGGATGCAAAAATGCCTCCACCCAAACCTTGAAGTGCATTGGCCGTGAGGCCTGGATCTGTAATATTGATGCAGCTCGTATCAGGTATAAATAGCGTAACCTAGCCGCTGTGCAATACAAGTAGCACCGCCTGTCAAGAAAGGCAGGGATACCCTGTCTCTCGTGGGGTGATCCAAGCCCAGGCTGCCTGGACAATGCTATTCGTTCCCTTAGACAGGTCTACTTCCTTAATATTTCCAACTTGAAGACGCACATCTATGCTGAGATGGCCGAAGGATTGACACTTTGCAAACCCTATGCTCGCGTTCGGGGAGGTCGTTTTCCGACGGCCCTTCTTCGAACGCAGCGGGTGGGTCTCGTCGTATTACTTGAAAAAACAAGGAAATAAACAATTGGCTGTGCACAAGGGTCCCAGCTGTCCTAGGCCGGTAGACAGCCACGCCAGCAGACGAGGTAGCTCGTACGGACGCCATTAACGTCACGGTGGTTCAAAACACGCTCCACCAGGAATCGTTGACCACCGCTTGAGTCCACCAAAAGATGTGGTAGCGGCGGGAACACCTGAACCGGCTCGAGGATCATATCAGCTTGATGTTCAGGAGTGAACTGTCTGACGGAACATTTGCAAGATGACCTGGCTCACGAACGAACTTGGCGTTATGGGATTGAGGATCTTGTAATGGCTAATTAGAATTATCTAACGCACATTCGTTCGGACGAACGTGCAGCTTTTGCGTTCGCGCACCTTAAGACTGAAAGCTCGACTCGTTCTATTGTGACGAGCTGGCTGCAGCTCGTCAAGACATCGCTCAACTGCGTTAGCAGGTCGCTTCGCTAGTCGACCAGAATGGTTCGCTGAAACGGGCCACTCGAAGATGGTCTCGGCTATCGATCGTGGAGGTGTTCTTCGCATCTCGATACGGGCTCGTACTGATAGTACGGGCGGAGACGTCCAACGTTAATCGTAGGATGCGTACTCATCTTACGGGGCAGTTCAATCGTGTATGCGTTGCCCATTCGGCGCAACACACGAAATGGACCGATGTGCCTGGGCAGTAATGTACTGCCGCCCACGTTTGTCACTGCGTGTTTCGGTGAGTTTACTGTAGACAGTAAAACTAGGTCTCTTTCATCAAGTGAAAGAACATTTGCTCTTCCATGTTTGTCTGCATTTATTTTCTGCTGGTCTATTGCATCTGCAATAGAGTCTTGAACGAAGCGGACAACCGCTACGCGAGTCACCAGATTTTCCTCTGCTGATTCATCCTTGTCAACAGCAGTTCGCTTCGTGTGCACTGCTGAAAAAACGTTGTCTTCACCAGTGAGGGCATAATCGTACTCATGTGGCAGTCATTGGCGATGCTGAATATACCAGCATCGTCTTCATCATCATCATTGATGTCGATCGCATCGACATCGGCATCCATCACGTCGACACCATTGTCGACGAGTGATGAGCAAGAAACAGATCGTTTTTTGTTCGAGCGATCCACCCCCCCCAAAACTAGAGTCACACTTTAAATAGGCGGGTAAACGTGGATGGCGTAGGCCATTCTCGAAAAACTGCGTATGCGTTGTCTACGCGTGCACCGAGTTGTTAATGGCAAATTCCGCCATCGGCAAGAACTCACTCCAGCTCGTAAACGAGAAGACATACCCTCGATGTATCGCTTCGAAGACGCGGTTGACGCGTTCCGTTTGACCATCTGTTTCTGGATGATCAGCAGTTGGCATCGTTGAGCGTGTTCCAAGTGACCGGAACACGCATTGCCATAAGCATGCCGTGAAGCGAAGGTCTCTATAAGACACGAGTTCACGGGGTAACCCGTGAAGTCGGGAGATAGTATCGATGAAGACGCACGCACAGCCCTGGGCTGTGATTGACTCCGGTACATCGACAAGATGTACCGTCTTGCTGGACCGATCAACACACACAAATATACCAGTATTCGTGTGGGCATATTTGGGAAACCCGAAGACGAAGTCCATCGATACGAACTGCCAGCAATCTGCCGGATCGGAAGAGGCTGTAAGGGTGCGAGGGATGAAGGACAAGGCTTCACCCACTGACAAACTTCGCAAGCGCGAATGTATTTGCGCACAAACTCATACTGGCGGGGCCAGTAGAAGTCACGACTTACCATGAGGTAAGTCTATTCCATACCTCGATGCCCACTTGTTGGGGCATCGTGATACTCATACTTGATTCACAATCGTAAAATATTATGAGCAGGAACGACGACACGAGGTGTGTCACCGTTGACTGCTGTATAGTACAGCAGTCCATCGCGAACCGAATACCGTTCGATTGAAGAGCGGTGTTGAGATGACAAGCTTTATAAAGCTTGATTACAAGGATTGGATACGTAATCCATCAATCGCAGAAAAGATTCATCTTCTGTGTATGCTTTCCGCACGTCGTCGAGCAGATTCGACGACGGAACACTGACTGTTAGTGTCGCTACAGTGGGATCACCCCTACTGATGGGTTGAGCAGTCGGATCGAAATCGAGCTGACTCGAAAGAGCATCAGCGACGACATTAAGTCGTCCTGGTTTATACTCGACGGAAAAGTTGTACTCCGCGAAGAATGACGACCACCTCGCTATTGATTGCTAGAGGTATGAACTGTTTACGGCCGTGCGTAACGACGCATGGTTGGCATAAACGATGAAGGGCCTATCTCCTAAAAGACATACCCGAAACTTCGTTAGTAAATATCTCATGGCAAGTTGTTTCTCTTCATGCACCGGGTAATTACGCTCAGCCGATTGCAAAATTGTTGGCGTCACAGATCACATGGAATGGTCTATCTCGGTCTGCAATCGCCAACACAGGCGATTGTATCTAGCTTTTTTTATGCCTTTTAAAAGTGTGCTGACACTCAGCGCTCCATGACCACCTCTCGTTTTTCTTCAGCAGACGAGAGAGATGTACGGTGATCTCGGCGTAGTTGCGCAAAAACTTGTGCAAGTACGCCACCAAGCCAAGGAATTTTCGAAGTCCCTTGACGTCGACTGGCACAGGACAGTCGCTAATCGCCTTAATCTTTTTCGGATCAGGGCGCACACCGTTTTTACTCACGATGCAACCAAGAAGTGGTGTTTTGTTCGCGAACATACACTTCTTGAGTTTCGCGAACAACTTATGCTCTCGCATAAGTGTAAGAACCTTCCGGACGTGGTACCTGTGAACCTCAACATCCGACTTTCCATCCATAGCCCGACTATGGACAAACACATCGTTGAAGTTACGCGGTGCAAAGTCGTGAACCAAACGCAATAGATTCGTAACACTTCTGTTGAACGTTGCAGGGGCGTTACTTATCCCCTGTGGCATCACTAGTCACTCCCAGAGCATACCACTGGGAGTGCTCACTGCTGTGTACGGGATGTTCCGTTCACGCATGAGGATCTGATAGAAGCCATCCATCAGATCCATGGACGAAAAGATGGCACTTTTTGCCATGCCATCTATGATGACATCCTATCTTGGTATCGGCGTTTAAGCCGATTACGTTTCAGCGTTCAATTCGTTGAACGCGTGCACTATCCGCCACCCTCCTGTGGCCTTTCGCACACAGAAGGTCGGAGAGATGTGTAAGGGTGTTGATTCCCTCACATGGCCCGCAGCTAAACGATCGGCAAAGAACTTGTCGATCGCGAGTACTTGTTCACGAGGCAGTAGCCACTGCTTCATGACACAGTATTTCGAACCGGGTTTCTGTTCGATCTCATGCCGAGTGCCTTTCTCCTTGGGCAGCTCGCATGGCACGGATTTCGGGAAAGCATCCCTGAATTCCAAATCCTTATACAAAGAATTTGTCTTCAAAGACTCCCATGATTGAGGGGTTTATCGCTCAATCCGAGTCTTCTCATTGAGGACACTCTCGTCCATAGATGAACTACTGAGAACTCTCTCGTTCTCAGTGAATACTGTTGCTGACCGAATATTGGCGACGTACTCGTCCTCTGTGACGAGTAAGCAGATCTGCTTGATCTTTTCACTACGCAGATCTCGCAAGAACCTTTTAGATTCTAGCGTGGGCGACTTGACTGTGTCCGAATATGACTTCGAAGGTGTAACCGGATCAAGTGTATAAGCGCCTACACTTGATCCGTCATTCATCAAGACATTCACTGACTCGGTGATTTCCTGGAAAAACACATCCGCAGGTGGTTGGGGCTCCACACCCTCAACATAGATCTCTCAGGAATTATAGCTCTCAGGAACGCTGGAACTTTCTTTCATTGCGTGTACTGACTGTGGGTGTACTACCACAGTCACGTCCTCTTCGATCGACTCTCTTTCAGTCGGTCAAGCTTGCTCGGTCGACTCTCTGACAGTCGATCTAACCATAACGTGTTGTTAATCCTGAACAACACTAATTTTTCTTCTCGGATGCACCATTCTTGGTGTGAATCCGTATTCCAGTCCACTCGATATCTTCGAGTGGTGAACCTTCGGAGCAGCCTGTGTCTCTACACAGGTTCCGGAAGCTGGTTCCACAGTGTAGTGGCCTTCTACACTGTGATCTTGTGCAATCGTACTGACGACCGTACCACAAGTGAGGCCATCGCACTTACTCGTAGTACATCCACACGCTTGTGGACGCTACAAGACGCTCATCAGATGGCCATCCAATGAACAAACGGCAGGCATCTTCACGGATCGATGCTGCCAGCTAACCCATGGCTGGTACTTCCTAAGCCATGTCAGGCCAAGGATGACATCAAATTTGTCATCCAAATCACATCTAATACGATGAAGTTACCATCGTCCTGCTTCCCTTTTAGCGTGTAGTAAATTCCCACTACACGTTTGTTCACTGTTACGGATGCGCCTGTAGAAAGGCACACCGTCATCCTCGTTGGATGGAACTCTTGCTCAACATAATTGAGAAAAACTATCCCTTACCGACTGGCGTCGAATGAAACTGTTCGACGCACCACAGTCATCTAGGGTGCGAAGTGATATTCCACTTGTCACTTTGATCTTCAAAGTGATGAGAGACTTCTCATCACTAGGGGAAGAAACGCACAGCGACTGTGTGCTAGGAGCAATCTTCGTCAAGAGTCCTGCAAATTCTCTTGACGTTGCTGGATCAGCAGGGTGCTCCGCCCTACTGATCATGTCCGTTATTTGACGGTCCGACTTGCTGTCGCGGCTTGGCGACATGGTCGGAACCACGCCTTGTACCTTTCCTTGGCCAACGGTGGTCATCACGTCCTGTATTTGGACGTGTTGCAGTGCTCGGGACACTACACTCATGAGCGAAGTGTCCAAACTTCTGACAGCGATGGCATCTTACCGTTCGCTTGTGACTCAGAGAGCGCGAGTTCTCGCTCTCGATGTAACAATGGTCTATTGGTTCGGGACCTCCTGTTTCCTGTCGTCTCTTCGGACGATAGTTTGACGAGATTATCTTAAGACTGTCTCAGGCTGAAGTCTTCTTGTTCCGCATACGCTATCACCTTTTTCAGAGTATGGAAGTCCTCTAGGAACATGTAGGTCTTGACCGGACCATCCACAAGGCCATAGATGAACACGTTGATGAGCGTGCTCATCAACAGGGTTTTCCGTGACACTACTCGCAGGTAGCGTAGATGTTGTGCGTAAGCGTGCACATCACTCTTACCTTGCTTGAGCCTCAGGAGAGCAGAGCGTGCTCTGAACTCAGCTCTCGGCGGCTTAAACGTGTCTCTGAGCCAAGACTTCAAGATCTCCAACGAATCAAACACGTTTGGGTCGTGAAGCTTGAGCCCTAAGGCCCAAGTATTTGCTCGTCCCGTCGAATTTGACAGAACGAAGGTGACTTGCATCTCTTCACCATCGATGTGACGGGCCCCAATGGCATCGTCTAACGCGACTAACCATCTCAAAAGGAAACGTTTCATCGGTTCCCTTTTACCTTGGGATATCAATCTTCAAGGTTTCGGGTCGATGCATGTGCGTCGGCCCGCCCATCGACTAATGAGGCTTTTGCTGCTGTAGCAAGGCTATCTTCTGTCGTTCGTCGGCAAGTTCCCTTGTAGGAACTTGTTGATAGCAGCGTGTTGCTGGTCTCTGCTTAGAGACTCAAACATACTACTGATGGCGGGTTCGCCCATGAGTACACTCATGCGGCCGACTACCTCCCACTCTGAGTCACTCAGTTGGAGTAGCCTCCACGTGTGACGTGAAAGCTGTCATCTTCTACGTCCAACACGTTCATGTTGGACGGACACTAAGCAGTCGTTGGACGGACTACAAAGTGCTACCAGGTGTAACGGGGCACCCTTTGTTTGGGGTGCCGCGAAACTTCACGTACACTAGTACGTGCAGAGGAAGCTAATCTACTTAAACAGATCGTTTGTGTAAAGGACAAAAAAATTACTGTAAGCAATACAGTGAAGCTATCAATGTAACCTTAGTCTTTATCTAACTATGTTAATCTACGTTGTGGAATGACGACAACCTGCTCACCACTCATTGCGCGCGTCTAGCAGCGATTGGTGGCAATCTATGGTTGATGTGTCTTTATTAACCAATCTTTGAGTAGCGCATGAACATCATCCTAAAAAGGGAATAATATTCCTTAAACATTATCCATCTCGGATAATACTGGTAGAATATTGTCACGCTAGACAATATCCCTGTTGACACCGTTTCGTGTCAATATTATGGAACGGGATACCCCATTCTAACTCTGACTTGTGTACGGTGCGGCGAGGTGTCATCGTCATAACTAGACAGAGTCACATGAATCCTGTGTATAGTCGGGTTGAATTGTGGTACGATGCCGATGAAATCGCTTTTCCTCTCTTTCCCAACTATTTAAGCTTTTTCCAGAACAAAACGAGCCTGGTAACATGAAAAAGTATTTGATGCCCATCTCCAGCATCGTTGGGATTCTTGGAAAGTAGCGAAACTATTTATTCGAGCACTGCTTTTTTCTGTCTTGTGTTTTGCCTATTAGAGCTTTGAAACCAGTCGTAGCAATTCGATGCCATCATCTGCTTGAATTCTTGCCAGCGAGCAGCAGCCCCGTCTTAAGTTTGGGATCGTTTACACGGACTAACGGATACCAAATTTGGACACGCTGCAACCTGCTACCAAGCAACTCAAACATACCTATTACGCGTAAGTCGTCAGGCTGACAATTGTTGTGTAGCATACATAGCGTGTTGGAACGTTTAAGAGTAACCGGCTCACTTAGTTCAAGTAAATGGGTTACACATCGTAGGGTACTCGGTCCCTGAAGAAATCTATAAAAGATATAAGTTTAGGACACAAGTAGCTAAATTAGGTAATATTAGAATCAAATAATTCGACAGTTGAACATAAAATATGTTCAGTTCCCCTTTCGATCTTGTCTGAGACACGTGCCTTGCGAGGCGTCTCTGATCGTAGATCGCTAAGAGTTAGCAGCACCTCCCTGAGGTAGCTACTCTTAAGAACTTAGTGCTGTAGATTCAATAGATCATTCGGTCCCCTTGTACAGGGACCTTTATCTTTACGCTTGTTAACTTATAGAGTCTAGTTCTTAAGAATTGATATTGCTCGTTAAGCACTAAGTCTGACTCAAACTCAAGGAGATCTGTCGATTCTAGGTATATCTGCAGATCCACGCGTGTTGAATTCAATTACTCGGTCTTTGGGTACGGAAAGGGAATCCATTTAGGGAGAGGAGGGGCTAGACCTTTCACTGATGTACATATTGCTAGCTTGTGAGGTATCGCCTTAGCAGAGATATAGATTATATTCCATTTTTGAGGGCCCTTCTTTCGACACACGACAACTCTACCGTAGTAAACGCATGCAATCTCGTTGTCGCCAGGTTACCGCCGCCGACAGAAACGCATTCATCGCCTCTCCTCCACGTTGGATGATAGTAAAGTGCACTAGATCGAAGCAGCATCCGATTCGATGCGTACGTTAAGCTCTTGTAGAAAGTGACTAGCTTTGAAATTCATTGTCTTGTTGTCCAAAACGCAGATACGTCACGTAATTTCGAGGCAAGTGTGAGGGTCCGACAAAACATCAGTTACTAGTATGAAATGTTTGCCTACCACATTAAAAAATGAAAGGAGAGTTAACTTAATACAGAACTCGTTTATTCGTCAAGTACCGTAATTAAGTGATACAAGCGCGATTCACGTTACTTATGTGGTCTGAACGAATATTCTCAATGTAAAGAGGCACCGAGCAATACACTAGACAACCAGTGTGTAGATACTCTCACCGACAGCAGCGTGATTGGTACTTCGCTACCCCTTTAACTACGCAGAGGAGAAGAAGTCAACTAGGAACTGTCTAGTTGCTGGTTAAAAGAAAAACTGTATCAAATTTATTTAAGTTCTAATCATTAACTTACGTTTAGTCCCAACTTATTTATCTAATCTGCGAATTTATGTACTAGAGTCTTGCTCATTACTCGTTGCGCGTGTCTATAGTTGATCGGATCGCTAGATCTGACTGATATAATGACCTATATCAGTCCATCGGTGAACGTTTTTTCAAATTGCCCCTTGTGGTAATACTCAAGAAATTGTCAGCTTTCAATGTAGAATTAAATTGGCAAGTATCACAGGTTAATTACATGTAGCAGGTTCACCCCGTTACAGTATAAAAGCAAACCTAGAAGCCTGTGTCGCCTTAAAGTCCTTGGAGGAATTTAATTGGCTCTTCCAGTTCTCTTTTGACCAGCAGCTTCACGGCAGCTTCGTCGGTATATTTGCTGCATTATTCTTCGTTTAGGACGACACGACAAATATATTGCATCCGGTTCTTGTAGACGATCAATTCGCTTTCGAAAATAATTGGTGCATCACGTTTCATCTCGCCAATAGGCAGTAGTATGAAGATTTCTTAAAGGTCTTTCTTTTTAGCCACAATTTGGACATCAATTTTGTAGCGGATCTATCCTACCTCCTTTGTCAGAAGAATACTCACAGACTTGTAGTCTCCTAGTGTTTTAAACTCAGCGAGTATTTAATCTAAAGGGTCTCAAGTCTTGACAAACTAAGTGAGACTAAACTCCAAATATCTGAACAAGCTCACAAGCTTCTAGTCCTAGTTCAGGGGACTAACGACTTCAAGGAATCACGTGGTACTAATGTCTAAGAGTACTGGCCTTCATACAGGCTTTCAACTCTTACAATCACAGATGTCTTAGAAAGACACGCATCTGGAACTGATCAAAAGGGGAACTGAACGTATTGACAGATTGATTGCGATGACAACCCTCACTTACGTAATCAACCTTGAAACTATGCTACCTAATCGAATAGTCCTAATTGAAGTTATTCTTGTGTACTACATCAGAACTACGCCGTACTCTAGAGACCCTATACGATAGATATTGTAACGGGGTGAACCGTTACATAACAGTTTATAAGAAATTGTTAATAGAATATAACTATAAGAGTTATATTATCAGAATATTGTCATAAGGACAAATATTCTGTAGCACTTACGAGTAGTTCCTAATTGGTTGATATAGGCCATTATATCAACCAACGAAGACGCGCCACGACAGACGCACGCAATGAGTGGTGAGCAGATAATCAATTTACACATTTGTATTTAGACATAGTTAGATGAAGATAAATAGTGATTTATTGCAGACATTAACTATTATAAATACAGTTCTACTTTTTACTTTAACCAAGTACTCGCTTCTTCTTACCGTCTTCCTCTGCACGTACGAGTGTACGTGAAGTTACGAGGCACCGCCTTATTCTGTCATCAGAATAAGTAGCTTGTACTGTCATCAGTACAAGCTTCAGGGTGCCCCGTTACACCTGGTAGCACTTCGTAGTCCGTCCAAGGACCACGTTCACATCTAACATGAATATGTTGGATGATGAAGATGAACAAAGCTTTTACGCTACGCGTGACTGCTACTCCCATTTGAGCGATGTCGAATGGGATGCGGTTGAACGAATGGGTTCGACCATGGGCATCCATGCTGTTAGCGTCATGCTAGAGGCTCTCAATAGAGATGCCCAACATGCTACTATCGCCAAGTTCATTCAAAATGAACTTGACGCTGAACGCGAGAAAGTAGCCTTGCTTCACCAACAAGGTTCTCAACAAGCAGAGTTGTTGAGAGAACAGGGTGCTCAACAGTTTGAACTGTTGAGACAGCAGCAGGCTGCTGCTGGTGGGCCGATGCACTCGCGTCGACCCGAAACCTTGAAGATTGACATCTCCAAGTATAGAGGAGTCGAAGAGGACTCCCTCTTGAGATGGTTCGTCGAATTGGATGACGCCATAAGGGCGCGTCGCATCGACGATGGGGAAATGCAAGTTGCATTTGCCCAGTCAAATATGGCAGGACGTGCCAAGACTTGGGCACTGGGGCTCAAGTTGCACGACCCATATGCGTTTGGGTCGTTGGAAGTCTTCAAGTCGCGGCTCAGACAAACGTTTGAACCGCCTAGAGCTGAGTTCAGAGCTCGAACCGAACTCTTGAAGCTCAAGCAGGGTAAGCGTGATGTGCACGCTTACGCTCAACATATACGACACCCCTCACGAGTTGTATAAGTTCCAAACCGGTGGATGAACACACGTTGGTTTCGGTGTTCATGCAGGGCCTTGCGGATGGTCCCGTCAAGACTCACCTGTTCCGGCTTGAACTAGATTCACTAGAACAAGCCATTTCCATTGCGGAGCAGGAAGACTTCAGTCTGAGACAGGATCGCGCCAGCTCGACATCATATCGTCAACCGAGACGATATGACAACGGAGGTCCAGAGCCGATGGAACTCTGTTATGTAGAGAGCGAGAAGGCTCGCTCTACAGGCTACAAGAAGTTGCAGAGATGCAACAGATGTCAAAAGTCAGGACACTACGCTTACGAGTGTAGTGCCCCTCGTCCAGTGTCTCGCGACACTGGGCGTAGTGACCGTCCACCCATGAGAAAGGGGCAGGGACGAGGGTCCGCTGTTGGTGCAAAGACGCAACAACGGGATGGACAGTCAAAAAACGGACAGGATCAGTAGGTGCGGAGCACCCTACTGGTCCAGCAACGTCAAGAGAATTTGTAGGCCCCTTGATGAAGGTTGCTCCCAACACACAGACGTTGTGCGTTGCTGCTCTAGGCAATGAGATCTCAGTCATTGCCTTGAAACTCGAAGTGAAAAATAAGTTGTCCCTTCGAGCTCTAGTCGATTGTGGGGCGTCCAACAATTTTGTGCAACGCCAATCGCTCGAAGATGGTCACTTTAAGTTCAGTGAGTGTGACACACCTCCTACGAGGATGAAGGTACGTCTTGCGACAGGCGCATCCGTAACCGTCATGAAGCGTATAGTGAAGATCCACTATATGCTAGAAGATACCCAATATGACGATGACTTTATCGTATTGGATTTGGATGACAAATTGCATGTCATCCTTGGAATATCGTGGCTCAGAAGGTACGAACCACGAGTAAACTGGCAACATCGAACAGTAACGATGCCTGCCGCTTGTTCATCAGATGGCCATCTGATGAACGTTTTGGAGCGTCCACAAGCGTGTGGATGTACTACGAGTGAGTGCGATGGCCTCACTTGTGGTACGGTCGTTAGTACGACTGCACAAAACCTTAGTGTACCAAACGGTTACACTTCGGAGCAAAGTTCCGGCGGCTGTGAGGAAACACAGGCTGCGCCGAAGGTTCACCACTCGAATAAGTCGGGTGGACTGGGACAAAGATGTATCCCTAGCGGGGAACATCTAGAAGAGAAACAATCGATCGCTCAGGTTAAGCGAAACGATAATCCTAGATCGACTGGAGAGTCTTTCGTAGAGGATCTCGCTGTGGTTGCGCAACCCCAGCTACAGGAAGTTAAGGGAATAAGTTCTGATATTACAAATACGGCGGAAATAAGTTCCCCGAAACCCGCGGGAATAAGTCCCCGGGAAGCCGAAAGAATAAGTCCTTCGAAGCCTGAGGGAATTAGTCCCCAGGAAATGACAGAGACATTGAATGTCATAGTCAATAACGGATCAAGTGTAGGTGCTTGTACACTTGATCTGATTGCGCCTCCGAAGTTAACTTCGGAGATCACTCAGTTGCCAACGCTCGACCACAAAAGGTTCTTGCGTGATCTGCGTAGTGGCAAAGTCAAGCAGATCTGCATACTCGTCGCTGACGACGAGTGTGTAACCGACATAAGGTCAGCAACAGTGTTCACTGAGAACAAGAGAGTTCTCAGTAGTTCATCTAAGGACGAGAGTGTCCTAGATGAAAAGACACGAGTTGAGCGATATGACTCCCAATCATGGGAATCGCTCAAGACAAATCCTCTCTATGAAGATTTGGTTGAATTCAAGGATGTATTCCCTGAAACTGTTCCGTGCGAATTACCGAAGGATAAAGGTATTCGACACGAGGTCGAGCTTGAACCAGGCTCGAAGTACTGTGTCATGAAGCAGTGGCCACTGCCTCGTGAACAAGTACTTGCGATCGACAAGTTCTTTGCCGATCGTTTAGCTGCGGGCCATGTGAGGGAATCAACTTCCCCACATAGCTCTCCGACCTTCTGTGTGCGAAAAGCAACAGGAGGGTGGCGGATAGTGCACGTGTTCAACAAATTGAACGCTGCAACGGTACCGGCTCAGACGCCGATACCGAGGAAGGACGTAATCATTGATGGTATGTCAAAGAGTACCATCTTTTCGTCCATGGATTTGATGGATGGCTTCTATCAAATCCTTATGCGAGAACGGGACATACCCTATACCGCAGTGAGCACGCCTAGCGGCATGCTCTGGGAATGGCTAGTAATGCCACAAGGGCTTAGTAATGCTCCTGCCACTTTCAACAGATGTGTATCACATCTGTTGAGACCAGTACAAGAATTCGCGCCGAGTTATTTCGATGACGTATTCATCCATAGTCGAGCTATGGATGGAAAGTCGGACGTTGAGGTCCACAGGTACCACGTCCGACAGGTTCTTACAATCATGCGAAAGCATCAATTGTATGCAAACCTCAAGAAGTGTATATTTGCAGCAAGCGAAATACCACTTCTTGGGTGCATCGTTGGTAAGAACGGTGTACGTCCTGATCCCGAAAAGATCAAGGCGATCACCGACTGGCCTGTGCCGGTTGATGTCAAAGGTCTTCGAAAATTCCTTGGGCTAGCGGCGTATTTGCATAAGTATTCACGCAATTACGCCGAGATGACTGTACACCTCTCTCGTTTGTTGAAAAAGAACGAGAGGTGGTTATGGAACGCTGAATGTCAGCGCTCCTTTGATGGTATCAAGCAGAGCTTGATACTATCCCCAGTCCTAGCAATAGCCGATCAGGACAGGCCATTTCATGTGGTCTGTGATGCCAGCGATTTCGCAATCGGCTGTGCATTAATGCAGTACGATCTTGAAGGCGTTGAACGCGTCGTCTGCTATCAGTCGCGTCAGCTGCAATTAGCTGAGCGGAACTATCCAGTACATGACAAGGAACTCCTTGCCATGAAGTATGCACTCGAGAAGTTCAGAGTCTATCTATTAGGAGATAGACCCTTCATTGTTTACACTGACCATGCGTCATTACGCACGGCAGTGAACAGCCCGCACCTTTCACAACGAATGGCGCGGTGGTTGTCATTCTTTGCGGAATACAACTTTACGGTCGAGTACAAACCAGGACGACTTAATGTCGTCGCTGATGCACTCTCACGTCGTCCCGACTTTGAAACAGTCGCGAAACCCAACAGTGAGACAGTCACTGTTGCGGTTATGACGTCCTCAGTCCCATCTACAACGTTGTATGATGATGTGAGGCGGGCATACGCCCAAGATGGTGAGATTGTGAAGTTGTTGACACATCTCTCACAGCCATCTCCAGAATCGTTGAAACGATTGTCGTCTGCATTTTGATCTGCATCAGATCGAAACACTACTCGTAACGGTTTACTGAATTAAACAGCCGTTTCTGGTGACACACCACGTGTTGTCATTCCAGATGATACTGATCTCCGTTTGCGGATCATGTTCGAATATCACGATGCTCCTATAGGAGGACATCATGGCCGAGAGAAAACATATCTCACGGTAAGTCGAGACTTTTACTGGCCCCGCCAGTATCAGTTTGTGCGAAAGTATGTTCGCGCATGTGAAGTCTGCCAACGAGTGAAGTCAAGTCCTTCACTGCGTGCACCTTTACAGCCTCTACCGGTTCCGGCTGAGTGCTGGGAATCCATCTCAATGGATTTCGTCTTCGGGTTGCCCAAAGACGCACGCGGGAATACGGGTATTCTCGTATTTGTTGACAGATTCAGCAAAATGGTACACCTTGTGGCTGTACCAGAGACAATCACGGCAAGTGGCTGTGCTTGTGTCTTTATTGACACCATCTTCCGACTTCATGGGTTGCCCCGTGAACTCGTATCAGACAGAGATCCACGATTCACTGCTGATTTCTGGCGTTCCGTGTTCAAATCACTCGGAACGCGCTTGAAGATGTCAACATCTGATCATCCAGAGTCAGATGGTCAGACGGAACGGGCCAATCGTGTCCTTGAAGAGATACTTCGAGGATACGTACACTCCTTTAAGAGTTGGAGTGAGTTTTTGCCAATGGTAGAGTTTGCCATCAACAACTCGGTGCATGCGTCCATGACACATACACCGTTTTACGTGAATGGCTTGCGCAATCCGCGTGTACCCACCTTACTAGAGTGTAACTCTGGTTTAAGGGGGGGAGGGACTCGCGCGAGCAAAAACCGAATTGGTTCACGCTCATCACGCTCTGACGAAGAAGTCATTGCGTTTGATGCCGATATCGATAACATCGATATCGAAGAAGATGATGCCAGTGAGAGTGCGGAAGCCCTCACTAAAGAAGATGATGCCAGTGAGAGTGCGGAAGCCCTCACTGAAGAAAAGGTTGATGTTGCTGCAGTGCGCTCACAGCGGACTGAAGCTGACGAGTCATCAGATGAGTTCATACTGGCTCGTGAAACGGTAGTCCGTTTTGTGCAAGACTCCATCGCCGAAGCGGTGGATAAGCAAAAGCAAAACGCTGATAAGAATGGAAGGGCAAACACTCTTTTATTTAATCAAGGTGACTTAGTCCTACTGTCTACGGTTAATCTACCAAAGCATGTAGTGACTAACTTGGGTAGCAGTAAACTACTACCCAAGTACATCGGCCCATTTCGTGTATTGCACCGCCTAGGCAACGCATACACGATCGAGCTACCACGTAAGATGCGAACGCATCCCACGTTTTACGTTGGTCGGCTTAAGCCGTACCATCAGTACGCTGCTTCTTCCGATGAAGAACGCCCTTGCGCTCAAGCATCTCACATAGAGCCTTGTGCTCCCGATGGTGGATATCAACAAGGGTCTGAAGAGCAGTTATCTCAGCCTAGACCGATCAATATCCACACGAGCTACCCTTATCTCGTCACGCAGAGATGTCAGAGATCTCTCGTTCTCAAGCTGAGCAAAGGCAAACTCAGCTCGATGCTTCAAGGCAGTGTCCGCCATTTGGAGACGCCTATTCCGCTCATGTTCGAGATCGCCGCGTAACGCAAGAGTTACGCGATCAAAGAAGCTCTCGGGAACACACGGATCCCCATGATCGTGTGGAGAGCGTCTTTACTCCTCCTCCACCTCCATTAGAGGACTCTCGCGGTGGCCAGCGCTATCTAGTTGAGCAGCTGTTGAACCACCGCGACGTGAACGGACGTCGGACGAGTTATCTCGATCGGTGGCACGGCTATCCCCCGTCCTGGGATTCTTGGGAGCCCCGCTCCCAACTGATGATCGACGTACTGGGTCTGGTTGAGCAGTACGACGCGGCACATCCTGTGCCGCAGAAGGACCGCCGGAGAAAGTCTTCCCGGCACGGTCGTAAAGGGATTTCAAGTTGTCAATCCCTTCGTACATCTCAATAGAGATACGTACGCGCCACCACGGGCTGGTAAGGAGGTAAGCCTCCTTAGGTGCTCGTGCAGAGTTGTTCACACAACACGGGCACGAGTCTCCCCAAGAGAGGCAGGGTAATCCTTTCTCCCTTGACAGACGATGCAGCTTGTAGCGTGCACCTGTCGGGGATTCGCTTTTCAAACTTATCACGAGCTTTGATAAGTTTGTCGTTCCAAGCGTCACGACCTACATCCTCAAGGTTATGGATGTAAGCGTTCCACGCTTGAAGCAGTGAGGGACCATCACGTTTGTGATTCCCACTGTATCATCGATGCTTAATGAAAGCATCGATGAATAATTCATGCTCAGTGTGATAGTCTTTCGCGCTGGGGTCAAGGTGATGGATCCTTGACGAATCGAACAACCGTGTTCGATAACGATCACTCGTCGTCGCCGACAAGTGATCCATGACAGATTTTGGAGGCATCCAAGCCTTCTTCTCAGGAGCGAGACGCAACACATTGCGGTCCCGCTCTTCCTGCGACGTGCCGACAGAAGTACTGGCACCTCGCTGTGAAGTGGTGTCCATAGGAGAACCGACACCACTATTAGCGCCCGAGTCTCGCGACCTCGAGCGCCTTCGCTTCGGCGATGGTTCATCTGATTCGTCAGATGAACCAAAGATGCTGCGACGCAAAGCATCGTCCATGCCACGCTTGGCAGGCGGCTTAGATTCAATCGCCGTCGATACGGATCCGTCATCCGTATCAGGAGAGTACGAGACACCGAGCTCGTACTCTGTGAAGACATGAGTGTCTTCATGACCAGCGCCTGCATCACCAAGTGACACAGGCTGGGTCGATTCAGCAACCGATGAGACATCAGTTGCTGTAGTTTCTGCTTCGGCGTCTGCACAGAGACGTGCAGACGCGCTCTCGGCGGCCTTGTTCGCGCACCGCATGGGCTTGTTAACCATGCGATGAGATGTTGGAAAGTGGACGCGGACCAACAAGTGCAAACCCTGTCCCAAATGATTTGGGACGAGTATCCATTTAGTCAAATAGTCACTAAAGTGACTGATGGTTAAGGGGGGGTGATGTAACGGGGTGAACCGTTACATAACAATTTATAAGAAATTGTTAATAGAATATAACTATAAGAGTTATATTCTCAGAATATTGTCATAAGGACAAATATTCTGCAGCACTTACGAGTGGTTCCTAATTGGTTGATATAGGCCATTATATCAACCGACGAAGACGCGCCACGACAGACGCACGCAATGAGTGGTGAGCAGATAGTTGATTTACACATTTGTATTTAGACATAGTTAGATGAAGATAAATAGTGATTTATTGCAGACATTAACTATTATAAATACAGTTCTACTTTTTACTGTAACCAAGTACTCGCTTCTTCTTACCGTCTTCCTCTGCACGTACGAGTGTACGTGAAGTTACGAGGCACCGCCTTATTCTGTCATCAGAATAAGTAGCTTGTACTGTCACCAGTACAAGCTTCAGGGTGCCCCGTTACAGATATCCTCTAATCATCATCGATACCATACGTTATGATCGCTTAGCGCATGTGATGCAAAAGCTCGCGTTTTCAGTGACACTGATCTCTTTCTGTGCGTACCACACCAATGTACCTGGTTATCACAACTTTTAGTGTAACCCCGTTACAACTAGTCATTAAGGTCGTGCTATGCTAAAAATTACGCTGACTTGTTCTGCCGCCGTGCTTTGCGAATAGTAGTATCACTTTCGACAGGTTGCAGCACCTTAGCAAGTTCGTACTATTTTCACTTTACTTTGAAATGGCAGTGGAACCGTTTGCAAAGGCGTGATGACTGAGTGGTGTATTCAGCCGCATTTATTCCTGTTGCGTTCATTGCCTTAGGCGGGGAGTTAGCACAGACTGATCAAAACCCTGATGGATCGACATCTACAGATTGACATCGACAGTTCGACATCGTAAGACAGACATGACCCGACTCGTGTGTAATACGGTTGAAATGACAGATGGCTGTTGATACCACCGGAATGCGTGATACGAAGAAGAGGTTGCGACGAGGCTTGTCCTCCGCTACGATTTAGCGCATGCCAAATGGACACACCCGCCACTTGTCCTAACACTTGCCTCCTTGGAGCTTACATTGTAGAGCCAAAAAGTCCCTTGGCAAAACAGTATTGTGTTCCTCTTTGATCGTCAACGCCCCAATACATCGCTCGACGGCCACTACTACCGAATGACAAATGCACACTTGTTGAGCTACGATTTATGGTAACGCCGACCGTGGCGGTCCGCCAAAGTAGTTCCATACGACCATCCGTCGGTCCCACGAACACGATGCCACTAGACCATCTACAAAGAGGCTAAAGTCAAACCCACACACGAATTCACTGTGGTGTTGCGCGTTCTGAAGTCTCGGATATGGAGACTTCGTATTCCAGATCCCGACCGTCATGTCATATGACACGGACGCGACCACGTCTTGGTCGTATGGCGAGCATTTGATCTTCTTCACCGCGTAGTTATGTCCTGAGAGCAATCGCACCTCACGGCCTGAATGTCGAATGTCCTGCAAGAGCACGATAAACACAACAACGTGTTAGAGGTACGCGATCAAAACTAACCTCGACATTCACGCACATGGACAGTAATTGAGCTATTAGCCGATCCGGACACGAGTTCATACTGGTTGTACTTGTTCCAGTCGAGAGCAAGCACCTCGCTGCCATGTTGTCCAGTGATTGTGGTGACTGAGCGCGCACAATTGAGGTCCCAGATCTTCACGGTGCCATCTCCCGAACACGAAGCGACAAGTGAGTTATTCTGCGTGTTCCAAACTGCATTGTATACAGCACTTGTGTGTTCCGCAAGAGTGCGTACGGAATGTGGCACTTCTGGTCTCCAGACCTTGACGCTGCCATCCCACGAGGCCGACGCGAACGAGTCTTTTGCAATCAAGTTCCAATTCACTCCAGACACCTCTTGCTTGTGCTCGTGGTAGTTCTGTATAGGGAACTCATCGCGTGTTTGCAAATGCCAGAGCTTTACTGACCCGTCAGCACAGGAGCTCACAAGTTGCTGTCCGTGGTTCTCACTCCACGCACAGTCGTACACGCCCTGCGGAGTGTCGAACGCTCGTATCTAGAGCACATGTTGTAAGTATTTCACCTGCCTCCAGTCATGTTTTCCGCATTTCCTAGGTTCAACACCGTGCGCATTCCTCACCGGACAAAGACTTCCCGTCGGTAGCAGCTCAACCACAAGTTGACGTCCATTGCCCACGATTCCAAAGTACTGCGCAGTTGCGACGGCAATGAGGTTATCTACGAATGGACTGAATTCCACCTACTTGGTCACACGCAGTCCGAGCAACAAATACGGGATAAAAGACACAAATAGAAGAATTAGCGTACATGAGACGAGAAATAGTTCCAACTACCTTCGAAGCACGAATTGGCTTGGAGTACACTTGCTTGTATACTACCGACTGACTTTACGTACCGAGTAGCCGTGGAGTTCAGTTTCCATTTGTCGTGGTTGATGAAACATGATAGCGGAACACAGCGTCAAGCCGTCAACGAAAAAAACAATGACTAAGAATCAAACACACACTGTACCCTACTCAAACGATCAATCAATCAAACAAACGTTTTAAACGAAATGCTTTGTACTGAAATAGCTCGCAGTTGGTTTTGCCACACATTTTCACACTTCGATCGTGAATATTCCGTCCGGCTCCGCTTGCCGAATGAAGTGGCGCGCGCTGCATCTTCTGTCGCTTGTAGTCGCCTCCAGAACGATCTCATGGTACGTGATCGATCATCAACGCATCTCTTTTTGGCATCTCAGCTCTCAATCGCCTTGCAATTTCTTGCTTGTGGTGTAGCTTGAACCTCGCTGGGCAGCAGCTTACACACATCAAGTCTCTAGTAGATCCATTGGACAAAAGCCTCACTTTTCGCTTTTGCAGTGATGATAGCGTTGTTAAGACCGTATCTGCTGCTGCTCTCGGTCAAGAGACAGTTCTGTTTTTGCAGAACAACACGCTGACGAATGTCCCTGTCGCACTCTTTCATGCCGCACACAATGTCGTGAACATGTCAGTTATTATGTCGATTTAAATGCCGTTGTTTTCGTTTTGTGCTTTTAGAATTAAGAGGGTGTCCTTGATGCTGCGCATTTGTGTTATTTATCATCATTTTTTATGATTGGCGATGCATTCGTAGCGACATTTCGAATAATCCGTTGACAGAACTGCACACACGGTCGTTTGCCAACATGCCGCGTCTACAAAAAGTCAGGTTCGTTTTCGTCGCTGAAGTTTGCTGGTTGTAGAGATGCAGACAATTTATACCGTTTTGCTCACGTGTGTTTGCGTTTTGTTGCGTCGCACCTTGTAGGTGCACGAATACAGAGATTACAACGATACCCACAGGTCTTGCAAATGACTGTCCGTTGCTTTCTACCGTGGTATTCGACCAAAGCACTGTCCGTGTCGTTGAATCGCGAGCGTTTGTGAACTTGCCGAAGCTCGAGTCGATGTGAGTGTTGAAGAAACGACTGCTCGTTGCCAAGGGGAACTACTAACTCAAAACGTTTTGAGCTGTCCAGTTATTTACAACGGAATAATGTGTCAGCTGTTCGTGGTGATGCGTTCGTCAACTCGCCGGCGTTGCATACGCTGGATGTTAGCTACAACGAGCTGACGTCGGTTCCAACCGGTCTGCTTACGGCGTCAACCTCGTGGAAAGCACTAGACTTTTCACATAACGAAATTGTAGACTTACCTTCTGGTATTCGAAAGGCTGTTGCTAAAGGCTACATGTACGTGGGTAGCGTTGATCCCATTTGAAAGTAGCTCTTGGATTGCTCCTGACTTAGTCGTGAATACAGCTCTTTTGATTATAACGCATTGATGGAAATCGACGAGGGGGCCATGGCTGGCGCGTCCAACATTAACGAGCTCCGACTGGCATCCAACAGCATCTTTACGATCAAATCGAGAGCATTTGCGGGAATGTCGGCTCTCAGAACATTGTCAGAATAACAGGAAGAGGCGTGAATTTTCGTCTGCGTTAGGCTATTGAAATTATGGTAAACGGTTTTGACGAACTGTTGTTACACCTGACAGGAACTTGAGCGACAACGTCATCTCGGTTATCGATGAAGATGCGTTTGAGGGCGTAGACGGGCTGAAGAACCTCAGGCTGGACGCTAATAACATTCACCGACTGACACTGTCGTCTTTTCCGACCAATCTCGAGCGCTTAGAGCTTCAAGACAACATGATGGATCTCATGCCTGGCTTGCCTGATAACTTCGAGGCGTCACGCCTGCTGCATCTGTACGTAGTGGCTGCTTTGTGAGTTTGCGTCCTCTGCGGAATTAATGATGCTGTTGTGTATAACTTAGAAATCTGAGCCGTAACTACCTATGGTCGATCTCGACTAATGATGCGCTCGCTCCTTATACCGGACTCGTGACGTTGTATGTTCCATTTTGGATGCTACTTTGTTTTTTATTGGGAAGTTCACAGCCAGAAATGTATTGCAAACGGTGGTGGGCTGACCGTGCAGGGATCTAAGCAACAATCGTGTCGTCCACTTCAGCGCTGCCGTGTTTGACCCGATCATGTCAACTATTAAGGCAATGTACGTACATAGTGTTCGGGACCATGTTGCTCAACGGATCAGAAGGCGTAACAGCTCGAAGCGTGTTGCTCTACATTGTCTAATGATGAGCATTGCTGTTGTAGGAATTTTGACTCCAACCTCATCACTTCCATTCCCAGTACGAACTTCATAGCCCTTGTGAAAAAGTTGCGCACAAACGTGTAAGGACGTAGTGGATGTGCTTCATAAAGCTATATCAGCTGTCGCCGGATGCTGCTGTTATTGAGAACTCACCGTTTGCTTCGGCTGTTTCCTATCTTCAGCACTGTATCAAACAATCCTGGTATTGGCTGGTCATCGGATCTGGAGATGCGCAATGATTGTCCGAAAGGCAGTGTCTTTGAGGAGCTCAATCTGTCATCTTCTTCGGAAATCGAATCTGCCAATCGTGCGAACCTTTTCGGCTGTATCCAGTGTGTTGCCGGTACTTTTCATGACAATGCCACAGGAACTTGTATGAACTGCAGTGAGGTATCATCTCGTGCTTACTCTGTGGAAGATGGTGCAACTGAGTGCTTGTACTGTCCGTACTCGTCAGACCTGGTGTATGGCCGCACAATGTGCAAAGAGTTTGAGTGCAATATTTCGTGCTGGGTCACGTTTTCGATAGGAATTGCAATGCCGGCGATGCTTTTCGGTAGCAAGCTTTTGCTGTATATCATCATGAAAAGCTCAAAGCGCAAGCGCAATATGAACATTAAGGAGCAAGAGGCGCTGAACGACTGGCGCATGGGACTCATGATGTATCAGCTGGCTGAGCCCGCAAGTTTAACCAGCTCGCTACTTGATGGCGATGTCGATGAAGATACATCCGAGCACGGCAAGATGCCAGTGCGCATCTACGATCTCCCGGATGAAACGAAAGATGTGGTGTTAATCACTTTGCGAGATTATTTCCAGATCCGAAAAGAAAAACGCTGGCGCGCGCTTCCTGCAGATACGCGAGAGGCAAGAAGTGAATGGAATGATGTTGAGTGGGAAACGTTTCATATGCACCGGATTCTCAGTCGCAGTTATCACGGTGAGGTCTTTCTGGGAGACTACTGCGGTACGCAAGTGGTTGTGAAGCGCATGATGACACTGCGCTTTGAGGTCAAGGAACTCGCTGACACTATTAAAGATGTCGAGCTGGTGAGCATGCTGCATCACCCCAATATTGTTACTTGTCTGGGTACGATGTGGTCAAACCCCGAGCACCTGTGCGTAATCTCCGAGTACGTAAAGGGCGGTGACCTGGCAGCCATACTTGAGGTAGACGGGCTGAGCCGTCTTCACGGATGCACTCCCTCGATGGCCCGTATGACAGTGTCATTACCAACGGATAACGGGCGGAGAGGGAACGACGAAACCACACCATCACATGGTGTGGTGACTGGAATGTCGAAGTCACTGCTGACAGTGTGCGTTCAGATGGTTTTGGATGTTTGCAAGGCGCTTGCGTACATGCACAGTATGCGTATATCCCACAGTGATCTGCGGAGTCGAAATGTTATGGTCTCGGAATCGTACCGATGCAAAATTGGCGACGCTCGTCACCACGGACGAGGTGGCAAACATTTCGCGACGCGTGTCCTTCTCGTCGAAAGTCAGGCGAGTCAGGAATCCGATCCAGATGAGAATGATTCCGAGAACGGGGCGAACTTGGAAGGTGTTCGGTTTCTTCGGCCGGAGAAAATCGACTATCAAAACCAGGTTGGCTCAGCACTGCCGCTCACGGCACCGGAGGTGGTACATCACCGCTCACGTAACATTCACGTCGATATTTATAGTGTTGGGATTTTGCTGCTGGAGTTGTGGTTTCACAAGTACATTTTTTTTCGGAATGACGAACCGAACGATGAGCTCAAGGCCCGAATTCGGACGAAAAAGTTGCGGCTCATTGTCGATGGTGCCAACGAAGCAAAAACCGGAACAGCCAATGAAGATGAGCTGGCCCCACCTAGGACTGCCAGTACCGTCCAGAAGCACGAAGAGCACAACGCCGTAGTGCATTCTTTCATGAGCACGTTACGCATCCGTGTGGAAACGGACGGTACTAATGCGGAGCCAGACAGCAGCAATTTTGGTAGTACCTCAACAAGTGCACCGATGTATCCTGCTGCTTCACTAATGACATCGCTCTCCTCATCAAGTGAAATGACAGACAAAGTGTCTGCAGTTATTCGAGACTGTCTCCAAAGTGATCCAAGGAAGAGGCCGACCGCTAGCAAGCTCGTGGACCTGTTCCAGTTTCTTCTTGACAAGATAAGCGCTTCCTAGCTCCACCATCAGTACAGAAACTAGGCAACCATGCCATGGCAGCTGATTTGGCGTGCCCTCATCTTGGACGAGCGACAATGGCCGCGATGTGCAACGAACACCCCCGCCGCCCGATCGAGAGTCTGCTGTACGAGCCACTTCGATCAAACTTTTTGCCTGGGGTCATTTGCAGTTGCGACGGATTTACTACGACGCTTTGTTTCAGCAAGACTTTTACTGCGCGCTGTCAGTCCGGAATGTCATTCTGGTCGCACAAATCGTCAAATAACGAAGGCCTGGTAAAGATTGAGACGACTGGTGCCATCTGGTTAGTTTGGAAATCGTGTTTGAAGTGATGGTCTGGACAGACTGCCCCACCTACAAGGCGCAACTAGAACTCTTGATGGAGGCCACGAAACGTTGGTGAACTCCATGCTTCTCAGGATAATCCTCATCCCATTGGTAATCATCGGACAATCTTTGCACTGTGCATGGATGGTCACGCACTGGTGTCGTGATAGGCTGATGCCAACGGAGCTTATCAGTCCGCGGGTAGTGAACGTGAGACATGTCACGACCACCCTACAGCATCCCTCAGTCGAATTGTGGAAAACAAGGTGGACATGCTTTATCTGGATTTTGACTCTCGACCTCTTCCAGTCAGCCAAGAAGATCATACGGATGGCAGGCAGTGGCGTGATTGATCGTTTTAGTCAGTGCACGCCGTTCCGCGACCATGAGAGTGCTGTCGCTAACGTTATTTCTCCAGCTTTCACGAAAGGCCAGCGATCGGACTAGCCCTTCAATAGGAGATTACGCATAGAGCGCTGGGCGTGCTTGTGGGCAAAATTGTTAAAAGTAAAATGGTTGGGAAGCCCGGTTTTTATTCACACAGCACTGCGATGTTCGTCATTGTTTTCTACTCATATAGAACGAACGGCGACTGAATATCCTGAGATAGTCGACGCGTTGAGGCCAAAGAGGAACTGCACACTGCTTTTTCGTTTGTTACGCAACTTGTCAAGCAGCCGTCAGATATGATTGTGCGCCCGGTAACTCAAATTCTAACGGCCCCCTTCATCAAATCGGGGAGAGAGATTGAATCGACAACCACGAGCGGTTATCAGCCCAGCGATACTGAAACGGGGTGCCTCCGTTACATAATAAATTACATTCGGTAATTAACAAGTATGAATATTATGTTAGGACAAAAAGTATTCTCACAATATTATCCTAGTAGATAACGTTGCTTCGCGAATGTGATACATTGCTCATTGGTTGATAAGATAAAACCAAGATATCAACCAATAAAGTCTTTCCACGACAGAGGCACGCAAAGAGTGGTGGGTGTAATGGGGCACTGGTCGCTAGTAATGCTTCAGTACTAGCGCATCTACACTAACAACAGTGCAGGTAGTGCCGCTGCGTCACATCACGTAGCTAGTGTGCGACGCGTTCAATAGGAGTAGAAACTAAAACTATTTTAAACATAATAAAGTCCAAAATACATGTATCTATGTCAAAGTCCTAGCTGAATTAGATTTGTCTACATAAGTGTATGCAAAGTCTTGCTCACCACTCATTGCGCGCGTCCAAAGTTGATCGAACCGCTAGAGCTGGCTGATATGATGGCCCATATGAACCAATTGGTGAGTGTTTCTGAATATAACCCCTTATGGATATATTCGAGATCATATTCAAACTTTATGACAAAATACTAATCAACAAGTATCATAGATAATCACATGTAACAGGCTCACCCTGTTACAATTAATGGGCAAAGTGGAGCGTTAAATGATTAAGACATCATTTCGACACTACAAAATTTCTATTACTATCTTCGTTGCTCCGACAAAAGCGCTGTTTGTGGGGTCTGAGTCCCCTAAAATGTGTATTGATGGGTGTAGCTATTT
This sequence comes from Peronospora matthiolae, assembly GCA_921007115.2. Classification (NCBI taxonomy): domain Eukaryota; phylum Oomycota; class Peronosporomycetes; order Peronosporales; family Peronosporaceae; genus Peronospora; species Peronospora matthiolae. Next base: position 1,216,171 of record CAKLBY020000035.1, on the reverse strand, counting down.
AGAAATATGGTACTCAATTTGTTAATATCCGTTTGTTGTGCTCACACCTACCTTTAGTGTTTTTTATGGAGCTGTCTAGGAGTACACTCCCTAGTTACTGCATGCACCCCCCCGTGTGTGTAATTGTCTGATCATTCTGTGTACCCTCTCGTTTTTATAAAACGAGGTTTATTTTCTACTCGCACGGACCAGCAACCAAGAGTTAGCGCGCGGAAGAAGCCACAAGTGACCATCACTGTAACGGGGTGAACCGTTACATAACAATTTATAAGAAATTGTTAATCGAATATAAATATAAGAGTTGTATTCTCAGAATATTGTCATAGGACAAATATTCTGCAGCACTTACGAGTAGTTTCTAATTGGTTGACATAGGCCATTATATCAACCAACGAAGATGCGCCACGACAGACGCACGCAATGAGTGGTGAGCAGATAGTTGATATACACATTTGTATTTAGACATAGTCAGATGGAGATAAACAGTGATTTATTGCAGACATTAACTATGATAAATACAGTTCTACTTTTTACTCTAACCAAGTACTCGCTTCTTCTTACCGTCTTCCTCTGCACGTACGAGTGTACGTGAAGTTACGAGGCACCGCCTTATTCTGTCATCAGAATAAGTAGCTTGTACTGTCACCAGTACAAGCTTCAGGGTGCCCCGTTACACCTGGTAGCACTTCGTAGTCCGTCCAAGGACCACGTTCACATCTAACATGAATATGTTGGATGATGAAGATGACCAAAGCTTTCACGCTACGCGTGACTGCTACTCCCATTTGAGCGATGTCGAATGGGATGCGGTTGAACGGATGTGTTCGACCATGGGCATCTATGCTGTTAGCGTCATGCTAGAGGCTCTCAGTAGAGATGCCCAACATGCTACTATCGCCAAGTTCATTCAAAATGAACTCGACGCCGAACGCGAGAAAAAAGCCTTGCTTCACCAACAAGGCTCTCAACAAGCAGAGTTGTTGAGAGAACAGGGTGCTTAACAGTTTGAACTGTTGAGACAGCAGCAGGCTGCTGCTGGTGGGTCAATGCACTCGCTTCGACCCGAGACTTTGAAGATTGACATCTCCAAGTATAGGGGAGTCGAAGAGGACTCCCTCTTGAGATGGTTCGTCGAATTGGATGACGCCATAAGGGCGCGTCGCATCGACGACGGGGATATGCAAGTTGCATTTGCCCAGTCAAATCTGGCAGGACGTGCCAAGACTTGGGCACTGGGGCTCAAGCTGCACGACCCATATGCGTTTGGGTCGTTGGAAGTCTTCAAGTCGCGGCTCAGACAAACGTTTGAACCGCCTAGAGCTGAGTCCAGAGCTCGAACCGAACTCTTGAAGCTCAAGCAGGGTAAGCGTGATGTGCGCACGCTTACGCGCAACATATACGACATCTCACGAGTTGTATAAGTTCCAATCCGGTGGATGAACACACGTTGGTTTCGGTGTTCATGCAGGGTCTTGCGGATGGTCCCGTCAGGACTCACCTGTTCCGGCTTGACCTAGATTCACTAGAACAAGCCATTTCCATTGCGGAGCAGGAAGACTTCAGTCTGAGACAGGCTCGCGCCAGCTCGACATCATATCGTCAACCGAGACGATATGACAACGGAGGTCCAGAGCCGATGGAACTCTGTTATGTAGAGAGCGAGAAGGCTCGCTCTACAGGCTACAAGAAGTTGCAGAAATGCAACAGATGTCAAAAGACAGGACACTACGCTTACGAGTGTAGTGCCCCTCGTCCAGTGTCTCGCAACACTGGGCGTAGTGACCGTCCACCCATGAGAAAGGGGCAGGGACGAGGGTCCGCTGTTGGTGCAAAGACGCAACAACGGGATGGACCGTCAAAAAACGGACAGGATCAGTAGGTGCGGAGCACCCTACTGGTCCAGCAACGTCAAGAGAATTTGTAGGCCTCTTGATGAAGGTTGCTCCCAACACACAAACGTTGTGCGTTGCTGCTCTAGGTAATGAGGTCTCACTCATTACCTTGAAACTCGAAGTGACGAATAAGTTGTCCCTTCGAGCTCTAGTCGATTGTGGGGCGTCCAACAATTTTGTGCGACGCCAATCGCTAGAAGATGGTCATTTTAAGTTCAGTGAATGTGACACACCTCCTACGAGGATGACGGTACGTCTTGCGACAGGCGCATCCGTAACCGTCATGAAGCGTATAGTGAAGATCCACTATACGCTAGAAGATACCCAAAATGACGATGACTTTATCGTATTGGATTTGGATGACAAATTTGATGTCATCCTTGGAATACCGTGGCTCAGAAGGTACGAACCACGAGTAAACTGGCAACATCGGACAGTAACGATGCCTGCCGCTTGTTCATCAGATGGCCATCTGATGAACGTTTTGGAGCGTCCACAAGCGTGTGGATGTACTACGAGTGAGTGCGATGGCCTCACTTGTGGTACGGTCGTTAGTACGACTGCACAAAACCTTAGTGTAACAAACGGTCACACTTCGGAGCAAAGTTCCGGCGGCTGTGAGGAAACACAGGCTGCGCCAAAGGTCCACCACTTGAATAAGTCGCGTGGACCGGGACAAAGATGTATACCTAGCGGGGAACATCTAGAAGAGAAACAATCGGTCGCTCAGGTTAAGCGAAACGATAATCCTAGATCGACTGGAGAGTCTTTCGTAGAGGATCTCGCTGTGGTTGCGCAGCCCCAGCTAGAGGAAGTAAAGGGAATAAGTCCCAAGATTACAAATACGGCGGAAATAAGTTCCCCGAAACCCGCGGGAATAAGTCCCCGGGAAGCCGAAGGAATAAGTCCTTCGAAGCCTGAGGGAATAAGTCCCCAGGAAATGACAGAGACATTGAATGTCCTAGTCAATGACGGATCAAGTGTAGGCGCTTATACACTTGATCTGATTGCGCCTCCGAAGTTGACTTCGGAGATCACTCAGTTGCCAACGCTCGAACATAAAAGATTCTTGCGTGATCTGCGTAGTGGCAAAGTCAAGCAGATCTGCATACTCGTCGCTGACGACGAGTGTGTAACCGACATAAGGTCAGCAACAGTGTTTACTGAGAACGAGAGAGTTCTCAGTAGTTCATCTATGGACGAGAGTGTCCTAGATGAAAAGACACGAATTGAGCGATATGACTCCCAATCGTTGGAATCGCTCAAGAAAAATCCTCTTTATGAATATTTGGTTGAATTCAAGGATGTATTCCCTGAAACTGATCCGTGCGAATTACCGAAGGATGAAGGTACTCGACACGAGGTCGAGCTTAAACCAGGCTCAAAGTACTGTGTCATGAAGCAGTGGCCACTGCCTCGTGAACAAGTACTTGCGATCGACAAGTTCTTTGCCGATCGTTTAGCTGCGGGCCATGTGAGGGAATCAACTTCGCCACATAGCTCTCCGACCTTCTGTGTGCGAAAAGCAACAGGAGGGTGGCGGATAGTGCACGCGTTCAACAAATTGAATGCTGCAACGGTACAGGCTCAGACGCCGATACCGAGGAAGGACGTAATCATTGATGGTATGTCAAAGAGTACCATCTTTTCGTCCATGGATTTGATGGATGGCTTCTATCAAATCCTTATGCGAGAACGGGATATACCCTATACCGCAGTTAGCACGCCTAGCGGCATGCTCTGGGAATGGCTAGTAATGCCACAAGGGCTTAGTAATGCCCCTGCCACGTTCAACAGATGTGTATCACATCTGTTGAGACCAGTACGAGAATTCGCGCCGAGTTATTACGATGGCGTATTCATCCATAGTCGGGATATGGATGGAAAGTCGGACGTTGAGGTTCACAGATACCACGTCCGACAGGTTCTTTAAATCGTGCGAAAGTATCAATTGTGTGCCAACCTCAAGAAGTGTGTATTTGCAGCAAGCGAAATACCGCTTCTTGGGTGCATCGTTGGTAAGAACGGTGTACGTCCTGATCCCGAAAAGATCAAGGCGATCACCGACTGGCCTGTGCCGGTTGATATCAAAGGTCTTCGAAAATTTCTTGGGCTTGCGGCGTATTTGCACAAGTATTCACGCAATTACGCCGAGATGACTGTACACCTCTCTCGTTTGTTGAAAAAGAATGAGAGGTGGTTTTGGAACGCTGAATGTCAGCGCTCCTTTGAGGGTATTAAGCAGAGCTTGATACAATCCCCAGTCCTAGCAATAGCCGATCAGGACAGGCCATTTCATGTGGTCTGTGATGCCAGCGATTTCGCAATCGGCTGTGCATTAATGCAGTACGATCTTGAAGGCGTTGAACGCGTCGTCTGCTATCAGTCGCGTCAGCTGCAACCAGCTGAGCGGAACTATCCAGTGCATGACAAGGAACTCCTTGCCATGAAGTATGCACTCGCGAAGTTCAGAGTCTATCTATTAGGAGATAGACCCTTCATTGTTTACACTGACCATGCGTCATTACGCACGGCAGTGAACAGCCCGCACCTTTCACAACGAATGGCGCGGTGGTTGTCATTCTTTGCAGAATACAACTTTACGGTCGAGTACAAACCAGGACGACTTAATGTCGTCGCTGATGCACTCTCACGTCGTCCCGACTTTAAAACAGTCGTGAAACCCAACAGTGAGACAGTCACTGTTGCGGTTATGACGTCCTCAGTCCCATCTACAACGTTGTATGATGATGTGAGGCGGGCATACGCCCAAGATGGTGAGATTGTGAAGTTGTTGACACATCTCTCCCAACCATCTCGAGAATCGTTGAAACGATTGTCGCCTGCGTATCGATCTGCATCAGATCGATACACTACTCGTAACGGTTTACTGTATTAAACAGCCGTTTCTGGTGACACACCACGTGTTGTCATTCCAGATGATACTGATCTGCGTTTGCGGATCATGTTCGAGTATCACGATGCTCCTATAGGAGGACATCGTGGCCGGGAGAAAACATATCTCACGGTAAGTCGAGACTTTTACTGGCCCCGCCAGTATCAGTTTGTGCGAAAGTATGTTCGCGCATGCGAAGTCTGCCAACGAGTGAAGTCAAGTCCTTCACTGCGTGCACCTTTACAGCCTCTACCGGTTCCGGCTGAGTGCTGGGAATCCATCTCAATGGATTTCGTCTTTGGGTTACCCAAAGACGCACGCGGGAATACGGGTATTCTCGTATTTGTTGACAGATTCAGCAAAATGGTACACCTTGTGGCTGTACCAGAGTCAATCACGGCAAGTGGCTGTGCTTGTGTCTTTATTGACACCATCTTCCGACTTCATGGGTTGCCCCGTGAACTCGTATCAGACAGAGATCCACGATTCACTGCTGATTTCTGGCGTTCCGCGTTCAAATCACTCGGAACGCGCTTGAAGATGTCGACAACTGATCATCCAGAGTCAGATGGTCAGACGGAACGAGCCAATCGTGTCCTAGAAGAGATACTTCGAGGATAAGTACACTCCTTTAAGAGTTGGAGTGAGTTTTTGCCAATGGTAGAGTTTGCCATCAACAACTCGGTGCATGCGTCCACGACCCAAACACCGTTTTACGTGAATGGCTTACGCCATCCGCGTGTACCCACCTTACTAGAGTGTAACTCTGGTTTAAGGGGGAGGGACTCGCGCGAGCAAAAACCGATTTGGTTCACGCTCATCACGCTCTGACGAAGAGGTCATTGCGTTTGATGCCGATATCGATAACATCGATATCGAAGAAGATGATGCCAGTGAGAGTGCGGAAGCCCTCACTGAAGAAAAGGTTGATGTTGCTGCAGTGCGCTCACAGCGCACTGAAGCTAACGAGTCATCAGATGAGTTCATACTGGCTCGTGAAACGGTAGTCCGTTTTGTGCAAGACTCCATCGCCGAAGCGGTGGATAAGCAAAAGCAAAACGCTGACAAGAATGGAAGGGCAAACACTCTTTTATTTAATAAAGGTGACTTAGTCCTACTGTCTACGGTTAATCTACCAAAGCATGTAGTGACTAACTTGGGTAGCAGTAAACTTCTACCCAAGTACATCGGCCCGTTTTGTGTATTGCACCGCCTAGGCAATGCATGCACGATCGAGTTACCACGTAAGATGCGAACGCATCTCACGTTTTACGTTGGTCGGCTTAAGCCGTACCATCAGTACGCTGCTTCTTCCGATGAAGAACGCCCTTGCGCTCAAGCATCTCGCCGAGAGCCTTGTGCTCCCGATGGTGGCCATCGACAAGGGTCTGAAAAACAGTTATCTCAGCCCGAGACCGATCAACCTCCCCACAAGCTACCCTTAGCTCGTCACGCAGAGATGTCAGAGATCTCTCGTTCTCATGCTGAGCAAAGGCAAACGCAGCTCGATGCTTCAAGGCAGTGTCCGCCATTTGGAGACGCCTATTCCGCTCATGCTCGAGATCGTCGCGTAACCCTTGCGTTACGCGATCAAAGAAGCTTTCGGGAACACACGGATCCACATGATCGTGTGGAGAGCGTCTTTCCTCCTCCTCCACCTCCGTTAGAGGACTCTCGCGGTGGCCAGCGCTATCTGGTTGAGCAGCTGTTGAACCACCGCAATGTTAACGGACGTCGGACGAGTTATCTCGTCCGGTGGCGCGGTTATCCCCCGTCCTGGGATACTTGGGAGCCCCGCTCCCAACTGATGATTGACGTACTGGGTCTGGTTGAGCAGTACGACGCGGCACATCCTGTGCCGCAGAAGGACCGCCGGAGAAAGTCTTCCCGGCACGGTCGTAAAGGGATTTCAGGTTGTCAATCCCTTCGTACATCTCACTAGAGATACGTACGCGCCACCACGGGCTATTAAGGAGGTAAGCCTCCTTAGGCACGCGCGCAGAGTTGTTCACACAACATGGGCACGAGTCTCCCCAAGGGAGACAGGGTAACCCTTTCATCCTTGACAGACGATGCAGCTTGTAGCGTGCACCTGTCGGGAATTCGCTTTTCAAACTTATCACGAGCTTTGATAAGTTTGTCGTTCCAAACGTCACGACCTACATCCTCAAGGTTATGGATGTAGGCGTTCCACGCTTGAAGCAGTGAGGGACCATCACGTTTGTGATTCCCACTGTACCATCGATGCTTAAAGAAAGCATCGATGACGAATTCATTCTCAGCATGATAGTCTTTCGCACTAGGGTCAAGGTGATGGATCCTTGACGAATCGAACAATCGTGTTCGATAACGATCACTCGTCGTCGCCGACAAGTGATCCATGACAGATTTAGGAGGCATCCATGCCTTCTTCTCAGGAGCGAGACGCAACACATTGCGGTCCCGCTCTTCCTGCGACGTGCCGACAGAAGTACTGGCACCTCGTTGCGAAGTGGTGTCCATAGGAGAACCGACACCACTGTTAGCGCCCGAGTCTCGCGACCTCGAGCGCCTTCGCTTCGGCGATGGTTCATCTGATTCATCAGATGAACCAAAGATGCTACGACGCATAGCATCATCCATGCCACGCTTGGCAGGCGGCTTGGATTCGATCGCCGTCGATACGGATCCGTCTTCCGTATCAGGAGAGTATGAGACACCGAGCTCATACTCTGTGAAGACATGAGTGTCTTCATGACCAGCGCCTGCATCACCAAGTGACACAGGCTGAGTCGCTTCAGCAACCGATGAGACATCAGTTGCTGTGGTTTCTGCTTCGGCGTCTGCACAGAGACGTGCAGACGCGCTCTCGGCGGCCTTGCTCGCGCACCGCATGGACTTGTTAACCATGCGATGAAACTGGTGGAAAGTGGACGCAGACCAACAAGTGCAAACCCTGTCCCAAATGATTTGGGACGAGTATCCATTTAGTCAATCAGTCACTAAAGTGACTGATGGTTAAGGGGGGTGATGTAACGGGGTGAATCGTTGCATAACAATTAATGAGAAATTGTGAATAGAATATAACTATAAGAGTTATGTTTTCAGAATATTGTCAAAAGGACAAATATTCTGTAGCACTTACGAGTGGTTTCTAATTGGTTGATATAGGCCATTGTATCAACCTATGAAGACGCGCCACGACATACGCACGCAATGAGTGGTGAGCAGATAGTTGATTTACACATTTGTATTCAGACATAGTTAGATGAAGATAAATAGTGATTTATTGCAGACATTAACTATTATAAATACAGTTCTACTTTTTACTTTAACCAAGTACTCGCTTCTTCTTACCGTCTTCCTCTGCACGTACGAGTGTACGTGAAGTTACGAGGCACCGCCTTATTCTGTCATCGGAATAAGTAGCTTGTACTGTCATCAGTACAAGCTTCAGGGTGCCCCGTGCAAATCACTCTCTTTTGCACTGTGTTGAAGCCACAGCATGAACAGCGAGGACGCGGCCACGCGCGCAGCCAAGCGCAAGCACGCCTCCTCAGGCGGCCGCAAGCTGCTGCGCTGGAACGCCGCCCGCTGGCAGCTGTTCGAGCGGACGCTGCTATACACGATGCGCCTCAAGAGCGCGCCGCTTTTACACCTGCGCGCCCCGCTCGCGTCTTTGTACGTGAGATGCTGTCCCGTCTGCGGCGTGGCCCGTGCTTACGCTCTTTTCCGTGCTGTTTGTTTAGCTAAGAGATCCATCTTTTCCAGTTGAAAGAGTCACGCGCCGTCGGTGGTGATATAGCAACCGATTGTCGGCACGCGCTCAGGGTCTGTAGTGAATCTGGGGCTTGTAACTGACGCGACAGGCAGCGACACGTGTCTGCACGATGTCAAGTGGTTGCGGTTATGGTTGTGCTGTGGGGGTGATTGTGAGGGAATGGGAGGTAATGACTGGACAATTGTATGGGCTGGTAGGGAGTAGAACGAATTAGGTGTTCAGTAAGTCAAGCTGAAGGTTTACGGGAGTGAATGTAGGAGCTCTTTTTAATGGTTTGGCATGGTAGGCTGTTGGTGTCACTTGTGAATGGTGTTACTGGGTGATTGTATGTAGATGAGGAAATGGGTCCGGAGGTGCACGACAACGGGTTGGCACAAGCAATTTGCAAGACGCTATTCGGCCACTTACAGGGCGACGGAAAGGACATTTATATGGTTGTTTTTGGGGCGGATGACTAAACCTTTGTGGGGTTTCTCGTTGTGCGGTAAGTGATGACATTGTTTGCGTTGAATGCAGATACTCACGGAGTAAAATTGTGGTGCTGATAGTTTTTTGGTCGAACATTGCGGCCTGAATCTCGACGCTGCGGTTGGAAAGTTTGCAGTCTCGATTTTGCCTGGTATCTACGTGAGGCATTACCTGACGGTGCGTGGGTGTTTGAGCTATGTGGGAGGGCCGGATGAAATGATACTAAATAGTGCTGTTTTTGTCTTTTCTATCCAAACATACTCCGGAAGCGCGAGAGCGAATTCACCACTGTTATTGAGGTTGTATCGGACCACGGTGTGATTTACACCCCTTTAAATGCTCCGTATAATTTTTGCGGCTTCGAGTTTGAGGAGCCAATTTTTTAGTTCGTTGCTAGCGAAGGCAGCGGCATCACTGGTGAAGAGGGAAGCATTTCAGAGCAGCGACTGGTTCAGTACATTGAAAATATCTCGGGTTGACCGAGTTAAGCGCTGCGCAACGTCATTTTTCAGCCACGTAATGGGAACAGAGCTTAGCACTTAAAAAGAGGAATATTTACGAAAGGCGCGTATTCAGGTGTTAGGCCGTGTATTGCATACGAGCCAGCATGACGTGTGGTGCTTTTGGATTGGTGCGCCCGCATATAACTGCGCGCACTCCCCCTGCACGTGACGTTACGGAATTCAAGTCCTCACGCTACATATTTAAAAGTGATTGCAACCTGACGGGGAAAAGCATGTTCGTGTTTCTGATGTGAAATACACATAGTAATAACTACTCAATGCATATGTACTATATGACTCTGCTAGCTGTTTGCTATCTCAAATGAGGACAATTGCGCCTGTCACGTCCTTCCTCTCGACAATCATAATTCCGTATCTTCGCGGAGCTCTCGCTCTAGCTTCCACTGACTCAAACGCAGAAGAATTACACCTTGTGCTACTCCCCGCCACCGCACCCAAAGGTCTGCCTCTAGTCTCGCAGTACCACAGGATTGTGGACTGGTGTGAGCGGCTGTTGGGAGAGCTCTACACTTTGTTCTTCCAAAAGACGTTGCTGGTGTGGGGGAAGAGTTTTGTGTTAAGATTGCAGCTGTGTCAGTGCGTTTGTAAAATCTGTCATTGCATCTGCAGTAGTATCACTGCCATTGCACTCAGGCTCTTAAGCTTTTACAAGCCACCAGTGCCTATGGAAATGTTGGGCCCCCAACGAAAAATTGTTGCCAATTAAACGGTTGAGCTTGTGGGAGAAAGGAAGACCCATCGCACTTTGACAAATGGTGGAGCAGGTGGAGTCGCCAGCCCGGTGTTTAGCTTTTTGGAACTGTTCATACACCTTGTTCAAAGAAAAGTGTGATATCTTCCGCTTGACATCCTTCCAAATGTTGTGATAGAAGGCGAGCATGGAATGCATCTTGTTGTAGATAATCTGGTTGACGAATGCGACTATTCTTAATCAGTCGATCGAGAGGGAGATATTCTCGTACACGTCTTTAAGATCTCCTGAAGAGACACTAATTTATGGTTTTTTTCGAAGAATGTTTGCCTTCAGCGCGAAATAGAGCCAAGTGACCAAGATGCAAGACCAGCTTGGTGGATGCGAAGACAAACTTTTCCTTGAATACGATCCATGTGCTCCTCAGGTATTCCACGGTCTGTCCTTACTCGAAGTAGGAGATTTGCAGATCTTTCCAATCAGCGATAAACCTCTCCACATCTATCGAAGCAGCCAGAAGGTGCCAGTCTGCCAGCAACCGTTCCCACCCATTCATTGGCTCGAAAATGTTTCTTCAGGTTGGCGACAATGTTCTTTTCGATGTGCCATATGCAGAGAAGATTAAAAGCATCTCCAAGAATGATTTTAATTGCTGACATTAAGGCCAGCTCTCAATCAAAAGCCACCACCCCAGCCAGGCTGGTTCAAGAGAAACACCGCTTTCACGCGTATCAAAGCCTAAACATAGTCCTTTTCTATCTCTCCGCTCATAAAGCAAAAGCATATGGAGAATGTAGCATTGGGTGCTGGTCATGCCAACAACATGGAGAAGTGGGAGATTGAATCCAGTAGACAAATGCTGTGTTAAAGACTTGAATAATGCAGACGGCAAGGTGTGAAGCTCATCACCTGTAGGTCTTGTATGTAGAGTCCATTGATACAACGTCGGAAAACTCTATGGTTCGATCAACAGCACTTGGCGTAACGAAGAAGAGGTGTGTGATTCGAACCTAATCGTCTTTTGCATAGTCATGCATGACCTCTTTTTCCTATAGCTCGTCTAGCAGGGCCTCCAGAGGTGTACGGCGATTCAAATCTTCATTTCGAAGCCGGGCTTTAGCGTTGGAAATGTCTTTACTGGTGAGGTTTATTTGCGGATCTTGTTGCCGTTAGGTCGTAATGAAAACTTTGGAGGCTGCACCGGCCTTGGACGTCTGTTGTACTACCTGTCGCGTTTGATCTGTGACTTTACGTGCGCTGGTAAAGCCTGACATATCGGCTGTTGCCTCATGAGTTGCGAGAAGCCTCCTCTACCTTGACCCGCCACATCCATCCCTCTGTCGGTCAATTCATCTTTGGATAGTGTTGCTCCAGGGGCATTCAAATATCTGCTGCTGGTCTTTCTCTTCCGACTTCCTTCAATGAGATGTTCGCGACGTTTCCTGTACTCAAGGCCGTGCGAGCAATGGAGCCAGGCCTTGCGTGCTTCACCGCCTGTGAAGGGTCTGGATGGGAGTCCGATTTCCACACAGCCTAGCCGTGGTCAAGTACAAACCGATCTACTGCCAACATCAAGAGAAGGATAAGTGTGCTCGGGAGGTGGTGCTAGCATTGCCGGAAGAGCAAGGAACAGAAAGATAATAGGATAAAATGAAGGATAGCTCGCATTTAGTGGGAAAAAACAAAATTCGACATCACGGGAAGGGTGTGCGCGTAGTTATTAGAGGGTGTAAGCCCAGGCGGTCCCTTTTTTTAATCTACAGTCTGTGATGTAGCGCAGTGCAGTTCTGAAAAAAGGGACCAGCTATGTTTCTTTGCATTATAGGAGCCATTAAGTGGCGTTTCTCATTACTAAAATACAATTATTTTAGATTATTCCTTATTTCACGATGAGAGTAGATGGATTATCAGGTAAAAAAATTTTAAATTGTAACTTTTTTTATTAATCTAATTATTGGCGTATCGAGTTTATAAATTTATGTCTTTGAGAGGATCTTACTGGTATACAGAAGCCGCAAGAATACCTTGCCACTGGCAGGTCATGGCCACTTATTATAGGGACATTAATGCGCTTCGAGAATATCTTATTTGTCTTTAAAGAGATTTGGAAGTAAGCGCATGATGTATCAAACACGGTGGTTACAAGTATAAAACCTCTTTTCTGCTGTTTGGTGATATGATGGAGTTTAGTGTCTAGGTCTTCACAAAATAAGTATAGCGGATATTTAGCTTGGGGTAAATAATAAAAATCTAGCTTTTGTCCCTATGTGACTACTTCTTGAGTCTGAAATCTCAATCCCGATTTGAAGATCATCGAAATGCGCCACGAGTTTATAAGTACATATTGTTTACCATGTCAAAGATTAGCCGCAACATTGTAAACACTATTGTATCCATTCGCGCGCGCGGCCGGCGCAATCATCGCCTACTTTGGACGTGATTGCGTATGTAGAGTATGAATTAACGGCGCTATGTTCATCGTTGGTAGATGCGGACATCTATGGAAGCATTTGACGGACTAAAAGTATTTTTGTAATCAGGTTTATAACACAAAAATAAAACGCGCCTAGGTTCGAGGCTTGAGGTTTCTGCGGGGTTCGCACATAGAGTAAAACTTGCCAGTAGAGAGTAAATGATTATTGAAGTTAAATTTACTAAAAGGACGCCACTACGACTGTGCTAAGAGAACTCTTTATTGGTACACCTTACGTCGCTGAAATAAAGTTGCCAGCGTGTAGTAAAAGTACTAACATTAAGGTGAATCTAACTGTTTAGCAGCGAGGATGTAATACAAAATTGGCGTTAACAGAATAATTATGCGAACTTCGCAAACTTGGCCGGCCTTCATCCAGTACCCGACCAGATAGAAAATATTACTGTACTACATCGGTATGTTAAATACGTGTCGAGGAATTAAGGCTATCTCATACATTCACGCAATCCCACATCTCCTGTAATAAATAGACGGTTGGCTACCGGAAGAGAGGTACTTAGTTTCTCGCGTTAAAGTCTTCTTGACCACAAATATCCGTCGGAAGGGCTAGTAGCTATCTTTTTGATGGACTAATGTCAATGCTGAAACGCGACCGTGACTTCAAATGCTATTAAATTGTGGTATTTCATCTCCTGACAGCGTGTACCTATCTTAAAGCGTTCATAAGTCGAACTGGCCTTCCTACTAATATATCCTTGTACACTATTTCGAATGTTGATCTGCTTGCCTTCGAGCCACTTGAGCCGTCTCGTTATTTTTATCCCAAACCACATAATTTCACTAAAACGCTTATCGATAAGATCCTTTTAAGTTTTTGGACACTCTTGTGCACACTTTTAGGAGTCATTACTTTAATACGTAGATTATTGCTCTATAATAATCGAAAAGTCGAGCAAAGTGGCTTAAAAATAGATAACAGCGCGTGCTTTAAACAAATTTTTGTATAGCTAACACTATTTAACAACCAAATAAATAGCATTACGCTTGCGCCTATCGGTACCTCATGATAAACAATCACCTGTTGCCTATCCATAAGAATAATCTTTTTCCTGTGTGGCACAAATTAGGTAGACAAAAGTTATTTCCACCGGAACACTCAATGGTAACTTTAAAATAGAGTGGATTTCAAGCGGACGACACAATGGATCTTTAGATGACTAAAATCCACACGCGCGGCGCACCACTATCAACAGTCCCGCACTCTGTAGCACTAGCCCTTTTCAGAAAGAGGACCCTTGCTCAAACCTTTTAATCCTGCTTCAACAACATGTTTTTGCTTCATTAAAAGGTTTATAAACAGTCGATCATGTTAAGATATTGAGATGCTGTCCACGGGTGCCAGAAACCACAATTTTATGATGGATGACGATGACGAAGAGATGGTTGTCTCGACTTTTTTAAACATTTGTCGTGTATGTAACCCGATCAGTACTTAGTGTTTCTACCTCAAGTAGAATCAAACATCTTTTCTGTAACTACGAGAAAAAAATACGAGCATGAACGCAATTATGTTTTAAGCAAGCCCACTGTGTCCGAGTCACATCTTGTGACTTCAAATTCGAATCCCTACAATGTCTCCTCCTGTATTTGTGCATGCTGAGAAAATTCATTTTCTCGATTCCCAGAAACCCCTATACATGACTATTTGTGCTATGCGTTCTGATCAATTAAATCTTGAATTGTTCTAAAGAAATTTTTTAAGTGACAAATAAGATGCTGTGCGTAATCAAGGACTAACTTTTATTTAAAACATTACATCTGATTTTTGCATGATTTTTAATTATACAAAATTTGACCTGTCAAAGAGTTCGTGCGATTTCCTGAAATCATAGCACCTAAATGCTTCGACCGCTTTTGAGCTGTTGTGTGCAAATCCTACGGCGAGTATCACCTCCGGCAGCCCACCACACCAGACTAATGCCGTCTTCCTTAAAATCTGAATCGACAAGTGGTTGGTCTGTCATACTTTACTTTTTTAAAATGCAAGGACAAGAAGTGGAAAAACTGTCTAAAAGTCTGGGCCGAGCAATACCGAATGAAAGGAAACAACACCGACAACCATAGTCGAGGCCGTAGCATTATCCGACCTCTAATCTTGGCACGTTATTTTAGACACACCTGGCGCTTGCAAAGGCATTCAATTTCTCGATCGATCGCCAATGTTAAGACTACATTGTTGAAGACGAATCTCTGTTAGCTAATCGCACAATCAATGACCACATGTACAAGCAAGAATAACACCTAGCAGATGACTTGTATTTACAACACTCATCAATTTCCTGACGATAAGTAAACCCCTAGGTGCGCGACGAAAGCAATTGTCCCGCAAGAAAGATCGTCTTACAATGAAGTCGAGCGCACTTTCAGTATCTAAAAATATCGATATCTTTCATTCGCGGCCCCGCTTTCCTCGGGTACGGGTTTCATAAAGTAATAATGCAGGAAGCAGCAAGTGCTCCTCCTACAATTTCAGATGTATGCCAAAGCGATGTATTAGATTGGATCTATGCAAATAAATCTCTTTATTAAGATCGTTGAGGATGATTGAGACCTGAGCAAGTCTCTGGAGATTTTAAAATCTTGGGTGTCAACAAGGTAACATGATCTAAAAGTAGCGGCCGGTTGAAGTAGCAGATACGTTTCAACGTATGCGATGAATTGACGATCAAGAAGCACATTCCGGGTAAGCTACAATATTGTGCAACACCCGTGCAAGCGGAAAGTAGATATGAATGAACGATCGAGAGGCTAGAAAGATGAAATTAGATTGAACGTGTATAATTGTGAGCAACAGATTCTAAACAAAGATGCTGCCGAATTTATATGAGCGGTATGCTGTAGCCATCGCTTGCCACAGGTTTAATTATGGTGAAGTAGATTGTGACCACTGTGCGGTTAGACACAAAATCACTTGACATATATGTCTGCCTATTTATGAAGGGGGTACCTTGAAGCTGCGTATGGACCACTACTTTACTTGCACACCCGCCAGCCGGCGGCTATCACTCTTCTGAAGGTTGATGATGATGTATATGTCGGCCTTGAAAGATATTCAATCTATGGCTTTGAGTTGGGTATGATCTTTGACGTGGATAAGGTTGGTAGACCCACGATTGACCTGATCAATTCTGGGTAGTTGTAACCAAAATATTTAGGGAGCTTGTCGCTTCTAGCCTTTTGCTGCATTGGCTGAGGAAGGCTAACCACCTTACCTTTACTTTGCTCCTAAACCCCTAGGTGAAAAGGTCTCTTCCGATAGCGTGTATTTGGGGTTGCTTATCAAGACTAAATTATCATCCAAAATCTTCGTGGAGTTCTATTTTTACTTAGGTATCACCGCGCGACTGAAATTAAAGGGGCAAGAAAATTGTGACTTTTCCGAAAGATGTGGGTTAACTTACCAGGTTTATTTATGACAAAGTGTGGCCATATTGATCCCATTTTGA